>OU342744.1:124803095-125403095 GCA_910589775.1 Avena eriantha
CTCGGATCGTCTACCCCCATAGACGTTCCTCTGACAGGGGTAGCCCGGCGTAGCTCTCTCTTGTTTTGTGTTTGTTTAGGTCATATGATGATGTAAAACCATGTTGGTTCACAAGGTGCGGTAGTATCCTACCCGGTTTCACCGGAACGGGGAGTTTCCCCCCTTATGTAGTCCAGAGCCTTCCCTTTTAAGTTACAGCGCATGATACGAAGGGGGACACATTCATGCAACCCGGGGACTAGGTTTTGCATGTTTCAACACAACACCACACCGCCATGCATGTGCAAGGGCCACATGCAAGTTCTTGAGGTTTCCTTCGACCCGGAGCGCGATTTGCCATGGAATCCTGATCTGTGGGCTTCGGGATCGTCTACCCCCCATAGACGTTCCTCTGACAGGGGTTAGCCCTGCGTAGCTCTCTCTTGTTTTGTGTTTTGTTTAGGTCATATGATGATGTAAAACCATGTTGGTTCACAAGGTGCGGCAGTATCCTTACCGGTATTTCACCAGAACGGAGAGTTTCCCCCTTATATAAGTCCAGAACCTTCCCTTTTAGGTTACAGCGCATGCATGCGAAGGGGGACACATTCATGCAACCCGGGGACTAGGTTTTGCATGTTTCAACACAACGCCACACTCCATGCATGTGCAAGGGCCACATGCCCGTTCTTGAGGGTTTTCCTAAGACCCGGAGCGCGGTTTGCCGCTGGAACCCTGATCTGTGGGCCTCGGATCGTCTACCCCCCTATAGAAGTTCCTCTGACAGGGGTAGCCCGGCGTAGCTCTCTCTTGTTTTGTGTTTCTTTAGGTCACATGATGATGTAAACCATGTTGGTTCACAAGGTGCGGCAGTATCCTACCCGGTTTCACCGGAACGGGAGTTTCCCCCTTATATAAGTCCAGAACCTTCCCTTTTAGGTTACAGCGCATGCATGCGAAGGGGGGCACATTCATGCAACCCGGGGACTAGGTTTTGCATGTTTCAACACAACACCACACCTCCATGCATGTGCAAGGGCCACATGCCCGTTCTTGAGGGTTTCCTACGACCCGGAGCGCGGTTTGCCCCGGAACCCTGATCTGTGGGCCTCGGATCGTCTACCCCCATAGACGTTCCTCTGACAGGGGTATCCCGACGTATATCTCTCTTGTTTTGTGTTTGTTTAGGTCATATGATGATGTAAAGCCATGTTGGTTCACAAGGTGCGGCAGTATCCTACCAGGTTTCACCGGAACGGGGAGTTTCCCCCTTATATAAGTCAAGAACCATCCCTTTTAGGTTACATCGCATGCATACGAAGGGGGACACATTCATGCAACCCAGGGACTAGGTTTTGCATGTTTCAACACAACACCACACCTCCATGCATGTGCAAGGGCCACATGCCCGTTCTTGAGGGTTTCCTACGACCCGGAGCGCGGTTTGCCGCGGAACCCTCATCTCTGGGCCTCGGATCGTCTACCCCCCATAGACGTTCCTCGGACAAGGGTAGCCCGGCGTAGCTCTCTCTTGTTTTGTGTTGTTTAGGTCATATGATGATGTAAAACCATGTTGGTTCACAAGGTGCAGCAGTATCCTACCCGGTTTCACCGGAACGGGGAGTTTCCCCCTTATATAAGTCCAGAACCTTCCCTTTTAGGTTACAGCGCATGCATACGAACGGGGACACATTCATGCAACCCGGGGCCTAGGTTTTGCATGTTTCAACACAACACCACACCTCCATGCATGTGCAAGGGCAACATGGCCGTTCTTGAGGGTTTCCTACGACCCGGAGCACGGTTTGCCGCGGAACCCTGATCTATGGGTCTCGGATCGTCGACCCCCCTAGACGTTCCTCTGACAGGGGTAGCCCGGCGTAGCTCTCTCTTGTTTTGTGTTTGTTTAGGTCATATGATGATGTAAAACCATGTTGGATCACAAGGTGCGGCAGTATCCTACCCGGTTTCACCGGAACAGGGAGTTTCCCCCTTATATAAGTCCAGAAACCTTCCCTTTTAGGTTACAGCGCATGCATGCGAAGGGGGACACATTCATGCAACCCGGGGACTAGGTTTTGCATGTTTCAACACAACACCACACATCCATGTATGTGCAAGGGCCACATGCAAGTTCTTGAGGGTTTCCCACGACCCGGCGCGCTGTTTGCCATGGAACCCTGATCTATGGGCCTCAGATCGTCTACCCCCCTAGACGTTCCTCTGACAGGGGTAGCCCGGCGTAGCTCTCTCTTGTTTTGTGTTTGTTTAGGTCATATGATGATATAAAACCATGTTGCTTCACAAGGTGCGGCTGTATCCTACCCGGTTTCACCAGAACGGGGAGTTTTCCCCCTTATATAAGTCCAAAACCTTCCCTTTTAGGTTACAGCGCATGCATGCGAAGGGGGACACATTCATGCAACCCGGGGACTAGGTTTTGCATGTTTCAACACAACACCACACCTCCATGCATGTGCAAGGGCCACATGCCCGTTCTTGAGGGTTTCCTACGACCCGGAGCGCGGTTTGCCACGGAACCCTGATCTGTGGGCCTCGGATCGTCTACCCCCCATAGAAGTTCCTTTGACAGGGGTAGCCCGGCGTAGCTCTCTCTTGTATTGTGTTTCTTTAGGTCACATGATGATGTAAAACCATGTTGGTTCACAAGGTGCGGCAGTATCCTACCCGGTTTCACCGGAACGGGGAGTTTCCCCCTTATATAAGTCCAGAACATTCCCTTTTAGGTTACAGCGCATGCATGCGAAGGGGGGGGCACATTCATGAAACCCAGGGACTAGGTTTTGCATGTTTCAACACAACACCACACCTCCATGCATGTGCAAGGGCCACATGCCCGTTCTTGAGGGTTTCCTACGACCCGGAGCGCGGTTTGCCACGGAACCCTGATCTGTGTGCCTCGGATCGTCTACCCCCATAGACGTTCCTCTAGCAGGGGTATCCTGACGTATATCTCTCTTGTTTTGTGTTTGTTTAGGTCATATGATGATGTAAAGCCATGTTGGTTCACAAGGTGCGGCAGTATCCTACCAGGTTTCACCGGAACAGGGAGTTTCCCCCTTATATAAGTCCAGAATCTTCCCTTTTAGGTTACAGCGCATGCATACGAATGGGGACACATTCATGCAACCCGGGGACTAGGTTTTGCATGTATCAACATAACACCACACCTCCATGCATGTGCAAGGGCCACATGCCCGTTCTTGAGGGTTTCCTACGACCCAGCGCGCGGTTCGCCGCGGAACCCTGATCTGTGGGCCTCGGATCGTCTACCCCACATAGACGTTCCTCTGACAGGGGTAGCTCGGCGTAGCTCTCTCTTGTTTGTTGTTTGTTTAGGTCATATGATGATTTAAAACCATGTTGGTTCACAAGGTGCGGCAGTATCCTTCCCGGTTTCACCGGAACAGGGAGTTTCTCCCTTATATAAGTCCAGAACCTTCCCTTTTAGGTTACAGCGCATGCATGCGAAGGGGGACACATGGATGCAACCTGGGGACTAGGTTTTGCATGTTTCAACACAACACCACACCTCCATGTATGTGCAAGGGCCACATGCAAGTTCTTGAGGGTTTCCTACGACCCGGCGCGCGGTTTGCCATGGAACCCTTATCTATAGGCCTCAGATCGTCTACCCCCCTAGACGTTCCTCTCACAGGGGTAGCCCGGCTTAGCTCTCTCTTGTTTTGTGTTTGTTTAGGTCATATGATGATGTAAAACCATGTTGCTTCACAAGGTGCGGCAGTATCCTACCCGGTTTCACCAGAACGGGGAGTTTCCCCCTTATATAAGTCCAGAACCTTCCCTTTTAGGTTACAGCGCATGCATGCGAAGGGGGACACATTCATGCAACCCGGGGACTAGGTTTTGCATGTTTCAACAAAACACCACACCTCCATGCATGTGCAAGGGCCACATGCCCGTTCTTGAGGGTTTCCTACGACCCGTAGCGCGGTTTGCCACGGAACCCTGATCTGTGGTCCTCGGATCGTCTACCCCCCATAGAAGTTCCTTTGACAGGGGTAGCCCGGCGTAGCTCTCTCTTGTTTTGTGTTTATTTAGGTCACATGATGATGTAAAACCATGTTGCTTCAGAAGGTGCGGCAGTATCCTACCCGGTTTCACCGGAACGGGGAGTTTCCCCCTTATATAAGTCCAGAACCTTCCCTTTTAGGTTACAGCGCATACATGCGAAGGGGGGCACATTCATGCAACCCGGGGACTAGGTTTTGCATGTTTCAACACAACACCACTCCTCCATGCATGTGCAAGGGCCACATGCCCGTTCTTGAGGGTTTCCTACGACCCACCGCGCGGTTCGCCGCGGAACCCTGATCTGTGGGCCTCGGATCGTCTACCCCCCATAGACGTTCCTCTGACAGGGGTAGCCCGGCGTAGCTCTCTCTTGTTTTGTGTTTGTTTAGGTCATATGATGATGTAAAACCATGTTGGTTCACAAGGTGCGGCAGTATCCTACCCGGTTTCACCGGAATGGGGAGTTTCCACCTTATATAAGTCTAGAACCTTCCCTTTTAGGTTACAGCGCATGCATGCGAAGGGGGACACACTCATGCAACCCGGGGACTAGGTTTTGCATGTTTCAACACAACACAACACGTCCATGCATGTGCAAGGGCCACATGCCCGTTCTTGAGGGTTTCCTATGACCTGGAGCGCGGTTTGCCACGGAACCCTGATCTATGGGTCTCGGATCGTCTACCCCCCATAGACGTTCCTCTGACAGGGGTAGCCCGGCGTAGCTCTCTCTTGTTTTGTGTTTGTTTAGGTCATATGATGATGTAAAACCATGTTGGTTCACAAGGTGCGGTAGTATCCTACCCGGTTTCACCCGAACGGGGAGTTTCCCCCTTATGTAAGTCCAGAGCCTTCCCTTTTAAGTTACAGCGCATGCATACGAAGGGGGACACATTCATGCAACCCGGGGACTAGGTTTTGCATGTTTCAACACAACACCACACCGCCATGCATGTGCAAGGGCCACATGCAAGTTCTTGAAGGTTTCCTTCGACCCGGAGCGCGATTTGCCATGGAATCCTGATCTGTGGGCTTCGGATCGTCTACCCCCCATAGACGTTCCTCTGACAGGGGTAGCCCTGCGTAGCTCTCTCTTGTTTTGTGTTTGTTTAGGTCATATGATGATGTAAAACCATGTTGGTTCACAAGGTGCGGCAGTATCCTACCCGGTTTCACCAGAACGGAGAGTTTCCCCCTTATATAAGTCCAGAACCTTCCCTTTTAGGTTACAGCGCATGCATGCGAAGGGGGACACATTCATGCAACCCGGGGACTAGGTTTTGCATGTTTCAACACAACGCCACACTCCATGCATGTGCAAGGGCCACATGCCCGTTCTTGAGGGTTTCCTAAGACCCGGAGCGCGGTTTGCCGCGGAACCCTGATCTGTGGGCCTCGGATCGTCTACCCCCCATAGAAGTTCCTCTGACAGGGGTAGCCCGGCGTAGCTCTCTCTTGTTTTGTGTTTCTTTAGGTCACATGATGATGTAAAACCATGTTGGTTCACAAGGTGCGGCAGTATCCTACCCGGTTTCACCGGAACAGGGAGTTTCCCCCTTATATAAGTCCAGAACCTTCCCTTTTAGGTTACAGCGCATGCATGCGAAGGGGGGCACATTCATGCAACCCGGGGACTAGGTTTTGCATGTTTCAACACAACACCACACCTCCATGCATGTGCAAGGGCCACATGCCCGTTCTTGAGGGTTTCCTACGACCCGGAGCGCGGTTTGCCCCGGAACCCTGATCTGTGGGCCTCGGATCGTCTACCCCCATAGACGTTCCTCTGACAGGGGTATCCCGACGTATATCTCTCTTGTTTTGTGTTTGTTTAGGTCATATGATGATCTAAAGCCATGTTGGTTCACAAGGTGCGGCAGTATCCTACCAGGTTTCACCGGAACGGGGAGTTTCCCCCTTATATAAGTCAAGAACCATCCCTTTTAGGTTACATCGCATGCATACGAAGGGGGACACATTCATGCAACCCAGGGACTAGGTTTTGCATGTTTCAACACAACACCACACCTCCATGCATGTGCAAGGGCCACATGCCCGTTCTTGAGGGTTTCCTACGACCCGGAGCGCGGTTTGCCGCGGAACCCTCATCTCTGGGCCTCGGATCGTCTACCCCCCATAGACGTTCCTCGGACAAGGGTAGCCCGGCGTAGCTCTCTCTTGTTTTGTGTTTGTTTAGGTCATATGATGATGTAAAACCATGTTGGTTCACAAGGTGCAGCAGTATCCTACCCGGTTTCACCGGAACGGGGAGTTTCCCCCTTATATAAGTCCAGAACCTTCCCTTTTAGGTTACAGCGCATGCATACGAACGGGGACACATTCATGCAACCCGGGGCCTAGGTTTTGCATGTTTCAACACAACACCACACCTCCATGCATGTGCAAGGGCAACATGGCCGTTCTTGAGGGTTTCCTACGACCCGGAGCACGGTTTGCCGCGGAACCCTGATCTATGGGTCTCGGATCGTCGACCCCCCTAGACGTTCCTCTGACAGGGGTAGCCCGGCGTAGCTCTCTCTTGTTTTGTGTTTGTTTAGGTCATATGATGATGTAAAACCATGTTGGATCACAAGGTGCGGCAGTATCCTACCCGGTTTCACCGGAACAGGGAGTTTCCCCCTTATATAAGTCCAGAACCTTCCCTTTTAGGTTACAGCGCATGCATGCGAAGGGGGACACATTCATGCAACCCGGGGACTAGGTTTTGCATGTTTCAACACAACACCACACATCCATGTATGTGCAAGGGCCACATGCAAGTTCTTGAGGGTTTCCCACGACCCGGCGCGCTGTTTGCCATGGAACCCTGATCTATGGGCCTCAGATCGTCTACCCCCCTAGACGTTCCTCTGACAGGGGTAGCCCGGCGTAGCTCTCTCTTGTTTTGTGTTTGTTTAGGTCATATGATGATATAAAACCATGTTGCTTCACAAGGTGCGGCTGTATCCTACCCGGTTTCACCAGAACGGGGAGTTTCCCCCTTATATAAGTCCAAAACCTTCCCTTTTAGGTTACAGCGCATGCATGCGAAGGGGGACACATTCATGCAACCCGGGGACTAGGTTTTGCATGTTTCAACACAACACCACACCTCCATGCATGTGCAAGGGCCACATGCCCGTTCTTGAGGGTTTCCTACGACCCGGAGCGCGGTTTGCCACGGAACCCTGATCTGTGGGCCTCGGATCGTCTACCCCCCATAGAAGTTCCTTTGACAGGGGTAGCCCGGCGTAGCTCTCTCTTGTATTGTGTTTCTTTAGGTCACATGATGATGTAAAACCATGTTGGTTCACAAGGTGCGGCAGTATCCTACCCGGTTTCACCGGAACGGGGAGTTTCCCCCTTATATAAGTCCAGAACATTCCCTTTTAGGTTACAGCGCATGCATGCGAAGGGGGGCACATTCATGAAACCCAGGGACTAGGTTTTGCATGTTTCAACACAACACCACACCTCCATGCATGTGCAAGGGCCACATGCCCGTTCTTGAGGGTTTCCTACGACCCGGAGCGCGGTTTGCCACGGAACCCTGATCTGTGTGCCTCGGATCGTCTACCCCCATAGACGTTCCTCTAGCAGGGGTATACCGACGTATATCTCTCTTGTTTTGTGTTTGTTTAGGTCATATGATGATGTAAAGCCATGTTGGTTCACAAGGTGCGGCAGTATCCTACCCGGTTTCACCGGAACAGGGAGTTTCCCCCTTATATAAGTCCAGAATCTTCCCTTTTAGGTTACAGCGCATGCATACGAATGGGGACACATTCATGCAACCCGGGGACTAGGTTTTGCATGTATCAACATAACACCACACCTCCATGCATGTGCAAGGGCCACATGCCCGTTCTTGAGGGTTTCCTACGACCCAGCGCGCGGTTCGCCGCGGAACCCTGATCTGTGGGCCTCGGATCGTCTACCCCACATAGACGTTCCTCTGACAGGGGTAGCTCGGCGTAGCTCTCTCTTGTTTGTTGTTTGTTTAGGTCATATGATGATTTAAAACCATGTTGGTTCACAAGGTGCGGCAGTATCCTTCCCGGTTTCACCGGAACAGGGAGTTTCTCCCTTATATAAGTCCAGAACCTTCCCTTTTAGGTTACAGCGCATGCATGCGAAGGGGGACACATGGATGCAACCTGGGGACTAGGTTTTGCATGTTTCAACACAACACCACACCTCCATGTATGTGCAAGGGCCACATGCAAGTTCTTGAGGGTTTCCTACGACCCGGCGCGCGGTTTGCCATGGAACCCTTATCTATAGGCCTCAGATCGTCTACCCCCCTAGACGTTCCTCTCACAGGGGTAGCCCGGCGTAGCTCTCTCTTGTTTTGTGTTTGTTTAGGTCATATGATGATGTAAAACCATGTTGCTTCACAAGGTGCGGCAGTATCCTACCCGGTTTCACCAGAACGGGGAGTTTCCCCCTTATATAAGTCCAGAACCTTCCCTTTTAGGTTACAGCGCATGCATGCGAAGGGGGACACATTCATGCAACCCGGGGACTAGGTTTTGCATGTTTCAACAAAACACCACACCTCCATGCATGTGCAAGGGCCACATGCCCGTTCTTGAGGGTTTCCTACGACCCGTAGCGCGGTTTGCCACGGAACCCTGATCTGTGGTCCTCGGATCGTCTACCCCCCATAGAAGTTCCTTTGACAGGGGTAGCCCGGCGTAGCTCTCTCTTGTTTTGTGTTTATTTAGGTCACATGATGATGTAAAACCATGTTGCTTCAGAAGGTGCGGCAGTATCCTACCCGGTTTCACCGGAACGGGGAGTTTCCCCCTTATATAAGTCCAGAACCTTCCCTTTTAGGTTACAGCGCATACATGCGAAGGGGGGCACATTCATGCAACCCGGGGACTAGGTTTTGCATGTTTCAACACAACACCACACCTCCATGCATGTGAAAGGGCCACATGCCCGTTCTTGAGGGTTTCCTACGACCCGGAGCGCGGTTTGCCACGGAACCCTGATCTGTGGGCCTCGGATCGTCTACCCCCATAGACGTTCCTCTGTCAGGGGTATCCCGGCGTATCTCTCTCTTGTTTTGTGTTTGTTTAGGTCATATGATGATGTAAAACCATGTTGGTTCACAAGGTGCGGCAGTATCCTACCCGGTTTCACCGGAACGGGGAGTTTCCCCCTTATATAAGTCTAGAACCTTCCCTTTTAGGTTACAGTGCATGCATGCGAATGGGGACACATTCATGCAACCCGGGGACTAGGTTTTGCATGTCTCAATACAACACCACACCTCCATCCATGTGCAAGGGCCACATGCCCGTTCTTGAGGGTTTCCTACGACCCGGAGCGCGGTTTGCCACGGAACCCTGATCTATGGGCCTCGGATCGTCTACCCCCATAGACGTTCCTCTGACAGGGGTATCCCGACGTACCTCTCTCTTGTTTTGTGTTTGTTTAGGTCATATGATGATATAAAACCATGTTGGTTCACAAGGTGCGGCAGTATCCTACCCGGTTTCACCGGAACGGGGAGTTTCCCCCTTATATAAGTCCAGAATCTTCCCTTTTAGGTTACAGCGCATGCATGCGAATGGGGACACATTCATGCAACCCGGGGACTAGGTTTTGCATGTCTCAACACAACACCACACCTCCATGCATGTGCAAGTGCCACATGCCCGTTCTTGAGGGTTTCCTACGACCAAGCGCGCGGTTCGCCGCGGAACCCTGATCTGTGGGCCTCGGATCGTCTACCCCCCATAGACGTTCCTCTAACAGGGGTAGCGCGGCGTAGCTCTCTCTTGTTTTGTATTTGTTTAGGTCATATGATGATGTAAAACCATGTTGGTTCACAAGGTGCGGCAGTATCCTACCCGGTTTCATCGGAACGGGGAGTTTCCCCCTTATATAAGTCCAAAACCTTCCCTTTTAGGTTACAGCGCATGCATGCGAAGGGGGACACATTCATGCAACCCGGGGACTAGGTTTTGCATGTTTCAACACAACACCACACCTCCATGTATGTGCAAGGGCCACATGCAAGTTCTTGAGGGTTTCCTACGACCCGGCGCGCGGTTTGCCATGGAACCCTGATCTATGGGCCTCAGATCGTCTACCCCCCTAGACGTTCCTCTGACAGGGGTAGCCCGGCGTAGCTCTCTCTTGTTTTGTGTTTGTTTAGGTCATATGATGATGTAAAACCATGTTGCTTCACAAGGTGCGGCAGTATCCTACCCGGTTTCACCAGAACGGAGAGTTTCCCCCTTATATAAGTCCAGAACCTTCCCTTTTAGGTTACAGCGCATGCATGCGAAGGGGGACACATTCATGCAACCCGGGGACTAAGTTTTGCATGTTTCAACAAAACACCACACCTCCATGCATGTGCAAGGGCCACATGCCCGTTCTTGAGGGTTTCCTACGACCCGGAGCGCGGTTTGCCACGGAACCCTGATCTGTGGGCCTCGGATCGTCTACCCCCCATAGAAGTTCCTTTGACAGGGGTAGCCCGGCGTAGCTCTCTCTTGTTTTGTGTTTATTTAGGTCACATGATGATGTAAAACCATGTTGGTTCACAAGGTGCGGCAGTATCCTACCCGGTTTCACCGGAACGGGGAGTTTCCCCCTTATATAAATCCAGAAACTTCCGTTTTAGGTTACAGCGCATGCATGCGAAGGGGGGCACATTCATGCAACCCGGGGGACTAGGTTTTGCATGTTTCAACACAACACCACACCTCCATGCATGTGCAAGGGCCACATGCCCGTTCTTGAGGGTTTCCTACGACCCGGAGCGCGGTTTGCCACGGAACCCTGATCTGTGGGCCTCGGATCGTCTACCCCCATAGACGTTCCTCTGACAGGGGTATCCCGGCGTATCTCTCTCTTGTTTTGTGTTTGTTTAGGTCATATGATGATGTAAAACCATGTTGGTTCACAAGGTGCGGCAGTATCCTACCCGGTTTCACCGGAACGGGGAGTTTCCCCCTTATATAAGTCCAGAACCTTCCCTTTTAGGTTACAGCGCATGCATGCGAATGGGGACACATTCATGCAACCCGGGGACTAGGTTTTGCATGTCTCAACACAACACCACACCTCCATGCATGTGCAAGGGCCACATGCCCGTTCTTGAGGGTTTCCTACGACCCAGCGCGCGGTTCGCCGCGGAACCCTGATCTGTGGGCCTCGGATCGTCTACCCCCCATAGACGTTCCTCTGACAGGGGTAGCCCGGCGTAGCTCTCTCTTGTTTTGTGTTTGTTTAGGTCATATGATGATGTAAAACCATGTTGGTTCACAAGGTGCGGCAGTATTCTACCCGGTTTCACCAGAATGGGGAGTTTCCACCTTATATAAGTCTAGAACCTTCCCTTTTAGGTTACAGCGCATGCATGCGAAGGGGGACACATTCATGCAACCCGGGGACTAGGTTTTGCATGTTTCAACACAACACCACACCTCCATGCATGTGCAAGGGCCACATGCAAGTTCTTGAGGGTTTCTTACGACCCGGAGCGCGGTTTGTCGCGGAACCCTGATCTATGGGCCTCGGATCGTCTACCCCCTAGACGTTCCTCTGACAGGGGTAGCCCGGCGTAGCTCTCTCTTGTTTTGTGTTTGTTTAGGTCATATGATGATGTAAAACCATGTTGGTTCACAAGGTGCGGCAGTATCTTACCCGGTTTCACCGGAACGGGGAGTTTCCCCCTTATATAAGTCCAGAACCTTCCCTTTTAGGTTACAGCGTATGCATGCGAAGGGGGACATATTCATGCAACCCGGGGACTAGGTTTTGCATGTTTCAACACAACACCACACCTCCATGCATGTGCAAGGGCCACATGCAAGTTCTTGAGGGTTTCCTACGACCCGGAGCGCGGTTTGCCGCGGAACTCTGATCTGTGGGCCTCGGATCGTGTACCCCCTAGTGATAAGGATTGAATCTCTGAACAACTTCACTAAAAGTGTGATATATAAATTTCACACACATGTAATAATAACACTTACAAACATGCAAATTTCTCAAGGTGTGAGAAGATTCGACATTTCCTGTGGGCGTGAAGACTATTATTTGGATGCTACGAATCCGTCGATTTGATAAAATAGAACCTAAATAATTGATACTAATAAATAAATACAAATATAAAATAAATATATAACTGGGTGGAAAAAATAAATAAACATGTACGGCGGTACGCCGACGGTGACCCTCGGCGTATGAAAAAGAAAAACGTACGGCGGTACGCCGACGGTCACCCTCGGCGTATTGATGGCGCCGTTAGGGATCCGTCCTAGCCAGTCCAGCAAGTGCCACGCGGACACCCCGTACGCCGAAGGCCTGCGTACGCCGAGGGCGAGGCTACGCCGATGGCTCGGAAGCGGAGCTGGCCTGGCCCGGTGCTACGCCGACGGCCCCGACAATTGGCCATCGGCGTACGGGCCGGCCGTCGGCGCACCGCGCCATTCCTGTAGTGCCAGGTGCTGATCCTGTGAATCAATGTGATTCAATCGAGGCCTCGAGGAAGCAGGGGATCTCGAATGTGATTCAGATGATCTAATCAGAGCTCCAATAGAGAGCTTGCAGTCAGCCATGTGCTAGAGCTTGCATTCGGCCGTCCAGGACAGGGAGTAGATGCAGGCAAACATCGGGAGGGCACCAAGGTGAGCCACATCACACACATTCACTGTCATCTTCAAAGCCAGATAAGAAAAAAAAAAGCAATCACTATCAGTAGAACAACAATGACATAGAGAGGCCAGCAGTAGCAGCACACGCAGAAGGCAGAGAAATTGGCAAAGAAAAATAAGAGAGAAACATGGAAAAGGGGAAAGAGAGATCACCCGTTGCCTGCTTGGGTTCAGTGCCATGCTCTACCACAAATCCACACCCGTATGAAGTGAAGGGCACCGGTAGAGGAGCATTTCCTGCCGTGACCGTGTCCCTCCACACGCGCGCTAGGCAGTAGCTGAGACCGCCTCGGTCTCAACTGTTGGGTAATCCAAACAATCGTAGTATGTTTTTTTACAATCCAAGTGTGGGTCGGTTTGCATATCACAAGTTGTCCGTGTCCTACTAGTACTAGTTGATACGTTTTGTGTCCTAGTAGAAGTAGAATAGGAAAGTTTGGTCAGAGTCGGTTTAGTTTTCCTAATTTAGTAGAATACGTGTGAGTATTTGGCTTGTGCTAGCTGAGTACAAGTCGGAGTCCATGTAAGAGTCGAGCAGGTTTTCGGAGCCCTGTGTCCTATATAAACAGGGGCACCGAGCCGGTTGTAAACCACCAGAAAATTACGAAAAGCAATAGAGAAATATTACGAGGCACGATACGTGCCTCTGGCTATTTTTGTGTTGCTGCGTTCGTGTGTGTATTCTGGTCCCTGGCGGTTGTGTTAGCGTTAGCAAGATATAACAACGGATAAAGGAATCCACGTCCTTGCGTTTTTGTTGTCGTTGGACCCAAGTTACTGCGAGATCGTGCATCCGATCCCAAGGCGAATTCTAACAATTGGTATAGCCAAGGTTGGAGGCTTCGCCGTCAAGTTGCGTCATGGTGGAGTCAGAGGATTCTTCGTCTCCATCAAGTTGTGTCACGGACGAAGGAAAATCGAAGAAGAGAATTATGGCAACACCAAGGGAAAAAAGCAGCGGTGTTACCATCCGTTACCCCATGCTTGAAGGTGACAACTATGGGGTGTGGGCTGCGAAGATGAAGGTTTTCATGCGTGCACAGGGTGTTTGGACCGCAATTGAAGCCAATCTAAAGATCGACGAGACAACGGATGAAGAGGCTTTCGCTGCCATAGCTCAAGCTGTGCCCGATGCTGTTTTCATGACCATATCGCAGAAAGATACGGCAAAGGAAGCTTGGAAGACTACCAAGGAGATGCATGCTGGTGATAATCGCGTCAAGAAGGCCCGTATCCAAGCTCTCAGGAGAGAGTTCGATTGCATGACCATGAAAGATGCTGAAGGGCTTGGTGAGTTCGCGTTGAAGCTAACCTCCACGGTTAATGAGATGAGAGCTCTTGGATCAAAGATAGAGGACATCACGGTTGTTGAAAAATTGCTACGTCCGGTCCTTGACAAATTCCTACCGATTGTTGGCACTATTGAGCAGTGGGAAGATGTGGAGAAGATGTCGGTGATGGAAGTGATCGGGCGACTGAAGACCTATGAGTTAACATTCAAGGGACGTGAACGTGACAAGGAAGAAGAGCAACTGATGTTCTCATGTGCCAGCGACAAAGATAAGAAAAAGCACACTAAGTTCGACATATCGAAAGTTCGTTGCTATAACTGTTAGGAGCTTGGCCACTTCTCCCGGGAGTGTCCTAATCCTCCACGGAGGGAACCAAAGAAGGAGCACGGGACTCTTCATCTAGCCATGTGCGACAATGATGATGAGCCGAGGTTGTTGTGAACATGAAGCGGTGATAAAAGGGTAAAGAGTCGTGTCTTTATTTTCTTTAGTGTCAGATTAGTTCGTGTGTCCTGACAAGAAGACGAAGACCAATGTGAAGATGGATGCGGACCGGTCAAGTTGTGTTCCTGCATGAGGCTATGCGTTTAGTCTTATGTGGCACGCTAAGATGCGACAGCGTGGACTGGTAGTCCGGATAATGTGTTGGTCAAGTCAACGAGTCGAAAGTTTGGATTAAGGGGTGATTGTTGGATAATCCAAACAATCGTAGTATGTTTTTTTACAGTCCAAGTGTGGGTCGGTTTGCATGTCACAAGTTGTCCGTGTCCTACTAGTACTAGTTGATACGTTTTGTATCCTAGTAGAAGTAGAATAGGAAAGTTTGGTCAGAGTCGGTTTAGTTTTTTCTAGTTTAGTAGAATACGTGTGAGTATTTGGCTTGTGCTAGCTGAGTACAAGTCGGAGTCCATGTAAGAGTCGAGCAGGTTTTCGGAGCCTTGTCCTATATAAACAGGGGCACCGAGCCGGTTATAAACCACCAGAAAATTACGAAAAGCAATAGAGAAATATTACGAGGCACGATACGTGCATCTGGCTATTTTTGTGTTGCTGCGTTCGTGTGTGTATTCTGGTCCCTAGCGGTTGTGTTAGCGTCAGTAAGATATAAGAACGGATAAAGGAATCCACGTCCTTGCGTTTCTGATGTCGTTGAACCCAAGTTACTGCGAGATTGCGTCCGATCCGAAGGCGAATTCTAACATCCACCAACTGACCGCAACGTAGGAACCAGCACCGTGATCCCGCTGCACGCATGTCCAACGCCCGCCTCCGCAACGCCACACAGCAAATCCATCCCTACCGGCTGTTGGTTCCCGTGCGATTGGTCCGGCATGCATCTAGTAGCCCTCGCCGCCTCGCCTTAAGAGAGGTAGTAGTCCATCTGGTCTTCCGGCAGCAAGAAGGTCTTCTTCTTGGTCCTCTTCTTCTCCGCCACGTTCACACTCTTCCCCCGGAAATCCATCGTCATCACCTAGGATCTCATGCCAAGAACAGAACTAGTGACAAGTTTACAAAATAACACAAATAATCAATAGTACTTCAGTAATATTCTCATTATATTTGGAGACGTTAGTACAATAACATCATTCGTGCCCAGGACTACATACACTCTCATATGTGACCAGTTCCAGCAAGTAAACGGTTCTTTCACTAGATGCAAAACTCGCCATAAGAAAAGTCATAGAGACTGAATTAATGTAATCATGAATTAGCTTGAAATAGGTTCGATCTAATTAGAAAATATAACATCGTGGAGCTGACCTTGGCCAGTGCTCAAAACCAGCTCAAGAGGACTTCACCTCGTGGGATAGTACGTCCCTGACCTTCCCTTTAACAGATGAGATTTCATAGTTGCCTTGAACCAAGCATTGTAATCTGTTTGGCAGAACACATGACACAACTTAACAATAGAGCATAGAGCTGCCACGAGTTCAAAAATTGTCTATGACTGCAGGAACTAAACCAGTATCATACACACGTATACGGTACCATCAAGGATGCGAAAACGTAGCGCATCATCGAAAGCAGTACTGCTGCGATGTTATTTACCTGCCTGACGAAGGCTTCGACGAATCAATCTCGTCTCTCCTTGCGCACTACACCTGTCTACTTGTACCAACCAGCATACATCTCTGAGACTGACCAGTCAAAATTAGATCTCAATCTGAATCCCCAAAGGCACAGAGGATTGATGGACACCGCACATGTGCAGCACAGCAGCATTGCAGCGGGAGTGCTCTTCCGCCAAGATCGTACGTGTACCGTGGGTAGCCGGGTACGCCACCGCTTCGTTCATCCGAGAATTGATCGCACAGCAGCAGCACAATGGGAGCGCTCCATGCCTCCCTCCACCTAGTTGAATATGGATCGGCAGGCGGCAGGGAGATAAATCGTTCAGCGGCGCGAAGCCCTGCTCGATGTTCAGATCGGCGATTTTGGCGTCTCGGAGGCCGTCAGAGGGTGCCGTCTCTTTCGGCTGCGCTCCGAGGCATCCCTGGGCGACAGGCAAGAGCTGCGAGGAAAGCGGACACAAAACCTATGTTGAGAGGGGTTGGCGGAGGCGGGGTAACCTGGCAATGGTTCTTTAACTGAACCAAACCTAGATTATATCCAGTCCCGTGAAGTTCGGAACTAAAACTAAACCATACCCAGGAATCGTCCCGCACAACCAAAACTGGACCAAACTGTAAGCTTTGTCCAACCAAACCAAAACTAAACCATTCGTAGATCTATGGGTTGAACCCGGTTCCTAGTTTTGGTTGAAACCATATCAAAACCTATGTTGAGAGGGGTTGGCGGAGGCGGGGTAACCTGGCAATGGTTCCTTAACTGAACCAAACCTAGACTATATCCAGTCCCGTGAAGTTCGGAACTAAAACTAAACCATACCCAGGAATCGTCCCGCACAACCAAAACTGGACCAAACTGTAAGCTTTGTCCAACCAAACCAAAACTAAACCATTCGTAGATCTATGGGTTGAACCCGGTTCCTAGTTTTGGTTGAAACCATATCAAAACCTATGTTGAGAGGGGTTGGCGGAGGCGGGGATGGCCGGGAAACATGTTATTCGTTAGCGATCGATGATTGAACAAACCGGCAAGGTGGCACGTATAATGGGATTCGGTCCGGCAAGGTGGCACGTATAATGGGAGGGTAAAAGGGTCCATAAAAGTGTTGGATCGGTAGAAACAATCCGTCCTTACTAGCAAATAGGCTCGTGCGTTGCACCGAGAGTTTCTTGTATGAGCTAGAGAGGCTGCCGGACTATAGAGAATTTCACTGTAAATTAGGATTGGTAGTGTAGGTGTGATCATTCACCAAAAAATAATCCAATCATAAATAGCCTGGCTAGATTCCCAGGGATTGGTTTGGAACTGGTCTCCCCAGTAGTGGACCTTACCTCAAAGCAACCACTGTCTGTGGCACATGCTTGGTGAGAAAAATGACATGCTTCGATCTCTCAATTCTCCATGAACCACCGCTGCAACATATCTTTTAGAAAATAAAAAGAACCACAAGCCTCACATGCTTATAGGAACTGGATACATGGAAATGTCAAAACTGTCGTGACTTTCTTCCTTCTCGAGTCCCTCTTTTGGCCTGCAATTAAGTTGTATTGAAGACTTGCACTCATCCTTCATAAGCATGAATCACTAAATGTGAAGAAGCTATCACTGATCAGTGTAATTGTCTTGTCTAATATTCTCGCACAAAGATATGATACTTACTGTAGCATAAGCTTGAGATTATGAAAACAGAGCAAAAACCAGAGGAGAATACCGGTGCAATCTGAATAACACTGAAAGTAAAGATACTTCGGTACAGCTAAAAGAATTAGGAGCATTTTCTATATTTTATCGGCCCATAACAGATACAGTTACTATAATTAGCAGTCCTAAGGGTAACCATTACTTCTGGGCATTTGTATTCTCCTCTCACGATGAAAAATATGTCACCTAGTACCTGCAATTCCTACAAACGCTACCATGGTCGGCAACCTGTTTTGATATGTTAGTCCTATAATCCAGCAGCTGACAATGGAGGCGATGTCGATGGCCACACAAAACCAGCCGTAGGAGCTCCAGGGTCATGACTCGTGAGCAACTCAGAGTGGTGTAGCATCTCAATTGTCTAACAATTGTAATTCTACTTGGTCTAGTAAGATAATGGCTACTTCCTATATATAATTGTTGCATCATAATTATATCATGCTCATGTCATCATGCCACCTTGCATTTGAGCATCATATAAAACCCTCTTTCTTTGGTTTTTCTCTCATATGCATTATTAATTGTATTTGCCTCTTGATATTGTATTTGGTTATTGATATATTGTTTAATGCCCAAGTTGAGTTGGGGGCATATCTTTTATTCACCTCCATCACCTTTCTTTTTACCACCTTATAATTCCACCATCCTATTATCCATGAGCTTGTAATTCTTTTTCTTCTGATTTTATTCTAGCTCATGTGGGTGGGGTAGATCTAATCCTAATTTCTTTTGCTTGGCTTTTATTTTCCACTTCTTGGGAATGCATAAGAATAATGCCATATTATTATTATTGTTTTCACAAAATAAAAACATGGCATTTATTATTTTGCATGGGCCATGCAAGATTACCACCACCTTTAGGCATTTTGTTTTTCTCTTGGTTTAAGTGATTCTTCCTTTATGGAATCATCTACATATCTCTCCACCATCCCTTGATCTCATCAACACCACTAAATTCCTTCATGCATGATCATATGAGAAGCTATCCACATTGTTTTTCTTTTCTCCTTCACACTTGGCCATGTCATGATCATGCCATATTAAAGAGAACCCTAAACCTTTATTTTTTTCTCTTCCCCCTTCTCTCTCCTTAACCATCACCCAAACCCTAACCTTTGGTTGCTCTTTATTTTGTTCATGCTCAAACCCTAACCTAGCTTTTCCTCCTCACCTCCCTAGCTCTAACCCCTCTCTAATCCGAGCCCCCTCCTTAGCTAGACCCGAGCTACCCTCTTCCTTTTCTTGGCAAGGACTTCACCAGCCACCACATGCCCTCTTCCCTGGTCCCCTCCCTCCTTTCCTTAGCAAGACAACAAGAGAGAGGGAAGAGAGAGATCAACCGTGGCCTCTACTTTGCCAAAAAGTGCACCACTTCCATGTGCCTTTTCCCCTCTCCCTGATCACACCAACCTCCCCAGCACATCTCAGGTCGAGTCCTGGAGCCCCAAGCAACCCCCTTCCTCCCTCCTTGCCCCAACAGAAGGCCATAGCCACCACCTAGCAAAAACCCTAGCCACCTCGGCCAAGATCGAGATCTGCGCGCCCTGGTGATCTCCAAGCCTAGCCAAGAGCACCGACGGGGACATCTGCTTCCCCTTCATCTCCTCGTACCAGCCGGGGCCAAAGCCTCACCGGAATAAGCCTGGCGCCGCCGTGCACCGCCGCAGCCCGAGACCGTCGTCCGCGAGCCCGGCGCCAGATCCCCTCCACCTCCACTCGTACGACCACGCCGGCGACACCGCGGTGAGCCCCTGCACCTCCCAGACATGGCCCACATCTTCCTCCTGCACCGTAGCTCCGCCGCTTTCCGTCGAACGCTCTGCGCGCCGCCGCGTGCCGTGCGCGGGCGGGCAGCAGCAACCCCAGATCCCTAGATCCCTCTGTTCCTCGTCGAAGCCCGGCCAGCACAGCCAACCCCGTAGTTGCCCCCTGCACGAAAAATGTAGCCCGATGTCCCCTCTTCGTTTTTCATTTTTGGGGCGACGCGTTTCGTCCAGCGTATGCGTCGCCACCGTCGTCGGAAGACGGCCAGATCCGCCGTCGGCAGCACCTCGTCCGTCAGCGCGCAGTAGCAGCCGATGCCCTTTTGCACTTGACCCCCTGCCCTTTTTCCCGCCTAAACCCGCAGTCCCAGGAGCCCACCTGTCAGCCCTGGTGTATTCTTTCACGAAAGCCCCCGCGGTCTGGAGATTCTTCGCCCGCGCTGCCCTGGATCGCCCACGTGTCAGCCGTCCGCTGGCCCGCGCGCGTGCGTGGCCCCGCGTCGTGACCGGCCCACACGTCAGTCGCTGCAGCTAACCTCCCTGCGGTGTAAAGAGTTTTCACCGCGCCAGACGTCTAGTCAGCGCCTGGCCCACCTGTCTGCGCCTGTGGCTAGCTGTGGCTGAGTGCAAAAAGTTTTCCTGTTTAGCTGTTTAAACAAAACAAATTCAAAATTATTTAAATTTAAATTCAAATCTGTTTTCAATTAACCTTAATTTATAAATCCAAACAATGCATATAATATATGTTTTTGAATCAGAAAAATGTGAGGAATTCAAATATTCTATTTAAAATATTATTTGAGCACTTTAAAATTTCGAGTTGATTAAAATTACAATAAAATGCCCTTTTCTTAAGAAATTAATAACTTTAATTCTACAACTCCAAATTTGACAAATAATATGTCTGAATCGATCAGCGCGACGAGCCCGTTCTATCTATGCAGTCCTTGTTCTGAATTGAAGCATGCATCATGTCATTATTAAACATCTTAACTGTTTATGACAACAAAATTGGACCAAATAAATAATAAACTGCTTTATTCTTGCATTCCACACCTCACCATGCCATGCTACTTTAATGCCATGTAAATTGTGCATCATTCATCATGGCATACTTGTTTGCTTGTCGCATTTTAATTCATATGCTTGTGCACTTTATTTATGTTGGCCCTTGTTTGTTTGGTTCTTCTTCGAATAGACGCCCAGCAGGAGAATTACCAGGAACCACAGGAGTACTACCTAGATCCATCTCTCGCTTCAACTGAGCTACCAGGCAAGCACTACCACATGCTTGCATACATATAGTACCTATTGCCTCTATCTTATTCTTGCATCATTGAGTCGCGATTGCATTAAATTGAATCCCAAGTACTGCATAGCCTTTACTTTTAAACCCCACCGAAACTTGTTCCTCCATCCCATGAGCCATTACTATAGGAGTTGTTTGAGCCATGCGAGTCGTATAAAAGCATGTGTAGGGTATGCGAGTGTCTGATGGATAACGAGGTACCTAAACAACTTAACCTGAGTAGTAATGGGATAACTAATGAAAGAGGCACTGGTGAGCAATATCTGCTATTTGGTTTTTCATGCTCACTTGTGTCCCGTAGGACCCCGAGTACTTGATTCCTGTTCCTTGACTATTCGCACTATCCACATCCGAGAGGCCTTATGGACCCCCCTGAGCCAGAGCTTGATTCATTCTTATTTCTTGGGGCCACAAGTAGTTTGGGGCTTTATTACTATCCTGTACTTATGCCATGTTACTGCTTTATTAAGAGTGTGCGTGGAGCACCTGTACTGTTTTGGATCGTGGAATGTTTTCGCGGTATCGACAAGCCCAGTCACATTTTCGGGTTCCTAGTCGTTTACAGCCATTGACACAAACCTTGGGTCCGTCTCGGAGCTGGCGAACTTCGTTGCGGGTAGCTTAATGGGGTGGCCCCCTAAAATGTTTCTGAATCCTGTGATTTCTTTGTCGTGAATGCCTCGTTGGGTTTTGATTTGGTTTTTCTGAGGTTGATCGAGTGTGTGTTGCTATTCGTGCACCCCTGCAGGGTAAATCTTTCTGAAAGCCGTGTCCGCGGTTATGGACGACTTGGAGCATAGTTTCTCGATCATAGACAAGAATAACTAAAGTACCGCTCTTAATTTGACTAAGGACTTGACTAGTAAATAGTGCAATACTCATGGAATGGTTAATAAAACTGCCAACGGATGACGGGGGTTGTTCGTCCGCTTCCTCGTTGGTAAGCGAGGAGGAGGATGGATCTGTTAATTATATTGTTATAACTGTTGTTCTTAATTAACGGACATCCATCTACCTTGGTTAGGCAGATGGTTAGCGAGTATCTATAGACTTGTTAGCTATTATCTTTTGCTGCAATTGCGTCACCCCGGGTTGTGTCCCCTTTAGCGGCATAAAGACTTGCTGAGTACCCCTAGGGTCTCACACGATAAATTGTTTGATTCAGATGAACAGGTGTACTCGCAAGATGGATACTGGGTGGAGGAGACAGAGGATGTTGGCAATGATCATTCGGTGTAGAGAATCCGGGAACGGGGATCCGTGAGATCTGTGGGCGGGATATGTTTATTTATGTGGCATCTTATGCCGATTTGCTTCTTATCCGTACTCGGATCTTGTTTTCCGCTTCCGCCTAATACTCTGATGTGTGTTGTATGAGGAGCTATCCTAAACTATTATCTCTATCTAGGATATTTGAATCCTGCCGTATGGCGTTGCAATATTTCTATTTCTTTTAGATGGAATGGCTCTGAGGACTGTTGTATGTGGCTTGCATACATACTCATTTGTGTATGTAGTTGATCCCTTCGCCTGCCGATTACGCCGCTCATTCTTGTCCCGATGTTCTGAAAGTGGTTAGGACGGCCGAAAGGTCTACCGTGAGTGGCCCTGGGCCCCACCGTACTATTTTAACCACTTTCGTTCATCTAGGCATGTAACTAAGAGCGTAATTCACCGAGGTAGTTACAATTGGTATCAGAGCCATCCCGCCCTTCAGGGTCTCAGCCAAAATGGTCGTTGTCAGTATAGCAAATATTTTTGGTAGTTATGTATACTAGGGAAAAACAAACGTGAGAGTAGGACTGCTTCCATTTTTCTTCTTACCCACCCACCCACCCTTTTCTGGTAAGGAAGTGTAACGTTTTCAATCCTCTTCTAAAAAGTACGCACCCACCCACCCACCCTTCCTGGCCCACGTTCATAGCCACAGAGTACGCACCAACCTCACTACACATCTCTCTCTCCTCTCTTCTTCTTCCCGACTAATGTCATTGTCCCGCCGCCTGACGCCCGTGTCCTCGCCCCGCCCTGCCACAGAGTGCACCACTTCCATGTGCCTTTTCCCCTCTCCCTGATCACACCAACCTCCCCAGCACATCTCAGGTCGAGTCCTGGAGCCCCAAGCAACCCCCTTCCTCCCTCCTTGCCCCAACAGAAGGCCATAGCCACCACCTAGCAAAAACCCTAGCCACCTCGGCCAAGATCGAGATCTGCGCGCCCTGGTGATCTCCAAGCCTAGCCAAGAGCACCGACGGGGACATCTGCTTCCCCTTCATCTCCTCGTACCAGCCGGGGCCAAAGCCTCACCGGAATAAGCCTGGCGCCGCCGTGCACCGCCGCAGCCCGAGACCGTCGTCCGCGAGCCCGGCGCCAGATCCCCTCCACCTCCACTCGTACGACCACGCCGGCGACACCGCGGTGAGCCCCTGCACCTCCCAGACATGGCCCACATCTTCCTCCTGCACCGTAGCTCCGCCGCTTTCCGTCGAACGCTCTGCGCGCCGCCGCGTGCCGTGCGCGGGCGGGCAGCAGCAACCCCAGATCCCTAGATCCCTCTGTTCCTCGTCGAAGCCCGGCCAGCACAGCCAACCCCGTAGTTGCCCCCTGCACGAAAAATGTAGCCCGATGTCCCCTCTTCGTTTTTCATTTTTGGGGCGACGCGTTTCGTCCAGCGTATGCGTCGCCACCGTCGTCGGAAGACGGCCAGATCCGCCGTCGGCAGCACCTCGTCCGTCAGCGCGCAGTAGCAGCCGATGCCCTTTTGCACTTGACCCCCTGCCCTTTTTCCCGCCTAAACCCGCAGTCCCAGGAGCCCACCTGTCAGCCCTGGTGTATTCTTTCACGAAAGCCCCCGCGGTCTGGAGATTCTTCGCCCGCGCTGCCCTGGATCGCCCACGTGTCAGCCGTCCGCTGGCCCGCGCGCGTGCGTGGCCCCGCGTCGTGACCGGCCCACACGTCAGTCGCTGCAGCTAACCTCCCCTGCGGTGTAAAGAGTTTTCACCGCACCAGACGTCCAGTCAGCGCCTGGCCCACCTGTCTGCGCCTGTGGCTAGCTGTGGCTGAGTGCAAAAAGTTTTCCTGTTTAAACAAAACAAATTCAAAATTATTTAAATTTAAATTCAAATTAGTTTTCAATTAACTTTAATTTATAAATCCAAACAATGCATATAATATATGTTTTTGAATCAGAAAAATGTGAGGAATTCAAATATGCTATTCAAAATATTATTTGAGCACTTTAAAATTTCGAGTTGATTGAAATTACAATAAAATGCCCTTTTCTTATTAAATTAATAACTTTAATTCTACAACTCCAAATTTGACAAATAATATGTCTAAATCGAACAGCGCGACGAGCCCGTTCTATCTGTACAGTCCTTGTTCTGAATTGAAGCATGCATCATGTCATTACTAAACATCTGAACTGTTTATGACAACAAAATTGGACCAAATAAATAATAAACTACTTTATTCTTGTATTCCACACCTCACCATGCCATGCTACTTTAATGCCATGTAAATTGTGCATCATTCCTCATGGCATGCTTGTTTGCTTGTCGCATTTTAATTCATATGCTTGTGCACTTTATTTATGTTGGCCCTTGTTTGTTTGGTTCTTCTTCGAATAGACGCCCAGCAGGAGAATTACCAGGAATCACATGAGTACTACCTAGATCTATCTCTCGCTTCAACTGAGTTGCCAGGCAAGCACTACCACATGCTTGCATACATATAGTACCTATTGCCTCTATCTTATTCTTGCATCATTGAGTCGCGGTTGCATTAAATTGAATCCCAAGTACTGCATAGCCTTTACTTTTAAACCCCACCGAAGCTTGTTCCTCCATCCCCATTACTACAGGAGTTGTTTGAGCCATGCGAGTCGTAGAAAAGCATATGTAGGGTATGTGAGTGTCTGATGGATAACGAGGTACCTAAACAACTTAACCTGAGTAGTAATGGGATAACTAATGAAAGAGGCACCGGTGAGCAATATCTGCTATTTGGTTTTTCATGCTCACTTGTGTCCCGTAGGACCCCGAGTACTTGATTCATGTTCCTTGACTATTCGCACTATCCACATCCGGGAGGCCTTATGGACCCCCTGAGCCAGAGCTTGATTCATTCTTATTTCTTGGGGCCACAAGTAGTTTGGGGCTTTATTACTATCATGTACTTATGCCATGTTACTGCTTTATTAAGAGTGTGCGTGGAGCACCTGTACTGTTTTGGATCGTGGAATGTTTTCGCGGTATCGACAAGCCCAGTCACATTTTCGGGTTCCCAGTCGTTTACAGCCATTGACACAAACCTTGGGTCCGTCTCGGAGCCGGCCAACTTCGTTGCGGGTAGCTTAATGGGGTGGCCCCCTGAAATGTTTCTGAATCCTGAGATTGCTTTGTCGTGAATGCCTCGTTGGGTTTTGATTTGGTTTTTCCGAGGTTGATCGAGTGTGTGTTGCTATTCGTGCACCCCTGCAGGGTAAATCTTTCTGAAAGCCGTGTCCGCGGTTATGGACGACTTGGAGCATAGTTTCTCGATCATAGACAAGAATAACTAAAGTACCACTCTTAATTTGACTAAGGACTTGACTAGTAAATAGTGCAATACTCATGGAATGGTTAATAAAACTGCCAACGGATGACGGGGGTTGTTCGTCCGCTTCCTCGTTGGTAAGCGAGGAGGAGGATGGATCTGTTAATTATACTGTTATAACTGTTGTTCTTAATTAACGGACATCCGTCTATCCTTGGTTAGGCAGATGGTTAGCGAGTATCTATAGACTTGTTAGCTATTATCTTTTGCTGCAATTGCGTCATCCCAGGTTGTGTCCCCTTTAGCGGCATAAAGACTTGCTGAGTACCCCTAGGGTCTCACACGATAAATTGTTTGATTCAGATGAACAGGTGTACTCGCAAGATGGATACTGGGTGGAGGAGACAGAGGATGTTGGCAATGATCATTCGGTGTAGAGAATCCGGGAACGGGGATCAGTGAGATCTGTGGGCGGGATGTGTTTATTTATGTGGCATCTTATGCCGATTTGCTTCTTATCCGTACTCGGATCTTGTTTTCCGCTTCCGCCTGATACTCTGATGTGTGTTGTATGAGGAGCTATCCTAAACTATTATCTCTATCTAGGATATTTGAATCTTGCCGTATGGCGTTGCAATATTTCTATTTCTTTTAGATGGAATGGCTCTGAGGACTGTTGTATGTGGCTTTCATACATACTCATTTGTGTATGTAGTTGATCCCTTCGCCTACCGATTACGCCGCTCGTTCTTGTCCCGATGTTCTGAAAGTGGTTAGGACGGCCGAAAGGTCTACCATGAGTGGCCCTGGGCCCCACCGTACTACTTTAACCACTTTCATTCATCCAGGCATGTAACTAAGAGCGTAATTCACCGAGGTAGTTACAATTGGTATCAGAGCCATCCCGCCCTTCAGGGTCTCAGCCAAAATGGTCGTTGTCAGTCTAGCAAATATTTTTGGTAGTTATGTATACTAGGAAAAAACAAACCTGAGAGTAGGACTGCTTCCATTTTTCTTCTTACCCACCCACCCACCCTTTTCTGGTAAGGAAGTGTAACGTTTTCAATCCTCTTCTAAAAATTCAAACTAGGATTCACGTGTTCTGGGTTCCGTAGTACCATAGGTTGTGTGTGTGTGTGTGTGTGTGTGTGTGAATTCCTTGTCTATCTGTTGCATCCAAATGTTATCACTATCTGCCTTTTGGTTATCAACTGTTGGTACATTCCATACCGACAGGCCTTTGTAAACCGACGCGATCTATCTGATTCGTTATATACCGATGCGATCTATCTTACTCTTTGTTATCCGACGTTATCTTGTTGGGGTGTTCTTTTTCGTAGTTACCAATCTTTAGGTTCATTTTAAGAAGAAGGTGTTGGGATATGTGTTTTACTGATTCATGTGCGGAGTAATGATTTGAGTGCGGGATGGAGTCGCGACCATACCACTACTTTCATCATTTGCTCTTGTATGTTGAACTAGTAGAGTTACTAATCTTGATTCGTGAAGTGGTTTTTGCGCATATAGTGGTATTTTAATGCCGAAATTTGCGGAATTTTTTTTCTTTGTAGTTTGTGTACCACACTCCTTGTTCAGTCGTGTGCGTTATGCTTAATATCTTCTAGTTGCCTTTAACTTTGTTGATATTTTCATATCATCTCAGTGAATTGCATCCTTTAATCTTGATTAATTCCATTGTGGTACTATTGTGGATTATTATCATTCTCCATTATAGTACTGACTTGTGTTTTATATCAATCACAGGATGGCACCACCACGCCGTTCTGAGGAGGACATACCACCTGAACTTGGGGCTGCTTTGGCAAGTATTGCAAATTCTTTGGGCACTATGCAGCAGAACCAGCAGCGCTTCGAGGAAAGCGTGAGGAGGAATGAGTTTGTTCCGTTACCGCCACCTCCCAAGCGAGGAGACATCAAAAGTTTTCTGAAGTTCAACCCACGCCAATTTGAGGTGTCTGATCAGCCACTTGATGTGGATGATTGGCTTCGTGAAGTGTCAAGGTTGCTGATGACTGCGGATGTTCCCGAGCAAGAATGGGTCAAATGTGCCACTAGCCTTCTGAAGGGAGATGCAGCTCTGTGGTGGGAAAATTACCTCAAGGCAGATCTCTCTGGTTTTCAGCCTACTTGGGAGCAATTCACTGCTGCTTTCAAAGAGCAATATCTGTCAGAAATTGTCATGGAAAGGATGAAGGAAATGTTTCTCAACCTCAAGCAGGGCACTGACAATGTCAACACCTACATCAGAAACTTCATGAATCTGTCTCGGTATGGTGGCGATGAGATCTCTGATGACAAGAAGAAGCAAAAGAGGTTTAGGAAAGGCCTAAATGCTTCCATCAAATATGCTATCACTCATGCAAGGCCGGTGTCTTTTCTGGAACTCCAACACACAGCTCTGCAGGAAGAAGCAAGTAGGCAAGTGTTTGAGGAGTCAAAGAAACACAGCCGTGATACAGCAAGCTCTTCTGCTATGACAGCTCCTTCTAAGCGTCGTGTCTGGGTTCCTAACACCCCACCGTCGCTCCCCGCTCCACCAAGACCGTCAAGCTACGCAGCAAGGCCACCAAACTCCTTCACTGCGGCTCCCAGGGGCTACAACCACAACTACCCTGGAGCGCCTGGCGGAGTCCCTGGCTACGTTGCTCCACGTCCACCTGGTGCTTGCTATACTTGTGGAAACACTGGGCATCAGCACTGGAATTGTCCAATGAACAACAAAGCTCTTCCACCACCACCTCCAAGACCTGCGGCAAGTGCTCCTATGATTCGTGCACCTCCACCTCGGGCTCTCAACATCAACACTAAGCCTGGGTCTACGGTTTCTCATGCCAACTGTGTCAACGTCGCTCAAGCTGAGCATGCACCTGGAGTTGTCATGGGTATGCTTCCTGTTAACTCAGTTCCTGCATGAGTTTTGTTTGATTCTGGTGCTTCACATTCTTTCGTTTCTCACAAATTTGCAAATGAGCATGAGCTTGTTATAGACCAGCTGGATAAAAAGTTAATGGTTCTTTCTCTCGGGGCAAGATTGTTATCTACCAAGATCAGCCATGGCAATCAAATTGAGATTGGTGGCTCTTCATTTCCGGCTTCCTTAATTGTTCTGGGAAATTCTGATATTGATGTTATCTTGGGCATGGGTTGGTTAACAGCAAATGCAGCTGTGATTGATTGTGCTGAACGTTCGGTTTCTCTGATAATTCCTGAAGGCCATATAGTCTATTCTCCAAGTCTGACTCCTGCAATTCAGCTTTATTCTTTGGCGACTCTGAATGATGATGCTATGGAAGGTATTCAGAGTGTTCCTGTAGTCTGTGAGTTTCCAGATGTCTTTCCTGAAGAGTTACCAGGTATGCCTCCGGATCGTGAGGTTGAGTTTGTCATTGAACTTGAACCTGGTACCGCTCCTATTTCCAAGCGGCCTTATAAAATGGGTCCTGCTGAGTTGGCTGAACTCAAACGTCAGTTGGACGAACAAGAGAAGTTGGGTTTCATTCAGCACAGTACTTCTTCTTGGGGTAGTCCAACCATCTTTGTGAAGAAGCGAGACAAGACTGATAGACTTTGTGTTGACTATCGGGCACTCAATGCTAAAACCATCAAGAATAAATATCCCCTTCCACGGATTAATGATCTCTTCGATCAGCTAGCTGGAGCGGTGGTATTCTCGAAGCTTGATTTGAGAAGTGGTTATCATCAAATCAAGATTCGCAAGGAAGATGTTCCCAAAACAGCTTTCACCACCCGCTATGGCCTGTATGAGTACACGGTCATGTCTTTCGGTCTCACCAATGCACCTGCCACCTTCTCGAGGCTTATGAACTCGGTTTTCATGGAGTATCTTGATAAGTTCGTTGTGGTCTATCTAGATGACATTCTAGTCTATTCTAAGTCAAAAGAAGAACATGAAGAACACCTTCGGTGTGTCCTAAACAAGCTTCGTGAGAACCGCCTGTATGCAAAGTTCTCCAAGTGTGAGTTTTGGCTGCCTCAAGTCACCTACCTTGGTCACGTCATATCTGCCAAGGGCATTGCCGTCAACCCAGAAACTATTAAGACAATTATGGACTGGCTTCCACCCATAAATGTCAAAGAAGTCCGGAGTTTCCTTGGTTTGGCTAGTTACTGTCGTCGCTTCGTTCAAAATTTCTCGAAGATTGCGAAGCCTCTTACCGATCTCCTCAAGAAAGGCAAGAAATACCTTTGGACCCCTGCATGTCAAGCAAGCTTTGAAACACTCAAAGAGAAGCTCACTTCCACACCAGTCTTAGTTCCTCCAGATACATCAAAGTCTTTCCAAATATTCTGTGATGCCTCATTGCAAGGATTGGGTGCGGTCCTTATGCAAGAAAAACAAGTTGTTGCTTATGCATCTCGGCAGTTGAAGACGCATGAGATCAACTATCCTACACATGACCTCGAACTCGCAGAAGTTGTCTTTGCTTTGAAAGTATGGAGGCATTACTTGCTTGGCAACCGTTGTGAGATCTTTTTTGATCACAAGAGTCTGAAGTATATATTCACACAGCCTGATCTCATCCTTTGTCAGATGAGGTGGATTGAAACAATCAATGATTTTGATTTGACCATCAACTACACTCCAGGCAAAGCCAATGTCATGGCCGATGCTCTCAGCCGAAAAGCTTATGTCAACAACCTCATCGTGGAAGAACAACAGCCTCTCTTGTGCGAGGAATTCCGCAAGCTCAACCTTGAAATTGTGGATCAAGGGTATCTTCTGAACCTTCTGGCAACACCTCTCTTGGAAGAAAAAGTTCGTTCCATTCAACTTGGTGATCCTTACACTAAAAAGATCATCTCCAACATTCAGCTTCCGAAGTATGAGTCTTTCCACGTAGATGACCAAGGCACTCTTTTCTTTGAACACCGGATGTTTGTTCCGAACTACCCGGGTTTAAGAGAGCAAGTTCTCAAGGAGGCGCATGATTCTGTTCTTTCTATCCACCCTGGTAGCACTAAGATGTACATGGACTTGAAAACACAATATTGGTAGCCTGGTTTGAAACGATATTGTGCCAAGTATGTCTCGGAGTGTGATGTTTGTCGTAGAGTTAAAGTTGTCCATCAGAAACCTTCCGGTCTTCTACAGCCATTGAAGCCTCCGGAATGGAAATGGGAGAAAGTAGAGATGGACTTCATCACTGGTTTTCCGAGGTCGCAGAAGGGCAACAATGCAACCTTTGTTGTCATTGACAGGCTTTCCAAAGTAGCTCACTTCTTTCCAGTCAAGGAAACAATTTCTGCAATTCAGTTGGCTGAGCTCTATATCAACAGAATTGTCTCTCTGTATGGAGTTCCTCTTGAGATCAGTTCAGACCGTGGAAGCATCTTCACTTCCAAGTTCTGGGGAAGTTTCTAAAATGCTTTGGGAACAAAATTAAACTTCAGCACAGCTTACCACCCTCAGTCGCAAGGACAAGTTGAAAGGATCAATCAGATTCTGGAAGATATGCTCCGTGCTTGCGTTATCTCTTTCGGCATGAAGTGGGAAGAATGTCTTCCTTATGCTGAATTCTCTTACAACAACAGCTTCCAGAAAAGTCTAAAGATGGCACCATTTGAGGCTCTCTATGGTCGCAAATGCAGAACTCCGATTGGTTGGTCGGGCGCAGGTGAAAGAATATTGTTTGGCCCCGACATTGTAACTCAAGCGGAGGAGAAAGTTCACATCATTCTTGAAAATCTGAAGATTGCTCAAAGTCGCCAGAAGAGCAATTATGACAGAAAGCACACGGACATGGAGTATGTTCCCGGTGATCTCGTTTACCTCCGCGTCACTCCCATGAGAGGCACGCACCGCTTTGGTATCAAAGGAAAACTGGCTCCTAGATACATCGGTCCTTTCAAAATTCGTGGAAGAAGAGGAGAAGTTGCTTATGCTCTTGAGCTCCCTGAACAACTCAAAGTCCATGATGTTTTCCACATCTCTCAACTCAAGAAGTGCTTCAAGGATCCCGGCAGGACCGTGGACCATGAACTCATCAATCTCCAAGAAGATCTATCTTATCAGGAACACCCCATAAAAATTCTAGTAGTCGTAGAAAGAAGGACTCGCAACAAGTCCATCAAGTTCTGCAAGGTGCAGTGGTCGCACCATTCCGTTGATGAAGCCACTTGGGAACGTGAAGATGAGCTCCGTGCCAAGTATCCTACCCTCTTTGAGTCTTCTTCTTCTTCCTAGAATCTCGGGGCGAGATTCCTGTTTAGTGGGGGAGAGTTGTAGCATCCCAATTGTCTAACAATTGTAATGCTACTTGGTCTAGTAAGATAATGGCTACTTCCTATATATAATTGTTGCATCATAATTATATCATGCTCAAATCATCATGCCACCTTGCATTTGAGCATCATATAAAACCCTCTTTCTTTGGTTTTTCTCTCATATGCATTATTAATTGTATTTGCCTCTTGATATTGTATTTAGTTATTGATATATTGTTTAATGCCCAAGTTGAGTTGGGGGCATATCTTTTATTCACCTCCATCACCTTTCTTTTCACCACCTTATAATTCCACCATCCTATTATCCATGAGCTTGTAATTCTTTTTCTTCTGATTTTATTCTAGCTCATGTGGGTGGGGTGGATCTAATCCTAATTTCTTTTGCTTGGCTTTTATTTTCCACTTCTTGGGAATGCATAAGAATAATGCCATATTATTATTATTGTTTTCATAAAATAAAAACATGGCATTTATTATTTTGCATGGGCCATGCAAGATTACCACCACCTTTAGGCATTTTGTTTTTCCCTTGGTTTACGTGATTCTTCCTTTATGGAATCATCTACATATCTCTCCACCATCCCTTGATCTCATCAACACCACTAAATTCCTTCATGCATGATCATATGAGAAGCTATCCACATTGTTTTTCTTTTCTCCTTCACACTTGGCCATGTCATGATCATGCCATATTAAAGAGAACCCTAAACCTTTATTTTTTCTCTTCCCCCTTCTCTCTCCTTAACCATCACCCAAACCCTAACCTTTGGTTGCTCTTTATTTTGTTCATGCTCAAACCCTAACCTAGATTTTCCTCCTCACCTCCCTAGCTCTAACCCCTCTCTAATCCGAGCCCCCTCCTTAGCTAGACCCGAGCTACCCTCTTCCTTTTCTTGGCAAGGACTTCACCAGCCACCACATGCCCTCTTCCCTGGTCCCCTCCCTCCTTTCCTTAGCAAGACAACAAGAGAGAGGGAAGAGAGAGATCAACCGTGGCCTCTACTTTGCCAAAAAGTGCACCACTTCCATGTGCCTTTTCCCCTCTCCCTTATCACACCAACCTCCCCAGCACATCTCAGGTCGAGTCCTCGAGCCCCAAGCTACCCCCCCCTTCCTCCCTCCTTCCCCCAACAGAAAGCCATAGCCACCACCTAGCAAAAACCCTAGCCACCTCGGCCAAGATCGAGATCTGCGCGTCCTGGTGATCTCCAAGCCCAGCCAGGAGCACCGACGGGGACATCCCCCTTCATCTCCTCGTACCAGCCGGGGCCAAAGCCTCACCGGAATAAGCCTGATGCCGCCGTGCACCGCCGCAGCCCGAGACCGTCGTCCGCGAGCGTGGCGCCAGATCCCCTCCACCTCCGCGCGTACGACCACGCCGGCGACACCGCCGTGAGCCCCTACACCTCCCAGACATGGTCCCCCTCTTCCTCCTGTGCCGTAGCTCCACCGCTTTCCGTCGAACGCTCTGCGCGCCGCCGCGTGCCGTGCGCGGGCGGGCAGCAGCAGCCCCAGATCCCTCTGGCCCTCTGTTCCTCTTCGAAGCCTGGCCAGCATAGCTAACCCCCGTAGTTACCCCCTGCACGAAAAATGTAGCTCGATGTCCCCTCTTCATTTTTCATTTTTGGGGCGACGCGTTTCGTCCAGCGTATGCGTCGCCACCGTCATCGGAAGACGGCCAGATCCGCCGCCGGCAGCACCTCGTCCGTCAGCGCGCAGCAGCAGCCGATGCCCTTTTGCACTTGACCCCCTGCCCTTTTTCCCGCCTAAACCCGCAGTCCTAGGAGCCCACCTGTCAGCCCCGGTGTATTCTTGCACGAAAGCCCCCGCGGTCTGGAGATTCTTCGCCCGCGCTACCCTGGATCGCCCATGTGTCAGCCGTCCGCTGGCCCGCGCGTGTGCGTGGCCCCGCGTCGTGACCGGCCCATACGTCAGTCGCTGCAGCTAACCTCCCCTGCGGTGTAAAGAGTTTTCACCGCACCAGACGTCCAGTCAGCGCCTGGCCCACCTGTCTGCGCCTGTGGCTAGCTGTGGCTGAGTGCAAAAAGTTTTCCTGTTTAGCTGTTTAAACAAAACAAATTCAAAATTATTTAAATTTAAATTCAAATCTGTTTTCAATTAACCTTAATTTATAAATCCAAACAATGCATATAATATATGTTTTTGAATCAGAAAAATGTGAGGAATTCAAATATTCTATTTAAAATATTATTTGAGCACTTTAAAATTTCGAGTTGATTAAAATTACAATAAAATGCCCTTTTCTTAAGAAATTAATAACTTTAATTCTACAACTCCAAATTTGACAAATAATATGTCTGAATCGATCAGCGCGACGAGCCCGTTCTATCTATGCAGTCCTTGTTCTGAATTGAAGCATGCATCATGTCATTATTAAACATCTTAACTGTTTATGACAACAAAATTGGACCAAATAAATAATAAACTGCTTTATTCTTGCATTCCACACCTCACCATGCCATGCTACTTTAATGCCATGTAAATTGTGCATCATTCATCATGGCATACTTGTTTGCTTGTCGCATTTTAATTCATATGCTTGTGCACTTTATTTATGTTGGCCCTTGTTTGTTTGGTTCTTCTTCGAATAGACGCCCAGCAGGAGAATTACCAGGAACCACAGGAGTACTACCTAGATCCATCTCTCGCTTCAACTGAGCTACCAGGCAAGCACTACCACATGCTTGCATACATATAGTACCTATTGCCTCTATCTTATTCTTGCATCATTGAGTCGCGATTGCATTAAATTGAATCCCAAGTACTGCATAGCCTTTACTTTTAAACCCCACCGAAACTTGTTCCTCCATCCCATGAGCCATTACTATAGGAGTTGTTTGAGCCATGCGAGTCGTATAAAAGCATGTGTAGGGTATGCGAGTGTCTGATGGATAACGAGGTACCTAAACAACTTAACCTGAGTAGTAATGGGATAACTAATGAAAGAGGCACTGGTGAGCAATATCTGCTATTTGGTTTTTCATGCTCACTTGTGTCCCGTAGGACCCCGAGTACTTGATTCCTGTTCCTTGACTATTCGCACTATCCACATCCGAGAGGCCTTATGGACCCCCCTGAGCCAGAGCTTGATTCATTCTTATTTCTTGGGGCCACAAGTAGTTTGGGGCTTTATTACTATCCTGTACTTATGCCATGTTACTGCTTTATTAAGAGTGTGCGTGGAGCACCTGTACTGTTTTGGATCGTGGAATGTTTTCGCGGTATCGACAAGCCCAGTCACATTTTCGGGTTCCTAGTCGTTTACAGCCATTGACACAAACCTTGGGTCCGTCTCGGAGCTGGCGAACTTCGTTGCGGGTAGCTTAATGGGGTGGCCCCCTAAAATGTTTCTGAATCCTGTGATTTCTTTGTCGTGAATGCCTCGTTGGGTTTTGATTTGGTTTTTCCGAGGTTGATCGAGTGTGTGTTGCTATTCGTGCACCCCTGCAGGGTAAATCTTTCTGAAAGCCGTGTCCGCGGTTATGGACGACTTGGAGCATAGTTTCTCGATCATAGACAAGAATAACTAAAGTACCGCTCTTAATTTGACTAAGGACTTGACTAGTAAATAGTGCAATACTCATGGAATGGTTAATAAAACTGCCAACGGATGACGGGGGTTGTTCGTCCGCTTCCTCGTTGGTAAGCGAGGAGGAGGATGGATCTGTTAATTATATTGTTATAACTGTTGTTCTTAATTAACGGACATCCATCTACCTTGGTTAGGCAGATGGTTAGCGAGTATCTATAGACTTGTTAGCTATTATCTTTTGCTGCAATTGCGTCACCCCGGGTTGTGTCCCCTTTAGCGGCATAAAGACTTGCTGAGTACCCCTAGGGTCTCACACGATAAATTGTTTGATTCAGATGAACAGGTGTACTCGCAAGATGGATACTGGGTGGAGGAGACAGAGGATGTTGGCAATGATCATTCGGTGTAGAGAATCCGGGAACGGGGATCCGTGAGATCTGTGGGCGGGATATGTTTATTTATGTGGCATCTTATGCCGATTTGCTTCTTATCCGTACTCGGATCTTGTTTTCCGCTTCCGCCTAATACTCTGATGTGTGTTGTATGAGGAGCTATCCTAAACTATTATCTCTATCTAGGATATTTGAATCCTGCCGTATGGCGTTGCAATATTTCTATTTCTTTTAGATGGAATGGCTCTGAGGACTGTTGTATGTGGCTTGCATACATACTCATTTGTGTATGTAGTTGATCCCTTCGCCTGCCGATTACGCCGCTCGTTCTTGTCCCGATGTTCTGAAAGTGGTTAGGACGGCCGAAAGGTCTACCGTGAGTGGCCCTGGGCCCCACCGTACTATTTTAACCACTTTCGTTCATCTAGGCATGTAACTAAGAGCGTAATTCACCGAGGTAGTTACAATTGGTATCAGAGCCATCCCGCCCTTCAGGGTCTCAGCCAAAATGGTCGTTGTCAGTATAGCAAATATTTTTGGTAGTTATGTATACTAGGGAAAAACAAACGTGAGAGTAGGACTGCTTCCATTTTTCTTCTTACCCACCCACCCACCCTTTTCTGGTAAGGAAGTGTAACGTTTTCAATCCTCTTCTAAAAAGTACGCACCCACCCACCCACCCTTCCTGGCCCACGTTCATAGCCACAGAGTACGCACCAACCTCACTACACATCTCTCTCTCCTCTCTTCTTCTTCCCGACTAATGTCATTGTCCCGCCGCCTGACGCCCGTGTCCTCGCCCCGCCCTGCCACGTCCCTGCACCTCCGCCCGATGCCGTGCGCCCGCCTGACGCGACGCGAGCTCGCTGCCCAGCGATGCCCACCGCCCAGCTGCGTCCCTACGCCGTCGCCGCCATGCCGCTCGATGCTCGCGTCCCTGCGCTGCCGACCTGCTCCGCGACGCCTGCCGCGCGCACAACGTCGTGCCTGCACCTTCGCCCGCCGTGAGGCGAGTTCACCTCCCAACAGCGCCCAACGCGAGCTCGCCGCCCAGCGACGCCCGTGGCACGCAAGGCGCCGTGCCTGCACCTCCGCCCACCGTCGCGCGCCGCCCGACGCGACACGAGCTCGCCGCCACCACTACAGGCAGAGGAGTTCCCCCTGCGCTCATCGCCGCCCGCCCACAAGCTCGCCACCGCTAACGACGTGCGCTCATCCCCGAGCTCGCACCTCTGCCTCCTCGTCCCAGAGCGCGCTCCTCTGCCTCCTCGTCCCCGAGCTCGGGCACTCCCTTATCTCCACCCAGACACCGCCCAGTGGACTAGCGCACGACAGGCTCGAGGCGGAGCTTGTTGGGTCCGCAGCATAGAAAACAAAAAAATTCCTACGATGAGAACTACACGCCAAGATCTATCTACTAGGTACAGAGCAACGGGTGGACATACATCCATCGAGAACTTACCCTCGAAGACAATGAGTTTTGTTAACGAGTAGGAACTCGTGGTTGATCTAGTCGTACACTTGCCGATCTCAAGATCGAGTGGAAGTCCGAGCGCCGCAACTCAACAACGCATCCATACTCGCACACACGTTCAAGCCACCGGACAACCTTCACCTCCTCGCTCCAGCGATCTAGCGGAAGTAGCAACTCCTTCTAGACGAAATTCCACCGGGAACATGCATCTCCTAATCCGAGACCATGGGGGAATAATTCTAGAGGGGGAGAGAGATCCTTCACAAGGAGGTGTGTGGAAGAAGGAGGGAGAGGGTGGCCTTTTATAAGAGGAGGGGGCGCCCCTCCCCATGGCCGGCGCCTCAAGGGGGATGCCCCTTCACCTCCTCCATTCATGTGGTGGTAACCTCTCCACATTAAAATGCCTCTTCACATTCCCTTTTAAATTCCCCACTTTAAATGCATTAAAATTCTCTAAGTTTAATGCTCTCTCATTTAATAAAACTCTTTTATTAAATTTATTCAGAATTTTGTTAATTACTTTAATTAATAAACATTAACATATAACCCCTTGCAATATTTCAATATCACATGCAAAACCACTTTCTGCAATTTCACCTGAAACAATTTTCGGTTTCTATCGAAACAATTCCTGCGCTTTGCAATTCTTTCTTCTGAAACATATGTGCTCCAAAATGGTGTCCGGTAACTCTTAAGTGTGTCACCCTACGGTTCACGAATAATACAGACATGATTGAGACTCCTCTCAGATCAATAATCAGAAGCGGGACCTGGAGATCCATACTGACTCCTGCATATTCAACGATGACTTCTATGATCGTGAGAACCTTTAACGCTAGTAATTTAATCCCTTTGTCTCATGATATAATACATGTCCGAGATTCGATCATCGTTATCCAAATACCTAGTTTGATCTCGTTACCGACATGCACTCATTTCTCGTTCCCGTGATATAACATTCTAGTGATCACATCACTTGCTTGCAAGCTATCTCAATGTGATATCACCGAGAGGGCCCAGAGTATATCTATCCATCATCGGGATTGACAAATTCCACTCTTGATCCATGAGCCTCAACATAACACCTTCGTAGCACTGAACCCATCTTTATAGTCACCCTGTTACGGTGTGACATTTGATGTTATCAAGATACTCTTCCGGTATTAGCAATTAACATGATCTCATGGTCTATAAATATTACTTCGTATGATGTTATAGCAATATAAACATAATGACTTGATTGTAATGCTATACTTCGGATGAATGTTCATCACATTATTTCACAAATGTTGTGACCTTGTTATTAACAACATCCAATGTCCATGATTAGGAAACCTTGATCATCTTGTTAATCAACAAGCTAGTCTATAAGAGAGGCATAACTAGGAACCCTTTTTGTTTATTAAACACAAATGTATTGATGTTTCTGATCAATACAATTCTAGCATGCAAAATAAACATCTATCATATATAAGGAATACATAATAACAACTTTATTATTGCCTCTCAGGGCATATTTCCTTCAGTCTCCCATTTGCACTAGAGACAATAATCTAGTTCACATAGTGATAAATCTAACACCCATGGAGTTCTGGTGTTGATCATGTTTTGCCCTAGGGAGATCTTTAGTCAACGGATCTGCTACATTTAGGTTTGTGTGTACTTTACAAATCTTTAGATCTCCATCCTTGACATGTTCGCGGATGGAGTGAAACCGGCGCTTAATATGCTTGGATTTCTTGTGAGACCTCGGTTCCTTGGTGTTGGCCATGGCTCCATTGTTGTCACAATAGATCACCATTGGGTCTAATGCACTAGAAACCACACCTAGTTCCGTAATGAACTCTTTCATCCAAACCGCTTCCTGCGCCGCTTCTCAAGCAGCAACATATTCCGCCTCCGTCGTTGATCCAGCCAGCACAGGTTGTTTGGAACTCCTCCAACTAACTGCTGCTCCGTTCAAGAGAAATACGTATCCGTATTGAGACTTAGAGTCATCCGGATCGGTGTCAAAGCTAGCATCGACATAACACTTAGCGACTAGCTCTTCTTCACCTCCGTATATAAGAAACATATCCCTAGTTCTTCTCAAGTACTTTAGGATGTTCTTGACCGCTATCCAGTGTTTCGAACCTGGATCAGATTGGTACCTACTAGTCAAACTAATAGCATGTGCCACATCCAGTCTTATCCATAGCATGGCATACAGAATAGAGCATATGGCCGAGGCATAGGGGATCTTATCCATTATCTCTCTTTCTTCTGCCGTAGCCGAACTTTGATTCTTGCTCAATGTCTTGCCTTGCAACATAGGTAAGAACCCCTTCTTACTTCCGTCCATATTAAACTTCTTTAATATCTTATCAAGGTATGTACTTTGCGATAGCCCAATTAGGCGCCTTGATCTATCTCTATAGATTTTAATGCCTAATATATATGACGCTTCACCAAGGTCTTTCATCGAAATTTGCTGTTTAGATAACTTTTAACACTATTTAAAAGATCTATATCATTTCCAATCAATAATATGTCATCCACATATAATATCAGAAATGCCACATTTCTCCCACTCACTTTCTTGTAAATACAAGCCTCTCCATAAGTTTGGACAAATCCAAACTCTTTGATCACCTCATCAAAACGGAGATTCCAACTCCGGGATGCTTGCTTCAGTCCATAGATGGATTGCTGAAGTTTGCATACCTTATAAGCATCCTTAGGATCGACAAAACCCTTAGGTTGTATCATATACAACTCTTCTTCAATATTACCATTGAGGAACGCAGTTTTGACATCCATCTGCCATATTTCATAATCGAAATATGCAGCAATTGATAACATAATCCTAACCGACTTAAGCATCGCTATGGGAGAGAATGTCTCATCGTAGTCAACTCCTTGAATTTTTCGAAACCCCTTTGCGACAAGTCGAGCCTTATAGATGGTCACATTACCATCAGCATCAGTTTTTCTTTTGAAAATCCATTTATTCTCAATGGCCTTTCGATCGTGAGGTAAGTCCACCAAGGTCCAAACTTGATTCTCGTACATGGATTCCATCTCGGATTTCATGTCTTCTAGCCATTTGTTGGAATCCGGGCTCATCATCACTTCTTCATACGTCGTAGGGTCATCCATTTCATCAACCATGAAATTCACAACAGGATTGCCGTACAGTTCAGGAGCTGCACGTGTCATGCTTGACCTGCGAGGTTCGGTAGTGTCCTCTTTCGGAGTTTCATGATCTATATCATTAGCTCTCTCTTCATTAGGTGAAGTCAACTCCGAAACAACTTTCGGTGCTGCGCTACTCGCCATTTCATGAAGAGAAGGTTCAATAACCTCTTCGAGTTCTACCTTCCGACTACTCACACCTTTCACGAGAAACTCCTTCTTAAGAAAGGATCCATTCTTGGCAACAAAAACCTTGCCCTCAGATCTGTGGTAGAAGGTATACCCAATCGTTTCCTTAGGGTATCCTATGAAGACGCATTTTTCCGCTTTGGGTTTGAGTTTATCCGGCTAAAGTTTCTTCACATAAACATCGCATCCCCAAACTTTAAGAAATGATAGCTTAGGTTTGTTTCCAAACCATAATTCATACGGTGACGTTTCAACGGATTTAGATGGTGCCCGATTTAAAGTGAATGCAGTTGTTTCCAATGCATAACCCCAAAATGATAGTGACAAGTCAGTCAGAGACATCATAGATCGAACCATATCCAATAAAGTACGATTACGACGTTCCGACACACCATTACGTTGTGGTGTTCCAGCAGGCGTGAGTTGTGAAACTATTCCACACTCTTTCATGTGTGTGCTAAACTCGTAACTTAGATACTCACCTCCACGGTCAGACCGAAGAAATTTGATCTTTCTGTTACAATGATTTTTCACCTCATTCTGAAATTCCTTGAACTTTTCAAAGATTTCAGACTTGTTCTTCATCAAATAGATATACCCGTATCTACTTAAATCATCCGTGAAAGTAACAAAATAACGATATCCACCTCGCGCCGACACACTCATTGGTCCACATACACCAGTATGTATGATTTCCAATAAATCTGTCGCCTGTTCCATTGAACCGGAAAATGGCGTTCTAGTCATCTTGCCCATAAGGCATGACTCACATGTATCAAATGATTCAAAATCAAGTGATTCCAAAAGTCTATCAGAATGGAGTTTCTTCATGCGTTTAACGCCAATATGACCTAGACGACAGTGCCACATGTATGTAGATATATCATTATAGAGTTTAATCCTTTTAGCATCAACATTATGAATATGCGTAATACTACTATCGAGATCCAATAGAAATAAACCATTCAACACAGGTGCATGACCATAAAAGATATCATTCTTATAAATCGAACAACCATTGTTTTCAGATTTACAGGAATAACCACTTTGCATGAAGCACGATCCGGATACAATGTTCATGCTCAGTACATGCACCAAATAACAATTGTTTAGGTTTATAACTAATCCCGATGGCATATGGAGAGGTAGCGTCCCGACGGCGATCACATCAACTCTTGATCCATTGCCGACTCGCATCATGACCTCATTCCTTGCTAGTTGTCGCTTGTTCTGTAGCCCCTGAACCGAGTTACATATATTAGCAACTGATCCCGTATCAAATACCCAGGTGCTACTGCGAGTACTAGTCAAGTACACATCAATAACATGTATATCACATATGCCCGTGTTTGCCTTGCCGGACTTCTTGTCCACCAAATACTTGGGGCAATTGCGCTTCCAATGGCCAGTCCCCTTGCAATAGTAACACTCGGTGTCAGACTTAGGGTCAGCTCGGGGTTTCTTTTCAGGTGCGGTAACAGATTTGCCACCCTTCTTTCCCTTGTGCTTGCCTTTCTTGTCCTTCTTGAAACCGGTGGTCCTATTGATCATCAACACTTGATGTTCTTTCCTAATCTCCACTTCTTTAGTCTTAAGCATTGACAGAAGCTCGGGAAGAGACTTCTTCATGCCCTGCATATTATAGTTCATCACGAAGCTCTTGTAGCTAGGTGGCAGAGATTGGAGAACACGATGTATGCCTAAGTCAATGGGAATCGTTATTCCCAAGGACACAAGCTTATCAGCGTACACAGACATTTTGAGTACGTGCTCACTAATAGAGCTGTTCTCCTCCATCATGTAGCTAAAGAACTTTTTAGTAGCATTATAACTCTCTACGGCAGCATGGGTATCGAAAATCATTTTCAATTCTCCCATGGTATCAAAGGCATTGCCATTTTCGAAACGCTTTCGAAGTTCTGGCTCTATCACATACAGTATGCCGCAATGAACTAAGTTGTGGTCCTCCTGACGAGTCATATAGACATTCTTTTCCTCGTCAGGGGCATCAGCAGCTGGTGGGGGGCCTGGCGGCGCATCTAGCACATATTGCTTTTGTGCAGCAGTGAGGAGAATCCTCAAATTCATAGCCTAGTTGGTGAAGTTGCTACCATTCGCAGCAAGTTTCTCTTTCTCAATGAACACATTGAAATTAAAAGCAGGTGGTGCCATCTACAACAGAATTTGTAAAATTTATTTAGACTAAGTTTATGATAGAGTGAGTTCAACTAATCCAAATTACTAATGAACTCCCACTCAAAAACGACATCCCTCGTGTCCTTTTGGTGATTACATGAACCAAATCCAGTACACCAAGTCCGATCATCACGTGAGTTGATGTAGCTTCAAAGGCGAGCATCTATATGGGCATCATATCAACTATATGACTCATGCTTAACCTTTCGGTCCGTGTTCCGAGGCCATGTCTATACATGCTAGGCTCGCCAAGTAAGAACCTTAGTATTCGCGTGTGTAAAACTGTCTTACACCCGTTCCTATGAAAGCGTAGATTCGAGTACACCTGATCATCACGTGATGTCTCGAAACACGATCCACATAACGGTGAATACTTAAGGAAGAACACATTTTATCTTGATATCTAAATGAGGGATCATCTTACAATGCTACAAAAAGCACCAAACTAGCAGTATAAGATGCTAACATCTAATGTGTAAAGTGAGATGATATGGTCCATGCATTTGATCTCTATCATTTGTATCGTGGTATGATCTCTATCATTCCTTTGTGTGTAAGGCCAAGGTCTATGGAACTTACACGTTGAATGTGTTGTAAGAGTATCTATCATACATCTACTTACAACAATACCATATCAATACACTAGCCCAGCAATGATCTAAACTAGATGCCTCTAATTTATCAATTGCAAGTTTTACGTGGCTTAGGGCTTTCGGAGATAGAACCATTCTTACCTACGAACATGAACCACAACAAGGATCACCAAGTTATTAGCAACTCGTTGTAAATCAGATATTGACTATAGTAGGAGAGACAGACACCCGCCAGCCACTTATGCAAAACAAGTTGCATGTCAGTCGTGGAACCGGTCTCATGTACGATGGCATGTAAGGTTGGTCTGGGCCACTTCATCCCACTATGCCACCAATATCCAAAATACATAGAAGATGCAATAACATGATCATCATCGTCCACATATAAACATATGTGTACTACCCGTGCAAAGCACCTACGCATAGATCAGGCGCTGATACCACTGTTGGGTCCGCAGCATAGAAAACAAAAAATTTCCTACAATGAGAACTACATGCCAAGATCTATCTACTAGGTAAAGAGTAAGGTGTGGACATACATCCATCGAGAACTTACCCTCGAAGACAACGAGTTTTGTTAACGAGTAGGAACTTGTGGTTGATGTAGTCGAACACTTGCCGATCTCAAGATCGAGTGGAAGTCCGAGCGCCGCAACTCAGCAGCGCATCCGTACTCGCACACACGTTCAAGCTACCGGACAACCTCCACCTCCTCGCTCCAGCGATCCAGCGGAAGCAGCAACTCCTTCCAGACGAAATGCCACCGAGAACATGTATCTCTCTAATCCGAGACCATGGGGGAATAATTCTAGAGGGGGAGAGAGATCCTTCACAAGGAGGTGTCTGGAAGAAGGAGGGAGAGGGTGGCCTTTTATAGGAGGAGGGGGGTGCCCCTCCCCATGGCCGGTGCCTCAAGGGGGTGCCCCTTCACCTCCTCCATTCATGTGGTGGTAACCCCTCCACATTAAAATGCCTCTTTACATTCCTTTTTAAAGTCCCCACTTTAAATGCATTAAAAGTCTCTAAGTTTAATGCTCTCTCATTTAATAAAACTCTTTTATTAAATTTATTCAGAAATTTGTTAATTACTTTAATTAACAAACATTCACGTATAACCCCTTGCAATATTTCAATATCACATGCAGAACCACTTTCTGCAATTTCACCTGAAACAATTTTCGGTTTCTATCGAAACAATTCCTGCGCTTTGCAATTCTTTCTTCTGAAACATATGTGCTCCAAAATGGTGTCCGGTAACTCTTAAGTGTGTCACCCTACGGTTCACGAATAATACAGACATGATTGAGACTCCTCTCAGATCAATAATCAGAAGCGGGACCTGGAGATCCATACTGACTCCTGCATATTCAACGATGACTTCTATGATCGTGAGAACCTTTAACGCTAGTAATTTAATCCCTTTGTCTCATGATATAATACATGTCCGAGATTCGATCATCGTTATCCAAATACCTAGTTTGATCTCGTTACCGACATGCACTCATTTCTCGTTCCCGTGATATAACATTCTAGTGATCACATCACTTGCTTGCAAGCTATCTCAATGTGATATCACCGAGAGGGCCCAGAGTATATCTATCCATCATCGGGATTGACAAATTCCACTCTTGATCCATGAGCCTCAACATAACACCTTCGTAGCACTGAACCCATCTTTATAGTCACCCTGTTACGGTGTGACATTTGATGTTATCAAGATACTCTTCCGGTATTAGCAATTAACATGATCTCATGGTCTATAAATATTACTTCGTATGATGTTATAGCAATATAAACATAATGACTTGACCGTAATGCTATACTTCGGATGAATGTTCATCACATAATTTCACAAATGTTGTGACCTTGTTATTAACAACATCCAATGTCCATGATCAGGAAACCTTGATCATCTTGTTAATCAACAAGCTAGTCTATAAGAGAAGCATAACTAGGAACCATTTTTGTTTATTAAACACACATGTATTGATGTTTCCTATCAATACAATTCTAGCATGCAAAATAAATATCTATCATATATAAGGAATACATAATAACAACTTTATTATTGCCTCTCAGGGCATATTTCCTTCAGTCTCCCACTTGCACCAGAGACAATAATCTAGTTCACATAGTGATAAATCTAACACCCATGGAGTTCTGGTGTTGATCATGTTTTGCCCTAGGGAGAGCTTTAGTCAACGGATCTGCTACATTTAGGTCCATGTGTACTTTACAAATCTTTATATCTCCATCCTTGACATGTTCGCGGATGGAGTGAAACCGGCATCAAATATGCTTGGAATTCTTGTGAGACCTCGGTTCCTTGGCGTTGGCTATGGCTCCATTGTTGTCACAATAGATCACCATTGGGTCCAATGCACTAGGAACCACACCTAGTTCCGTAATGAACTCTTTCATCCAAACCGCTTCCTGCGCCGCTTCTGAAGCAGCAAGATATTCCGCCTCCGTCGTTGCTCTAGCCACCACAGGTTGTTTGGAACTCCTCCAACTAACTGCTGCTCCGTTCAAGAGAAATACGTATCCGGATTGAGACTTAGAGTCATTCGGATCGGTGTCAAAGCTAGCATCGACATAACACTTAGCGACTAGCTCTTCTTCACCTCCGTATATAAGAAACATATCTCTAGTTCTTCTCAAGTACTTGAGGATGTTCTTGACCGCTATCCAGTGTTCTGAACCTGGATCAGATTGGTACCTACTAGTCAAACTAATAGCATGTGCCACATCCGGTCTTGTACATAGCATGGCATACATAATAGAGCATATGGCCGAGGCATAGGGGATCTTATCCATTATCTCTCTTTCTTCCGCTGTAGCCAGACTTTGATTCTTGCTCAATGTCTTGCCTTGCAACATAGGTAAGAACCCCTTCTTACTTCTGTCCATATTAAACTTCTTTAATATCTTATCAAGGTATGTACTCTGTGATAGCCCAATTAGGCACCTTGATCTATCTCTACAGATTTTAATGCCTAATATATATGACGCTTTACCAAGGTGTTTCATCGAAAATTTGCTATTTAGATAACTTTTAACACTGTTTAAAAAGATCTATATCATTTCCAATCAGTAATATGTCATCCACATATAATATCAGAAATGCCACATTGCTCCCACTCACTTTCTTGTAAATATAAGCCTCTCCATAAGTTTGGACAAATCAAAACTCTTTGATCACCTCATCAAAGCGGAGATTCCAACTCCGGGATGCTTGCTTCAGTCCATAGATGGATCGCTGAAGTTTGCATACCTTATTAGCATCCTTAGGATCGACAAAACCCTTAGGTTGTATCATATACAACTCTTCTTCAATATAACCATTGAGGAACGCAGTTTTGACATCCATCTACCATATTTCATAATCGAAATATGCAGCAATTACTAACATAATCCTAATCGACTTAAGCATCGCTACGGGAGAGAATGTCTCATCGTAGTCAACTCCTTGAATTTGTCAAAACCCCTTAGCGATAAGTCGAGCCTTATAGATGGTCACATTGCCATCAGCCTTGTAGATCGTCATCTTGATGACGAAGGCCTTTAGCTTGAACTCCAGGACGTCGTCGCGCGCTAGGTCGTACTTGTAGACCATCTCCGGTCAGTTCTTCCTGAAGGCAACCTGGCCAGAAAACCAGTCGACCTGCACGAACTCGGCGCACCACCGATAGGCTGTGACCTGCACGATGCGTGGTAGAGGTTGCTTGATCCAGGTCCTCAGGCTGAACTGGAACACTGGCGGGATCACCAGCATGTGCAGGTCGGCCGTGTCCAGCTGGATGATGAAGCGGCGAGGAACCTCGGCTATTGGGTAGTGCCCAAGCTTCGGTTGCCTGCTCCTCTTGCTATGCGTGTTCGTAGCCGCCTCCACCATGCCGATGACCACATGCTTCATTTGCTAGTGGTTGGTCAGGAGCACGTCGGCAAAACCCGGTGGGGGGTGCCAGCCCCTCCCGACAGTTTCGCATTCAAACTTAAGCACCTTGCCATGAAGTAAAACAAGGTTAGCAAGCAGCATTTCCTAATTGGCAACACATATGCTACGAACATGAAGTACAATGCCTAGTCTGGCAACACAGATGCTACAAATAAGGAGTATAATGCCTAATCTCGCAACACACAAGGTACAAACATGGAGTACAATGCCTAATATGGCAATGCACTTGTTACAAACATGGAGTACAACTAACCTAATATCCCCAATCCGGCAATGCCCCAGGACATCAATCAATTTGAGGATTCCATTGTGAATCCCAAATCGGGTATGCCCCAGGACAACAACCAAATTGGGAAATCCGCTTAACTAAATCCCAAATTTTATGTGCGCATTATCAAATATCTTGCTACATACTGTGAAAAACCCCAAATCGCTCTACAACTACCGAAGATCAAGTCCTAATTGTCGTCGATTTGGGGCAAAACCCTAACCGCAATGTAGATCGGGGACTTACCCTTGTCAGCGGTGGCGCCATCGATGATGATGGTGCAATAGAAGGCGCCGCCGGAGCGAGAGAAGAAGCTCCGGCCCTGAAGGTTGGGGACACCGGCGCTGGCAGAAAAACCCTATCTGAGTAGTCGAGGGTAGCCCCGACTATGGCGGGAGCTTTTCCGGCCTGCTTGGCCGCAGATGCGGCATCCTCCGCGGGTGTGTAGGTGACGCTGCCGCAGCCGCGGCCGGCGCCGATGCCGCCCGAGTAGCGCGCGCAGATGGGTGCAGGAGCCCTGAGCACCCTCGCGAGGGCTGCCTCGCCGCCAGCGATGACCGTCTCCAGTTGGACAGCCGCCCAGAAGCTGTGGGCGCTCACCTCGCCGATGCGGGGGCCGCCGAACGGGGGAGGAGGAGGAGCGGCGGCCATGGTTGGGAATCGTGGTGACAAGACGGGACTGGGCGGTCAGCGGAGTGGCCTGAGAGTTAAGGCGAAAACGTCTGTCCCCCGCGCTTCCCCACGCGTGCAAGGGGTAGGCACGCGACGCTCGCTAGGACCTGGCCCCGTGGAAACGGCCAAAACCGACGTTGTGTAGAGATTCTATGTAGCCCAGCTCTCCAAACGGACTTATTTCTTGTCGCGCCCTGTAAGAAACGCCTGTCGGGCCAACCAAACACGTCCTAAGAGAATTTTTCTTTTTCGTAGCTCACGCTGGCCTGCCCCCAGAGAAATACCCGATTCAGACGTTGTCGTCCAGCCTGCCCTCGGGGTGCTTTCAGAATCGGACATGCCCCTTTTTTTTTCATCCCCTCTTGTTTGGTTGCCTGCGAAAAAGAGTATCTTTTCCTCCTCGTACGATCTAACGACCACCGTGCAGCTTTGCTGTTCATTCGTGTTCGCCTTGGGCTTGCTCTTGGTCGTCGTCGTAGCCGTGGCAGCAGGTGTATCAGGTGCAGTATTTGGGGCCGTAACATGCTAACTACTCCTAAAGTTTTCCATCCCTATATATAACATGAAAAAAGGTGCCTCGTGTTTATTTTCATCTTTCTCAATTCTATGCATCCAAATTATAGATTACTTTCCCAAAATCATTATCATTCTTTAGGACTCAACTAGACCACGATCATAAAGTGTCCATAACCACGTTCTAGCTCAGCCACAATGGCCTCTATATAAATCGGAACGGAACCATAAATCTAACACAAAGCACATGTAAAAAGCATGGAGTTCACATGGCTTCTTCTCCTCACCACTGCTCTTCTCCTTCCACTCGCTTTCTTCCTCCTTCCACGCGGCAAGAACCGCCGTCGCTTGCCGCCGGGGCCGTATGATCCGCCGGTCATAGGGAACATGCTGTGGTGGATGCCATCTGACGACGGCATGTACAATCTGCGCGCGCAGAGACGCCTCCACACCATCTACGGCCCGCTCCTTGCTGTCTGAAAGGGCTCCCGCCTGGACGTCACCATCTCCGACCGCCATCTCGCTTACACCGCGCTTGTCGGGCGCGGCGCCGCCCTGGCCGACCGCCCGGACTACGCCGTCCGCGATTTCGCTGGACAGAACGCTGCCACCATCACGTCCTCCAACTACGGCCCACACTGGCGGCTGCTACGCCGCAACTTCGTGGCCGAGGTCGCGCACCCGGACCGCGTCCGCTTGTTCGCGCCCGTGCGGGCGGCCGTGCTCTCCGACCTCACCGACAGGCTTCGGCGCCAGCAGGAGGAACACGGCGAAGATGGCGTGGGCAACGTCACGGAGATGTTCCAGTACGCCATGTTCCGCCTCGTTCTGGCCATGTGCTTTGGCGAGCTGCTCGGCGAAGCTGCTGTGCGCGACATCGAGTCCACCCTGCGCGAGCTCATGATCCACTCCATGGCCAAGCTCGACATATTCGCCATCCTCCCGGCCATCACGACGCGTCTCTTCCGCGGCCGCCTCACGGCGATGCGTGACATGCGATGCAGGCTCAGGGAACTCTACCTGCCGTTGATCAATGCACGGAGAGTTCGCAAGAAGCTCGGTGCCGTCATGCTACCGCCGGAGACGGAGATGACGACGACGTTGCCGCACTCGTACGTCGACACGCTGCTCGACTTGAGACTCGGCTGCGACGACGGCCGCGCACTCACCGAGCACGAGATAGACGCCATGTGCTCCGAGCTCCTCGTGCAGGGGACGGACACCACGGTCACGGCGCTAGAGTGGACCATGGCGGAACTGGTCAAGAACCCATTCATCCAGGAAAAGCTACACGACGAGATCACCAAATCAATTTCCGGTGACTCCCAACTGAGAGGAAACAGGAAGCATGTGTCAGAGCATGACCTGAAGAATATGCCGTTCCTCCGGGCGGTGGTTCTCGAGGGTCTCCGGCGCCACCCACCGGGTCCCCTGCTTGTGGTCCACGCCGCTGCAGAGGACACAGAGCTCAACGGGTACGTCATCCCCAAGGGCGCACCAGTGAACGTCATGGTGGCAGACATCGCCATGGACGAGACATGGAGCAGACCGACCGATTTCGTGCCGGAGCGGTTCCTGCCTGGCGGCGACGGCGACGGCGTGGACATCACGTGCGCAAGGGAGGTCAGGATGTGTCCGTTCGGGGCCGGTAGGAGGGTCTGCCCGGCGATAAGCTTGGCCACCCTGCACCTGGAGTACTTGGTGGCGAACCTGGTGAGCACGTTCGAGTGGCGGCAGGTAGAGGGGGATGAGGTGGATGTCATCTCAGAGAAGGCGGAGTTCGCCGTCGTTATGGAGAAGACCCTTCGGGCAAGACTTGTGCCGAGAAGAGACGTCTGAGTCGGGGTTTTTGGTTATGTTCACAAAAAACCCTCGGTAATTAAAGGGTTTATTACTTCACAAAAAGTTCCCAGATGCACTCCAATATATATAGAAGTTGGAGTAGGGTGATGAATCCTAAGAATCCTAGTGAGCTAAGCTGCATACATCGTATGAACAGTTCAATACTACATTGTTCGTGATCTTGTCCTTGTGAAAACAATTTAAATTCAAAATGTATACAAATTTTTCGTGCGGTAGCTGTCCAATATTTTCCCGACCATGGTAAGTGTACATTGAACTATGACATATACCGATACACATACTCTCACATATACCAATGATATACTCCCTCTGTTTCATAATATAAGCCTTTTTAGCAAACTGTTTTAGCTTTTTAAAAAGACTTATATTGTGGAACAGAGGTAGTACATAATAAAGAAGATAATGCTTGAAACTTGAATCTCATCCTCAAGAAATAAGTCCAACTACTTCATATGCAAAAGAGAGTTGATTTCATGCTACTTACTTGCCCCCTCCCTCTGAGTCGCCTCCTCACTGGCGACCGACAGAGAAAACCCCTAGCCCCCAGCTGCCACCGCCACCCCTACCCCTCCCCTCTCCACTTGTTTGTTTCTAGAGGTGGTCGTCGGGGAACCCCGCACACCGCCAGGAAAGGGGATGGCGAGGACCTGGTGTCGTGGTGCGGCTGGGAGGGGTAGTGCCCAGGGACGACAATCTTGGCTAGGGGCACCAACCGATATGCGGCGTGAGGACCCTAAAGCAGTAGCCCCGAACATGGAGGCGGCATCCCGGCCGTTGGGGATGTTTGGCTAGCAGGCGGCTCCATGCCGCGGCGCCCAGGGGTGGCGGATCAAAGGATCCGAGCCTAGGTTCATTGTAGGAGGCATGTGGCGGCTAGAGCCATCTTCGGCATCAACGGAGCTGGATGCAGGGAGAGTCGTAGCCCCCAAAGGCATGCGGGTCGAAGATTGTGGCGACACCAACCTCGTGGTTGTCATCGATCTGAGGCGAGGTTACTGGTGAAAACCGCATAGATTTTGGCCATAGAGGGGGATGGTGGCATCTTTGTGCCGTTACCTTCTTAAAGGCATCATTATTGTAGCTCTTGTCTTGTTGCCCAAGCTGCTCGGGGGAAATCCCAAATTCGATGGTGGCAACGCGTGACGTTGTTCTCCCTCATGGGGCATCATTTTTGGAGAAGGTGATGTCTAGAAGGAACCTAAGGTGGAAGAAGGTGAGAAGGTGATGTCTAGAAGGGGCCTAAGGTGGAGTGGCTTGTTTTCTTCCATGTCAAAAACGGAGAGTCTCAGCGGTGTGGAACAGTGTGGCCTCAGTGGCGGACATGTGACGAGGATACGCATAGTGGTGGCGATGTCTTGCACCATGGCAGCATCGATGCTAGGCCTGGTGAGGACTATCGATCTAGTGTGACTCGGTGATACCCCCGGTACCTAGCTGCTGGAGCTTTGTTTGTGTTTCTAGGTGTAAGGGTACATTGCCCTACGTGTGGTTTTGATAATAAATGACAATTCCTATGGAGTAATGTTTTTATTGAGTTTTATATAAAGGAATATTTCATAGCTAATTCTTGTAGTCCATCTGTTGGACCCAAGTATGGATGCCTTAAAGGTAAAGATATACCTTGAGTATTGGCATCAAGATCATCGATTTGAAGAAAATAATATGATATGGTCAAGAAGAAGAAATGAAGATGGAGGCCTTGTGTGAAACTCAATTTAGACATGTTTTAGCTTATGTGTTAAGCAATGGGTGATCAAGATCTTGAGAGTTTTATCTCAAAGAGAAGAATTCAAGATATGACTCTAAATCGATGCCATCAGTCCCATGAGTTGAGCTATGGTTGAGTAAGATTTGAAGCATGCAATCAAATGAAGTGTTCTTTATGTACCTCGAGATCAAAGAGTGGAGATTGGATTCCAGTTGATCAACATGAAGAAGAAAGAATGTACCACATGGGATCTTGTGCTATGGTTGTCAATTATGTTTCATGAACTAACCCACTATATAAGTGTTGTTGTGATATCTATGTGGGTTAGGTATTTGTAGCACCTCGAGAAAACCACTACTAGAAAATATCTTGTTGTTTACTATTTTGTGCATCATCATGACATCATGCATATTTTTGCGTCTCAAAACATTTGTCAAAAGTCTATTTTGTTTTTTAATTATTCTCCTCTTTTATTTCAAAGTAAAACACCGGTATTTTCCGGATCTTTTATTTGTCTAAAAACTATTTACGAAAAACCTTTTGAAATAAAACAAACAATAAAAATATTTTTGCGGAAAGGCAGCCGCCGGCCAGGCCCAAAGGCCCAGAAAGCAGTGTTAGAGTATTAGGCTTATACGGTTGTTATGGTAGTATAGATAGAGTTAGGATCTGTTTGCATACAATCCTAACATGACTAGTACTCTAAGATGGTACCAGCCTAACCGGTCCAAACCCTAGCCGCACGCTTCCTCCGTGCTGCCCCCGGGGGGATCGATCCATGATCTCCGTCGGGAGCCGCGCGATCCGTACGCAGGGTTCGTCAGCCGATCCGTGATCGGCTGCCCTGTAAGTCTTTTTCTCCGATCTCTTGATCATTTTTCTTTTTTGGTTTACCGATCTTAGATCGGATTGATTTGCCCACCGCCATCATCATCGCCACGCCTCTACTCCGACCATCCGCATTAATGATCTACACCTCGCCCGTGCGCCTGTCCTCTCCGCTGCCGCGCCTGCCTCGACAGACTGTTGCGGCCTCACGGCAGGCTGCCACGTACCGCGGACGGCTACTACCACTTTCTTGGAAGGCTGTCGCGGCTGCCCCCCCCCCTCAGATTGTCTTTGTCGTCATCGTCCGGGAAATTCACTGACAACACCGCCATCAACTCCGATCTACGCATCATCCACGCCATGGTGCATACAACGCACCATCAGTCTGATCAATCGACCCCACGCCCATCTACGCCAAGCATGTCCCCGAGAACGCGCCTACCACTGATCAAGATATGGGCTGCCATTGTGTCGTCCCTTCGGGCCGCAGCGCCGCCGCATTTGATCCACGCTACCGGCTTCCAACGCGCCTTCCTTGGCGTGTACGTCGCTGGTGATCTCTCCAGCTGCTGCATCGAATTGCGCCATGTAGCTATGCAGTCCCATCGGGTCATAGCGTCGCTGCACGCAGTCTACATCACCGTCCCCGCGCACCGACACCCTAGGCTATCTCCGCACCACCTCCCACGATGCAGGTCGCCTACATCCACGCATGGTCTTTATCACGCCGGATTCTTCGTCACCAACTTCAAGTACCACCGATGTGCCAATCTAGGCGTCCAACATGACCAGTCTAGGCCGCCATTGGTTTCGCCGCCTTCTACGTCTTCATTCCTGCCCTTGCGTGCCCGGTATTGTCAACACTGGTGTGTGCCTTCGTCCCCGACGCGTCCCCGAGCCTAGCAATCTCGGATCGGCGCGTCGTGTTTGTCGGCCTCAACAAAGTCTTCGGCATCGACAACTTCCTCTACGACTGCCTCGACTGCATAACTGACAAACTCTTCTTTGCGTACTCGGTTCCATCGCAAAACTGGAGTCTGTGTTCTTCCCTGACGTGCGCCTAGGTTTAGCAAAGCTATGGACGCACCTCGTCCTCGACGGCTTGGACTGTATGGACTTAGCATCGACACCCCTTGGCAAGTTGTCGCAGTCCCATGGCAAGCCTCTGCGGACCCTCGGCAAGCCCCCCTTGGGCAAGCCTCTGCGCCCCTCGGCAAGCCTCGGTGGACCCTCAGCAAGCTGCCACGGACCCACGACGACTGCCTCGATGCGTCTCTGTTATCCTCCTCGCGCAATATGCGCATGCAGCTTCACGTACGGCTACCTCAACACCGGCAACCTTGACCACGACATCCACCATGGCTACCCCTCGCAACGGCTACCCCAACCTCGGCACCGCCTCAAGCTCTCGGCTCCCACGATATCGTCACAAGGGCTACCACCTCGCTTGAGCATCATCGGCATCCTCTATAGTCCAAGCTACCGCGACGCGACACCATCCTTGACGGTCCTACTCAGACTGCGGGGGGATGTCAGCCTACTAGATGCTACTTCAGTTTATCTTCAGCCTGACTATCCGCGATGTTCTAGTTGTTCACGATGCTACCACTACGACTGTGGGAGAGTGTTAGAGTATTAGGCATATACAGTTGTTATGGTAGTTTAGATAGAGTTAGGATCTGTTTATATACAATCCTAACTTGACTCGTACTCTAAAATGATCCCCTGTACGCCTATATATACTCGCCCATGAGGCTCAATAATACAACCATCATATCCCGCCAAACTCATACTCTTTCAAGCAGGTCACCTACCACCCCACACCTAAACCCTAACCCTAGACCTAATCGACCCACACCCCGCCGCCATACCTGGTGGCACACCACGCACGCTGCACCCGACCCAGACCACTCCACGCATGCACTGCACCACCACCGACCCACACCCCAGCCCCAACTCAAACGGTGCACCGAAACCATACACACTCCAGACGCTAACACACCGGCCACGCATGCCACACACTCTGCCGCATGCGATACACCACACCCTGGCGACACACGCACGGAACGCACGCACGCACCCCACGCCCTCAACGCCACCAAACCCCACGATATCCTTCACCACGTTGCCTCCCTCCTGATGCTTCGCTTCATCCCCACCGCAAGCAACCACCGCTGTGGCCCCTCTCCTACGCTCGCTTCCATCGCCGACCGCCAGCGTGCAACCTCCTCTTTTCCTCTCAAGCTTGCCCCCTCACCTCTCTCCTCACGTCCACAGTGCCTCCGCTGCGCCTCCCATGTTCCATGCCGCCTCCTACTACCCTACCTCTCCGCACGCCACCGCCGACCGCCGGTCCCCGCTCGAGCCGCCTCCACCTCCCTCTTATACGCCTCTTTGTCCTGGCCAGGAGTCCCGCATCTCCATCAACCACCGCCTCCCAGGCCCCTACACCTCGTTGCCGCTGTCGTCAGCCCCAGTGATGCCCAGTGTTGCCCTCCTGCACTGTCACCATTCCTCGACCAAGCTCGTCGCCCAACCCCCCTCTCCAAGCTCTCCGTCGCCCATTTCCGGAGCTCGTCGTCGTACCGTAGCTCCCCATCGCAAGGCCGCCCCTGACCATGCTCTGCCCGCCTGTGCGAGGCCCCGCTCTCGCCTCCTCGACCTGGGTCTCGACCCCGACCCAGCCTCGGCTCTCCAGTGACCTCACGGTTAACCCGAGCCCATCCCGACCTCCTCCAAATTCCTCTTGGTCAAGTTCTACATGTCGCCGGTCTCCTTCGTCCATCCTGCCAGCAGTACAACTCAAGACCTGCAGTAGCACTAGGTGTTGGTGTGTTGTTGATCCGTTGATGTTCATGAAGTTGTCTTGTGTATCGACTTCTATATGTACACTCCTTGTGGTAACATAGAGGATGTGATGGTGATACTCCTATACAATTGCAAATGGCTAGCAAGGAACAACAAGAGGTACCCATGTTCTTAGCTTCAACTCGAAGACTGCCAGAACCAAGATCGCCCTCCACAACAGAAGCCAAAAACCTAATTCCTCCATCGTGGATGATAAGATCATCGATGTGTAACCGAAGATCCCCAATTGTTGGGGGGATACCCCCGGGTAGGGCACGCCGGGGTATAGAGGCCAAGTTAGCCGAGGTACGGCAAGGTCAAAGCATATGCAGGACGAGTCACCTCAAGGCATTCCGACTTACGGGATGACCCTGAAAGGGCATGTATGCCCCCATGTGTGGTTTTGGTAATTAATGACAATCCCTATGGACTAATGTGCAAATTGAGTCTCACTTGTAGGTTTGTCCATTGGCATCGCTTGGACCATGTGTTGGTTTCAAGGATGAAAAAGAAGCAGCATTGTCCAAGGGCTTTGTGCCTATTGGAATCAAGTAGAAGAAGATCAAGTATGTCTTGAAGAAGAAGAAGAATAAGAAGATGGAGTTCCTCATGGCTTTCTTCAAGACATCATCATTAAGAATTGATGTGCAAGCTCACAGTGCACCATCTCTAGAAGATCTCATGCTTGTATCTTGCCATCCTCGGCGTTCATGGAGTGATGAAGACAAGTTCAAAGAAGAGGTTTCCCCATGGAGTATGGGGAGCCATTCGCAAGTCTTCATCAAGCAAGAGCAATCAAGAAAGGTGTTCCATCTTGAAGATGACAAGATCGTTTACATCAAGCTCAAGAGGGATGCTCAAGGCAAAGGTATGATCTTGATAGGTTTTCTATTTTACCGGTCTCTTGTAGTGTTGGGAGACCGGGTTTAGGATAGATAGCCGTACTATCAAGAGGGGCTCTCGAGTGGGTGACTCGTTCATATCTTTCAGAGAGAGCTCAAACCTTTGCATACATAGCATCATATTTCTTGGTTGTTGTTTGGTTCTTGTCCATGTGAGGATCTAGAGCTTGTGATTATCTTCATAACAAGCTCTAGTTCATCAAAAAAGGATTTCCCGTGCATATCTTATTGTGTTTTTGATCTTGCGGGTTTTCCGGCTGCACACCTTGGGGGGTATCTCACATATATATTCATGGTATTTTCTCCCTTTTTGTTGGATTCTACTCGTCGTTATCTTTCCAACAAAATTGATTTCATCTCGTTTGGAGTTTGGATGCAAAAGTTGTGGCATTTCCGGTTCTGGAGTTTTTGCCTAGCCGGTAGTTCCAGCGGGCCACCGGTAGTACCGCTAGGGCAGTTTGCCGCCGGTAGTACTGGTGTTCATTCCGGCCCAACTTCCGGCAACCCCAATTTTGGTTCAGTACCCTCTCTGTCTTGGTGTGCGTATTTGTTGGAATTTTGGTCGGAATCTCGAGCGGTAGTACCGTCCTAGGCGGTAGTACCGGCGACTCACTGGTAGTACCAACCGACCTCGTTTTTGTGTTCGTTTGCACATCGTTTTTGGACCGTTGGCTGAGTGCCACCGGTAGTACCGGCCACCCACCGGTACTACCGGCCGTGCGCATTTCTGTGGGTAACGGGCAGATCGGGGAGCCCTTTAAAAGGAGCTCCCCTTTCCCCTTCGTCTAAAACTTGCTCCTTCTTGGTTTTTGGCTTTCTCTCTCCTCCATTGTTGACCTTGAAGAGCTTGCCCTCTCCCCTTCCCCCTCCTATGATTCTTGCATCTTTTTGAGGGATTTGAGAGAGGAGATCTAGATCTACAAGCCCCACCAAGCAAAATCCCTTTTTTGTGAAGGAACCCTTGGGATCTAGATCTTGGAGAGTTTTGTGTTCTCCTCTTGTGTTATTCCTCTCTTATTCCCCCAATAGCTTTTGTAGCTTTTGTGGAATTTGAGAGAGAAGGACTTGCCTCTTGCATTTGGTGCATAGGTTTGAGTTCTCCTCAGAAATTCGGCGAGTTCAAGCCCTTGGGCTTGTTTCTCTTGGGTTCTTGGAACCCTGGACGATTGTGTGGTTAGATTGTTGACCTTTTGTGGTCTTGTATCCTTTTGTGGCCTTGTTGCCTTTTGTGGCTTTGTAGCCTTTGTGGCATTGTTGGTGGGAGCCTCCAATTGTGTTGTGGAGATTGCCCCAATCTTGTACGGGTTCCATGACCTACCTCAAGTGTCCCATAGTGGAACGTGAGTAGGCCTTTGTGGCGAGCTCACGGGAGAATAGGGTGAGCCTTTTGTGGCGTCGGTAGGTTGCGTGCCTTCGCATCTTGGGGTGAGGCCTTGTGTGGCGTTGGGTGAGCATCCAGCCACCACACCTCGAGGTGAGCCACTTGTGGCGTTCGAAGTACATTGCGCCCCCGCACCTCTCGAACGGAGATGTAGCTTCTTTGGAAGTGAACTTCGGGAAAGAAATCATCGTCTCCGCGTCCGTCGGTTATCTCTCAACCGAGCCCTTTACTTATGCAATTTAGACTGTGATAGCTTTCGTGCTTGAAGTATATTATCTTGCTATCACCTTGTTGCTTGTCTTGCTTAGCATAGGTTGTTGGTGCACTTAGTGAACCTAGTGAATATAGGTTTTGGCTTGATAAATTAAACGTTAAGTTTTATTCCGCATTTATTAGAGCCTAAACCGTAATTATTTTAAAACGCCTATTCACCCCCCCCCCCCTCTAGCGACGTCCATTTCCCTTTTAGACCCGGATCGGAGGATGTCCACCTGACTGTGTCCCGCCCGACGTATGTCGTATGCCGACAGGCTTTTTTGTAACTAGTATGCAGGTACCCACGGGGCCGGATTAACCAGGCATGATCCGGATTATATCAGGCTTACAAGAGAAGGAAGGTATCTCGTTGGTCAAAAGGTGGTCACTGTACGCTGGAGCGTGAGCGAGGCGGACAGAGGGAAGGACCACCGAGGCATGGCCGACAAGGGTGACGCGACCTGTGTCGGATGACGCTGGCACCGCAAAGGCTTACGTAGCCTTTGCATGGCTTACGATGGCAAAAGGTGATCCGGTCGGTTTGCTATTTTGGGAAGAGGCATATTCCTTTGAATATGCCTCCACGTATGCCCTAACTAGTGGTCTGGCCTCCCCTTTATAAGGATCACCAGGACCTCAGTAGAAGGGGATCGCAAGTTGTTTAGTTCTACACGTGGGCAGTTGGTAGTGGTGAGAGTAAGAGAGCTCCTTCTTCTTCCTCTCCCCAATACAGCTCTAGGAGCATTTGTAAACCTCGTGAACCTTGAGAATACAAAGCATCAGTGTGTGGAATCACCACACTATCCCTCCCTGGATTCCTCTAGTGCATATTGGCCCCACCTTTAGCCTATCCATGGCATCTGCCGTGACACCACCACGGCAGTTGGCGCCCACCGTGGGGCAAGCGGCGCTAGCAGGAGTGAAGATCCGGACGGGAAGCATCATCGGCAACGGCAAGCACATCATCTACGGGCTCGTTCAGCGCTTTGGAGCGCTAGACTACGTGAGTGACAATGCCGGTTGCTTCGGCAAGCGGCCTCCACCGTGCAATGGCGTCTTCGTCAAGCTTGGCGCCCACAGGATCTACGTCGGCATCCATTTGTCTTGCGTTCACCCGCGGCACGTCGTCGAAGGAGGCGAGCCACCCCTTAGCGTGGCCAACGGGGCGTGTATCACCCGCTCCCCTGACCGCGCTGAGGTGATGATGACAACGCCTGACGCTGGCACGAGCAAGGACCCGGCAGCAGATCTGGAGGTAACACCCAAGGCACCGAGGAAAAGTAGAGGTCCTCCGCTAGAGAGGCCAGAAAACGTGCTACAACAGGCGATAGATAGCTTGGCGCTGTGGTAGATCCGGCTTAGGCACAGGCCAAGTTAGAGGAAACTAGGCAAAAGATACTAGAAGGTGCGAAAAAGTTAGCCCCGGCTCAGCAGTCGTTGAACATGACGCTGCACGAGTACGCAAAAGCAAATAAGGTAGATGCCGTAAAAGTAAAAGGGATAAACCTCATCAGTGAAATGAACAAAGAGGATGATACTAGAGTTGAGGAATCAGAGAACATTTTGTCCGTGGGGCTGCCGAAGTACAACACCCCGGCAAAGAACCTCAGAGCAGCGGATGCAGCTGCATCCGAGTTAGAGGGTTTGACGGGTGAAGCCTGGCAAAGACAGCAGGAGAGGGTCAATGAGTTAGTTCGGATCGCTAACAAACAAAATGAAGAGTTTCTTAGGGCTAACCCGGCAAGAGATGGGGCTTCCAGAGTTGTTTATTTAGTGGTGGGTAACCCGGAGAAATCTGCTGGAGCTGCATCGTCCCCTCATGATGGCCTAAGAAGAGAGGAAGTGGTAACCTCGGCGAGGAGAAACAAACAGATAGTCCCATATGACCCGGCAAGGGCAGGGAAAGGAAAAGCAGTGCAAGGAAATGAGGATCGACGGAGTATCAGCCGAGGTAAAACTGGTCGAGGTAACCACGACCAAGGCAATGCCGGTCAGGGAAACGCTGTAAACGGCAATGCCGGACAGCGTAACTCGGCGGGTGCAGGGCAACCGCAGCAGCGGAATATACCACGGCAAGAGCAAAGTGCCGGCCAAGGTATGCAACAGAGATGCGCTCCACAAGAGCAAGATAGATACAATGATGGTGATTTGGAAATGGTGAATGCGGGATACCAAAGGCCGGATCATCATGTGATAGGATCAAGGTTGGGAAGCAGGAACTTGATGCGTGATGACGCCAGATTAAAGCTGGATCGGCTCTATAGGTCGGAGCTAATTGAGGGTCAAGGTCCTCCGGGTCCGGCGTGCTTTGGGCCCTGGATCATGAAAGAGCCTCCAGTACCTAACTTCCAGTTACCCAGAGGCACGAAAACATATGACGGTAGCACCAAGCCGGAGGATTGGCTAATCAACTACGCGACGGCAGTGAAAATTGCTACAGGCAACTTGAGATGGGCTGTGAGATATGTACCTCAGATGCTGGAGGGGCTAGCGAGGGTATGGTTAAACAATTTACCACCCGGTAGTATCAACTGCTGGATTGATTTTGAGGAAATGTTCATCAGTAACTTCTCGAGCACGTATCAGAGGCCGAATAGGCCACAAACCCTAGCAAAGTGCAAGCAGAGACCAAATGAGATAGACCGTGAGTTCCTAACCCGCTGGTGCACTTTGCGAAACTCATGCGAGGGCGTGATTGAGTCACAGGCCATAGCTTGGTTCGCGCAAGGGTGTAGATATGCAAGCATGTTGTGGCAAAGGTTACAAGAGGATATGCCAACTACGCTGGCAGAGACAATCCGGATTGCTGACTCGTACGCCTTAGGCAATCCGACTCAACCCCGGCTTGTGTCAAACGAGTCAAATGAGGAGTACTACCAGCGAGATGGAGCCAGATCGTCCCGCGGAATGATTACCGGGGTAAGAGAAGAGATGATAGACCGGATTACAGGTACAGTTCGCAACAAGTTGCTGCTGTAAATCAAGATTAACCCGGAGCAGGGAGTAATCAGTGTCAGAAAACTAGAGGGCAACAATGGACTCCAAGAAATTATGGCAAGAAAACTTGGACACCTGAGCAAAAGAGACAGTGGCAAGAAAAGAGAGACCGGCCGAGGTATACGTATGAGGCAATGCTGGACCAGCTGTGCAAATTTCACACGCCAAATCCGAGTAACCCCGCGGGTCATACAACCCGGCAATGTGAGTGGATGAGGAAGATAGAGCAAAGTGGTTCGGGGAATGCTCCAGCACCTTGGAACGATCAGCCTCAGCAAGAGTTACCTCGGCAGCAGTTGCTCTCCGGAGCAAACACGCAACAATTGATGTTACCCCCACCTCCACCGAGGTATGAGAATCAGGAGAGAAGGGATGCAATGCATCAGGTGGAGAACCAACATCAGCCAGATCAAAGGGACCCCAGAAATGAGGGGAGAAATGAATACAGAGAACATCACCAGAGTTACTGTGTGTTTACCATGGAGGAAACAAATAGAAAGAGCTTGCAACACCGACATATGGAAGTGAATGCGGTTATGCCGGCAGTGACGAGGTATATGCCTTGGTCGGATCAGGAAATTACATGGAGTATCAAGGACCATCCCAAGCTCATGCCGAGTCCTGGTTCATATGCATTAGTACTGGACCCAACTTTCATCAGGCCAAATATCAATGTGAGATTCTCCAAAGTGCTGATCGACAATGGCAGCAGCATCAATATCCTATATGTGGATACAATGCGTAAGTTGGGTATCTCAGAGAACATGCTCCAAGCTACAAGGACAACTTTCCATGGCATTGTGCCTGGTATCTCCTGTGAACCCATTGGCAAGGTCCGGGTTGACGTGTTATTCGGCATAAGAGATAACTGTCGAACAGAAAATTTGGAGTTTGAGGTTGTGAACCTAGAAAGCGCATATCACGCGTTACTCGGCAGGCCAGCCCTGAACAAATTCATGGCAAGTAGTCACATCAGTTACCTGAAGATGAAGTTGTCCGGGCCAAATGGAGTAATTACCATAGCAGGAGATTTCCGACATTCCATTGAGTGCACGTCAGCCGGGTCTAACCTGGCCGAGTCACTCGTGATCACACAAGAAAAGAGAAAGATCCAGGAAGTGGCGGCATTGGCTCAGTCCGCACAGCAATATATGCCGGCGCTGAGTAACCCGCATGGAAGTGTCTCATTTCAAGCAACGAAAGATACAAAGAAAGTGCATGTTGATGATTTGTTCCTAGAGCGCACCGTAACGATTGATGCCGGGTTAAATGAAAAATAGGAAAGCGAGCTCGTCAACTTCCTCCGTGAGAATCGGGATATCTTTGCTTGGTCCACACAGTACTTGCAAGGTGTTCCGAGGGAGTTGGCCGAGCACTCTTTGAATGTGAGACCCAGAGCAAGGCCGGTGAAGCAACCTCTCCGCTGCTTCACCGAAGATAGGAGAAAAGTCATTGGAGATGAGATAGCTCGGCTCCTAGTAGCTGGGTTCATCATGGAAGTGCTTTACCCGGATTGGCTATCTAATCCGGTGCTGGTGGAAAATAAGAAAGATGATCCGAATGTGGCAGTGGTTTGGCGTATGTGCATCGATTACACAAACCTGAATAAGGCGTGCCCAAAAGATCCATTCCCACTGCCAAGGATAGATCAAGTCATAGATTCTACTGCTGGATGTGAACTGTTGTCATTCATAGATGCATATTCTGGTTTCCACCAGATACCTCTGAACCCGAATGATCAAATAAAGACTGTGTTTATTACCCCGTACGGGGCTTATTGCTATCGCACCATGCCTTTTGGTTTACGTAATGCAGGGGCAACGTACCAAAGATGTATGCAAAAATGTTTACACGACCAAATAGGCCAAAATGTGCAAGTATATGTGGATGATGTGGTTATAAAAACCAAGGAAAGCAAAACGCTCCTTGATGATATCAGGCAAACGTTCGCGAACGTAAGGAGATTCCGAATGAAGCTTAACCCGGAGAAGTGTACCTTCGGTGTCCTGGCTGGAAAATTACTCGGATTTCTGGTCTCCAGCCGAGGTATCGAAGCTAACCCAACTAAAATCCGAGCCATAGAGCGAATGGAACTGCCGAAGTGTCTTAACGATGTCTAGAAGTTCACTGGTTGTCTGGTATCCTTAAGTCGATTTGTATGCCGGATGGGAGAAAAGGCATTGTCTCTCTATCAACTAATGAAAAAGCGGACAAGTTCGTATGGACGTCGCAGGCCAATGAAGCCTTCATCCAGTTAAAGAAAATGTTAGCCACTGCACCAGTCTTAGCCTCTCCACTATCAAAAGATCCAATGTTGCTCTATATAGCCGCAACTAACCGAGTTGTAAGTGCAGTAGTAGTGGTAGAGCGCGATGAAGAGGGTAAGTCAGTGCAAAGTCCAGTCTATTACCTGAGCGAGGTATTATCAGCATCAAAGTAAAATTATCCTCACTATCAAAAGATGGCATACGGTGTGTGATGGCTCAATGCACGGCGCCTAGAAAAATGCTTGATGGCGGTGTTGATGTAGACCTCGTTGGGAACCCCAAGAGGAAGGTATGATGAGCACAGCAGCAAGTTTCCGTCAGTTATGAAACCAAGGTTTAATCGAACCAGTAGGAGCAAGGAAACACCTCAAAGGTGTTACTAGCTGAGCTTTGGCAGGGCGCACTACCGGTGCTAGTAGCAAGATGGAGACCTGCACAACACAACCACAGAACTTTGTCCCCAACTTGCGATGAGGTTGTCAATCTCACCGTGTTTTGCGGAAAACAAAGGATTAAACGTATCGAATGGAAAGAAGTAAAATTTTGCAGAAAGTAAACACAAAGCAGTAAACAGTTTATAGATTGTATGTAAAGAAAAGGACCGGGATCCATAGTTCACTAGAGGTGGCTCTCCTTAGATAGATAACATGCTGGGTGAACAAATTACAGCGGGGCAATTGACAAACATCGAGAAAGCAATACATGCATATACTAATCATCTTGACTACTTTGAGACTTGATTGGGCATTACAACATAATACATAGACCGCCATCCAACTGCATCTATGACTAATAATCCACCTTCAGGTTATCATCCGAACCCCCTCTAGTATTAAGTTGCAAGCAACAGATTATTGCTTTACGAACTGTGTGTAAAGTAAACAATACGATTGTTCTATGAACAAAGGATTGTTGTTTTCTCCCTAGTAGCAACGGCACATCTAGTACCTTAGAGATTTCTGTCACTTCCCCAGATTACCAGAGGCATGAACCCACTATCGAGCATAAATACTAACTCTTGGAGTTGCTAGCATCTACTTGGCCAAGATAGCTACTAACAACGGAAAGCATGCAAGATCACAAATAACAAAGACATGATATAATCAATAATCAATCTGAAATAGCATCTCAATATCCATCGGATCCCCGCAAACACAACATGCAGAATTACAAATAGATGATCTTGATCATGAACGGAGCTCACAAGATCTAAACATGAAAGCACAAAGGAGGAGAACCAACCATCTAGCTACTACATGGATCCGTAGTCCAAGGATGAACTACTCACGCATCACACCGGAGGCTTGCATGGTGATGAAGAAGGCCTCCAGGGTGAATTCCCCTCTCCGGCAGGGTGCCGGGAAGAGCTTCAGATCCCTCCCGATCTAGGGATGGAGATGACGGCGGCTACAGACTCTTTCGTGGATTTTTGATCGGGTACTTAGGGTTTTCGTCCCGAGGGTAATATATAGGCGGAAGGAGAGGCCGAGGGGGTGTCGGGAGAGGCCACACCACCCCCTGGCGCGGGCCAGGCCTAGCCGCGCGGCCAGGTATTGTGGTGGCTCCCTGGCCCTTCCCTGTCTCATATTCTGGCACTTAATCACTTTCAGAAAAATAGGCACTTTGGCTTTTGTCCCGTCCAATTCTGAGAATATTCATTTTTTGACTTTCCTGGAACCAAAAAAAGCAGAAAACAGGCAGCTGGCACTGTGGCTCTTGTGAATAGGTTAGTCCAAGAAATCATATGAAAAGTACTCCAAAGTTGGAACAAAACACAAGAAAGTGGATAAAACTAAGCATGGAACATCAAAAAATATGGATACATTTGCAATGTATCAATGTGTATATGGCAGCGAAGAAGCTGAAACACTATTTTGAAGAACACCCAATCAAAGTGATATGTGAAGCCCCTATATCTGAGATAATGAGCAACAAGGATGCGAGTGGCCGGATCACAAAATGGGCTATCGAGTTAGCCCCTTATGCTCCACAATACAACAGAAGAGATGCGATCATGTCTCAGGCTGTGACCGACTTTTTCGTAGATTGGGCTGAAATGCAATATGAGCCACCATTGCCAGATCCGAACTACTGGAGAATACATTTTGACAGATCAAAAACAAAAACAGGGTTAGGCGTCGGAGTTGTACTTACCTCACCCAAGAAGGACCAGCTGAAGTATGTGCTGCAGATCCATTTCGCAGCATCAAACAATGTTGCAGAATATGAAGCACTTGTGCATGGGCTCAAAGTGGCAAAAGAAATTGGAATACGATGGATCCAGTGCTTTGGTGACTCGGATTTGGTAGTTCAGTAAGTCTCGGGGCAATGGGATGCTTTGGATGCAAACATGGCATTGTACAGATTTCATGTGCAAAAGATATTAGGATACTTCGAGGGATGCGAGTTTCACCATGTACCCCGGCTGAAAAACAAGGCTGCCGACGTATTGTCGAAGCTCGGATCAACCCGACAAGCGATTCCACCGGGTGTAGCATTAGAGCACCTCAGAAAGCCATCCATCAGGCCATCCCCAGAATCCGAGTCAATCTACATCCCGGCAGATCCAGAATCTGGAGCTATACCCATGGACATTGATGTGGGAAGTGGTTCAGGAAACCCGGGGACTGCTTCGCAGAACCCGGGGACTGCGCAGCATGATCCGGCAGAGGTTATGTCGGCAGATCAAATGGAAACTGACGTGGATGTGTTTCCGGTGCGAGCTATACCAGCTTGGGCACGGCCCATATTCCAATTCCTAAAGGATGGAACTTTGCCCAATGAAGAAGTGCCTTCCAGGAAAATTCAGAGGCGCGCAAAGGCATACACGATTATCAATGCCAAGCTATACAATAGAAGTGTCACAAATGTCTTGCAACGGTGTGTTGACCCAGAAGAAGGGCTTGACATCCTCCGAGATATACATCAAGGGGAATTTGGGCATCACGTCTCATCTAGAGCTTTAGTAGAAAAAGCTTTCTGGCATGGATTCTAGTAGCCAAGTGCCTTAGAACAAGCACAAGATCTAGTAAGAAAATGCAATGGTTGTCAGAGGTATGCTACCAAGACACACATGCCAATGTCGAGCTCAAGACCATACCAATTACCTGGCCATTTGCCGTATGGTGTTTGGATATGGTTGGCCCATTTAAACCGGCGAGAGGAAATATGACCCATATCTTGGTTATGGTGGACAAGTTTACAAAATGGATTGAAGTGAAGCTGATAAGAAAATTTGATGGAGCTACAGCCGTGACATTCCTCAAAGATATCATTCTGAGATATGGCTATCCTCACAGTATCATAACAGATAACGGCACCAATTTTCCTGAAGGAGCATTTGCGCGATTCTGCCGAGATAAGAAGATCCGGCTGGACGTTGCCTCGGTAGCCCACCCCGCATCAAACGGACAAGTGGAGAGATCCAACGGATTAGTATTATCCAGAATAAAACCCCGGCTCATTGAGCCGCTGCAAAGATCAGCGGGGTGCTGGATAGAAGAACTACCAGCGGTACTGTGGAGTTTAAGAACAACTCCGAATCGATCAACAGGCTATACGCCACTCTTTCTGGTATATGGGGAAGAAGTTGTATTACCAGCCGACATAGAGCATGATTCGCCTAGGGTCACCCAATACACAGAAGCCGAAGTGCGAGAAGCCCGGCAAAATGATGTTGATTTGCTGGAAGAAGCGAGAGAATTGGCATTGTCCAGATCCGCCATATATCAACAAAATCTCCGACGCTATCATAGCCGGAAAGTAAACCCCCGAGTCTTTCGGAAAGGTGATCTGGTACTCCGGCCAGTACAACATACTGCTAGCATGCATAAGTTATCCCCCCATGGGAAGGGCCATTCATTGTGAGCAAAGCATTGCACAATGACTCCTATTATCTTATCAATGCAAAACCACAGGAGAAGAACAAGGTGAATAGGTCTGGCGAGGAATCTAAGCGTCCGTGGAATGTAGCTCTACTTCGTCCGTTCTACACTTAACAAAGAAGTGTGTGTATCCAAGTCTCTCATACGTTAGTATATATGCCGGGAATGAGTTTATCAATGAAATCTTGGAACCTTGAGCAGTAACTCGGGGACTGCCTTAATAATATTTGTTGTCTTTTGTGCTTGTTATTTATTTTTATGTCGGCTGACTTAAGTTGCTTCTGCCTAAGCCGGATTAGTAGTGTGTGAGCACCAAAAGCTCAACTCTTCGACTTGCTGCTGTCCAACAAGATTTGGCTTCATGGCAAGCAAGAGAACAAGTTTGGAATTGCGTAGCACACGAAAAACGACTAAGGAAAAGAACGTAATCGAGCTGACGTTCGTTATTCGGACTAACTTTATGTTTACCTTGTTTTTACAATGCTGGATTATTTTGAGCTAGTCCTAAAGTTTCTAAGTATTGTAAGTCAATTTTTAAAACTCGAACTCGTAAGTCACAAAACCAAATCAAGGTAGATGCGAGTCGAGCCATGAAATTGGAGAAACAAGAAAATTAAACTCGAGGACTACGCCCAAGTTAATCAGGGGTGAAAAACTTAGTAGCAAAAACTAATCAGTATGCTTAATACATCTACACCCGGCATACCGGGGATCTGATAAATTTCAAAGTGTTTTTTGGTGCTCAAGGAGCAGCAGCAGGAGGGGGTAACTCGGCACCAGCGGGTGCAGCAGCAGCTTCAGTCTCGTTGTCCGGGTTAGCTTCAGCCTCGTCATCATTTTCATTCTCTTCGATATCTGAAGCTTCGTCCTCTTCCTCGTCTTCCGAACCATCTTCGATGCATTCGTCGTCAACAGCGCCAAGGAAACTTGGTCCTTCATTCCATTGATGGAAGGGGGCAAACTGGATGAGGTTGTGGGCACAAGCCTTACGCCGGGCTACCCAATCTGGGTCATTCGACCACCTTGATCCGGTGCGCAAGCGCTCGAGAAGCTTCAGATCTAGCTTTTCATACCACATGAGAACAAAGTGGAGGACAGTTTTAGCTCAGGCGCGTGTGGCGGATTCCCTCCAGAGGTCAAGCTGGGTCTCGCAATCCATTAATTTGGTAATCAGAGCAGTGGACCCCTCCAGAGTATCCTCACCAGGCCAAAGGGCACAGAAGATCCGGACGGCTGCATCTAGGAGACCTGAACCATAGTTCTTCACAATTTCAATGCGAGAGGATAGGCTGACCAGCAAGTCCTCCATGTCATAGGGAATGTTTTCATAGCCAGGACCAATTGGGGTACCCCTCTGCTGGCGGAACTTGGTAACCGCAGCAACCGCAATGGCATCGCCCTCTGGGAATTTGCCTGAAAACAAAACAAGTGAAATAAGTAAAAGAGTTTAACCCGGAGAAATTCATGTCGGCTGAAGGAAAGGAACTTACGGGAGATATGACTATGAATTCGAGTCAGTTCTATGGTGCAATCAGCACGCCTCTTCCGGAGCTTCTCAAGTTCAACATTTGCCGATTCAAGCTTGACGTCGGCCTCCTTTAGCAGCTCTTGATCTTTTGCAAGTTGAAGGTTGAGACGTTCTTGCCCCTCGGTGAAGTCTTGGCCAGCCTTGTCCATCTCAGTCTTGTGGAGCTCCTTGAGTTTTTTCATCTCAGCCTTGAGCTTGGCAATTTCATCATCTTTGGCCCGGAGTTTGGCAAGCTTGTGGTCCTTCTTCTTGATCTCTTCTTGGTGTTTCCCTGCTTGTTCGAGAAAATGCAGCATCATATCAGGCACGGGCACACTAGGATGCTGAAACAGTTTGTTGACCCGGCAGATCCGAGGTATGAATATCTGCCGTGCTAAGTAGAAAGGAGAGAGAGCACGGAAATTGAGTAGCCAAAAGAGAATTACCTTTTATCTCGGCCAAGTTCTTCCTCATAATTGTATTCTCGGCCTCCACTCCGGCTGCACAATCCGAATAACAGATTAGTTCGGCAGAAAAACAAGGAAGGATAAGGAAGAGGTCGAAGAGAAAACTTACCCCTTTTCTCGAACTCAGCGAGAAGCGTGGCATGCTTTGTGCGCAGCACCTTGTGTGAGTCCAGGAGGCGCTGAAACTTGGCGGTCCGACGATTGGTAGTGATCTGAAAAGAGCAAGTTTGGCTCAGTTATAGGCATATTCGAAGTGTACAAAATCCGGGCCAAGTGGAACTTGACCCGGCTCTAGGTGTGTGCATATTCGAAGTGTACAAAATCCGGGCCAAGTGGAACTTAACCCGGCTCTAGGTGTGTGCATATTCAAAGTGTACAAAATCCGGGCCAAGTGGAACTTAACCCGGCTCTAGGTGTGCGCATATTCGAAGTGTACAAAATCCGGGCCAAGTGGAAATAACCCGGCTCTAGGTGTGTGCATATTCGAAGTGTACAAAATCTGGGCCAAGTGGAAATTAACCCGGCTCTAGGTGTGTCCATATTCGAAGTGTACAAAATCCGGGTCAAGTGGAACTTAACCCGGCTCTAGGTGTGTGCATATTCGAAGTGTACAAGATCCGGGCCAAGTGGAACTTAACCCGGCTCTAGGTGTGTGCATATTCGAAGCTACTAAGGAGCTACACTAATTCTCTAAGGAGCATCCGGCCGAGTAACAAGTTACTCCCCCGGAGGCTCGGGGACTAATGGATATGTCTCCAGGCACTTGTGCATATTAAATAAAAGACAAAGTAGCGTACCTCCATCATCCGGCCAGCGAGGTTGATTGCCTTGGCTGTTGTATTCATTTGTGCGCTAAATTCGGTAGGCCCAAACTTCTCCGGGAGATCGTCATCAGGATTGACGAACTCCGCCTTGTTCCAATTTTTTACATATTCAATCAAGGCTGGACGATAACCCTCTGCACTAAGCATGTGAGGCGCCACCAAACCTTTGGCATGGGCATCCCTCCTCGCAACTTGGGCAGCAGCATGGCTGGTATGCAGTGCGAGTTGCTTGCTAGCTGACCCAGGGGAGGCATCTTTCTTCGGCAGATTTTTCTTCGGCAGCATGGACGCGAGCATGCGCTGTCCAGCTTCGATGGATGCTGCCCTGGTGGCCCTAGAACCTTTCTTGGCCTTGGGTTGCTATTGGGAGGCTGAAGTTTGAGCTACAGATTTGGATTTGGGTGCAGCCTTGGTGCTAGCTGGGTCTTCTCGCCGAGTCTTGGAAGACTCGGACGAGGCAAAAGGAGTTGGTGCTGATGCTGGTGCTAGTGCTTGTGTTGCTGCTGGTACTTGTGGTGCTGCTGTTGATGCTAGCGCTGGTGCTTGTGCAGGTGATGGTCTTGGCGGTGGTGTTGTTGCTGCTGTTGGTACCTTGGAGGTGACGGGTTGTGGCTAAGCCGATGAGGAGCTGGGAGCATCCGCTACCTCGGCAGAGCCACTTCCCCATGCTCCAAGGTTGCCCTCCTCTAGACGAGGTGGGCTAGAACCCGGAGTAGCCACAGAACCCTCCTGAATTGGGCTCAGCGGGCGTGTATCGTCGCCACGAGGGGGAGATGGGCTATGCTGGAAGGAAGAGGAGATGCTGGAGCCGCTCTGGGGAACCTCCACCGCAGCCCTGCCGAATCAAACGACGAATAATAAGTTAAAACAAAAGAAAGGCATGTAGATAGAAAAGCACAAAGCAGAGAATTGGACAAAGAGAAAAGTGACTTACTCGTCAAAAGTCAAAGGCTCCTTGGGCTTCCGGGCTCTCCGAGTTGTGGCCTTAGTCTGAGGCTTGGTGGCGGTCTTGTCAGCAGAATTCTTTCGCCTCTTGGTTGTTTTAGGAGGTCTGGAGAAAGCAGCGGAAGTGGCAGCCCATTTCTTAGACGCGGCTGGGACCGGCTCCCCGTAGCGAGAGGAGGATCTTCATGGATCTACCCAGTCGGGTTAGCTGAAGCCAGAAATGCGTAAGAAATGGGTACAGTGTCAAATACCTCCACCATCTCAATGTCGGAATCATCTTCATCGTCAGGCCAATCCGTTAAGGAAGAGAAGTTACCAGTGGGTCGCTTGGTTGCATCCGGGAATGGCAGGAACATTTCCTGATCCGGCTCCTCCTCATCCGAGACAAGTCGATCCTTCGCCCATTTGAGGGAAGGCTCAGTGCCATCTTCAAGGGTTTTCTGAAGAAACAACTAAAAAGAAAATGCAAAGGGATCAAATAAACAACATACTCCGACATAGGATATAACTCGGAAAGGGATTGAATCACGAGATTTACCGTAGGAGGAGGCTTGTCCCGGCAATAATGCTCCAACCCCCACTCCCAATCAGCAGAGAAGTCCTTGTCGGTCGTAAAGAGGGCCTTGACCCGGCAGAATATCTCAGTATTGCTCAATTCAAAGGAAGAAGTCCGGTTGGGGTCAAGTTGCCAGCTCATGTGGCAAAGTTTGTGTGTGCGCTTCTGGAGAGGGGAGATTCGGCTGCGGACGAATGTGATCATCGTGTCCTTGTTGTGCAGCCCTAGATCCTTCAGCTCCTGGAACCGCTTATTGACTTGATTCGCCAAGACAGTTGGTTTCTTGGAAACCCGGTCCCACAAATCTGGATTAGGAGGACCTGGAGGAAAGGGGCGTAGCCGGATCAGATCCTCATCCGTGCCATTCCTCACATAAAAGAAGGTCCGGGCCTAGCCCTTGCAAGAGTGCCCGTGACTCGTTGGAAGACAGATTGTTTCCGGGGAGAGATGGAGGCGGCACCAAATTGAGTCAGATGTTTGTCCTCCGGGGCACGCAGCTTATTCGGAATCACGTTCCTTCACAGACCGAAGAACCGGATCCAGAGCTCTTTGGTGGGCCACAGGCCGACATATCCTTCTACGGTGGAGGCGAATGAAGAAAGGGACGTAATGGCATTCGCCGGAAGATGGTGAGGTTGGAGTTTGTAGATGTTGAGGAAGTCATGGAAGAAATCACTCACTGGCAGGCCGAAGCCGCGCTGGAAGTGGGATAGGAAGACCACGAACTCACCCGGATTGGGTGAGTGCGCGAGCTCCTCGGAGGCGAGGCGAGAAATCACGCCCTCAGGGATGCGGCGGGTGCGGTAGAGCCAATCCAGGTCATCCTGGCACACCCAGGAACCAGCCCAGGCACCACGCTCCATGGTCTCTCCCCCTCCTCCATCTCTTCTTCAGCAACCGCGAGCTCCTCTTCGGTCATCTCCAGGTCACTGTCCTCACCGTCCCTGTCGGAGGTGGGGGCAGAGGCTTGGATTGGCGCGGACCCGTGGCGATGAAGCAGTGCGGGAGCGGCAGCGAGGCTAGTGCAAAAAAGCACGATGCGGCGGCGGCGCTGCAGAGCAGATGCGGCGGCGGCGCTGCAGAGCAGATGCGGCGGCGGCGGTGTTGTCGCTAGGAAGAAGAAGAGGCAGATGGGCAGAGGGGCGCGAGAAGTGGGAAAACCACCAAGGGACGCGCCCCTCCCCTATTTAACCATGCCCCAGCGGTGGGTAGTGGGACCGCGCTGTGCATCGAGGCCACACGATGTGGCCGTGTATCTGTCGGGTTAGCCAATCAGAGGCAAGCCACAGGAAGGGCCACAGGGCGCAGGAGATCCCATGACGTGACGTGGTGATACAGTTAACGAGGAGGTAGTCGCGACGCGACATGGGCTGCAGTAAACACTGACAATAAGTACAGTAACGGGTTCAGGCCCTTAAAATGAGGCAAGATAATGATTACCCTCCACGTAGGACATGGGGAAGTGTAAGAGAGAAGGAAGGATAACCTAGAAAACAGAAGGCTAACCTAGCTAGCGAGTGATAACTCAGAATGTGCCAAGGGAAAGCAAGCCACGAAATCTGAGCTACAAATTAACTCGGAGAGGGGAGCAAAAGGCTCGGTAAATTGAACCTGTCGTGGCCTTAGCAGCTGAAGTTGCTAAGACCGCACCAGCTTCGGGGACTAATGTTGGGGGATACCCCCGGATAGGGTCACGCCGGGGTATAGAGGCCAAGTTAGCCGAGGTACGGCAAGGTCAAAGCGTATGCAGGTCGAGTCACCTCAAGGCAGGCCGACTTACGGGATGACCCGGACCGGAGGATGTTCACCTGACTGTGTCCCGGCGGACGTATGTCGTATGCCGGCAGGCTTTTTGTAACTAGTATGCAGGTACCCACGGGTCCAGATTAACCAGGCATGATCCGGATTATATCAGGCTTGCAAGAGAAGGAAGGTATCTCGCTGGTCAAAAGGTGGTCACTGTACGCTGGAGCATGAGCGAGGCGGATAGAGGGAAGGACCACAGAGGCATGGCCGACAAGGGTGACGCGACCTATGTCGGATGACGCTCGCGCCGCAGAGGCTTACGTAGCCTCTGCATGGCTTACGATGGCAAAAGGTGATGCGGTCGGTTTGCTATTTTGGGAAGAGGTATATTCCTTGGAATATGCCTCCACGTATGCCCTAACTAGTGGCCTAGCCTCCCCTTTATAAGGAGCACCAGGACCTCAGTAGAAGGGGATTGCAAGTTGTTTAGTTCTACGCGTGGGCAGTTGGTAGTGGTGAGAGTAAGAGAGCTCCTTCTTCCTCCTCTCTCCAATACAGCTCTAGGAGCATCTGTAAACCTCGTGAACCTTGAGAATACAAAGCATCAGTGTGTGGAATCACCACACTATCCCTCCCTGGATTCCTCTAGTGCATATTGGCCCCACCTTTAGCCTATCCATGACATCTGCCGTGACACCACCACGACACCAATCACAAAGATCTTCGTCATCGACACCAAGTTCTCCTTCCTGGTCCGAAGACCGAAATCCGGCGCTTCTTTCTTGCTCTTCGATCTGAAGATCCTTGAACCACGTCCCCGAACCCACATGTGTGACCTTATTTTATAAATTAAATATAACTTGTTACATATTAAATCTTACATGATTGCATAAATATTATCTTATGGATTGGGTTAAATAGTTGATTCATCTAAATTAAAATATGGAGTGTTTATGCGGGTTATTCTTGTCTTATATTGACTCCATTTAAATTTATGTAGCGAACTGATGCCATGTTTTTCCGTGTTAGTACAACCTTTAAATTGTGGGGTACTGAAACAACTTGAACCATCTAATTAATTGTCAGGATCCCTATTCCGCTTAATATTGCCTATTTGCATCGCATCTTTGTCATGTCATGCATCATATCATGAATATGCTCGATCTTCTGCCTTAGTATTAAATAGTGCATCCATTGTTTCTTTTAGTGTTGTACTTCTTCAAGGATTAGGGCGTTGAGTTGATGCGAGCTTCGATCCGTTCTTCGGATGTATCTTTGGCAGTGTTTCCCAGGCGAGCATTCTCCCCCTTTCTACCTATTTTGCATTTATAATCTTTACTTCTTCATGTTGATCTATTGCTATCCGTGTTGATGCTTTAGTTTTTGTACCATTTGTATTCCCTGCAGCCTATATTTCTTTGTTCACTTCCTATTACCTATTGTTTGATAGATAGCTGGCCTTGTGAGTCGTAGTTGCTTGCTCAGGTGTTGGATCGAGTCATCGAGTTCCACCGAGGTTGGGAGGTTGGCACATGCTTAACGGTGGAGATAATCATGGTTCTACTTATCACTTGATAATTAAATGTGGGAAGTAGATATAATTAATAAAGAGACACTAGTGGGTAATAGTTGATATCTCGCTCTTATCCCGCCCATTGTGTCCACCTAGGACCCGAGTTCTTGACACCTGTTCCGAGACTGAGCGTGCTAACCACATGTGGGATGTACAGGAACCCCTATCATCTTATTACCTAATTTCAAAGTACTGCACTGGGGGCCACAAACTAGTTTGGGGTTTTCATGCCATGTATGCCATGTTTATTATCTATTGATCGATGAGCGTTTACTAATGTACTGTTTAGGATGTGGGGCGTTATGTTGAGAATTATACCTATTCGCAATCTCTGGGTCTGTCTTCGGAGCTATGCCAACTTTGTTACGGGTAGCTTAGTGGGGTGGCCCCCATATACTTGCTTTGGGTCTGGGAAACGTCGTGTCCAAAGCCCCGCCGACATACCGATGGGTGTATGTTAATTGATCTGGCAAACATGGGCGGAAGTGCGTGTGGATACTTTGGTGCACCCCTGCAAGGTTAAATCTTTTCGAAAAGCCATGTCCACGATTATGGACAACTTGGAGCACAATTTCTCAATCATAGACAACCTACACTAAGAAGTATTGTTATAATTTGACTTGGATATTACGTGACTAGTAAGTTGGGAAACTACCATGAAATGATTAATAAAACTACCAACTATGTGAGTTTCCTCGGAAGGACTTCCGTGTTTGGTCTTGAGGGGGAAATACTAGAGTAGGTCTTTCCTATCTCTCTTTGATAGCCGACAATTGTATCGAGTCTCTATAGGTTGTTTAGTGCATGCTTCATTGCCGCTTCGTTCCACCATAGCTATGTAGGCGAGGGACACCGAATTCTAAGACTCGCCATGTACTGCCCTCAGTACTGACCGCTCCCTTTTTCATTTTTCCTTTACCGGCACCAATTTTGCTTTGATAGGTATGAGTTCAACGATGTTAGCAAGGTTAACCTCCCGGCTTGGCCTGGGCAGGGTTATGGATGCCATTGGTTATTCTTTAGGACTCTTAGTCCAATTTGCATCTTATCCATACTCGGATGTTGTATCATTTTCAAGGTTATTTGGATCTTTGTATTATATATTTGTATTCTTGACTCGTTGGGTCATTGTTGTATATATATGTTTCTGTGGGTTCCATTGTGAACTATTGTGTAATGGTATTACTTTGTTTTCCACCCGCACACAACTTCTTGGTGGGCATCATCGAATCGTTTCTATGCGGGTTTGGCGGGAATCGCTGAAATCTTCATAGGGACGATTCGAGGGTGTTATAGTATCTTTCCATGGGAATGCATCAAAATTAAAGATTCCATATAACCCGTGAGAGGATGACATCAAGTGGTGATCGTCATCAAGGTTGAGGAGGGAAAGTTAAAGATAAGCAATTTGAGAAGAACATATGCTTGAATCTTGCCATCCATTTGGTGATATAGGACATGTGAAGATGTGCCTTAATGAATATACCCCATAGTGGTGTATGGGGGAGAAAATTATGAGTCTTCACCAAGCAACAATGATCAAGTGAAGCATGCTGGCTTGAATGAAGCTTGGAAAGTTTTCATTAAGATCAAGCGGGATGTGCAAGGCAAAGGTATGGACTTTCTAGGTTTTCCTTTTACCAGTCTCAAGGTAGTTATGAGATAGGGTTATAGAATAGATAGTCACACTATCAAGAGGGGGGTTTTAGTTTAGTAACTTGATCACCTTGTCTTAGGGAGCTCAATCCTTTGCATACTTTGCATCTCCATACTCTTGTAGCCTCTTGGTGTTTCTCCATGTGAGGTTCCTGAGCTTGCTATTAGCTCTTCAACAATCCCAAGTTAATCCAAATAGAATTCGTATGCATCTTGTATTGTGTTTTTGAGTTCAGAGGTTTTATCGGTTATTCATTTAGGGAGGTTCCATACCTCTCCTTATTTAGTATTTTACCTCTTGCTCTTTCTTGGGATTTCCAACCCCTATTAGATAGTTCTTTTCTTAGATATTCAAAAATCCCAAGTTCTCCAAAATTGGAGTTCGGACGCAAAATTTATCACCTTTTTCATCGGCACTGTTTTCTATCTAGAAAAAAGGCGTGCAAACCGGCGACGCCATTTTACCTGTCGGACCATCCGGTGGACCGGTTTACTAAACAACTATACCGAGGAGTGGTTTGGTGGGGCGCCGGTTCAATCGACACGTCACTGGTTCATTCGGAGGGAAAACCAACCCATCGGATCTGTCACTAGTTTGTCCGGCGCCTAGTTCGGCTCTGCCAGACTTACCAACGATTTTGCCTGGACTACTCTTTTTTGCCCCAATGGGCATATTTAATTTTCCTATAAAAGAGGCTTCTTCCCCATTGTTTTGCACGGGTTCTTGAGCACGTTTTTAACCACCATTGAACCCTTTGAGCTTGCTTCCTCTCCCATACCACATGTGATTCTTAAAAAAAATTAGGGCTTTGAGAGAGGAGATCTAGATCTACAATCTCCACCAATCAATTCCTCCTCTAAGTGAGGGAAACCCATGGGATCTAGACCATTTCTTTTTCTCTCTAGTTCCTCCCTAGCACTTGTTGCTTTGATGCAATGTTCATGATATCGCTTATCGGTAATTTATCGGTCGGCTAAAAATTGGCGATTTTTAAGCATATCGGCTGATTTATCGGGCGATAAATTGGAAAATCGGCCGATAAACCAGAAAATCAGCATATCGGCCACCCCCTAGTAGCGATAAATCGGGTGATTAATCGGCATATCTGCCGATTTTTTTAATCCTTTATGATTTGTTCGAGTGAGAGACCGTGAGCTTGTTACTCTTGGAGGGTAACCTCATAGTTGGCTTGGCGGTTGGTGTTGCGTTGACCTCTTTGTGATAGATTATGAAAAGGCCCAGGCTTTCCCTTTCGTGGGATTTGTGAAGTGGTTGTGGAGATTGCCATCTCCGGAGTGGAGAAAAGTTAGCCATATGGAAATGGCCCATTCCTTTCGGGGGATAGACTTGGAGAAGAAGGCGAGTCTTTGTGGCATTGGGAAATTCTTTATGGAATCCTACACCTCTCCAACGTGACGTACCTTATCTCGTGTAAGGAAACACGTGAATACATCTGCGTCTTCGTGTTTCTCGGTTATCTATATACCTGAGTTTACTTTCCTTGTGATAGTCATCATGCTTGAAGTACTTATATTTTGTGCTATCTTTCTTAGCATAACTTGTTGTAGGTACATTTAGTTGAGCCTAGCTCATTTAATGATATTTTAGAACTAAGATGGCCCTGTAGACATTTGCTCACAGACCTTCACATTACCGCCATGTTTTAGAAATTGATAAGAAATCAAGAGAAACCGAAGAGTGTGCTGCGCGATTTGGACAATTCATCCTTTCCTGTTCTTCTGAACCATGAGAAAATTCCTGGCGATGTCAATTTAGTACAGATGCATGGAAGATTTGTGTAGATCGTGAGGCCTGAATCTTTTCTGCTTCTTGGGTTGTCTTGATTTTTCTACCATCGTTTTTCTCTCCGGATCTAGTTTCGTGAACAGAACTTTCAGCATTGCAACAAATAGTCTCTACAATCTGCATCAATAGATTAAGCAAAAGTTGTAAGGTACGTATCTGCCTGAACATTTGATTTAATCGGTCAGATCTAACTATGCAAAACTATTTTTCTAGGAATTTAGTGGCTTAAAAGGAGCCCAAATGAACTTTTGAGGCACGATCGTGACGCCTTAAGTGCACAATTTGCACGTGGATTGATAAGAATACACATATATAGTCAAATGTATGGTCCAAACCAAAGTTTGGTTAGCAAGTTTCCCTGTCCTTCATAAGTGCGTGTAATCGGAATTTATTCATAGCCCAAACAAGAAAATCCGACTGTCATTTGTACTTAGCAGTAAAAGCAAAGGCTACTAATAGAGGACAGATTACATCTGGTCACAAAGAAACACAAACCACAGGCTAGCAGGTTGTTTATACGTGATATTAGATCAGTATGAATGGAACTAAAAATTTGAAAATAGTAGAGTGGAATCGGTCGTTGGCCTTCACGTAGATGGGTAGCAAATTGTGCGGGATGTTGAACGATGTATGTCATTAAAACTCAAATCTTGAGTCGACAGTTGGTCATTTGCGTCGGCTTTACATGTTAAATGACATTACATAAACTAGCAGAGTGTTCCGTGTACATGTGTCTCATAGTTTTAGGCGACGAGTATCATGCAAATGCTACTACTGTATGATGCTACCTCTCTAATATATAGTACTCCCTCTGTTCGGAAATATAAGACGTTTTAGCTTTATGAATCGAATGTATCTAGACGTCTTTTAGTATATATGTTCGTAGAGGTTTGGAGTGAACCTATACACTAAAAGGTGTCTAGATACATTCGTTTCACAAAGCTAGAATGTCTTATATTTCCAAACGGAGGGAGTAATATTTAGTAATATCATCGTGTCATCATATTTATTTATCTGTAGAATCCAATGCAAATTTGTGTACATGATGTATTTCCCATTAAATTTTGCAGTTCTGCGTGTTATGATATGGTACCATATCACCATTATCACCTCTCTTTCATTATTTTTTGTGCTACGTCATATTTTTTTCTAACATGGCATTCATGATACTCCCTCCGTTCCAAATTAGTTATCCTAACTTTGTTTAGACTAGTAAGTCTGCACGTGCAACGCACGCCTACATTATCCAACATGAAATCTATTGTCCAGCATAAAATCTTTGAAATTTTTAAGTCTATATACGTATGTATCTATGTTAAATATGCTAATTGGCATATTTAGAGAAAATAAAAAAATTAGTACGGATTATATGCTTTATGACAGCTGCTCATGTTGGAACAGAAAAATAACATCTATATATGCTTATGTTTGGAAAGCCAAAAAATAGTTTCCTCGGGTACATCTGATTTCTGACCAGTCTAAGAAACATAGCATTTCCAATGATGTGACCATTAATTTTGTTAGTCAATTTCCACAAAATCCATACGTACAAACCCAAAAAAAAGCCGCAAGCCATAAACCAAATAGTATGGAAGTAAGATGGTGCAACAATCAAACAAGTGATTAGATGTGACTTCGAGAAAGGCGATATGGCATGGACACATCACCGAGCGCATTTTGGCACATCATTGACCCTTTTATTTTCTAACATTTGTCCTGTAGGATCACTGCCTTCAAAAAATATGAGTTTTTCTTCCTTGTACTTCGACGATTCATCGTAGGCTCTCTTGTACTTCCAAGCACCTCACGGCAATCACAATAGCAAATACCGATGACCATGTGAAGCCCTGTCATGAGCGGCATGACCGCCTCTTCCACTGTAATGACGGTCAGAGCGCGAGAAAACAGAAATATAGGCCATTCATCCCCTAGAACAGGAAAATGAGCATTAAAGATAGTATTAGTATTTATCTTGCAAACACAAACTAACAATTTCATCATCTAAATGAATAGCTCATATGTATCGAGATATTGACAGCCCATGTGAGAGCCCCTAGAATTGTTGGTACAGACCACCGTACCTCTGTTTAACTTAAACTACGCTATGCTAGTATGTACATGCGCGTACATGCACATTCATAGAAACACAAAGGCTAAACTGAACTACAGAAACATCTCAGATTGTTGGACCTCTCCATTGATTCTAACCACGACAGGTGAATCTCTTTCACCTCCCTGTGGGTAATACATAAGTATCGACATACTATCATTTTCTCACACCCTTGTAGAATCTAAGAAATGAGCTGAGCATGCTACAACATTGTTGCAGTAACCTTGGGTTAACAAAATGATAGAACAATAATCATGGTATCTCATAAACATTACTCTTTCTACAGATTCATTCTCCTAACGTTGTGAGCATATACCATGTGCTTTGCTTCTTTCATGAATATGTCACAACAGTCTTGTAGCAGGAGCAATATATCACTAACTTTGGTTTTACAATAGACATGCATCTAAATCTGATAATACTAGACTGAAATGACTTGCATCTAAAACTTAGCTATATAATTTTGCATGTCATCTCCTCACCCCGTGACCAATCTGCACGATGTCGTCGTGTTCCTCCTGGTACAAATTGAAAGAAAACTCTAAACAAATAAGAACCTCCAAGCGAATTATCAAGGACCTATTCGGTTGAACAAAGTACTATTTACTGCTAGAAAATAATACAACATCTCAAACCTGATACCAGGGAAGTCAAACGGTTTAATCTCCATGTGAAGAAGAGAAGGAGGAAGGATCCACTGGAAATCATTTTAACGGATCAGCTGAGCCTTCTCATTATCTACAACATGTAACTGAAGTACCGAGTCTATTTCCTGCACCACTCACCTTAAATCTACGGTTCTAATTTTTATTGTTACCTTTATAACTTATTAATCTATTTTAATTCAACATTCCACAAAGACGCTGATGGTAGTTGGAGCATGCCGATGGCCTTCAGTAAGATCACCGTTACAGGTAAGTTTCTTTCCCCATGATAGTTATTAACACACAATAAACTTTGATTATTTTACTTGTGTTTGTATAATGTATCCTTAATTCTCATTGACTTAACTGACCAAAACCGTCGGAAATCATGTGTTACAGTCATGTAAGCAAACTACAACCAGGCGAGAAACTCTAGTTGAATTTCTCATGTCTGAATTCTAGCTTATGAGTTAACTGAAAACAACATGCACGAAGGACGACATATAGTCATAGTAGTCCAAAAGCTCTCATATCTAGTTACCAAAACTTGAGGCCATCATGACAGTACTGTATACGTACAAATTGATTTACAAGCAATTGACGCCAAGAAAATATATGAAAGTGAAACAATACTACACCTTCTCCAGTTCTGTGAATATCTCTAAAAAACCATGAAGTTTGGTAATGTTTTCTAACTAAAAAATCATCGGTGTTTGTGACTGAACAATAGACAATGTGGAGTGAGACATATAAAACAGATTTTATGTGACTCCATCACATTACCAGCAATTTGTGATATAAAGGGAGTATTAGATAAGGACATTTCCATCCCAGGCGCCAGAGCTGGGAGCTAGGATATATTTGCCCCTGTAATTTTCCTTGTCCAACGATGTTTAATAATCTACAAAGACAGTACACGCATGGATTGAAGTAATCTGCCTATTCAGAGATATATGGCGTTGTGCCTGGTACTGGAATTTATCTACCAGAAGCCGCCTCTGATCATAGCTCTTATTTTCATGCTACGTACCAACACAAAAGGAAGGCCAAGGCCAGGTATTTTAATTGTCTTTCATCAGGCAGATTCAGAATAAGGGTCATCATCGTCAATAGAGACCGGCACTGGAGCACCTGCAATATATCATCCTCAAGCATCAGCTAGAATATTTTGACATCTTTACAAAGATGTCAAGAAAATTAGATCGGAAACCGGCCAGATCAGATAGTCGGCAGCGACAAAATAGGTAAGGGGACAGTTAAAGAGGAGCACCTCCAAGAATCCTCGGTGTCCGCCGGGAAAGCCTAGAGCGCGTGCTTCGCCTGATCAATCTGTAGCCCGGCGCGGAGGTGACGTCGCCGGTAATGACGTGACAGCTGAAGTGGCCGACGTCATCCATATCACGGTTGCGCACATCTGCGGGAGGCTGTCGGTGGTGTGCGCGAGGCTAAACGCCTCGATGGCGCTTGCTCGTGCCTCATGAAGTTGCGGCGCGACGATGAAGGGAGTCGTTCATGGGCGACGTGGAGGTGAAGGTGAGGCAGGGGGTTGGACGGAGAAGGGGAGGAGGAAGGGGGCGTAGCGAGGGTGTCTGCGTTGGGCATGGGGAAACGGGGAGAGGCGAAGTTGGAGATCGGGAGAGAGATGGAGCAATTATCGCGGCTTTGACCATCTTAGTAGGATTCGTGAAATCAGGACGTGGGGTGCGAAGGCGGACGCTGGAGTTTTCTCCGCTGGTGGAGTATGGTCAGGCGTTGTAAATTACTAAGTGCACACGAAACAACAGATGACTAATCCTGGCTGTTAGATGAGTTTCGTGGGACTAATCATGCGGTGGTAATAGGCCCGTGTTCGTTTTATAGGGTGCGTTTAAAAAAGATGATGTTTGCTCTTTTATTAGTAGTAGAGATTTGCACGTAGACATACGTACATGTATCTAGACAAAGTTGGAACAACTAATTTGGAATGGAGGGAATATTAATTATGATACTCCCACAGTTTCACTATAGACAGGTTTACATATTTCTGGATGGATGATAATTTAAATTAGAGGGAGTACTGACCAAGATGAATGCGCTTCAGCAGTTCATCGATCTTTGTCAGTTAGGCAAATGTCACTACAGGAACCACGCCAGGCGGCGACGGCCGGCTGCCATCGGCGTAGCCCTCGATTGCCGTCGGCGCACTGCTCCGTAGGCGTAGCCCTTCTGGCCGTTGCGTATATAGCTATGCTGACGGCAAAACGGTCGGCGTAGGCCAGATGGACCCCATCTAGATGGCTGGCCATTTGGCTACGCCGACATCAAAGACGTCGGTCTAGTATTTTTTTAAAAAAATCATTTTTCCAACTTTTTTGAATTGTTTACCTCATTGATCTCATATGGACATTTTTAACTCTAAGTACACTTAATCTCAGGTCAAATTACACTCGTGGTCATACTTCCCAATCGGTCACCCATCCTAACACTACTCTAGTCCCAGCATGCTTAACTTCTCCATTCCTTTCGAACGAGCTTCCAAGAAAGAAATTAGACCTTGCTGTTAATAATATCATATCAAGCCTATTAACCATTGGACCATGATGTTAGACGTATTTATTTATTTTATATTAAAAACAATTATTTAACTAAACAACAATAAATAAGTAATAATAATCTTGATTTCAAATAAAAAATGAAATAAATTTTATTTATTTTGCATTTTTCCATTTAATATTAAATAATTCATATTTACAAATCTGTAAATCGTAATTCGACAAATAATATATCCAAATCGATCAGAAAAAATGAGAGATTCAAATATGACATCTCTATCATCTTTTTAATTATGTATCATATATTCTTAACACTGGACCAACTGAAACTATGTCAGGATTCACGAAACATTCCGTTTTGGCACTTGAAAAATAGTAAATGCCTTTTTGGTGCGATGAAAAGAATACTTGAAGTGGATATCTAATGAAATAGCATATTATGAATCTAAAAATTACTTTTTCAAAAAAACATGAGCATTAAACCATGTACATATAGTTCAATTATGACCCACTTCCTACCGATTCGACATGGATTTATCTTTTTCACGAGGGGTGGTCGAAAATGTTTAAAATATCCCGGTTGGGACATTGTCCATGTAAGACGGTCTAGTATTTTAAAAAATAGGATGATACCATTTAGAAACTTTCATTTGGTGTCTGCTTCACAAAACACCCGTTGTTGGCACTCGGTAAATAAAAAATCGCTTTTTGATGCGAAGAAAAGGAAAACTCCCCCTGCAACATTCTTTGCCATCCCAATATGCACATGTTTGTATAATATGGATACATTATCACAAATTATGCCACGATTCTAGCCATAATATTGGTCGTTTGGCCTGAAAGTCATGAAACATCGAACATGATAGCTCATTTCTGCTAAGGTATTTTTAAGATGCAATCAATATACCAAGTTTATTATTTTTTCTTGTAAACATGCTACATAATATGACACCATGCGAAGATTTTATATTGTTTGGATCGTTTTTACTTTCTTATGCCTGTTCAAACTATGGTCAAAACAGTAGGCATGAAGATTCTTAGCTCGATGCTAAGCCTCGCTAAACTTGCAATGCATCTCCAATGAAATAGCATATTGTGAAGCTAAAAAATAAGTTTTCAAAAAATCATGAGCACTAGATCATGTACATGTAGTTTAAATATGACCCCCTTCCTACCGATTTGGCTAAAATTTGTCTTTTTTCACAAGGGGTGGATGGAAAGCCTTAAGATAGCCTGATTGGGATATTGTACATGCAAAGTGGTGTAGTATTTTTAAAAAATAGGATGGTATCATTTTGAAACTTTTATTTGGTGGTTGCTTCACAAAATATCCCATTTTTTTACACTTGGAAAATGAAAATGTCTTTTTGGTGCGATGAAAAGGAAAATTTCCTCCTTCAACATTGTTCATCTTCTCATGATGCACATATATACATAATATAGGCACATTACCACAAATTATGCCATGAACCATAATATTGGTCGTTTGGCCTAAAAATCGTGAAACCTCAAACATGATAGCTCATTTCTGTGAAGGTTTTTTGAAATGCAATCAATATACCAAGTTTGTTATTTTTTCTTATAAATATGTCACATAATATAACATCACGCGAGATTTTATATTATTTAGATCGTTTTTGAATTTCTTATACCTGTTTCAAACTATGGTCAAAACACTGGGCATGAAGATTCTTAGATCGGGGCTGAGCCTTTCTAAAATTGCAGTGCACATCTGATGAAATAGCATATTGTGAACCTAAAAATATTTTTTCCAAAAAATCATAAGCATCAGACATGTATCTGTAGTTCAAATGTGACCTACTTCCTCCCGATTCGGCAGGAATTTGTCTTTTTCACGAAGGGTGGATGGAAAGATATAAGATATCCCGGTTGAGACATTGTCCATGCAAGGTGGCCTAATATTTTGAAAAAATAGGGTGGTACCATTTTAAAACTTTTATTTGATGGTTATTTTACATAATACCCTATTTTTGACACTTGGAAAAATGAAAATGGCTTTTTGGTACCACGAAAAGGAAAACTTCCTCCTACAACATTGTTCGCCATCCCATGATGCATATGTGTGCATAATATGGGCACATTATCACAAGCTATGTAGTGATTAATATTGGTCGTTTGAAAGCCATGAAACCTCGAACATGATAGCTCATTTTTGTGAAGGTTTTTTAAAAAGCAATCAATATACCAAGTTTGTTATTTTTCCTTGTAAATAGGTCATAAAATATGACATCATGCGAAGATTTTACATTGATTGGATCGTTTTTGAATTTCTTATACCCGTTTCAAACTATAGTCAAAACGGCGGGCATGCAGATTCTTAGCTCGGGGCCGAGCCTCGCTAAAATTGCAGTGCATCTTTGATGAAATAGCATATTGTGAATCTAAAAATGATTTTTCCAAAAAATTATAAGCATCGGATCATGTACCTACAGTTCAAATCTGACCGACTTCCTACCAATTTGGCAGAAATTTATTTTTTTCACGAGGGGTGTATGAAAAGGTTTAAGGTAGAACTGTTGGTACATTGTCCATGTAAGGTGCCCTAGTATTTTTTAAAAATAGGGTGATACCATTTAAAACTTTTATTTGGTGGTTGGTTCACAAAACACCGGGTTTTTGACACATGGAAAATGGAAACTATGTTATACAAAACTATATGTATTGTTTTTAGATTTTATTCAACAAAAATATGTAATATTTGAGTTTAGATAGATAGATCTTATTTTTCTACAAATTTTGATATATTATATGTATTTTATGAATTAGAATCATTTAGTTATGATTTTTCTAGGATTACTATGGCAAAAAGGAAAAATAGCTAGTTGTCGGTGTACACTTGACGCCGTCGCAACGCCGTCACATCCAATCCCTACGACGACGGCCCGGTCTACGCCGATGGCTGTCGTCGGCCTATCCCGCCCTATGCCGACGGCAAAATTGCTTGGCTGCCCGCCTCGGGGCCTTCGCCGACGGCCCCGACATTTTACCGTCAGCGTAGAGATTTTCCGTCGGCGTCTTTTGCTTCTCCCGTAGTGTGTCCTAGAAACTGCACTATGCTTTCAACTTGGAAAAGTATTCTATAGAGAATAAACAGCCCCCTCTGTTTCAAAATAAAGAATGATTAAGATAATCTACAATGGTAAGACTAGTACGTATATTTTTAGCTAAAGCAAATTGCAAATGGCCTTCAAATGTTCGTGGTGAGCCAATCTTTGTAGGAATAATGTACACAATTATTAAAATTGTATCACAAAAAACTTCTATGGAAAATCTAATGACAGGCGTATAATTATAATAATAATTATAATAAATGTATCGTGAAACAATTCTCCCAAAGATAAGACATTAGAATCGACAACTTCCATGAAACGTCCTTCCATGAGACGAATCATCATCCTTGCATGTGAACAAGTATTTTTACGAAAACGATCTTTGGCTAATCCAAGCAATGGTGATTCAGGAAGATCCTCTAGTGTGTTAATGACTCCTCAAACTAACCATGGCTCTGAAATGGCTGGAAGGAAACATTCCTAGTAAAAAACACACGAAGAAAGGTCATATAGTGGATACGAAAAATAATCTATTAACAGAACCATGCCCATATATTTCATATAATGGCAACTAACAAGCTTTTATGGTTACCTGTAAGAAACAAGATTTAATGCTCAACTAGGCTTTAAGTACTATGCAAGTGATTATAAAACGACTTGTTATTTGGTGGAGTGATTTTTTTTTTGGTTTAATTAACTCAATTCCTCTCTACTATAAAGTTATCAAAAAATTCCAAAAAATTGTTACTCCCTCCGATCCAAATTAGTTGACTTGATTTTTTCTAGATTCGGATGTATCTAGCACTAAAACAAGTCTAGATACATTCGAATCTAGACAAATCTAAGTCAACTAATTTGGACCGGAGGGAGTACCACAATTCATGGTAATAATTAGTAGTTGTTGTCCATATGAGCTGAAGCAATCGAAGGGGATGACATTAGGTGACTGCCGGTTGGAGTAGGTTGTTAGATAATTTATTTATTTCCTAACATGGATGAAACTAGTTTAATCGATTTGTGTTAGTTGAGATTTGTTTTTGCTGCTACGTTATCTAGTACAGGACAAGCTTTTGACACTCTTGTAAACTTTCATGGTTGCCCCTATTTTTTTCAACGTGGAGTCCAGAAAGCAGTAAAGCGCCTTCTCCTTTAGAAAATATATCATACCTGGTTCATGGTTCCTTCCCGGGCCCTAGACCCAATTGCTTGATGGAGATGTTACCAACTCCTCCTAAACAAAGAATTTTTGTGCATATGAGGCATGAGCAATATCTCACCCCGCAGGCATTTCTCTTCCAAGTCCTTGTTAGGTGAGTCAGCCTGCCCTACTTTTCTGCTTCAAAAGAGAAACAAAAAGCATGCACACTCACAATTCCTTGGACAGTTTGGTCGTCACTCTACACTTCCAGTAGAGAAAATTTCAAGGTCGAGTCACAGGTTTCTTTAGAAAAGAAAGAAAAACTTGTACCCTCACAACTGTTTTCTTGGAAGCAGGAAATCTAAGTGCATGCCTATACTGTCATTCATAAAACTGCTTCGACAGCTAGGTCAACACACCAACAGAAATGAGAGACGTAGTGCAGAGAGGAGACACATAGGAGATCAATATGGAGGCTGTGGTGAGCGCTTCACATGGTGTGTTTGGGCCCTTGCTGGGGAAGCTCAACGCTTTGCTCGCCGATGAGTATGCCCGCCTGAAAGGGGTCCGCCGCGAGATGCGCTCCCTCAAGTCTGAGCTGAGCAACATGCATGCTGCGCTCCAGAAGTACACGATGCTACATGATCCTGATGTTCAAGTGAAGGCATGGATATCAGAGGTCAGGGAGTTGGCCTATGATACCGAGGATTGCATCGACAAGTTCATTCACCGACTTGGCCATGGCACCAGGAACCATCACCACAGTGGCATCAAGGAGTCATTTCGCAAGACTGCTCGCCGTCTGAAGACACTTGGATCTAGGCACCAAATTGCCAAGCAAGTTCATGAACTCAAGGCTCGTCTTATGGCAGTAAAAGACCAGAGGAGTAGCTACAAGCTAGATGATATTGCTTGTAGCACCTTTGGCCACACATCCGTGGATCCACGAGTGTCTGCTCTTTTTACTGAGGAAGCACACCTTATAGGCATTGGAGGTCCAAGAGATGATCTCACCAAGTGGATAGTGGACACAGAAAATCACCAGACCAAGCACCGTAGGGTTCTGTCTATTTTTGGATTCGGTGGATTGGGAAAGACAACACTAGCTACCGAGGTCTATCGCAAGATTCGGGAGCATTTTCATTGCCATGCCTTTATTTCACTGTCCCAGAAACCAGATATAAACAAAATTGTCAAGGACATAATCTCCCAAGTGTCCTGCCGTGATGGATTCACAAAAGATATTCACTCTTGGGATGAAATGAGATCCATCCAAAAGCTACAGGAGCTGCTACAAGATAAAAGGTAATCCCAACCCTTGTTTGTAGAAATATGTGGTGACAGTGTGTGTGGGCTTATACCTTATTTCAGTCAAACTCCGTTTTGCTTCACGTAAATTTTGCACCGATGTGTTGTACTCCCTTCGTTCCAAAATATAAGATATTTTACCTTTTGTGAAACAAATGTATCTAGATGTCTTTTATTATGAAACAGAGGGAGTACTTATATTCACTTCACATAAGCTACACACTGAAAGATGTCTAGATACATTCGCTTCACATAAGCTAAAACATCTTATATTATGAAACAGAGGGAGTACTTATGATTTCATAAGGCTTGATGGAAGTGTTTGTGGCCTAGAATTGACAAATTCTGAATCTGGATGTTCGATTTATAAGACCATGGCCTGTGTGTAAAGTGTGGGATCCCCGTTACTAAATCCCAGATTCTGCCACTACAATAGAGTAAACTATGTCTAAACTTAATTTCATTTCTAAAAGCACTGTGAAATGGTATTCCAAATTAACAAAAACGAAACTACCATTAAAAAGTTATTAACTTGCTTTGAGTTTTGGTTATAATTATAATTTAATAAAGTGGGCACGATAAATACCTGCATGGTTAACTAATCGAGTAAGTGAAACATATCCAGTGTTGAAGTTCCATTATTTCTTTCCTATTTTCAATTGAAGTCCTTATCATAACATAACTGGTTGATGCTATGTCCTATTTCTATTTAGGTATCTCGTTATTGTTGATGATATATGGTCCACATCTGCGTGGAATGCTATCAAGTGTGCTTTTCCAGAGAATACTTGTTCTAGCAGAATTATATCTACTACACGCATTTTTGACGTAGCAAGCTCATGTTGTCCAGCTGGTGATGATCGTATCTATTATATGGAGCCTTTGAGTGATCTTGACTCTAAAAGACTGTTCCTCAAACGAATTTTTGGCTATGAGGATTGCTGCCCTAACATGCTGAAAGAAGTTTCGGATGAAATCTTGAAAAAATGTGGAGGCCTACCATTGGCAATTATTAGTATATCTGGTTTATTGGCAAATATACCAGCTGTACGAAATGAATGGTTAAGGGTCAAGAGGTCAATTGGTTTTGCACTTGACAAAAACCACAGTCTAGAGGGAATGAAGAGTATACTTTCACTTAGCTACAATTCTCTTACACCTAATCTCAAGACATGTTTGTTGTACTTTAGTAATTTCCCTGAGGATTATGAGATTGAGAGAGATACATTGTTGAGGCGGTGGATAGCAGAAGGCTTTATTTCTGAAGAGCGGGGCCAGAGCTGTCACGACATCGCGGAGAATAACTTTTATGAGCTTATCAACAAAAGCCTGGTCCAACCAGTAGACATTGGCTATGATGGTAAGGCTCGTGCATGTCGAGTCCATGACATGATGCTAGAATTTGCTATTTCAAAGGCAGCTGAAGAAAATTTCATCTCTGTACTAGGCGGGCAAATGGCTGTCCCAAATTCACATTGTTATATTCGAAGATTATCAGTCCAGCACATGAACCAAGAGCTTGCATCTTTATTGGCATATAAAGATCTACGCCACATCCGATCTTTAACTGCCTCAGGTTGCATCAAACACTTGCCTAAACTTGCCGGGTTTGAAACTTTGCGTGTATTGGATTTTGAAGGTTCCGAGAATTTGAAGGAGTATGATATGAACAGCATGGACAAACTCTTCCAGTTAAAGTACCTAAGCCTAAGGAGCACATGCATATCAAAGGTACCGTCAGGAGTTGTGATGCTACGTGCTCTAGAGACGCTAGATCTCAGGGATACATTCATCGAAGACTTGCCGGCTGGTATTGTTAAGCTCAATAAACTACAACATCTGCTCACAGCAAGATGCATTTTTTATGGGGAAACAAAGATACCAAATGGGATTGGAAAGATGAGAAGCTTACGCGTGATCTCGGGCTTTAATATTACCAAGAGTTCAGTCGGTGCAGTGAAGGAGCTCGAGAACTTGACCAGTTTAATTGAACTCCATGTAGTGTTCAACGGTGGAGGATCTGACAAGTACAAGAAACATGAAGAGATGTTGGTTTCATCATTATGCAAGCTTGGCAACTACAAACTCCAAGCTTTCCGGATACATAGCAAAGATTCAACTCCCCTTGAGTTCTTAGATTCTTGGTCTCCTCTGCCATCTTCACTGCAAATATTCATTATGAGTACCAGCTATTATTTGGCGAAACCCCCGAAGTGGATTGCACCAGCACTGACCAGCCTTGCATATCTAAACATCAACCTAAGTGAAGTAACGGAGGAGGATATCCGCATACTTGGAGAGATGCCTGCCTTGCTTTCACTGGAGTTATGGTTCAAGGCTGCTCGAAAAGAAAGGCTTGTTATCCAAGGCACTGGGTTTCGTTGCTTGAAGGAATTCTACTTCATTCATAGTTACTATGTTGCAGGTGCAAGATACCTTCTGTTTGAGGAAGGGGCATTGCCAAAGGTTGAGAAGCTTCAGGTGCCATTCTACGTATCAGTATCAGATACCTATGGCTTATACTTAGGTATTGAGCACCTCCCATCTCTAAAAAATACAGAAGTTAGTCTTTACAACGAGGGTGCCACATCGTCTAAAAGCAAGGCTGCAGCAGTTTCCATAAGGAATGAAGCAAATGCCCATCCCAACCATCCCAGAGTAACTATATTTGGAGCAGAGGAAATTGTGTGTCATTTTTCTTGATGTAGGGAACAAGCAGTACACTGGTGCTGACGGTCGAAGGCTGAAGTGATTATTCTCATGACAACATTTTCTACCAATTCAAGCTATTACCAATAGTGGGTGGTGGCTTGTTCGCTGATTGGACCTGCGGTGAAGGACTCTCTTTGCATTCAGAAAGTAATACACGCATATGTGGATACTAAAATAAATGTGGCCGGAAAAGGAGACGTCTTAGTCGTTTTTTGTTGCAAGGTTTAGTGTTTCCTTGTATTCCTTTTTCTCCTAATAAAAGAAAGATTCGTGAGTGATACAACAATTATTTTGAAAACAAATGAAGGAGTTAGGCTTAACTGTAGGTGGAGTTATATTGTTGTGTTTCTTCAGTACATGTGTCAAGCTTAACCCCTTAACCAATCGCGACGCCAGGACCATCACATGTTGAAATCTTTCTATGAGTAAATCAAAAAATAATTCTGATGGATCCTTGGATCAACCTGGAATTATGTTTTTCCAAATCAGTAGGTCAAATTTTCCAATAAAAAATATATATTTCTAATTTCTATTAGCTCTCGAGTGAGAGGGCACATGTCTACCGATTCAGCTGTTTCAGATAATTTCAGCAAGGCACACCAGAAAAGTTCGGGAATCAACAGATCGTCCGTCTAATCTAATTAGGGCCCTGGCCAACACTAAGCGGCTATAGCTACCCTGAAAAGGCATCTCATACCAAGAACTAATAATCAACTAAATTACCAAAGGGAGAAGAACTTAGAACTTACCAGCATGTAGAGTGCCGGTCGCCAACTCGCCAGCCGTTACAAGACGCCTCCAGATGAGCCGACGAGCTAACGACGGGCAGGCGAAGCGGGGAGCCGGCAGAGAAGGCGCTGCGGCGGCTGGCTATGGCCTAGGATCTTTTGTGCGCAGAGCTGTGTTGAGTATAATTTTTTTTTTCCGGTTCGTTTTTCGTTTCTTGGCTCGTTTAACATAGATCGGCCGCCCATCCATCGGATCCCTCCCTCCTCTTACTTTGAGTGAATGGGCTTAGTTAGCAGGCTTCTTACATGAGGGATACGCTAAGACAGTGAAGCATTTGGGCCGGAAATCTGAAATCACGGGCTAAGCGCAATGTCTAATGTCTAAGTATATTATAAACATAAGAAAAATCCCTAAAAAAATATAAACGTAAGAAAAAATTCTCAAAAACAAGCTAGAAATAGTCACATATACCCTTAAAAGGGGAAATTACATCTCTCTGTAAAAAAACAAAACAAAAATTTGCATGCCCCACCTATTAACTTACAAAATATATATCAAGCAAACATTAAAATTCCTTAGTCTCCGGCAACAGATGCATGTTGGACTGTTTGATTATATAGCGTACTGTTGATGATATTTTTTTTATTCCTTTACCACTTGAGTTGCTTCTGTGTGAGGTGCGTGTGTTTAGGGTCTATAATTTAACCCTCTCTAATATGTTGAGTCGATCTAGTGCAGGAATGCTCATTCGCGATCACTTATGGTGGATGGGCCCCACCCTCTGTATCTCTTGCTTATCTCTTTCTTCTCTTGTCTCTCTGTTCCCTTCCCTCCCCAGTCTTCTGCAAACAAGAGGAGAAATTCATCTCAGACCTTGTCACTTTTCAAAATCCTCTTTATTCAATGCCCACCTCGTGTCTGGGGACGGTGACACCACGGCGACTACCAGGAAGCCTAGAAAAGCAACATAGGGTGTGTTTGGTTGCTCGTGGATTTTAGTCGCACCTGGAGATAATGGCTCCACGGAAGCTGAGCGCGGCAATGCAACCTCTCGTGCCAAAATGGCCATTCGTTTGGTTCCATGTGTTTTCATTTTCCTAGGGGTTTGGAAGCCAAGGCCCAGTTGTTTAGTTCCATGCATTATTGGTTTTCACCAAATTGTCACTTGTTTGGCTACTTGCATTGTTCCTGATAGCCTTACATCCTCACTGCTCAGGTGAGCTTACCCAACAACAGCAAGGCAGATAGCAAAGTTCAGACAATTGTAATTGAGAGAACTACTAGATTGATTCAACATAATCAGTCATGGCGTGTGTGCTGCAGCGCGAGTTCACAAACATCTGCCCATGATGCAGCACAAGTTCCTCACAAACAAAGGGGTTATAACTGAATACCATCTCCCAAAATATACAGACCAAACATCAATGGTCACTACAACCAAAGTTCATGAGCCTAGCTACTATAAAATACACATCACAGTCACCATCATCAACACCGCTACCAGCACCTCCTCGAACAGCTCAGTCCGTTGCTCAGAGATAGTGCTTGTTCAGGAAGGCCGTGAACCAGCTCATCCTGCACTCAGGGGTCATAACAAGGTACTTGGTCGCCTGTCCACTATGCTCCATCAGGTGGCTAAGAGCATGGTGTATCACGGTCACAGAGACGGGCGCAACGGGAATGCGAGGACCGTAGATGATCTTCATCTGAGCATAGTTCTCAATGGGCTTGTTGATCAACTCGGTCTCCGATGGCTGAGCCTACATGAGAATCACAGTTAGTTCAAGACATGTAGTTCATATGTGAGCTTTACAAGTACTGATGCAACTGCAAATATATCAAACCTTGATGTGCACATAGTAGTTAGCATCATCCATGATGATAGAAGAAGTCTCCTCTACCCAACGCTCGGTCTCTAGCCTCTTGATCCTCAGCACCCGAATCTACCTAACTCTCCAGTGCCTCATGTGGTTGTACACATGGTTCGCAGAGACTGACCGTCCACAAAACTTGAAGACATCCTCTACAATCAAGTGCATGTCCGCCTGTCTGAACCCCCAAACTACTGAACTGCCTTTCTCGATCAATTGGACGACCTAGTTCAGGATGAAGGTGGACAGAGATGCTAGCCATGACATGGCCAACTTCTTCCTGGTCATCGCATTAGGCATCGACACATAACGCAGAGGCCTCACAGAGGTTGCTGATAGATCCGGGGACGCAATCTTATCCTACGGCACCAGAGATATTGAATGTGTTCAGTTCTAGGGGAAAAACTACACTTGCAACACTAATCCTACCTACATCACATGGCAATACTCATAGTACAACATGAATACTAACTGCAAAAATGGACCACGATCTACTAGAATGGAGCAGAGATGAACACATGAACTATAAGCTAGAACATGGCAACAGATCTAAGTTGCGACAGCTAGGGTTAGTTGTTTCTTACCATGATCTCAATCTTGACCGACGAGGAGGACATGTCCGAGATAGCTGAGGATGAAGGCTTGCCAGATATGAGCTAGACCTACCCGAGTAGGAGGCGCCGCTTACCTGCCTGCCGGTGAGGAAGAGGATTTTGGAGGGAGAGCTCAAATTGAGGGAAATGGTGGCGGGGATTTTGGAGGGGGAGGAGCGGTGGTGTTTATAGCCGCCATGAATCGGCGGGCGGTAACCCAATTTCTCTCGCTGGATTTTGCGAGCTACTGCCATCCCTCCCTTGCACGCACGCGTACATCTTCTTCCCCCACGAGCGAGATAAGAACATGGCTCCGTGGAAACGCCCGATTTGGGCGTTCCTCCAGGGCCAAGCCGAGGGGCACTTTAAAACTTGTGTGGTGCAAAGATTCCTCCTAGAGCGCGGAACCAAACGCCCTTATTTCTTCCCGCGTCATGCGAGAAACGAGGACCGGGGCAACCAAACACGCCCATAGTGTTTATAGATGGACTTGCTATCCTTAGTTCATCGGTGGAAAAAAGTCTAAAGCAACCATACCTTCTTGTAGGGGTTCGCGTATGAAAACAATAAAATTTTACCCTACGCCCTTGAACCCCTGATGCTGCCCGGACCTATCTATTAGTAATGTAGTACGAACTTACCCTTCAAGACCAAAAATCATTGCCAACGCTCAGGAGAGTGTGGTTGATGTAGACGAGTCGGAGCCAATCTCAAGGTCGTGATGAAGTCCTTGCGCTCCTGCGGCTCCAACGACTCCTAGTGCCTCAAGTGTGACACCTCGCAGGGAGTTACATGCATCTGGTTGGTGTGCTCATCGTTGACGTGGGAGTCTCTTCTTCTTTTGATCCCCGGCAACGGCGCCAGAAAATCGCTTGATGGCTCAATGCACGACGCCCAGAAAAATGCTTAATGGCGGTGTTGATGTAGAGCTTGTTGGGAACCTCAAGAGGAAGGTATGATGAGCACAGCAGCAAGTTTCCCTCAGTTATGAAACCAAGGTTTAATCGAACCAGTAGGAGCAAGGAAACACCCCAAAGGTGTTACTAGCTGAGCTTTGGCAGGGCGCACTACCGGTGCTAGTAGCAACGTGGAGACCTGCACAACACAACCACAAAACTTTGTCCCCAACTTGCGATGAGGTTGTCAATCTCACCGTGTTTTGCGGAAAACAAAGAATTAAACGTATCAAATAGAAATAAGTAAAAGTTTGTAGAAAGTAAACACAAATTACAACATAATTACAGCTATTTCAGATAGATAACATGTTGGGTGAACAAATTACAGCGGGGCAATTGACAAACACCGAGAAAGCAATACATGCATATATTAATCATCTTGACTCCTCTGAGACTTGATTGGGCATTAAAACATAATACATAGACCACCATCCAACTACATCTATGACTAATAATCCACCTTCAGGTTATCATCCGAACCCCCTCCAGTATTAAGTTGCAAGCAACAGATTATTGCTTTACGAACTGCGTGTAAAGTAAACAATACGATTGTTCTAAGAACAAAGGATTGTTGTTTTCTCCCTAGTAGCAACAGCACATCCAGTACCTTAGAGATTTCTGTCACTTCCCTAGATTACCAGAGGCATGAACCCACTATCGAGCATAAATACTAACTCTTGGAGTTGCTAGCATCTACTTGGCCAAGATAGCTACTAACAACGGAAAGCATGCAAGATCTCAAATAACAAAGACATGATAGAATCAATAATCAATCTGAAATAGTATCTCAATATCCATCGGATCCCCGCAAACACAACATGTATGGATTACAAAAAGATGGTCTTGATCATGAATGGAGCTCACAAGATCTAAACATGAAAGCACAAAGGAGGAGAAACCAGCCATCTAGCTACTGTATGGATCCGTAGTCCAAGGATGAACTACTCACGCATCACACCGGAGGCTTGCATGGTGATGAAGAAGGCCTCCAGATGAATTCCCCTCTCCGGCAGGGTGCCGGGAAGATCTTCAGATCCCTCCCGATCTAGGGATGGAGATGACGGCGGCTATAGACTCTTTCGTGGATTTTTGATCGGGTACTTAGGGTTTTCATCCCGAGGGCAACTTATAGGCGGAAGGAGAGGCCGAGGGGGTGCTGGGGTCGGCCAGACCACCTCCTGGTGCGGGCCAGGCCTGGTCGCGCGGCCAGGTGGTGTGGCCGGGCCCCAGCCCTTCTCCGTCTCGTATTCTGGCACTTGATCCCTTCCGGAGAAATAGGCACTTTGGCTTTTGTCCCGTCCAATTCCGAGAATATTCATTTTCTGACTTTTCTGGAACCAAAAACAACAGAAAACAGGCAGCTGGCACTGTGGCTCTTGTTAATAGGTTAGTCCAAGAAATCATAATAAAAGTACTCCAAAGTTGGAACAAAACACAAGAAAGTGGATAAAACCAAGCATGGAACATCAAAAATTATAGATACATTTGCAATGTATCAACATCCCCAAGCTTAACTCCGGCTCATCCTCGAGTAGGTAAGTGATAAAAAGAAATAATTTTTGAGGTGACATGCACCATCAAAGGCTTGATGAAAGTATTTGTAAAACATTCAAAGCTGGGATCATAGTACTTCAATCATAACATGAAAGGCAACGTTCTAGCAATAAGCAAAGAAACTATGGTGCAACATGAAAAGGCACAAACAAAAGATTCATGAATAACATGCTTTGCAAGACGTTTGTTTGTTTCACATAAAGAAAACATAGCATAATAGTATAGCTTGTCCCTCAATAGAGTAGCAAATATAAATGCATATGACACCTTCAAAGTTCATAAGAGTGACTAGATACGATAGTTTCAAACAAGCAATAATAAGTTATGCATGAATCAACTAGTCTAGGGACAATGCACATAGAACTAAGAATGGCCACTATGCTCTCAAAGTAGTGCATAAAGATAGAAGGTGGAGACTCAATATAATGGTGGAAGAAAAGCCTTTGTAAAAGGAAGTAGGGATTCAAGTCTCATAAAGAGCTTCCAAAAATTATGGTACTTATAGCTTTCAGCTCTCATTGCCCCTATCATAAGCATCTTGAAGTGGTTAAGGTTAAAGTGACACAACTAAGAGGATATGCTTGACAAGTTATAAACCAAAATCTCATGCCCCTTACTTACGAAGACCGATCCTCATGCTACTCAACTTCAGTCACGAGTAAGCTCTTGTCATTGTAAGTATATGTGTATCATTAAGAACCACCAACGGGGTACCGCTTGCACATGATACGGGAGCTTTCCCATAATCAAAATGACAAGGCAAGCAGACAATGAGCATCTCAGCGATCTTTTTATTTGCTATTTGCATAGGTTTTTATTGAGGATGCTTCATAGAGTGCTCATTATGGTGATGCTGCAAGTTTCCACCATGATTAGGCATGGCTTAGGCTAGCGGCCCAGGCGTTTCTCTAACACACATACAAACTCCATGATCTTACAAGTTCCACATTTATTTCACACCGCCGGGATCCGTAAGCAAAAGAACATAATATCAACGGGGTACAAAGTACAAGTGCAATGTTGAAAGCGTTCCCCATGAAACATGGTTCTGCTAACTTCAACTTATAAAGCGCAAGCATATACGCAACAAAGAAGGACCCAATGGTTCAAGTTTATTAGAGGCAATAAAGTAAAGTGTGCCATCAAGTTCGTGAGAGCTTTAATCACTAGTTTTCTCATAACACGTGGAAGGTAAACAAAAGCATGAATATACTTGGAATAGCATAAGCTAGTAGGTAGGTATGGTGGAATCTTTGAAAAAACTTGGTTTAGGTAGTTGGATGCATGAGTGGAACTCATACTTGGTTGTGGAGGCTAGCAAAAGACTGGGAGCGACAAACTAAGAGAGCAATAATGGCCATAATCATGCAGAGCGACAAAACATCATTGATCAAAGCATAAAGTGATACTACAAGTTGAAAACTAAAGGATCATAAAGGCTATGGTGACTTTGGATAGTCATAACATGGTGTGAGCATGTGCCAAGTCAACCCAAATAAAGCATCAAAGGAGAATACCACTATACTATGCTTTAATATGCTAAAACAACGCATGATTCATCCAAGGCACATTAAGCAATCTCAATTGTTTATAACAAGTCATGCTACAACAAAGAATACTAAGCATAAATCCAAAACAATATCAAGCATGGCATGACAAAGCATAGCCACAGTCAAAAAAGAGCTCTTTTTACCACAAAAGCATGAACTTTCCTACTCTTTTCCAAACCAAACCAAACTATTTGCAAACCAAAGTGTGAAAGAGAGGGTCCAACCAACTTATTCAGAAAAATAAGAAAACCAAGCAAACTAAAAACCAAAACGAAAACAAAAAAAGAAGACGCTCCCAGAGAAACACAACTGTGCACGAAACAATAAAAATGAAGCGTTTGGAAGAAACCTGGAATTTTTATTGATGAAGAAGGGGATGCATTGGGCATCCCCAAGCTTTGACGCTTGTACTTCTTGGATATTTCTTGGGGTGACACGCGTGGCATCCCCAAGCTTGAGATTTAGTCCATCCTTCATCTCATTACTCATTCCTTCCATACACTTGAAAATTTTCCTTCATACAAAACTTCACACAATATCATTAGCAACATTAGTGCACTTAAGATAAATAAGTCTCAAGGTTCAGTTCTAACACCAAATAAACTTCCATTAGAACACTAGCTACTGTAGAACTTCCCTCAAAAAGCTCAATTCCCCAAAGAAACTCAAGAAGGAACTAACAAGAAGCAAATGCAGAAAATGACAGAAATATGTCAAAACAGACCAGCAGGTAAAGACGAATTCTTTCGAAGACCTTCTGCTGCTCAAATCAAAAAGTGTTGAACTAACGAAAGTTAGATAACAACCTGGGTCAGAAGCACAGAAAATTACAGCTCATTCCGACGTACATAGATCTCTCAGGAATTTTTACGGTGAAGCACAGAAATCTGTTTCAGGACAGCAACTTTCCCAATCATTACTTCACTCTCATTAGAGGTTACTCTTGGCACAAAAAGGAAATAAAAAGGATAAGGGGAGGTTATTACAGAGGTAATAACTTCCAAGACTCAACTAAAACTCTTGGGTCATCTCCCAACAAGTACTTTTCTTTAACGCCTTTAAGTTAGGCATAAGAACCAAAGAAAGAATCAAGTGTTCTCAAATAAAGAAGCATTAAGACCAAATTTTGTTTTCATAGGAGAAGCAAAAGAAATCTTTTCTCTCTTTTTAGGGAAGTGTTCTATACCTTTCTTGAGTGGGAGTTGATATTTAATGGTGCCTTCTTTCATATCAATGATGGCACCAACAGTTCTAAGAAAAGGTCTTCCCAAAGTAATAGGACAAGAAGCATTGTATTCAACATCCAAAACATAGAAATCAACGGGGACATAGGAATCATTAACCATAATAAGAACATCATTAAGACTTTCCATGAGTTTCTTTTTAGCATTAGCATCAAGTGGGACATTCAAATAATAATCTTCAAGAGGAGGCAAATCAAGCATATCATAAATCCTTCTAGGCATAATAGAAACACTACTATCAAGATCACACAAAGCTTTGAAATCAAAGTCATTCACTTTCATATTAATGATGGGTTCCCAACCATCTTCTTGTTTTATAGGAATAGAAGCTTTATGTTTCATCTTTTCTTCTTTAATCTTTATGAGAGCATCAGTAATGTGTTTTGTAAAAGCCATGTTCATAGCACTAGCATTAGGACTTTTAGCAAGCTTTTGTAGGAACTTAATAACTTCAGAGATGTTGCAACCATCAAGATCAAAATCAAATTTATCATCTAAACTAGTAGAACTATTACTAGCCTCAACACTAGTGGTGGTAATAGTAGAAACACTAATGTTTCTAGCAATTTCATCTTCTCTTTCCCACTTAGCATGTAATTCCGCTAATAGTCGGGTACCTAGGGTTTTCGTCCCGAGGGCAACTTATAGGCGGAAGGAGAGGCCGAGGGAGTGCTGGGGTCGGCCAGACCACCCCCTAGCGCGGGCCAGGCCTGGCCTCGCGGCCAGGTGGTGTGGCCGGGCCCCAACCCTTCTCCGTCTCGTATTCTGGCACTTGATCCCTTCCGGAAAAATAGGCTCTTTGGCTTTTGTCCCGTTCAATTCCGAGAATATTCATTTTCTGACTTTTCTGGAACCAAAAACAACAGAAAACAGGCAGCTGGCACTGTGGCTCTTGTTAATACGTTAGTCGAAGAAATCATAATAAAAGTACTCCAAAGTTGGAACAAAACACAAGAAAGTGGATAAAACCAAGCATGGAACATCAAAAATTATAGATACATTTGCAATGTATCACTGGTGCCTAGTGATGACTTCCACTTCCTTGATCCAGCAGCAGTTGCGGAAGTAGAGCTCCTGGATCCGAATATTGCAGCGCGACGACGCTCTGCGGTGAAGATATCTCTCGTTCGTGTAGTCTAAACTTGGGACCATGGTCATGAGAGAGAGAGAGAGAGAGATCAATTGCATCTCTCCCTAAAAGTGAGGAAACCTTTATTGAATATTGTGTGATTTTCTGGTCAAAATACCCCACTATATATAGGGGAAGGGGAGGTACTACCTCCCCAAAGTCCCGGGGTGGGAATAAAGGATAGGAGAGGGGGAAGCCACCGGCCGGCCCTGGTGGGCCCCGCGTGGGGGGGGGGGGGGCTAGGCCCAGCCAGCCACCCACTGCCCCTTCTCTCCCCCTGCCTTTCCCTCATATGCCCTTCTCCCTCCGGAATTTGGCCCGTTAAGGTCTTTTGACCTTTAATTGATTTCTCTTTTATTAAATAATTATGAGTAAATGATTAAATCAATATTTAACATTCATTCACATATTATTCAATCTCTGTGGCTATGGAACACCTTCCACCTCCACTCCGGACATCCTCCGGACTTACCAAAACCCTTCTAGTTTTCTATCTTCTCTTCTTCGGTGATTCTACCGATCCTGTAAACACTCTCTAAGCATCACCAAACCCTTAATCGTGATACCCCACGGTTCGGGAACACTCCAGACATGGTCAGGACACTCCCGGACCAATGATCAACAGAGGGACCTGGATGGCCATGTGACCCCTGTGCATTCCACGAAGATCTTTCATCGTTTGAACCGTGACTGTCGCGTCTTATTCCTTTGGTCTCTTGATACTTACATTGCCCGAGATCTGATCAATGACATCACCATGTCGTGTTCAATCTCGTTATCGAACAATGCTACTTGACTCGTTTCGACAAGTGATATCCCTGTGATTAAATCACACACTGCGTAGCTATTAGATATAACTTCTCTGAGTGGGCCCTCGAGTATCTTTCTGTCACGCGGATGGACAAATCCCGTTCTTGACATATATTGCCTCTATAGTTCGTCCGAATACTTGAACACACCTTTATGATCACTCTGTCAAAAGTGATGTTTGATGCTATTTAAACACTCTCGAGAGACAGTGATTGATATAGTCTCACGGTCTAAGGAATAGTCTACTAGGTCTATTCTAATCATCGTAACTTGAACTTCGTGACATGATCGGATCACGATGTTTATGTTGGGTATTGGTTCATTTCATTCTCAGAATGATTTGACCCCATTTCTAGCTGGCATAAATGCCACATGATCAGGAAACCTTGATCATCTGTTGACCAATGAACCAGTGACTAGAGTTTTACCGGGAACCCCTGGTTGTTTATATATCACAAGTGTATTGACCTTTCCTTTTGATACAGTTATAAAATGATACAAAACTTAATCATAAACTTTATGAAATATGATAATAGTCCTTATAACTATTTGTCTCTAGGGCATATTTCCAACACTTCTGTGGGTCATGAAAATAAGCCCCATGAGATGCGTTATATCTTAGAGCAGCTCTAACGGTGATTGTAAAAACGCGAACTAAAAACACACTATACATACGTCTTTCCTCGCAAATTTATAGGTTCGAAATCGGTCGCAAAGAACGGTGCCTATAAATCAAATTGATAATTTAAAATTTTGCACTTGCGGCAAAATTCGATGGCGAACATGGTTCTAATCATTACATATTCAATGAAATTAGTACTAATAGCAGTGATACTACATCTGCACGTTACATATGAGAGGAGCGCGACGGCATTCTATACAATTGGAGCTTCTGCGTGGTGGCGGGAGCTCCAAGACGCGGCGACGGGAGCTTCACTCCTTGGAGAGGTCGATGAGGTCGGCCTTCTCGATTTTAACGATGGTGGTGCATGTCGTCTAGCAATTGCATGGCTTCAAGCCCTTTGTTGAAATCCGGGCTCATCGTCGCTTCTTCATATGTCGCAGAGTTATCATTTCCATCTATCACGAAATTCAAGACTAGATCACATTATGGTTCAAGATCTGTATGTATCCTGCCCGACATGCGAGGCTCGGTAGTGGTCTCTTCCGAAACCACTATTATTCTTTACCACATGAGATTTGTTGGTATCGGTCTAACTTCTAATAAGTTTTTCTAGGTTCTTAGGTTATTCAAATTGCATAGCACCTCTACGTCAGGTCACTATGATTACGAAGGTTAAATTATTTGTATCAGGCTAATCCTTTCTTACTACTAGATTCATCATCGACGTTTTTCATCTTGCAGCTATCAATGGTGTCTTGAACTCTTGATACCCGGTAGGAATTGATAGGTAATGTTATATTCTGCAGTTGTACACTTTTTTTCACTAGGTGTTAATTTCAAACGAAGAAAAGTTGTGTTCTACTGTACCCGAGTTGTAAGGGTGCGAAAGTGAAATTTATGAAAAAGTCTTGAATTCCATAACGTAGCACCTATGATGTGTGTCCCACTGAATGTTAGTGATATATCTGTTTGAGTGAGAAGACAATGCGGCATGAAAATATACAATATGTGAACCTCAAATGTGAATTTGTGAGTCATTTAGGAAGAGCATGTAGTTTGCATGTGCACTAACAAGATGTGCTAAATGTTCTTGTTGCAACAATAAGTTTGTGATTTGTTTTGGAAAATACTTGAAAAGCATCTAGAGTTTGTTTTTAAATTTATTTTTCTTTGAGACTGGTGACCAATCTATTTTAAAACAAGGGCAAGTTTAGGATGGGGTCATCTCCTATTCTCAGTTTCTCGAGTGAGCTAATACACACAAACCAGTTTCCTAACTATTGATACTTATAGTTGATTGATTAGCACAAGAAAATAAATGGAAGCAATTAACTACGTCAGTAGATTAATTATGGAATTTAGTCAAGCTCTAGTACCAATTCTAACATATTGACGAGGAAAACATACAATGAGCAATTTTGTTCGGAAGGTTATGTGGATCTTTTTTAATAACGTTTGTTAAGATCAGCATCTTTAATAAGAGCTATATAAAGGATAAGGAAGATTTAAAATGCATGCAAATCATGACTTTTAAAATGGATATAGGGTATTGTTTTCACATATAAAATTTGTTTTACGTTACATCTTCATCTCAGTACAAGTTGAGGTTCTATAGATCATGTAGGAATAAGAGGAGCATCGTGTATCTTAATATCTAATTCTGATAAATTTTACACTTCAGGAAGACACTCGGTGAACAACACTCTTAAGGAATTTTGTGCATATGTTTCATGTCTTCTCTTGCTATGTAAGGCCGCCTTCTTTAATTTACTACATCTGTTATCTCCATTTTTCATATTACAGGCTTACACATTGCACTCATACATTCCTTATTAGGAGTGATATTTATACTTTGCTTCCTTTTTGCAAGTTATTTTTTAAACTCGTAAAAATAAATGTGAATGATATCAATTTGAGGGCGGGGAAGAATGAGGGCAGAGGATACTAGATGGTGGCAACTGCGAGGAAAAAACTGCCAGACTTAGATTTTCTATGTTGAGTTTTTCTAAACCACATTTTAATATCTAGTCTTGAGATATTTTTGTAGCTGAGATTGTTTACCTTGATTGCCATTGTATTTTACGCCTTATATATCTTCAATTTCTGTAATATGAATCACAATCTATAGATCTGAATTGTATGCAATATTAGCATGCTAAATACCTTTTTGGGTGATGTCCAATATCGAGGATAGTTTTTTGTGAACTTAACTTTTTTATTACTTTATGTATTTAGAAATTACTATAAATATATTGAAGAAACAGACGGGCACGGCAACAAAGTTCTTCCTGTGCATGGCCTACCTCAGCAAGAGTATGAGCAACTTTATTACATCCCCTTGGGGCAAATTGAACAACTGCTTGTGGAAAATTTAAACGGATGAACAGTCTAGTGTCTCGAATAAGGATACCTTCCGGCGCCAAATCAAAGTCCGAGCTGGTAAGGCCATTCACCAGATTGAGCGCGTCCGTCTCCAACTGGACCTGGTCCATGCCCCATGCCGATGCTGTATGCAACGCCTCATACATGGCTTTCACTTCCACCCGCAAGGGACTCGCCACACGATCAAGCCGGCCAGCCCCTGCGCCAATGGCATCACCCTTCTCATCTCGTGCAACGAAGCCCCAACCTTCTTTCTTTGTGTCGGCATGGAAAGAGCCATCACAATTTATCTTAATGGTAGAGCCCGACGGTGGCAGCCACTTCTCCTCCTCCCTATGAACACCACTGTTATGGGAACTCAATAAGCCTCGTCAAAACTAGCAAAAGTGAAATAAGACATGTAGTAGCTACAAGTAGCGACAAGCCAACACCAATTTTTTGTTTGTTTTGGAAATAAATATATTAATATCGCAGTGATATCAATTATACCCGTCTCTACAACAACGCATGCTTTAGTGGCAGGACATCACTGATATAATAAGCATATTTTCCACTTGTCTTACTGCCATCCAAGTGGATGTACGTTTTCAACTTCACCATCCAATGAGGTTATAGTAGTATTGTTCTACATTAATGCAAACCCAACCACCTACTACAATAATAATTAATCAATGTAGCACGGGGAATTGCATGGAATTGCCTGTTTCAACGTAATTATACGTACTCTCTCTGACCAAATTAGTTGACTTGATTTGTCTAGATTTAATGGTATCTAAACATCTTTTAGTGCTAGGATCCGAATCAAGATAAACTTGAGTCAACTAATTTGGGTTGGAGAGAGTAGTAGTACTCCCCCGTTTCGTGATATAAGATGTTTTATCTTTTGTAAAATTGAATATATCCAGATATCTTTTATTGTGTTTTTAGTGTGTAGATGTCTAAATACATTCGATTTCAAAAAAACTAAAATATCTTATATTTTGAAAGGAGAGAGTAGAAAATAAGCCAAATTAGCAATACTCGGTAGGTACCAACTTAATTATCATGATGGATGCATCTTCTTGCTGGCTTCCTTGCTAGTCGTGGACTTGCCCACGTCCTGAGGCTACAAATAGCCATCAAACTCCAGCAATCTTCATCCATCGCAAGCCACACCTACAACCTAGTCATGGCATCCACCAAGAGTACCAGCCGTCTTGCAATGCTCGCCCTGTCCTTGACCATGGCCGTGGCGGTGGCTTCCGCGCAGAACACTCCGCAGGACTTCGTGAACCTGCACAACCGCGCCCGCGCCGCAGACGGCGTCGGCCCGGTGGCGTGGGACAACACCGTGGCCAAGTTCGCGCAGGACTACGCGGCCAAGCGCGCCGCGGACTGCCGGCTGCAGCACTCCGGTGGGCCGTTCGGCGAGAACATCTTCAAGGGGTCCGGGAAGGCGTGGACGGCGGCGGACGCGGTGAACATGTGGGTGGCCGAGAAGAAGAACTACCACCTCAGCAGCAACACCTGCGACGCCGGCAAGGTGTGCGGGCACTACACGCAGGTGGTGTGGCGCAAGTCGACGCGTATCGGCTGCGCGCGTGTGGTCTGCGCCGGGAACCGCGGCGTCTTCATCACCTGCAACTACAACCCCCCGGGCAACTTCAACGGCGAGCGCCCGTTCCTGGCCCTTGACGCCGAAGCCAAGTAGTACCTACGTTCGTGGGTTCGTGCGTGTACTGAATGTCTGAATGTGATCGTATAATGTGCCTGTCTGTGTGTGTGTTGTTAAGACAAAAATATACTCCAGTGTTTTATGACTGCATGTGTCCATGCAGCTTGTGGATGTGGATCACGTAAATGTAACCGTGCATATGCAAATGTTTCATCGTTTTATTTTCCTGTTCAAATCGTGAAGCTAAGCAAGATAAACAACACAATTATAATTGTGGATATTGCTTAGCTCGATGTAAATGGTTTGTTACTCTCTCTTATCTGTTAGAGCATCTCCACTCGGCCTCCGCGGCAGCAAATTTTAACCCGCATTGGGAGGCGCCGGCTATTTTTTAGTTTAAGGAGGCAATTTTCCCAGTCACGTCCCCCTCCCGATAGTTTATATTGAATTAATTTGAACTATTCGTAGAAGGGCGATTCTGCATCGCCAACTCCACACCATCCTAATCAATTGTGCCGCTTTCATCGCCATTGTCACCATCGGTGCTGTCTGCAGCGTCGCCATCCTCCTCCTTGTCCTCGTCCTCGTCCTCCTCCTCGGACTCGGACTCGAGGTCGACAATCTCGGCGGCCTCCGCTCGGATCATGAATTCCTCGCGGCATGCCGCCTCGGCTTGACGTCACGCCTCAACGATAGCGGTGTAGACCGTATACCCGCACACTGCCCAGAACCGCTTCCTCCCTTCGGGGTTGTGCATATCTGGGCGGAGCTTCTGCCGGTGAGCTCGACACATCACGAGCTCCTTCACCCGCTCCTTCTTGAACCTCTTCGGCCAGTACCCGCTCGTGGGCGCGTACCGGGCCATCACCCTCTTCCGCTCAGGCAGTTCGCGGCGGCGTCCTCTATCTACATCGCCAACTCGGCGCCACGCAAGGGCGGTACCACGGGGCACGCCGGCGTAGCTGAGCTCGAAGCTGGCCGGAAGCCTCACGTACGATGGCGCGAGGATGTCGTAGTGGGCGAAAATCACGGCATCGTAGAAATGGAGTTTGAGCCTCTCCATGGCGGCGGCAACGGTTGGAGGGGAAGCGAGGGAGGGAGCGGTGCCTACATATTGAAGGGAAAAGGGCGGGAAGACGGAGCGGGAAGCGGCGGCTGACCCACATTGTTTTCAGCTTCATCCGGCGCCACCGCTTTCCCCCCTGTGTGTAGGGTTCAGCCTAGGGGCGGCGGATAATTAAATGGGCCGTGCTGGCGTGAAAAAATATTTGGGGGGAGTGTTAGAGTATGATACAGACACGGTTATTATGGTAGTTTAGGATAGTTAAGACTCTATCCTAACTTGACTCAGTACTCTAAGATGATCCCTGTACGCCTATATATACTCGCCCACGAGGCTCAATAGTACACCCAACATATTCAGCCAATCTATCTATCTATCTCTCTCTCTCTCTCTCTCTCTCTCTCTCTCTATATATATATATATATATATATATATATATATATATATATATATATATATATATATATATATCGTTCTATATGGTATCAGACTAACCACGATTCTCCTACCCTAGCCGGTGCCCCCTTCTCCCAGGTGCCGCCGGTTCCCCCGCCCCAAAACCCTAGCGTCGCCGTCCCCATGGCACCGCGCTAGCCACCACACACACTTCCGTGCCACGCCCCCCGGGAGGTCGATATCCATGATCTCCGCCGGGGGCCGCGCAACCCGTACGCAGGGTTTGTCCGCCGATCCGTGAACGGCTGCCCTGTAAGTCTTTTTTTTCCGATCTCTTGATCGGTTTTCTTTTTTGGTTTACCGATCATAGATCGGATTGAGTTGCCCACCGCCGTCGTTATCACCGTGCCTCTACTCAGACGATCGGCATCAAGGATCTACACCATGCCCGTGCGCCTGCCTCGGCAGGCTGTCCCGGCCTCAAGGCAGACTGCCGCGCACCGCGGAGGGCTGCTACGCCTTCCTTGGAAGGCTGCCGCGGCCGCCTCCCTCGGATCGTCTTTGTCGTCATCATCCGGGACTTCACCGACAATGCCGCCATCGAATCCGATCTATGCGTCGTCCACGCCATGGAGCATACGGTGCACTGTCGGTCTGATCAACCGATCCCGCGCCTGTCTACGCCAAGCACATCCCCGAGCACGCGCCTTCCTTGGTGTGTACGTCGCTGGTGGTCTCCCAGCCGTTGCACCGACTTGCGCCCTGCAGCTATGCCACCCCCTCACGTCGTAGCGTGGCTGCACGCAGTCTACTTTGCCGTCCTCGTGCATCGACGGCCTCGGCTTTCACCGCGCCATCTCCTACAGCGCGGATCGCCGCCTTCTGCACATGGTCTTCGTCACATCACCGGGTCTTCCTCGCCTACTTCGAGCAGCGCCGCCGCACTTCACAAGGTAACCTACAGGGCACTCTCTTACCGTCGCAGGTCCCGCCGACTACCCCATCACCACTCCAGGCATCCAGCATGACTACCCTAGGTAGCCACTGTTTTCGCCGCCTTCTACGTCTTCGTCCACTACAACTTCACCGCCAGTGTCATCGCCTCCTCCCCGACTACACCACCTGCTACTCTACTCTAACAACAGCGGAGAGCGCCAGCATCTCTCTCTTTGCCGCTCTACGCGTCGCAACCACTCTGGAGGCTTCCTTTGCTAGTCTTTCTGACATGGTGACAAGTTCATGATGGTCCCTGCCCCCGCACGCAGGGTACTGCCTTCGTCCCCGACGCGTTCCCGAGTCTGGCAAACTCGGATCGTCGCCTCGTCTTCATCGGCTTCGACAATGTCTTCTTTGGCATCGACCCCTCTACGACTGCCTTGACCGCGTCACCGACGAGTTCTTCTTTGCATACTCGGTTCTGGCAAAAGACGTGCGCCTATTTTTGGCAAAACTATGGCCGCACCTCGTCCTCGATGGCTCGGACTGCATTGACTTCAGCATTGACACCCTCAACGACTGCCTCGACGCGTCTCCGTCATCCTCCTCGCGCGCTATGCGCATGCGGCTTCACGTGCGGCTACCTCGACACTGACATCCCCGACCACGACATCGACCACGACGACCCATCACACGGCTACCTCGACCATGGCACCGCCTCACGCTCTATGCTCCCTCGACATCGGCACAAGGGCTACCGCCTCGCTTGAGCATCATCAGCTTCCTCTACAAGTCCAAGCTACCGCGCTGCGACACCGTCCACGACGTTCCCGCTCGGACTGCGGGGGGATGTCAGCCTATTGGATGCTACTTTGATTTATCTCTAGTCTGACCGTCCGCGACGTTCCAGTTGTTCATGACGCTACCGCTACGACTGCGGGGGGATGTTAGAGTATGATACGAACACGGTTATTATGGTAGTTTAGGATAGTTAGGACTCTATCCTAACTTGACTCGTACTCCAAGATGATCCCTGTACGCCCATATATACTCGACCATGAGGCTCAATAATACACCCAACATATTCCGCCAATCTCTCTCTCTATCGTTCTACAGGGAGGTCGGCTGGGCGCGGTTTTGAGTGCCAGCACCCCCCATAGCCCTTTAGGGGGACATTAGGGCCCCCGAGTGGAGATGCTCTTAGCGTTCATTCTGCCCAACCTAGCCCACCACTAGCCTACCTTCGGATGTTTAGTCTAACTCCCGTGCGGCGGTGCCGCACCGGGAAATACACCTCCACGCTCGCGCTCCCTCCCTGACCTCTCTCCCCTTTCCTACCGCTGCCGGAAGTGTTTCCGTGCAAAGAACGCGCGACATGACGGCGGCAGGGCTCCTTCTGCGCGTGACCTTTGGGTACGAGGGCGGCACCCGATCCTACTTATCCAGTTGCGGTGGTTTGTGGAGGCGACAACTAGAGTGCTGCCAGGCGGCAAGAAGGCTATTGCGCTGGCGTGCTATTGCGTCTAAGTTGGCTCCTACATGTAGATGGCAACCTGTTGTTCTGCCCTTACCACATAGGTGTTGGTTCGCAGCATAGAAAACAAAAAATTTCTTACGATGGGAACTATACGCCAAGATCTATCTACTAGATACAAGCAACGGGTGGATATACATCCATAGAGAACTTACTCTCGAAGACAACAAAGCTTTGTTAATGAGTTGGAATTCGTGGATGATGTAGTCGTACACTTGCCTATCTCAAGATTGTGATGAAGACCAACAGGTATGGCTCCAGCACGTCCATCAAATCCAGCTCCAGCAAGTCCAACACCACCAAGTCCAGCACCGCAAAGTAGCGGTGCATCCGTGATCGCACACACGCCCGGTACCCTGACAACCTCCGTCCCTCGCTCCAGAAAAGCAACGGAAGCATCAACTCCTTTCCAGATAAAGCCACCGGGAACATGTATCTCGCTAATCTGAGACGATGTGGAAATAATACTAGAGGAGGAGAGAGATACTTCATGAGGAGGTGTGAGTATGAAGATGTGATAGGGGGGCCTTTTATAGGAGGAAGGGAGGGCACCCCTCCCATGGCCGACGCCCATGGAGGGTGTCCCTTCACCTCCCCCATTCATGTGGTGGTAATGAACCCCCTCCATATTAAAATGCCCCTTCACATTCTCTTTTAAAGTCTCAACTTTAAATGCATTAAATTTCTCCAAATTTAATGCTCTCTCATTTAATAAAACTTTTTTATTAATTTTATTCAGCATTTTGTTAATTACTTTAATTAACAAACATTCACATAAAACCCCCTGCAACATTTCAATATTACATGCAGAACCAATTTCAGCAATTTCACCCGAAACAGTTTCGGTGTCTATTGAAATAATTCCAGCGCTTTCTTAAATATTTATCTGAAACATATTTGCTCCAAATGGTGTCGGTATCCCTTAAGTGTGTCACCCTACGGTTCGCGAATAATGCAGACATGATCGAGACCCCTCTCATAACAATAATCAGAAGCGAGACCTGGAGATCCATACTGACTCCTACACATTCAACGATGACTTCTGTGATCATGAGAACCTTTAACGCTAGTAACTAAATCCCTTTGTGTCACGATATATTACATGTCCGAGATTCGATCACCGATATCTCCATACCTAGTTTGATCTTGTTGCCGATATGCACTCTTTTCTTGTTCCCGTGATATAACATTCTAGTGATCACATCACTTGCTTGCAAGCTATCTTAATGTGATATCACCAAGAGGGCCCAGAGTATATCTATCCGTCATCGGGATGGACAAATCCCACTCTTGATCCATGAGCCTCAACATAACACCTTTGTAGCACTGAACCCACCTTTATAGTCACCCTGTTACGGTGTGATGTTTGATGTTATCAAGATACTCTTCCGGTGTCAGCAATTAACATGATCTCATGGTCTAAGAACTAAGATTACTTCGTATGATGTTATAGCAATATAAACATAATGACTTTGATCGTAATGCTATACTTTGTATGAATGTTCGTCACATCATTCCACCAATGTTGTGACCTTGTTATTAACAACATCCAATGTCCATGATCAGGAAACCTTGATCATCTTGTTAATCAACAGGCTAGTTTATATGAGAGGCAGTACTAGGAACTTTGTATTTTGTTTATTAAACACACATGTATTAACGTTTCCAATTAATACAATTATAGCATGCAAAATAAACATTTATCATAAACATGCAATAAGATAATAACCACTTTATTATTGCCTCTTGGGCATATTCCCTTCAATGGGCGCCGGGGCGGCGGCCTAGGGTATGACGGCGGCCACCTCCTACCTGAGGTGGACGACCAGGTTGGGCTTGGTTTGAGGATCTTGGGATCCTATACCGAGCTCCAGATGTGGCGTTCCTGCCGATGACGAGTTCGGGGTGACATAGCAACCGATGAAAACTGAGCCTCAACCTCAGGCTTTGCGAATGATGATGACATCTCTTGGCGTCACTACCTTGTTGAAGGCATCATCTTTGCTTGTCTTATCACTTCACTCGGGTTGCTCCGAGGGAAGCCCTAGATTTGGATCTCCCGAATCGGATGATGGCGGCGCCTAGTGTCGTTACCCCTCTTTGAGGGCATCATTTTTGGAGCAGACATCAGAGGGACTGGACAGGAGGTGGATTGGTGGAGTGGTGTATTTCTACTAGATCAACGACGACGGGTCTCGGCGGCGTGGTGCAGCGGGGTCTCGGCGACAGATGCATGTTGATGGACACGCACAAGATGGAGGCGCTATCGGGAGCCGTGGCAGCATCAACGGAAGGCCTAGCAAGGTTAATGTCTTGATCCCTGTTCCGAAGATGTGTTGGCGGAAGAGGACGGTGGTGACTTCTAGAGCGCGTGCACCGGCGTTCGTTGAGATTCTGCGGAACCGGTTTGTGCTCCGGACTCTCCACTAGGCGGTTGGGTGAAGCCTCTGCTTTTTATGATGATGCACGTACGTGTGAGGTTAGGGCAATGGTCCCGACACGGCCATCCCCTCATCAAGGCTGTAGGTGTTGCGACGGCTGTCATTACACAACAGGCCCAGTTTGCCTATATTACCTAAAGTTTGATTTAGTGTTTTTTTTTTGACTTGGAACACATGATTCCATTATATTACTCAACGGGCTCAGCATTACTCAACAGGCTCAGTTTTGCATTACTCAACAGGCTCAGTTTTGAGTGAGGATTGATTTAGTGTTGGAGTAGCTCCACAAGCGAGGAAGAAAGTCAACATACTCCCTTGCGCTGCCATTCACGCATGGTTTAACTCAACTTGAATGTGTCAGGATTCGGACGGGCTAACGCAATTTATAATATAGTACCAACGATGTACGATAGATACGATACATGCATGCATGCATGCATGATTTGATCCTTAGCTGCCCAACATGGCATCCAGGAGCCTTAATCCTTGTCGTGTATTGACTCTAAACAAAGCTGCTTAGCCGCCGGGACAACGTGACAGAACTTAACTAGTGTAGATTGACCCGACTCCTCTAATTAACTGGATGGTTTTGTAATGGCCCCAATCATGGTGATCCGATCAGTTGATATGTCGATGTCATATACTGGCATGCATGATAAATATACTCCATCGGAATGTTCAACGAGTGACCCTAGCGCTCAGTCTAGCCGGGCTGAACTGCGTCACTGGATGATTGTAATATTTTTTTTGTCAACAACTAAATAAGCAACCATATTGTGCAGCCGAAGTTAGGACCTTATTTGTTCTTTATGGGTTGGTTTTCATGTAACTTTAGAGGATTATAGAATTCTTATTTTTTTTTTCTATATATAGTGTTGATCTCCACTTGGGCAAGCTTGGTGGGCCGAGACGCTCGCGCAGCGGGCTCATGACGCATGTGGGTTGTTATCTCCGTAACAAGTGGAATCAGAACGAGGTTGAAGATTGGGGTTATGATGCGAATGATCTAGACGAAGACAAGGTGATGGTGGTTACGAGGGAGGCAGGATTCTGTCGGAGCGAAATACGTTGTTGATGGCGGCGGAACACCAACGGCAAGGAATGACATAGATCGTGGGTGTGACAACGCAATGCAACCCACTACTACGAAATAGGCTACCGCCGGCGCGCCCAATAGCGTCACCACCGGCGCACGGGCATGCGACAGCGGTACTCACGCTGGTGGTAACCCCATAGCGTCGCGGGCTGCCAACGCGATGGGGGTAAGGGCCTATAGCACCGACGCACGAGCCTTATGCGCCAGGGGTACTGCTTCAGGCGCTAGCAGTAGCACCTGTTAGCGCCGGCGCACGCCTACTCAACGTGTCGAGGGGTATCGTCCACTTAGTCCCGGCACGGGCCCACCCTATGTGTCAGCAGTACCTACTTCTAGCGATGGCGCGCTGGCCCTAGACGCCGGCGGTAATTATGTGTAGCAAGGCTCTCCCTCGCGCGTCGGCGGTAATATAATTGCGATAGATAATATAGGTCAAAAAAATTGCTGGCAGTATTTATACAGTCGGACACATGCATTATAAATACATACACACGAGGAATACAAATAGATAAGTGGCACCCAAAAAGTTCACAAACAAGAGACAAAGTCATTACATGAATATATTGTCTCAACCACAAGAGTAGATAGCTAGGTCACAAACAAGCGACAAATCTCGACAAGCTAGCTACACTATCTAAAGTAGGAACATATAGAGCAGAAACGCGTGCACGATGAGTATCATCACGATGAAGGTGGGCTTCATCTAGTTCCTCTCTCTACCTCTAGATAGCGCGTGTATCTAGCTTCCGTCTCCGCGATAATGTTGTACCATTTGTAGATGTCACCGCTGAAACGGTGCACCTGACTCCGCCAGTCTTCCTAATCATTGTAGACTTCGGGAACCCGCCCCTTTTACACGACATACCATGTCATCTACAAGACAAATAATATTAGGCAAGGGAAAGCAAGAGTTCACATGTCGAAAATAATAATTAAATAGTAGGTGCAAAAACATGTAAACCTCGTATAAAATACACTTATCAAATAGGGCCAACTCAAAAAGCATGCCTCATATATACTTAGGTTGTTGGACACAAGAATATGCTACGATGGAACGGTGAGCCAAGTAGGATGCACAAGACGTTGACTTGTGCATAGTTGATAACCCCAAGAGTAGGGGATCACTGTAGTACCTCTCAATGTGAAAGTAGGGTATCGATCCGTAGGAGCAAGAAGGAAAAGCTATCTATTCTCTACAACTAAAGTGTCACAAGTTTTAATTAATTATGCACTAAACAAGTTTAAGGAACAAGATGGTTTATTTAAGGCTTGGAAGTGTAATGTAACAAAGAAAAATGTAAAAGTGTCCCAATCCTCTTCAGCGCGAGATGACAAGACAAATGTTTTCTCTTATAGGAACAATGGACATGGGTTCACTCAATCCTCTCTCTCTCTCCATCTATGGTGATGATCATGTTATAGATAATAAAAGTACACACAATTGTCATGTTTTAATGGTAACTTTATGGTGGCTACATGTCTTAAAACACATAGTTGAAAAAAGTAATCCTTTGTGCTGCTAGGTCGCCCTTGTAATAAAGCTAGCATTTGGTTATTGACACACAACACATCACACTTCCCCTTTTTACCCCTAGATAAAGGATGTTTGGCTACATTGTGTCACTCAATACATATGCCGCTGTCACTCGGCCACCTCTTACCTACATACTTCGTACTTATTAATAGAAAACATTCCAAACACTAGTGCAATGATTCATATGTTGTGTGCATTACCACATATCTCTCATCTACCTCCACTTGGTGGTGTCAATCGCCTCATGACATGGATAAACAAGGCATTTTGTATATATCAAACCATTACGTGCATCATAGAGTATTTCCAAAGTATGACAAACCATAAAAGATCCAACACAACGGTAAATGCATAACAAGTATTATATCATACCACAACAGGAGTTACACAGATAGATCCATACTCATGCAAGGCACATCATATGGACTTCAACAATGATCATACATAGAGAGATTAGATCAAGTTACCACCACAAACCCATAGTCCAGGGGTGTACTTCTCCCCTCTCATCATGGAGAGTGATGAGGAGACGTTGGTGAAGGAGGAGAGGCGGTCGGAGGCGATTCCAGCAGCGGTTCCCCCTCCAATCTTCCTCCGGGCGGTGGCCTGCTGGCTCTCTGCTACTTGGTTTTCGATATCCGTCTTCGTCCGTCTCAAGAAAGGCCGCTAGGGGTATATATAGATGGTTTTAGGTCAAAACGAAGCGAATGCGGTGGAATCGATGACATCGGAGTTTCGACGCGTGAGATAGCAATAGTGGCACTCCCTAAAGTAAATGGCCTGCCATTTTCATCTTGTTGGGACCCTCGGGCCCTACTTTAGCTTGTTGGATTTGTATGGAAATTATCTAACAGCTCTCGTTGACCTAGCTCTGTCTCGAGTCCCGTAGCTCCTGGAAATTTAAAAACACTAACAAAAGGTTTTTTTACCAGACACAGTTAAAACCAAAAGAGAGGATATTGTTTAGAAAAGCCCCCAAATCATTAAGAACATTGGTAATAACTAAAAATATGATGCAAATATGTGGGAATTCATATCAACAAACTACAAAGTTCATGTATGCATTTTACATGCATCAACATACCCAAGCTTAACCTATGCTTGTCCTTGAGCATGAAGGTGATAAAACTAACATGGGCTTTGGAGTTTGGTGCTTCTTTTCACTAGCAAGTATCATAAAAAGTTAAACTATTCATTTTTCAAGAGAATAACAATGAGCAAGCATAGCATAAAGTGATAATTCTTATAATATCATACTTGACAACACAATGTTTATATTGACTAACAAAAATGCATATAGTACTATGAGGCAATAGTGCATTCTTCGCATAAAGAAATATATATATATAGTGGCGATCCTATGGTCAGAATATTTGGCAAGAGAGGTTGGAAAGAGTGTATGGCAGGCAAGTAGGGAATTTCATACGTGAGACACAAGCTATCTTCCAAACACTATCCATTAAGTGTATGGTTGAAGAATAGTTCATCATTAGTATTTGGTTCCATTTCTCATTACCTGATTTTTTTTGGAATTCTTATTTTGGCACTTTTTTGCTTATTTCCTCTCGTTTCTTCTACTTTATATTTCTATGTCATTTTTTTCTTCTTTTTATTTTTTGGAAGGCCTAGCCTCTATGTACTCACTCTTCTCACCTTTTGATATCATAAAAATATCTGGAGAGTTTTTGCCCTCATCTTAGTGGTGGTACCCCTTCTATGGAGGGTTTTTGCCCTCATATTTTAGTGTATACATCCTATTATTGATTTTAGGAAGAGTTCGTGGTCACCCCACTACTAACTTCTCCATGTGACCCGTAAGCATTGTTGGGTTCGTGATGTCTACGCACTTCTATTTTTGTAGACAGTTGTTGGGCCTCTAAGTGCAGAGGTTTGTAGAATAGCAGCAAGTTTCCCTTAAGTGGATTACCCAAGGTTTATCGAACTCAGGGAGGAAGTGGTCAAAGGTATCCCTCTCAAGCAACCCTGCAATCAAGATACAAGAAGTCTCTTGTGTCCCCAACATACCCAATACACTTGTTAGGTGTATAGGTGCACTAGTTCGGCGAAGAGATAGTGAAATACAAGTGGTATGGATAATTATAAGTGGTAACGGTGCCAGAAAAGAGCTTGACGGGTAGTAAGAGACTAAAGGCAATCTGAAATAAAGATGGAAGTAAGCAAACATGTAATAGATCTAGTTGCAAACAGTGTTTCAATGCTTAGAAACAAGGCCTAGGGATCATACTTTCACTAGTGAACACTCTCATATAAATATCTTCTCTTTATAATACTACTCTGAACTACTCTCCGGTTGGAAACTCTAATCCATGGTAGGGCTATAATAGTACACCTCAAAGTTCACTTTCCCCATCTAGATAACCCCTCACTGTCACCTTGAGCGCTAGATGGTTCCAACAAACACCAGAATCTCATAGAGACGTCCAACTCAAATTATACTCATGATAAGTATTTATGTATCTTTAGCCAAAGTTCCACACGGTGTGCACACTGTCAACTTCACACACGTGGGGATAAGCAGAGATTCATTAAAGCACTTGAGTAGCAGAATAGATCTATAGATTACAAAGCTCATGATCTCATAAGATCACGCATAGAGAGAGAGATGAACACATAGTTACCGGTAGAGCCCTTAGCCTCGAGAGAGAACTACTCCCTCCTCATCATGGGATCAGCAACGACGATGGAGAAGGTGGTGGAGTCGATGGAGATAGCACCGCGGGCACTTCCCCATCCCGGCAGGGTGCCGGAACAGAGACTTCTGTCCCCCGAATCTCCTCTTCGGTGGTGGCGACGTTGCGGAACTTTTCGTGGAATCCTGATCTTCCCCTTAGGGTTTTCGCCCCGGGGGCTTTTATAGGCGAAAGGGCGAGGCGAGGAGGCAGCCAGAGGGCCCACACCCCTGGTGGCGCCACCAGGGCTGGCCTGCGCCACCATAGGGTGTGCCCACCCTGGTGCCCTACTCCATCTCTGCTTCGTGTTTCCGTGTTGCTCCAGGAAAAATAGGCATATTGGCTTTTGTCCTGTCCAATTCCGAGAATATTCACTTTTTAGCTTTTCTGAAACCAAAAACAGCAGAAATCAGGCAACTGGCACTGCGGCATCTTGTCAACAGGTTAGTTCTAGAAAGTGTATAAAAATACCTCAAAGTGTAGACAAAGCATAGGACAAATGATATAAAATAAGCATGGAGCATCAAAAATTATAGATACGTTTACGATGTATCAAGCATCCCTAAGCTTAACTCCTGCTCGTCCTCGAGTAGGTAAGTGATAAAAAGAATAATTTTTGAGGTGAGATGCACCATAAGATCAAACCATTTGCAAGCACTGAAAGCTGGGATCAAAGTACTCTAAACATGAGCAAGAAAGATGAAGTTCTAACAATAAGACATAGTAACTATGCATGCAACATGAAAGGATACAGACAAAGATCATGAATATCAATGCCTTGAAAGACATTTGTTTGTTTCACATATAGAAAACATAGCATAGTGGCATTCGGCTTGTCCCTCATGGAGTAGCAAAACATAAATGCATAGGACACCTTCAAAGTTCATAAGGGTGACTAGATACAAATAGTTTAAGAACAAGCAATATTAACATTATGAATCAATCAATAAGTTTGGGGACAATGCACATAGAACTAAGAATGACAACTATGCTCTCTTAATTGGTGCCTAAGGATAGAAGGTGGAGACTCAATATAAAAGTGGAAGAAAGTCCCTTCATAAAGGAAGCAGGGATTTCAAGTCTCATAAAGAGCTTCCAAAAATTATGGTACTTGTTAGCTTTCAGCTCTGATCGCCCCTATCATAAGCATCTTTAGCTGGTTAAGGTTAAAGTGAACAAAATATGGAGTATATGCTTGACAAAGTATAAGTTGGTAATCTCATGTCCCTTGAGTACGAGGGCCGCTCCTCATGCTACTCAACTTTAGTTACCGGTAAGTTCTTGTCATAGTAAGTACATGTGTATCATAGAGAACCGCCAACGGGTACCCCTTGTCCCATGATACAGGAGCTATACCATATCAAAATGACAAGGCAAACAGACAATGAGCATCTCAACATCCTTTTATTTCCTATTTGCATAGGCCTTTTTTCTTTTTTCTTCTGTTTTTTATTTTTTCTCTTCTTTTTTTCTTTCCTATTTGCATAGGTTTTTTATAGAGGATGCTTCATAGATTGCTCACTATGGTTACGCTGCAGGTTTCCACCATGATTACGCATGGATTAAACCAGCCGCCCAGGCATTTCTCTAACACATATATGAACTCCATGAGCCTTACAAGCTCCCCTTTCATTTCACACCACCGGGATCCATAAGCAAAAGAACATGATATCAACTAAATAAAGGGCAATGTTGAAAGCGTTCCCCATGATAACATGGTTATGCTAATTCACAACTTACAAAATGCAAGCATATATGCAACATAGATGGGCACAATGGTTCAAGTTTATTAAGTGCAAAAAAATTAAAGTGTGCCATCAAGTTCGTGAGAGCTTTAATCACTAATTTTCACATAACAAGTTTAATTCGAAAGGTAGATAAAAACATGAATATACTTAGAATAGAAAATGCTAATAGGTAGGTATAGTGGACTCTTTGGAATAACTTGGTTTTATTTGGAGTTGGATGCATGAGTGGAACTCATACTTTGTATGGAGGCTAGCAAAAGACTGGGAGCGACCAACTAAGAGAGCAATAATGCCATAATCATGCAAAGCGACAAAACATTATTAATTAAAGCATAAAGTGATATTACAAGATGAAAACTAAATGATCATAGAGGCTATAGTGACTTGGTGTAGTCTTAACATGGTGTGAGCATGTGCCAAGTCAACCCAAATAAAGCATTAAAGGAGAATACCACAATATTATGCTTTTATATGTTAAAACAACGCATGATTATTTCAAGGCACATTAAGAAATCTCAATTGTTTGTAACAAGTCATGCTACAACAATAATCACTAAGCATAAAGCCAAAACAATATCAAGCATGACATGATAAAGTCTAAGTCATAGTCAAAAACAAGCTCCTTTTATACCACTTAAGCATGAACTTTCCTACTCTTTTCCAATCCAAATCAACCTATTTGAAAACTAATGTATGAATGAGGGGGTCCAACCAATTTATTCAAGCAAACTAAGCAAATGAAAACTAAAAACAAAACAAAGACGCTCTAAGAACAACACAATTGTGCATGAAACAATAAAAATGAAGTGTTTGGAAGAAAACCTGAGATTTTTACTGATGAAGAAGGGATGCCTTGGGCATCCCCAAGCTTTGACGCTTGTACTTCTTGAATATGTCTTGGGGTGACACGGGAGGCATCCCCAAGCTTGAGCTTTTGTCCATACTTCATCTCATCACATTATTCTTCCCTACACTTGAAAATTTCCTTCATACAAAACTTCACACAATCTTCATTAGCAACATTAGTGTATTCAAGATAATAAGTGTTTGGGTTTAGTTTAAACACAAGTAAAACTTCCATTAAAACACAAGATACTGTAGCAATTTATTTTAAAAGCTCAAGTGATCAAAGTGAACTCAAAGAGAAAGAGATTAAGAGGCAAATGCAAATAATGGCAGAAATCTGTCAAAACAGACCAGCAGGTAAAAACCGATTTTTTCGAAGACCTTCTGTTGCTCAAATTGAAAAGTGTTAAACTAATAAAAGTTATATAACAAACTGGGTCATAAGCATACAAAATTACAGCTCAATCTGACATACAGGGATTTTTCACGATTTTTTCAGTGAAGAGCAAAAATCTGTTTTGGGACAGCAACTTTCCCAAGTCTTACTTCTCTCTCATTAGAGGTTATTCTTGGAACAAAAACCACACAAAAAGGATAAGGAGAGGTTATTACTGAGGCAATAACATCCAAGACTCAACAAAACAAAAATAAACTGAAAGTAAAAATATAATGGGTTGTCTCCCCAAAGCTCTTTCTTTATAGCCATTAAGATATGCATGATAATTTCGATGATGCTCACATAAGAAATATGAATTTAATTAAAAGAGAGTATCAAGAAGAAAATATGGAACAAATTTAAGTCTAACCCACTTCTTATGAAAAATAATCTTGTAAAGAAACAAGTCATGAAAGCACAAAACAACAAGCATAGCAAAGCAAAACAAGTGCAACTTCAAAAAAAATAACATAAAGAGGGGAAACTTAATATTGTTGAGATGCATAAAATCATGTTTCCCTCTCTCATAATAACTTTCAGTAGCATCATGAATAAAATTAACAATATAACTATCACATAAAACATTCTTATCATGAGTCAAATGCATAAAAGAATTAATACTCCCCACATAGACATAGTCATTCTTATTAATTGTAGTGGGAGAAAATTCAACAAAATAGCTATCATTATTATTTTCATCACCATAATCATCAAATATAGGAGGCATATTATAATCATAATTAATTTTCTCCTCAATAGTGGGTGGACTGAAAATATCATATTCATTATTGTAATCATCATATATTGGAGTTATAGTATCATCATAAGAAATAGAATAGTTATCTTCCAAAGTGCGTTCATTTGTAAACATATCATCATTGGAAGGAACATGAATAGTACTAATAGTGCAGCAATTATTAACATCATCATTTTCAGAATCGGTACCGAAGAGATCTTCAATATCAAAAGTAGTGTGATTTTCCCAATCATGATCACTACTATAGGTAATAGGCATAGGAACATCATCGAGTCTAGACTCATCAAAAACTATAATGGGAGCGACGTGCTTAGGGGAAAATACCGTTTCCTCTCTCCTTTTACTCCTCCTTTTCTTATTTTTCTTCTTCTATTTAGGAGGGAGAGGCTTGAAAGGAAGCTTCTCCATAAATCATGGTTTATTGTTAGAGACAATAGAAGAAACTTTGTAGGATTCCTTCTTTTCATTAATAAGATCAAAACACATATTAGTCCTGTCATATTTTGGTAAAATCTCATCTTTTATAATATTTTGTATGTAGGTATTTGTGTGGAAATTATCAACACAATAAAGATGACAACTATGCAGGACGCTATTCATGTCAAAAGCACTCATATCTACCAAAGAAGTTTTTCTTGATAATTCTTCACACCCCAAAAATAATGTAAGTTAATCATGCTGATTAGGAGTGATCATGTGATCACAATACAAACTTGAAGTGCTCATTGGATTAGAAGGGCTATTATTATGGCCTGAGCATTGAAAATTGAAATGACCCACTTCAAAACAAAGTTCACAAATAAAAGGATAGAGGGCACAAACTTTTTTACCAAGATCATTTAGAGCCCTATACCACGTTCTAGTTTTTTCATTCTTGTGGATGATACAATATTATTCTTCAATTTGATTATTATCACAAGGTCTATGTATTCCACAAAAATTAACATGCTTATAAAAAATAGTACTTTCAGAGGTTTGAGCATGTTTATTGCTATCATTAATAACAATTTCATTTTCCATGCAAGTGTCTTTAAAAGGCTCATGATACATGTCCCATTTTTCTTTAGGAGCATTAATATGAGAAGCAAAGGCTCTACAACAATCAATAAGAATTTGAGGATCAAGACCATATTTGGCACTAAGCTCTTAAAAATCAACAGTTTCAGCGAAAGACTTAATGCAATCATACTCATAGTTTATACCTGGTTCTTTACCTTTGTCGTTATCCCAATCTTCGATATTGCTTTGAATTGTTTCAAGAAGATCACACTTAGCTTTGACCTCCTTACTTGTGAAGGATCCCTCTAAACAATTATCTAGATAGTCCTTGTAATGTCCTGAAAGCCTTGCATACACATTATTATTAATAATATTACTCGAGAGCTCATAAATGGGACATTTGAGCATTAGTGAATTCAATCTCCCCCATGCTTGGGAAATACTTTCTCCATCAAGAGGATGAAAATTATAAATGTAATTCCTATCTTTATGAATTTCACGAGGAGGATAAAATTTAGAGTAAAAGAGAGATTCAAGTTCCTTTCATTCCAAATGATGAGGATCGTCTAGCAGCTTGTACCACTCCCTTGCTTTTCCCTTAAGTGATAAAGAGAATAGCTTCCTCTTAACTTGGTTCATTGAAATACCTGCACACTTGAACAACTCGCATAATTCGTGTATAAAGAGCAAATGATCACCGGGATGGACAGTTCCATCTCCAAAATAGTAGTTATCCATAACACGATCAACAATTCTTGTAGGTATCTTAAAAGGGATGCCTTCAATATGTGGATTTAAAATATCACAAGTATCATTAGAATTACCACATGTAGGAGATAAAGTATCATCAAAGGAAATTTTCTCCTCTAAAGCTGGGAACTAAAAAGATCATTTTCATAAAAACTAACTCCCCCAAGCTTAGGCGTTTCCATAGCATTAGTAACAAAGGTGTTCAAAAGATTTATACTAATAACATTGCTATTAGCATGCAAAGAAAGTTCCATGGGTTTCTTAATTTTTTTTTCAGACCATTCATGTTCTACCTTAGGAAAAATACTAAAAAGCTCTCTAATTTTGTTGTTGTTTTCCATTAAGCCTAACTAGTGAAAATAAAAACAAGAAACAAAAATATATAATTGTAGAATCTAAAGGAAATAACTTTGAGCACTCACACACCAGCAACAGTACTAGAAGATAGCTTAGTAGCCAGAGGATGTGAGTACCTTTTACCTTACCTCCCCGACAACGACACCAGAAAATAGCTTGATGTGTACGCACTTCTATTCTCTCAGACAGTTGTTGGGCCTCCAAGTGCAGAGGTTTGTAGAACAGCAGTAAGTTTCCCTTTAGTGGATTACCCAAGGTTTATCGAACTCAGGGAGGAAGTGGTCAAAGGTATCCCTCTCAAGCAACCCTACAATCAAGATGCAACAAGTCTCTCGTGTCCCCAACACACCCAATACATTTGTCAGGTGTATAGGTGCACTAGTTCAACGAAGAGATAGTGAAATACAAGTGGTATGGATAATTATAAGTGCTAATGGTGCCAGAAAAGAGCTTGACGAGTAGGAAGAGACTAAAGAAAATCTGAAATAAAGATGGAAGCAAGAAAACATGTAACAGATCTAGTTGCAAACGGTGTTTCAATGCTTAGAAACAAGGCCTAGGGATCATACTTTCACTAGTGAAAACTCTCATATAAATATCTTCTCTTTATGATACTACTATGAACTACTGTCCGGTTGGATAACTCTAATCCACGGTAGGGCTATAACAGCACACCTCAAAGTTCACTTTCCCCATCTAGATAACCCCTCACTATCACCTTGAGCGCTAGATAGTTCCAACAAACACCACAATCTCATAGAGACATCCAACTCAAATTATACTCATGATAAGTATTTATGTAACCTTAGCCAAAGTGCCACACGGTGTGCACACTATCAACTTCACACACGTGGGGATAAGTAGAGATTCATTAAAGCACTTGAGTAGCAGAATAGATCTATAGATTACAAATCTCATGATCTCATAAGATCACGCATAGAGAGATAGATGGACACATAGATACCGGTAGAGCCCTTAGCCTCGAGAGAGAACTACTCCCTCCTCATCATGGGATCAACAACGGCGATAGAGATGGCGGTGTGGGTCGATGGAGATGGCTCCGGGGCACTTCCCCATCCTGGCAGGGTGCCAGAACAGAGATTTCTATCCCTCGAATCTCCTCTTTAGTGGCGCCGGTGCTGCGGAACTTTTCGTGGAATTCTGATCTTCCCCTTAGGGTTTTTGTCCCGGGGGGCTTTTATAGGCGAAAGGGCCAGGCGATGATGCAGCCAGGGGGCCCACACCCTGGTGGCGCCACCAGGGCTAGCCCGCGCCACCATAACGTGTGCCCACCCTGGTGCCCTACTTCGTCTCTGCTTCGTGTTTCCGTGTTGCTCCGGGAAAATAGGCATATTGGCTTTTGTCCTATCCAATTCTGAGAATATTCATTTTTAGCTTTTCTGAAACAAAAAATAGCAGAAACAGGCAACTGGTACTGCGACATCTTGTCAATAGGTTAGCTCTAGAAAGTGTATAAAAATACCTCAAAGTGCAGATAAAGCATAGGACACATGATATAAAACAAGCATGGAGCATCAAAAATTATAGATACGTTTACGACGTATCAGTTCGGATCATAGAAAACAAAAAAATTCCTACGATGTGAACTATATGCCAAGATCTATCTATTGGATACAACCAACGGATGGATAGACATCCATAGAGAACTTATCCTCGAAGACAACAAAGATTTGTTAATGAGATGGAACTCGTGGATGATGTAGTCGTACACTTTCCAATCTCAAGATCGTGATGAAGTCCAGCAAGTCCAGTAGGTCCGGCTCCAGTACGTCCATCAGATCCAGCTCCGGCAAGTCTAGCACCACCAAGTCCAGCACCGCAAAGCAGCGGTGCATCCATGATCGCACACACGTCCGGTACCCTGACAACCTCCGTCCCTTGCTCTAGCAAAGCAGCGGAAGCAGCAACTCCTTTCTAGATAAAGCCACCGGGAACATGTATCTCGCTAATCCGAGACCATGGGGAATAAATATAGAGGGAGAGAGATCCTTCACGAGGAGGTGTGAGATGAGAGGAGGGAGTGGGGGGACTTTCATAGGGAGAGGGGGGCAGCCCCTCACCATGGCCGGTGGCCAAAGGAGGTGCCCCCACCTCTTCCACATTCATGTGGGTGGAGCTCCCACTCACATAATTAGCCTCTCACTCAAAATTCAACTCACCTCCATTAAATTTTTCCACCAAATTTAATGCAAACTCTCATTAAATAAAACTATTTTATTTATTTTATTCAGAATTTTTTTAATTAATTTAATTAACAAACATTCACATAAAACCCCCTACAACATTTCAATATCACATGCAGAACCAGTTTCTGCAATTTCACCCGAAACAATTTCGGTTTCCATTGAAATGATTCCAGCGCTTTCTTAAATCTTTATCTGAAACATATTTGCTCCAAAGGGTGTTGGTATCCCTTAAGTGTGTCACCCTACGGCTCGTGAATAATGCAGACATGATCGAGATCCCTCTCCGATCAATAATCAGCAGCGGGACCTGGAGATCCGTACTGACTCCCACATATTAAACGATGACTCTTGTGATCGTGTGAACCTTTAACATTGTAACTAAATCCCTTTGTCTCGCGATATATTACATGTCCAATATTCGATCATCGGTATCTCAATACCTAGTTTGATCTCGTTAGCGACATGCACTCTTTTCTCATTCCCGTGATGTAACATTCTAGTGATCATATCACTTGCTTGCAAGCTATTTCAATGTGATATCACCGAGAGGGCCCCGAGTATATCTATCCTTCATTGGGATGGACAAATCCCACTCTTGATCCATGAGCCTCTACATAACACCTTCGTAGCACTGAACCCACCTTTATAGTCACCCTGTTACGGTGTAACGTTTGATGTTATTGATGTCTACGCACTTATGTTCTTGTAGATAGTTGTTGGGCCTCCAAGTGCAGAGGTTTGTAGAACAGCAGCAAGTTTTCCCTTAAGTGGATCACCCAAGGTTTATCGAACTCAGGGAGGAAGTGGTCAACGGTATTCCCTCTCAAGCAACCCTGCAATCAAGATACAAGAAGTCTCTTGTGTCCCCAACACACCCAGTACATTTGTCAGGTGTATAGGTGCACTAGTTCGGCGAAGAGATAGTGAAATACAAGTGGTATGGATAATTATAAGTGGTAACGGTGCTAGAAAATACTTTGATGGCGTGGAAGAGACTAAAGGCAAACTGAAATAAAGATACTAGAAGCAAGCAAACATGTAATAGATCTAATAGAAAATGGTGTTTCAATGATTAGAAACAAGGCCTAGGGATTATACTTTCACTAGTGAACACTCTCATATAAATATCTTCTCTTTATGATACTACTCTTAACTACTCTCTAGTTGGACACTCTAATCGATGGTAGGGCTATAACAGCACACCTCAAAGTTCATCTTTACCATCTAGATAACCCCACACTGTCACCTTGAGCACTAGATGAGTCCAACAAACACCACAATTTCATAAAGACATCCAACTCCAAATATAACTCATAACAAGTATTTGTAATCTCTAGCCTAAGTGCCACCATGGTGTACACACTGTCAACTTCACACACATGGGGAGAGCAGAGATCTATTAAAGCACTTGAGTAGCAAGGTAGATCTACTTGATTACAAAGCTCATGATCACAATATGATCATGCATAGAGATAGATGAACACATAGCTACCGGTAGAACCATTAGCCTCGAGAGAGAACTACTCCCTCCTCATCATGGAAATCAGCAACGGTGATGGAGATGGTGGTGGAGATCGATGGAGATGGCTCCCGGGGCACTTCCCCATCCTAGCAGGGTGCTGGAACAGAGACTTTTTGTCCCCCGAATCTCCCCTTAAGTGGCGGTGGCGCTGCGGAACTTTTCATGGCTGGAGGGTTGATGATTTAGGGTTTCTATATTGGGAGGAATATATAGGCGGAAGGAGAGGCCGAGGGGGTGCCAGAGGGGCCCACACCACCTGGTGGCGCGGCCAAGGGGGACCCATGCCACCCTATGGTGTGGCTGGCCCCTGACCCCTCTCTGTCTCATCTTCTGGCTCCGTGTTCCCCTCGGTGAAATATTGACTTTGGCTTTTGTCCCGTCCAATTCCGAGAATATTCATTTTCTGACTTTCCTGGAATGAAAAACAGCAGAAAACAGGCAACTGGCAATGTGGCATCTTGTTAATAGGTTAGTCCAAGAAAGTGTATAGAAAGTACTCCAAAGTTGGAACAAAACACAAGAAAGTAGATAAAACCAAGCATGGAACATCAAAAATTATAGATACGTTTGCAACGTATCAACATCCCCAAGCTTAAATCCTACTCGTCCTCGAGTAGGTAAGTGATAAAAAGAAAGAATAATTTTTGAGGTGACATGCACCATCATAAACTTGATCAAAGTATTTGTAAAACATTCAAAGCTGGGATCATAGTACTTCAATCATAACATGAAAGACAAAGTTCTAGCAATAAGACAAAGAAACTATGATGCAACATGAAAAGGCACAAACAAAAGATTCATGAATAACAATGCTTTGCAAGACGTTTGTTTGTTTCACATAAAGAAAACATAGCATAGTGGTATTCAGCTTGTCCTTCATAGAGTAGCCAACATAAATGCATAGGACACCTTCAAAGTTTATAAGAGTGACTAGATACAAATAGTTTAAAACAAGAAATATCAAGTTATTCATCAATCAACTAGTCTTGGGACAATGCACATAGAACTAAGAATGGCCACTATGCTCTCAAAGTAGGTGCATAAAGGTAGAAGGTGGAGACTCAATATAATTGTGGAAGAAAGGCCTTCATAGAAGGAAGTAGAGATTCAAGTTTCATAAAGAGCTTCCAAAAATTATGGTACTTATAGCTTTCAGCTCTCATTGCCCCTATCATAAGCATCTTGAAGGTGATTAAGGTTAAAGTGACACAACTAAGAGGATATGCTTGACAAGTTATAAACTAAAATCTCATGCCCCTTACTTACGAAGACCGAACCTCATGCTACTCAACTTTAGTCACAAGTAAGCTCTTGTCATTATAAGTACATATGTATCATGAAGAACCGCCAACGGCGTACCCCTTGCACATGATACAAGAGCTATCCCATAATCAAAATGACAAGGCAAGCAGACAATGAGCATCTCAGCGATCTTTTTATTTGCTATTTGTAAAGGTTTTTATTGAGGATGCTTCATAGAGTGCTCATTATGGTGATGCTGCAAGTTTCCACCATGATTAAGCATGGCTTAGGCTAGCGGCCTAGGCGTTTCTCTAACACACATACAAACTCCATGATCTTACAAGTTCCACTTTTATTTCACTCCGCCGGGATCCATAAGCAAAAGAACATGATATCAACGGGGTACAAAGTACAAGTGCAATGTTGAAAGCGTTCACCATGATACATGGTTCTGCTATTTCAACTTATAAAGCGCAAGCATATATGCAACAAAGAAGGACCCAATGGTTCAAGTTTATTAAAGGCAAGAAAAGTAAAGTGTGCCATCAAGTTCGTGAGAGCTTTAATCACTAGTTTTATCATAACAAGTTTAATTCGGAAGGTAAATAAAAGCATGAATATACTTGGAATAGCATAAGCTAATAGGTCGGTATGGTGGACTCTTTGGAATAACTTGGTCTTAGGAGTTGGATGCATGAGTAGAACTCATACTTGGTTATGGAGGCTAGCAAAAGACTGGGAGCGACCAACTAAGAGAGCAATAATGACCATAATCATGTAGAGCGACAAAACATCATTAATCAAAGCATAAAGTGATACTACAAGTTGAAAACTAAGGGATCATCAAGGCTATGGTGACTTTGGATAGTCATAACATGGTGTGAGCATGTGCCAAGTCAACCCAAATAAAGCATCAAAGGAGAATACCACAATACTATGCTTTAATATGCTAAAAGAACGCATAATTCTTCCAAGGCATATTAAGCAATCTCAATTGTTTATAACAAGTCATGCTACAGCAAAGAATACTAACCATAAAGCCAAATCAATATCAAGCATGGCATGACAAAGCATAGGCCACAGTCAAAAACAAGCTCATTTTACCACTTAAGCATGAACTGTCCTACTCTTTTCCAATCCAAACCAAACTATTTGAAAACCAATGCATGAAAGAGGGGGTCCAACCAATTTATTCAGCAAACTAAGCAAACCAAGCAACCGAAAAACCAAAAGGAAAAAGGAAAAGAAGACGCTCCACGAACAACACAACTGTGTATGAAACAATAAAAATGAACTGTTTGGAAGAAACCTGGGATTTTTATTGATGAAGAAGGGAATGCCTTGGGCATCCCCAAGATTTGACGCTTGTACTTCTTGGATATTTCTTGGGGTGACACGCGGGGCATCCCCAAGCTTGAGCTTTAGTCCATTCTTCATCTCATTACTCATTCCTTCCATACACCTGAAATTTTGACTTCATACAAAACTTCACACAATCTTTATTAGCAACATTAATGCACTCAAGATAATAGGTCTTTAGGTTCAGTTCCAACACCAATAAAACTTACATTAAAACACAAGGTACTGTAGCACTTCCCTCAAAAAGCTCAATTCCCCAAAAGAACTCAAAAAGGAACCAACAAGAAGCAAATGCAAATAATGGCAGAAATCTGTCAAAACAGATCAGCAGGTAAAGACGAATTTTTTTGAAGACCTTATGTTGCTCAAATAAAAAAGTGTTGAGCTAACGAAAGTTAGATAAGAACCTGGGGCAGAAGCACAAAAATTTACGCGTCAAAAGGACGTTCAGAGATTTTACACGAATTTTTACGGTGAAGCACAGAAATCTTTTTTAGGACAACAACTTTTCCAATCATTACTTCTCTCTCATTCGAGGTTAGTCTTGGCACAAAAAGCAAATAAAAAGGATAAGGAGCGGTTATTACTGAAGTAACAACTTCCAAGACTCATCTAAAACTTTTGGGTTATCTCCCAATAAGTACTTTTCTTTAACGCCTTTAAGTTAGGCATGATAGTTTGAGAAGATGCTCACATAAGAAATATGAATTGAAGTAAAATAGAGCATCAAGAAGCAAATTCAAAGCACAATTAAGTCTAACCCTCTTCCTATGCATAGGAATCTTGTAAAGAAACAAGTCATGAAAGCACAAAGCAACAAGCATAGTAAATCAAAACAAGTGCAACTTCAAGACTTTCAACATAAAGAGGGGAAACTTAATATTATTGAGATGCATAAAACCATGTTTCCCTCTCTCATAATAACTTTCAGTAGCACCATGAATAAACTCAACAATATAACTATCACATAAAACATTCTTATCATGAGCCACATGCATATAATAATTATTACTCTCCACATAAGCATAGTCATTCATATTAATTGTAGTGGGAGCAAATTCAACAAAATAGCTATAATTATTATTTTTATCACCATAATCATCAAATATAGGAGGCATATTGTAATCATTAATTTTCTCCTCAATAGTAGGTGGACTGAAAATATCATATTCATCATTTTAATCATCATATATTGGAGTTTTGGTATCATCATAAGCAATAGAATAGCTATCTTCCAAAGCTGGGGAACTAAAAAGATCATTTTCATAAAAACTAGCTTACCCAAGCTTAGACTTTTCCATAGCATTAGCAATAATGGTGTCCAAAGAATTCATACTAACAACATTGCTATTAGAATGCAAATAAAGTTCCATAGGTTTTTTAATTTTCTCTTCAAACACTTCATGTCCTAACTCAAGATAAATACTATAAAGCTCTCTAATTTTGTTGTTGTTTTCCATTAAGACTAACTAGTGAAAAAAAGAAACAAAAAGAAAAAATTGCAGAATCTAAAGGAAATAACTTCGAGCACTCACACCGAAGGATGTGGGTACCTTTTACCTTACCTCCCCGGTAACGGCGCCAGAAAATAGCTTGATGTCTACGCACTTCTATTCTTGTAGACAGTTGTTGGGCCTCCAAGTGCAGAGGTTTGTACAACAGCAGCAAGTTTTCCCTTAAGTGGATCACCCAAGGTTTATCGAACTCAGGGAGGAAGTGGTCAACGGTATTCCCTCTCAAGCAACCCTGCAATCAAGATACAAGAAGTCTCTTGTGTCCCCAACACACCCAATACATTTGTCAGGTGTATAGGTGCACTAGTTCGGCGAAGAGATAGTGAAATACAAGTGGTATGGATAATTATAAGTGGTAACGGTGCTAGAAAATACTTTGATGGCGTGGAAGAGACTAAAGGCAAACTGAAATAAAGATACTATAAGCAAGCAAACATGTAATAGATCTAATAGCAAACGGTGTTTCAATGATTAGAAACAAGGCCTAGGGATTATACTTTCACTAGTGAACACTCTCATATAAATATCTTCTCTTTATGATACTACTCTTAACTACTCTCTGGTTGGACACTCTAATCGATGGTAGGGCTATAACAGCACACCTCAAAGTTCATCTTTCCCATCTAGATAACAACACACTGTCACCTTGAGCACTAGATGAGTCCAACTAACACCACAATTTCATAACGACATCCAACTCCAAATATAACTCATAACAAGTATTTGTAATCTCTAGCCTAAGTGCCACCATGGTGTGCACACTGTCAACTTGACACACATGGGGAGAGCAGAGATCTATTAAAGCACTTGAATAGCAAGGTAGATCTACTTGATTACAAAGCTCATGATCACAATATGATCATGCATAGAGAGTGATGAACACATAGCTACCGGTAGAACCCTTAGCCTCGAGAGAGAACTACTCCCTCCCCATCATGGAAATCAGCAACGGTGATGGAGATGGTGGTGGAGATCGATGGAGATGGCTCCGGGGGCACTTCCCCGTCCCGGCAGGGTGCCGGAGCAGAGACTTTTTGTCCCCCGAATCTCCCCTTCGGTGGCGGCGACGCTGTAGAACTTTTCGTGGCTGGAGGCTTGATGATTTAGGGTTTCTATATCGGGAGGAATATATAGGCGGAAGGAGAGGCCGAGGGGTTGCCGGAGGGGCCCACACCACCTGGTGGCGCGGCCAAGGGGGACCCGCGCCACCCTATGGTGTGGCTGGCCCCTGGCCCCTCTCCGTCTCGTCTTCTGGCTCCGTGTTCCCCTCAGTGAAATATTGACTTTGGCTTTTGTCCCGTCCAATTCCGAGAATATTTATTTTCTGACTTTCCTGGAACCAAAAACAGCAAAAAACAGGCAACTGGCAATGTGGCATCTTGTTAATAGGTTAGTCCAAGAAAGTGTATAGAAAGTACTCCAAAGTTGGAACAAAACACAAGAAAGTAGATAAAACCAAGCATGGAACATCAAAAATTATAGATAGGTTTGCAACGTATCAGTTATCAAGATACTCTTCCGGTGTTAGTGATTAACATGATCTCATGGTCTAAGGACTAGGATTACTTCGTATGATGTTATAGCACTATAAAGATAATGACTTTGATCGTAATGCTATACTTGGGATGAATGTTCATCACATCATTCCACCAATGTTGTGACCTCGTTATTAACAACATCCAATGTCCATGATCAGGAAACATTGATCATCTTATTAATGAACGAGCTAGTTTATATGAGAGGCATTACTAGGAACTTTGTATTTTGTTTATTAAACACACATGTATTAATGTTTCCAATTAATACAATTATAGCATGCAAAATAAACATTTATCATAAACATGGAATAAGATAATAACCATTTTATTATTGCCTCTCGGGCATATTCCCTTCAGTCTCTCACTTGCACTAGAGTCTCCCACTTACTTTTAAAAGAATCTATCAACATCAACAATGGCGCCATACATATGACACATAGTCCAAAGCATGTATAGTAAAATACTAATACCTTTGGACTTGCACTTTGAAGTAGATCACCATCATCAAATGTTTGGTGTTCTTTCAAAAATCCATACTTTAGTTATCTTTAGTAAACATTTTACTTACATCTTCTATTCATCCTTATCATGGAAACTTTCATTATCAAGCTACTATGGCTTATAAGGACAAATTGTGAGTAAAATGTCAGTTCCCAAAACCTGTTTGGGAGATTAGGATGTCTAGCATCTCCAACCTTCGCAAATTCCCATACAATGTGAGAACATGTATTTTGTCAAATTATACTCTATCATATTGCAAGCATAAACATTGCTTCAGATATCAAAATATCTTCCACGCATGATGGCTTCTGAAACAATTCTTTCAGCTCCTAGATAACCTCGATATTAAAATTAACTTTCAAATATCAAGAATCAGGGAGGCAAACATGATACTTTAGATACTAACATTGGAATTCTTACTCTCGATTTAATATCAACTATTAAACTTCATGGAGTAAATAGAGTTTGCTAAAAGTTTGCAATAGGACTTCTAAAATTGACATTCAAAACAATATGATACCAGTTCATAAAGTAAATATCCAGAATTCTATAGTTCTATTATCTCAATTAAAACTAAGTATAAGGTAGTAAAAACAGATGCCAATGACTACAACAAATTATGCAAATTCACTTCGATTTAGTTTATGAAAAATTGAGTTCGACTAATCCAAATTAGAAATGAACTCCCACTCAAAAACGACATCCCTCATGTCTTTTTGGTGATTACATTAACCAAATCTACTATGCCAAGTCCGATCATCACGTGAGTCGGTGTAGCTTCAAAGGCGAGCATCTATATGGGCATCATATCAACTATATGACTCATGCTTAACCTTTTGGTACGTGTTCCAAGGCCATGTCTGTACATGCTAGGCTCGCCAAGTAAGAACCTTAGTACTCGTGTGTGTAAAACTTTCTTACACCTGAAATATGATCGTGGATTCAAGTACACCCGATCATCATGTGATGTCTTGAAGCGGCGAAACATAAACGGTGTGTACTTAAGGAAGAACACATTTTTATCTTGATATCAAAATGAGGGATCATCTTATAATGCTACTAAAAATGCCAAACTAGCAATATAAGATGCAAACATCACATGTGTAATGTGGAATGATATGGTCCATGCATTTGATCACTATCATGTGCATTGTGGTATGATCTCTATCATTCCTTTGTGTGTAAGGCCAAGGTCTATGGAACTTACACGTTAGGTGTGTTGTAAGGGTATCTACCATACATTAACTTACAACATTACCATATAATGACACTAGCCCAACAACAATCTAAACTAGACGCCTCTAATTTATCCATTGCAAGTTTTACGTGGCTTAGGACTTTCGGAGATAGAATCGGTCTTACCTACGAACATGGAACCACAACGATGATAACTAAGTTATCAGCAACTCGTTATAAATCAGATATTGACTATAGTAGGAGAGACAGACACCCGCTAGCCACTTATGCAAAACTAGTGGCATGTCAGTCATGGAACCGGTCTCATGTGCGAGGACATGTAAAGTTAGTTCGGACCGCTTCATCCCACTATGCCACCAATATCCAAAATACATGAAAGAAGCAATAACATGATCATCATCTCCCATATATAAACATATGTGTACTACCCGTGCAAAGCACCTACGCATAGATCAGGCTCTGATACCACTGTTAGGTTCACAACATAGAAAACAAAAAAATTCCTACGATGGGAAATATACGCCAAGATCTATCTATTAGATACAAGCAACGGGTGGATATACATCCATAGAGAACTTACCCTCATAGAAAACAAAGCTTTGTTAACAAGATGAAACTCGTGGGTGATGTAGTCTTACACTTGCCGATCTCAAGATCGTGATGAAGTCCAGCAAGTCCAGCAGGTCCGGCTCCAGCACGTCCATCAGATCCAGCTCCAGCAAGTCCAGCACCACCAAGTCCAACACTGCAAAGCAGCGGTGTATCCGTGATCGCACAAACGTCCGGTACCCCGACAACCGATGACCCACAAGTATAGGGGGTGTATCGCAGTATTATCGATAAGTAAGAGTGTCGAACCCAACAAGGAGCAGAAGGTGCTGGCTAGTGGTATGGATTAGGAATTCTCTGCAAATACTTAGCAAAAAGATTTTTAGGGGTTTTCGATTAAGCAAGTAAACAAAGCACGAGTAAATAAAAGACAGTAAAAATGAATGCAGCAAGTGGCCCAATCCTTTATATAGAAAAGGACAAGCCCGTTGTATTTCTATAGATGACCAAACGTTCTCGAGGACACATGGGAAGACTGTCAAGTGCTTTCGCTTCATATAGTCGATTAATCATCTCTAGCTTGCTAAGTGTTGTGTGGGTGAACCTGTGCTAATGTACCGTCCCATCCAAGACTTAATACATACTTGTGATTAAACCCCCTTGCAAACATCCGTAAGTACAAGAAATTAATTAAGGTAGAAACCTAACCACAGCTTTAAACTCTAAGACCCTTACATCCCTTGTGCAATGGTTTCCTAACGGGGGTTCAGGTTTCTGTCACTCCGGCAACCCCTACGATTAGTAGCCAAATACACAATGCATTCCCCTAGGCCCATATAGGTGAAGTGTCATGTAGTCGACGTTCACATGACACCACTAGAAGAAGTACACCACAACTTAAATAACTATCTATTGAATCTTTCTCAACGCAACTCCACTACTAACAACAAGACTTCTCCCATGTCCTCAAGAACAAAACGAACTACTCACAAGACATCATATGGATCATGATCAGAGATGGAATAATGATGTATAACAATCTGAACATAAACAATAATTCAACGGTTCACTCAATAGCATCATCTACAAAGAGTAATGAACACCGGGAAAGTTTCCCCTATGAACTAATGCAAGATTCAACCAATTGTTACAGCAATATGGAGATGGTGATGAGGGTGCTGATGGTGCTGATGGTGGTGATCATGATGACGATGATCCCGATGAAGTCCAACTTGATGGTGGTGTTGATGGCGATGATCTCCCCTCTCCGGGAAGGAATTCCCCCGGCAGAAATCTGTCTACCAGAGAGATCTTTCTCTCTCGGTGTTTTCCGCCCCGCAGAGGCGGCGGAATCTTTCTGTGGTCGCCCCCCGAGTCTTAGGGTTTCGCGAGGAAGATATACGCCAGAGGGGAGAGGCTGGAGTGGGCTAGGGTGGCCACACCACTCCCTTGCACGGCCTAGGCCTGCCCGCGCCATGGGGTGGTGTGGGCCCCCTGTGGCCCACCTCCACTCCATATTCTGGCATCTTGAGTCTTCTGGAAAAATAGAATTTTCCGTATATTTTCCCGGATTTTCTGATCTTCGCGAATTTTGCCTCCAAACAGCACCTTTTCCATCAGAATCCTGACTGCAACGGTCCATGCTCCAAAAGTCATCAACCATGCAAAAACAGATGAAATAACATAAGTATCACCTCTCAATATGAGATATATCGATGAATAATAGTGAATTAAGACATAGAATAGTGATGCAAAATGGACGTATCAACTCCCCCCAAGCTTAGACTTCGCTTGTCCCCAAGCGAAACTGAGCTCAATAAACATGACCTCATGTTTATGGAGTGAAGAGTCGATAAAAGAATACGGACAAGAAGCATCACATTCATCTAATACATAGATCATAATAGAAGACAACTCACTATTATATAACTCAACTTGCAATGAGTAAAGGAAACACAATAAAGATACATAAAGTGAATCATAATTGGTAATGGCAAACTTAGCTCTTGGTCGAAGAATAGTTGATAATTTGCTGGAGTTCACAAATAGCTGGTTTTCAAAGAAAGCTTTCAAAGTAGTAAACTTCAAGAAAAGAGCAACATGCAAAACAAGCAATATAAGAAACATGAATGCATAAATCATCATATGAATGAATGAAACACATCAACTCAAAATACTTACTGAGATAGAAGGGAATAGGTTTACTGACTCAACTACAAAGTAAAAGAAGGGCCCTTCGTAGAGGGAAGCAGGGATTACAAGTCTCATAAAGAGCTCCCAAAAATTATGATACTTACTAGCTTTCAGCTCTCATTGCCCCTATCATAGGGATCTTTTGGTGATTAAGGTTAAAGTGACACAACTAAGAGGATATGCTTGACAAGTTATAAGTTGAAATCTCATGCCCCTTACTTATGAGTACCGATCCTCATGCTACTCAACTTCAGTCACGAGCAAGCTCTTGTCATTGTAAATACATGCGTATCATCGAGAACCGCCAACGGGGTACCCCTTGCACATGACATAGGAGCTATCCCATAATCAAAATGACAAGGCAAGCAGACAGTGAGCATCTCAGCGATCTTTTTATTTGCTATTTGCATAGGTTTTTATTGAGGATGCTTCATAGAATGCTCACTATAGTTATGCTGCAAGTTTCCACCATGATTAGACATGGCTTAGGCTAGCGGCCCAGACGTTTCTCTAACACACGTATAAACTCCATGATCTTACAAGTTCCACTTTTATTTCACACCGCTGGGATCCATAAGCAAAAGAACATGACATAAACTAGGTACAAGTACCAATGAAGCATTGAAAGCGGTCCCCATGATACATGGTTCTGCTAACTTCAACTCATAAAGCGCAAGCATATACGCAACAAAGAAGGACCCAATGGCTCAAGTTTATTAAATGCAAGAAAGTAAAGTGTGCCATCAAGTTCTTGAGAGCTTTAATCACTAATTTTCACATAACAAGTTTAATTTGGGAGGTAGATAAAACAAGAATTTACTTGGAATAGCAATAATGCTACTAGGTAGGTATGGTGGACACAAATGGCAAAGGTTTTGGTTTAAAGGAGATGGATGCACGAGAAGAATACCCTCTCAGTACAGGTTTTTGGCTAGCAAGACTGGGTAGCAAGTACAAGAGTTGAAGGAAACAAACAAACATACAAGTGATAAAAAAACATGCAATCTTCCTTGGAAGCACAAAAGATCTTAACTAGAGAATACTAGACTTATGAGCAAATCAAGAAAGAAAGATGATGAAATTATTTTTCTCTAGAGTACTTCTATCTTTTTCTTTTCAACTCAAAAAGGTGTTGCTACTGACCGAGCCAGGTTTGCCAAAACCAACTAAATTAACTCAATGATCCCAAAGTGATACCAATACTAACAACAAGATCAATCATATAACCACGAATTGAAAACTAACATAAGCTATGCAAAAGAGTGGATGATAGAACTTCTCATTAATATTCCATAACGGAAACTCACACCAAGGGATACAAATCTAACGAGAGAGGGGACACTTCCATAATGCAAACCATACTACAAAATAACTCCTCTATTCATGATATGACTCTACTAATAAGATAAAAATATGGAAGATAGTGATATGATACCGCGGCACTCCCCCAAGCTTGGAACAAACCAAGGGGATGCCAAACCTGATGACGAATTACTCCTTCGGTGGTGGTGGTATCCTTTTGATGAGCTCCTTGATCAGTTTCCCAAAGTCCTCAATCTCGAAGGTGAGATTACGAATCAGCTGTGAGTTTTGCTCAATGCGGCTCATGATCATGTCGTGTGGAGAATCCCAGCTCTTGCTATTCTTCTTCCATTCTTCCCACTTGGAGTCTTCTTTTCCTGCATGGTTATGAGCAAAGGTATGGAGGGTACTCTTGATGTTCAGGGAAGGTGTCCTTGGTGCCAAACAGTGACGAGGAGCTTTCCCCCTGTCTGCATCCGTGCAGTCCTTCTGATCCTGGCAGGGTTCGCCACCACTCCAATGCTTGCAATGGTAGTGCCGGTGTTCTTTGCCTCCTCTTCATCTTCACTCTTGATCTCCTTCTCCTTCCCGGGGTCTTGGAGGTCTTCCTCCATAGGTTCCTTCCCTTTATCCTTAGCGGACACCATTGTGCTTCTAAACCTTCAAAGAGTATGTCTTAGCAGAAACAGATCGAAACAAAAGCACGACGAAAACACGATATACGAACCTCGGGGGATCCAAGGGGTTATATATTACGAAGTTTCATATCAAAAGGAAGGTACTGGGAGAAAACGAGTCGGAGGTGGAGTCCGGGGTGGACTCACCACCTGGTGGCGCGACCATGGGGAATAATTCCAGTTTCTGCAATTTCACCTGAAACAATTCCAGTTTCCATCGAAATGATTCTAGCGCTTTCTTAAATCTTTATCTGAAACCTATTTGCTCCAAATGGTGTCGGTATCCCTTAAGTGTGTCACCCTACGATTCGCAAATAATACAGATATGATCGAGAGCCCTCTCCGATCAATAATCAGCAGCGAGACCTGGAGATCTGTACTAACTCCCACATATTCAACGATGACTCTTGTGATCGTGTGAACCTTTAACATCGTAACTAAATCCCTTTGTCTCGCGATATATTACATGTCCGAGATTCGATCATCGGTATCTCAATACCTAGTTTGATCTCGTTACCGACATGCACTCTTTTCTTTTTCCTGTGATATAACATTCTAGTGATTATATCACTTGCTTGGAAGCTATTTCAATGTGATATCACCAAGAGGGCCCCGAGTATATCTATCCATCAGTGGGATGGAAAAATCCCACTCTTGATCCATGAGCCTCTACATTACACCTTCGTAGCACTGAACCCACCTTTATAGTCACCCTATTACGGTGTGACGTTTGATGTTATCAAGATACTCTTCCGGTGTTAGTGATTAACATGATCTCATGGTCTAAGGACTAGGATTACTTCGTATGATGTTATTGAAATATAAACATAATGACTTTGATCGTAATGTTATACTTCGGATGAATGTTCATCACATCATTCCACCAATGTTGTGACCTTGTTATTAACAACATCCAATGTCCATGATCAGGAAACCTTGATCATCTTGGTAATCAACGAGCTAGTTTATATGAGAGGAATTACTAGGAACTTTGTATTTTGTTTATTAAACACACATGTATTAACGTTTCCAATTAATACAATTATAGCATGCAAAATAAACATTTATCATAAACATGGAATAAGATAATAACAATTTATTATTGCCTCTCGGGCATATTCCCTTCACCCATAATAATAGTGTTTGGAAGCTAAATAATGACTCACACATGATATTATACTTTGGGATATAGTTTGAGCTATTTGGGTAGGTGTTTGATGTATAAATATTAAGTTTGTTTTGCTAAAGGAGGTTGTTTCAATATGGTAGGGATAGCAATGGTAACCATTTGACCTTCTACAAGAATGCAAATTTCCAATAGTACTAAGTCATTTCTAGAAGACAATATAAGCATTGAGCACCATTTATCTGTAATATAAGAACTATCACAAGATAGTACACTTGTAAGTTATCACTCCATAAAGAATGTGAACAATCCAACCAAAAGCAATAACATGCATAGTTTGGTTTTCCCCCTTTTCTGTTTCAAGCAAAGCATTCAATCAAACATGGCATTCATTCATTTGATAGTTTATTTCACTATCCCTAAGAATGCAAAATGTCAATCATGGTGGTCCTATTTATTTCCAAGCATATCAAGCAAAACAAAATATAACACTAAACAAATATGCTCCAAGTTTCTACGATCATTCTATGTTGCTCAAAAAATAAAGTTTAGAGGTTTACAAACCAAGAGTTTTATAGGTCCATTGGGATGCCTTACGCATCTCCAAGCTTATGTTTTCACCATTCTTGGATATCTCTTGGTGTGGTGTTCCTCCATTCTCTCTCAAAAAACTTCAACACAAAACTTTCTCCATTTTCTTTTCTATGAGGTGACATTAGTGGGTACGAAGATATCAAGCTAGATATGATAAAATGTCCAAATAAAATTTGTTTTAAAATTTCTAGCGAGTTACTTAAGCTGTGAAGATCCATAAGATATCAAAAGACTCAAAATGAATCAAATCAAAATCCAAAGAGACCACTCTTGCAACAAAACAAAGATTTTGTCAAGAAAAACAATAGCTGCAAAATGCATTTATTTCACCCACTTAAACATGTTAGGATTTTTTTTCGAATATTTGGTGGTATAGAATATGAAAAGTTGCAACTATGGTATAAATATGAGATCAATCGGAGTTACATAAAAATCATAGAATTTTGTTACAAAAAAGAGTTCATGCAGGAATTTTCTGCTCTATATGTTTTGTCAACTTTAAAACATGCAAATGGGTTCAACTTGGTATTTTATTTAAAACTCCATAAATAAAACAAAAATAAAACTCTCTTCCTACAGCAAGAGTTTAAAAATAAAATCCAAAAGAAAACAAACCAGGTTGCCTCCTGTAAAGCACTTTCTTTATAGTCATATAGCTAGGCTTACTTACTTATTTCAAGTGATGTGGAGATCATGGGGTAGCTTTTACCTTGGTGCCACCTTCTTCCTTGGTACGTGTTCCATGCATAATACTAGGGTTCCATGGTGTGTTCACACAAATCAAAATAATAGTCAATTTTAAAACATGGTAAAAAGCAACACAATATACGGAAACAATAATAACGAAGTCTCACCTTCTTCCTATGCATTGACATTTTATATATGACTAAATCACAGCAAGTAGAGGCATATCTTTTCATATCATCAGTAGGTGAACACAACATATAATAACTAGAAGAATAAAGAGGGCACTTATCACCTACTTTTTCATAGTAGTTGCACTCACTAGAAAAAAATCTAATATTGTAACCATTCAAAGCATGCAAGTTCATAGAGTTTTTATGTAAAGAGGATTATAACTATCATGACATTCAGTAGCATGCTTTCCTATTTCAAAATAGTTGCTAGTACTATTTTCAATTTCAATGTCATGGTTGCAACAAGATTTTTGCAAACCACATATATATTTCCTAGCAAGTTCATATTTCTCATCTATGGTGAAACTAGGAGAACTCAAGAATAAAGTAGAACTCTTACTAATAAGAGCATCATCCTAGATAACAAGTATATCATTTCTATCCTCATGTATTATACATGGAGGGTTATCAATAAGCATAGGACCGTCATCTAAAGCATTATGATATAGCATATCTAAGAAACACTCATCATTATCAATAATTTTACGAGTAGCATTACTAGCAAGCAAATGAGCATTATTAGTTTCATCATAATAGCATGTGTTTTCATAGATGGACATATAATTTTTAGTTGGACAATATCATAGTATGGGTTCTCATAAATGACAAACGAGTTTTGAGTTTGAGTGTTACTATCATCTTTGAGAGGTTCCCATACATCCCCAAGCTTAGGTTGGACCATATCTTCTTCCTCTTCTTCTTTGGGGCGCATGGACATCCCCTAGTGTCGGGAGTGAACATATGAAGATCATGGAAAATGGCTTTGGAGGACGAGATCCGAGATCCATGGAGCCCATTTTTTTAATTTCTTTGAATTGATATTTTAAAGTTTCAAAAATTCTGAAAAAAGTCCTAGATGTTGACAATGACTTATTCTATGGTCCTCCAAAACCTCAACAAGAAATATTTTTTTATCTCGGCCAACACGAAAATGACAAATTCCAACAAATTTGGAGATTTTCGAATTTTGCACTTCCCATCTCGTGAGATCTAGAATTTCTCATTTTACATAGCTCAAAATATGAAATATTTCTCTTTGTTTTTTGCACGCCGGTAGAAATCATCATTAATCACATTTAAGATTTTTTTCAGATTTTCTGAAACTTCAAAAGATGTTGATTTTCAAAAAAAATTACTCCATGGAGCCTGCCCTCATTGGCGATGGGATGAGTACTCGTTTCTGGGAGGATTTGTGGTTGGGCACAACCCCATTATCATATAGTTACCCAAGTTTATCTAATATTAATATTCCATAACACAAAAATGTTACTCTTGCGCATGTATTAACTCAAATTCCTCTGAATATTGAATTTATACATGCTTTGATAGGGGCAACTGGACAGGTTGGCTGAACCTTGTTGAGAGATTAATGGAAATCAAACTTCAGATGAACCTGATCGTTTTCATTGGCACTTAATTTCAAAAGGTATTTTCTCGGTTAAGTCTATGTATGCAAACTATACGAACAACCATACCAGTTCTTATGCAAATAGTTATGAAGTTGAAGGTTCCAATAAAGGTAAATATTTTTATGTGATTCCAAAATAAGAATATTTACTTATAGGATAACTTGGAAAAAAGGAGATGAAATGCTGTAACAAATTTGTCTTCTGTAACTCGGAGGAGTCTGTTGAACATTTATTCATTTTGTGTCCTTTTGTTCGCCTAGTCTAGAGAGTTGTTCATTTTACTTCTAAAATTACTCCGCCAACAAATGTTCCAAATGTGTTTGGAAACTGGTTAAAGTGGCTAGATAAGAGTATAAAAGCTCATGTATGTGTGGGTGTTTGTGCCATTGTTTGGGCGATTTCACAAACATGTAATCCGTTACGTTCTTGCAGGTTATCCATAGAGTTGTCTACTCGATATCCTTCTTGTTAAGCAAAGGGTATGGTGGCGGTTGTACAAGCTAGATTCAACCAGGGTGGTTGGTAGCGGTCTAATAGACTTCAAGCTGCATAGAGGATTCCTGTGTCTTTTTTTGGTTTACTGATTCATCTTGCTACTTTGAGCCACCAATGGTTTATAAACTTTAAGCCCAAAAATCATGTAATAAATGAAGTTTGTGTGAACAGAGGCGGGGCGTTATTCCCCATTTTGAAAAAAGTAGAGCTCGTCCTCTAAATTGGCGCACTTATCACATGAAGATCATGGTGTTTAACCACCTCCGTTGTAAGGGACCTAGCTAACAGGGTGGCCATTGTGATTATGAGGGCACCATCTTTAGTGTATTTATTTTGTTGTAGATAAGTTTAGAGGAAGAGAAGGAAACCACGGAGATACCAACCTAAAGCTCAACCATAATACACATAGTGGGGGGTAAGATATGTGGAAAATTCTAGCTGGTCAATGTCATGATATGCAACAAACATTCGATTCCATCTTCTCCTTGTTGTTAGCTTTTCGTTCACGGATATATTTGGTACATTGCACGGGATTTTTTTCTATATATCATTATTACTTCACTTATGTCTAGGCGATTATTGGTACATCTATTTGCATTCGAACACAGTTTATTTGAACAAAAAATGTCTCATGTTTTATGTTTAGCACTCACTGCAGGAGCATTGTTGGTGCATTACAGTATTGTTGGAGATATGCCCAAGTGGCAATAATAAAGTGGTTATTATTATATCTTTATGTTTATGATAAATGTTTACATCCCATGCTATAATTGTATTAACCGGAAACATTAATACTTGTGTGTTTTGTAAACATAAAAGAGTCCCTAGTAAGCCTCTTGTTAAACTAGCTTGTTGATTGATGGATGATCATGGTTTCCTGATCATGGACATTGGATGTCGTTAATAACAAGATCGTATCATTAGGAGAATGATGTGATGGACACACACCCATAGTAAGCGTAGCATAAGATCAAGTCATTAAGTTCATATTGCTATAAGCTTTTAAATACATAGTAACCTAATCCTTCGACCATGAGGTTGTGTTAATCCCCATCACCGGATGGGTACTTTGATGACATCAAACACCGCTTCATAACTGGGTGGTCATAAAGGTGTCATTGGGTATTCTGAAAGTATGTGTTGAAGCGCATGGACCAAGATTGGGATTTGTCCATCCATATGACGGATAGATATGCTCTGGGCCCTCTCGGTGAAATGTCGTCTAGTTAGCTTGCAAGCATGTGACTGGGTCACAAGGGATGACATATCACGGAACGAGTAAAGATTACTTATCAGTAACGAGGTAGAACTAGGTATGGGGATACCGACGATCAAACCTCAGATAAGTATAGTATCGCGTGACAAAGGGAATTGGTTTCGTATGTAAATGGTTCAATCGATCACGAAGTCATCGTTGAGTATGTGGGAGCCATTGTGGATCTCCAGGTCCCGCTAATGGTTATTGATAGGAGATGTGTCTCTATCATGTCTACATATTCACGAACCGTAGGGTGACACACTTAAGGTTCGAAGTTGTTTTAAGTAGATATGGAATGTGTGTTGGAGACCGAATGTTGTTCGGAGTCTCGGAATGGATCTGGGACATCACGAGGAGATCCGGAATGGTCCGGAGAATAAGATTCATATATTGGGGATCATTTTCTAAGTTAGGAAATGTTCTGGAGTGTTTGTATGGAGATTCTAGAAGGTTTCGGAATGTTCTGGAAGGTTCCAGAGGATTTCTTGGAGTTTGCTTGAAAACCAAGAAAGGGTCAAAGGAAACCTAGTGGGGCAAGACACGGATTCGTGGGGGAGGAGGACTCCTCCCCCCTTCCCACCGCCGGCCATAGGAGGGGAGTCCTACTAGGACTCCCCCTCTCCAGGCGCGCCTCCCCCACTTAAATAGAAGGGCAGGGGCGCCCCCTCTTGCCCCTCTCCCATAACTCCCAATCTCTGCCACCTCTATCCTTCACCTTTCTTCTGCACAGGTATAGGCGAAGCCTTGCAGAATTCTCTACTCCACCACCACCACCACGCCGTCGTGCTGCTGGGATTCCGTGAAGAAGATCTACTACCTCTGCTGCTCGCTGGAACGGGGAGAGGAAGGTCTGCTTCAACTCCGCACGTGTGACCGACTGCGGAACCGCTGCCAAAACGCGGCGCCGAAAGGATTGTCAACTTGACCGACTACGGGAGCGCTGCCGGAACGCGACGCCGGAAGGATCGTCCACACGATCTTGAGATCGGCAAGTGATCGACTACATCAACCACGAGATCTAATCTCGTTAACGCTTTCGGATCTACGAGGGTTAGTTCCTATCTATCTCGTTGCTCATGTCTAATAGATTAGATCTTGGCTTTTATCTAGATTAGATCTGGGTTTTGTTCGTTCTTGCGGTAGAAATTTTTTGTTTTCCATGCTACGAACCCATCAAGTATTTGACATTGACATGACTCGATTTGTTTGTCGACAAAATTTTCTAGTATCTCCGTACCCCTACCACTACACATTGAACTGTGGCCAAGAGGATTCTTCGATATGTTAAAGGTACGATTATGGTTGGAACTGCCTTCCAAGGATCATTTTCTACACTTCTCAGTGCTTTTCAAATGCAGATTGGACATGTTGTCTTGATGATAGATGTTCTACATGTTGTCTTTGGTTCCAATCTCATGTCATTGAGTGCCTGCAAACAAGCCAACATTTCACATTCTAGTACACAACCAGAATACAAGTCTCTAGCCCATGCTACAGTTGAGTTGATTGGGTAGATACCCTACTTTGAGATCTTGGTGTTGCTCTTCAAGAAAAACAATGGCTATGGTGAATCATGGTGCTACTTATTTGTCTACTAATACAGTCGTTTACGTTCGGACCAAGCATATTGAAATTGACTATCATTTTTTACGAAAGAGTTGCCAGTCAGCTACTATGTATCAAGTTCATCTCCACTAAAGATCAGTTGTGAATGGTTTTACTAAAACATTACCTATTGATGGTTCATACTAGTTTCAGCATAATCTTAACATGTATGTAGGTTAAAATTAATGGGGGGGAGGATATTAGGCATATTTGTATCCTACGTGTAGAATGATATGGTGTAGAAATCTATATACCATTCTTGTACACCTACAATCAAGTGTTATTTTTTTATCTGTATAACACAACAATAGTCCCTCCAACGAGGGTATCGCTTCTCGCTAGACTGACAGAGACTAGTGCAGTAATGCTCCTTCACATTCACTTCCCGTGGGTGCGCCCCACCCTTTGTATCTCTCCTCTATATCTTTATCCTCTCATCTCTCTCTCTCCTTCTCTCATAGTCTTCCCACAAATGAGACGAGGAACTCATCCCAACCCTGCCGCTTCTCGATATTCTCTTTGTCCCATGCCCACCTCCTTCGTCACCTCATTAGGGATGGTGATGCCGTGGTGACCAGCAGGGAGCCTAGAAAAGAAACCTAGTGTTTTGAGATGAGGCTGATATCTTTAGTTCATTGCGGAAAAAAAGTCTAAAGCAACCATACCTCTTTTGGGTCACGAAAATAAGCCGCATGAGATGTGTTATATCTTAGTGGCTTGTCCAAAAAATTTTGATGTGTTATATCTTAGTGGCTTGTCCAACTACCTATGTTTGGACTAGACTTCACTCACTTACCACCTCTAACCATCACCCCTCAAGACTGGTCAAACCATCGTTTGGTTTGAACAGCTAGAATCGACATATTATGTACCAGTGTGTGTGCGATGTCCATTCTTTTTTCGCGTAATAAACGATATTAATTACAACAAACTTACATACTTTTTTGATAAAGGGGACCTATTCTAGTAAAACCAATGTTTTGGAGAAAAGTTGTGAGTGAGCACCATGATAGGTGCACACCCACGCATTTTTTTAGTTTTTATTTTTGTATCTCACAAACTATATAACAAAATGAATTCAAAGCTTTGTAGATTACTGAAAAAACTTCAAATAGAATATGGAAAAAATAGTTCAGAAATTTTTGGTGCAATTTCAAATTTTAGAATATTATAAATTCAAAATAAATTCTTTAAATATACATTTGTATAAAAATCTGAAATATTTTTCTACATTTTATCTCAAATGTTTTAGAAAGCTGTAAAGTTTAATTCTCGAAGCTCGTAAGCTGTGAGTGGTAAAGAAAAGTTGTTTGAGAGAAAAAATAAGGCCTACCGTGGATCTTAATGCTTGTATGAATAGCCCGGATAGGGGTGTGAACCTGAGTGTTTGCTCAGAACATCTCACTACATGAATGGATGAATACGCCGACGGCCGGTCGCTACGCCGACGACCAAACATCGGGGCCGTCGGCGTAGACCGTGACCAGGCCAGCCCCGCTAAGCAGTCGTCAGCGTAGAAATGCCCTCGGCGTATCCTATGCTACGTCGACGTCTGTCCTCGGCGTAGCCTACGCCGACAGCTGCCCTCGGCGTAGCTATTTTTCCTTTTATCTTATTAAACTTTGAAAAATCATAACTAAATCATTCTAATTCGGAAAAATATAAATAATATATCAAAATTTGCAGAAAAATAAGATCTATCTATCTACACTCAAATATTACATATTTGAAAAAAAAAATAAGTGAAACATAAAATATTATATATAGTTTAAAACAGACATAAGAAATTCAAAATGTGCCCATATTGTGCATACATGTGCATCATGGGATGTCGAACAATGTTGCAGGAGGAAGTTTCATTTTCGTCGCACCAAAAAGGCATTTTCCATTTTCCGAGCACAAAAATGGGGGAGTTTTGTGAAGCAACCACCAAATGGCTAATTCAAAATTCTACCACCACATTTTACAAAAATACTAGACCACCTTATATGGACAATGTCCCAACAGGGGGATCGGAAACCTTTCTGTCCACCCCTGGTAAAAAAGACAAATTTCTGCCGAATCAGTAGGAAGTGGGTCAGATATGAACTACAGGTACATGATCCGATGCTCATGTTTTTTTACAAAAATCATTTTTAGGTTCACAATATGCTATTTTATCAAAGATCCAAAGCAAGTTTAGTGAGGCTCGGCTCCGAGCTAAGAATCTTCATGCCTGTCGTTCGAGAAAGTTTGACGATAGTTTAAAACAGGCATAAAAAATTCAAAAATGATCAAAACAATGCGAAACCTTCACGTGGTGTCATATTATGTGACTTAGTTACAAGGAAAAATATCAAACCTGCTATATTGATTATGTCTGAAAAAATCCTTCACAAAATGACCTATCTCATTCGAGGTTTCTTGGCTTTCGGGTCAAATGACCAATGTTATGGCTAGAATCAAGGCATAGTTTGTGATAATGTGCCCATATTGTACATACATGTGCATCATGGGATGTCGAACAATGTTGCAGGAGGAAGTTTTCATTTTTGTCGCACCAAAAAGGCATTTTCTATTTTCCGAGCACAAAAATAGGGGAGTTTTGTGAAGCAACCACCAAATGGCTAATTCAAAATGCTACCACCACATTTTACAAAAATACTAGACCACCTTATATGGACAATGTCCCAACAGGAGGATTTGAAACCTTTCCGTCCACCCCTGGTGAAAAAGACAAATTCCTGCCGAATCGGTAGGAAGTGGGTCAGATATGAACTACATGTACATGATCCGATGCTCATGTTTTTTTACAAAAATCATTTTTAGGTTCACAATATGCTATTTTATTAAAGTTTTAAAGAAATTTTAGTGAGGCTCGGCTCCGAGCTAAGAATCTTAATGCCCGTCGTTCGAGAAAGTTTGACGATAGTTTAAAACGAGCATAAAAAATTCAAAAACGATCGAAACAATGTGAAACCTTCGCGTGATGTCATATTATGTGACTTAGTTATAAGGAAAAATATCAAACCTGCTATATTGATTATGTCTAAAAAAAGCTTCACAAAATGACCTATCTCATTCGATGTTTCTTGGCTTTCGGGTCAAATGACCAATGTTATGGAGAATCAAGACATAGTTTGAGATAATATGTCCATATTTTTCATAGATGAGCATCATGAGATGGCGAACAATATTGTAGGAGGAAGTTTTCCTTTTCGTCGCACCAAAAGACCATTTTCCATTTTCCGAGCGCAAAAAAGAGGGATTTTGTGAAGCAACCACCAAATAGCTAATTCAAAAATGGGGGGTTTGTGATAAGTTGATATGGATATCATATTTAGATTCCTTTTATTTTTCTGATCAATTTAGACATATTATTTATCAAATTCCGATTTACGGATTTAAAGATATTAATTATTCCATATTAAATAGAAAATACAAAAAAGTAAAAATATTATATTTTTATTTGCATTCAATAGTATTTTTATTTGAATCAGTAATATTTTTACTTATTCATTGTTTTTTACTTAAATAAGTGTTTGTAGTTTCAAAAAATAAAAACATGTGACATAATGATATAAGAGTTAATAAGATTGATATCATAGTATTGACAACTAGGTACAAATTGCTTCGCGGAAGCTAATTCGGAAGGAACTAAGAAGTTAAGCGTGCTGGAGCTAGAGTAGTGCTAGGATAGGTGATCGAGTGGGAAGTTTGTTCAAGACTGCAATTTGATCAAAGATTAACTATAATTAGTGTTAAAAAAAGTTCCAGGTGAGAGAACGATTCAAACAATTCAAAGATTTTAAAAAGTTGAGAAAAAAATCAAAAAAAAATCAAATTTTTTTGATTTTTTTTGGTTTTTTTATAACCTGTCGTTATTATGTCAACGGAGCTATGCCGATGACAAAACCGTCGGCGTAGCATACGCCGACGGCTAGAGCTACACCGACGGGCAAAAGTGCATCCGCCGAGGGAGAGTTTTGCCGAGGAGGCTACCCCGAGGGCATTTTGGCCTATGCCGACGGCTTTTTGCCCTCGGCGTAGCGTGCCGTTCTTGTAGTGTCTTCTCTCTCGTGCAAGCTTTAAGTCACAGTTTTTCTCCGAAAAATTAGCAAATAGGAAACAATAGTAGCAAGACACACCAAAAGAAGGAGAAAAGCAACATAGCGTGCACGATTTCATTATGTTTCATTGCATGTTGTGTTTCATTGCATTTCAATTGGACAAACTTTTCTGAAACGTGACGAAACTTGATGATATCTAGCTGCACAAATCTGAAAGCAGTGAACCGACGGTGCAAAACATGCACGTGGCCTACTGTGCACGGTAGAATCGCCGGGTATCTGATAGATAGAAGCATATTTTCCACTTGCCCCCCCGCCATCCAAGTGGATATACGTTTTGCTTTCAAAAAAAAAAGTGGATATACGTTTTCAACGTCACGATCCAATGAGATTATGCTATAGTTCTTTAATAACGCAAACCCAACCACCCAACTAACTAATCAATATAGCATGGAATTAGCTGTTCTCAGACGTACGTATATGTACTAGAAAATAAGGAAAAATTAGCAGTACTAGCAAGATGGCAACTTTAATTTAATTATCATGATACATGCATCTTCTTGCTGGCTTCCTTGCGCAGCCATGGACTTTTCCACGTCCTGAGGCTACAAATACCCATCAAACTCCAGCAATCTTCATCCAAGCCACCTACAAGCTAGTCATGACATCTACCAATAGTACAAGTCGCCTTGCAATGTTCGCCCTGGCCATGGCCATGGCCATGGCGGTGGCGTCGGCGCAGAACACCCCGCAGGACTTCGTGAACCTGCACAACAGCGCCCGCGCCGCCGACGGCGTCGGCCCGGTATCGTGGGACAACACCGTGGCCAAGTTCGCGCAGGACTACGCGGCGAAGCGCTCCGGCGACTGCGCGCTGCAGCACTCCGGCGGGCCGTACGGGGAGAACATCTTCTGGGGGTCCGGGCAGTCGTGGACGGCGGCGGACGCGGTGAAGCTGTGGGTGGACGAGAAGAAGAACTACCACTACAGCACCAACACCTGCGACGCCGGCAAGGTGTGCGGGCACTACACGCAGGTGGTGTGGCGCAAGTCGACGCGCATCGGCTGCGCGCGCGTGGTCTGCGCCGGGAACCGCGGCGTCTTCATCACCTGCAACTACAATCCGCCGGGCAACTTCAACGGCGAGCGCCCGTTCCAGGCCCTTGACGCCGAAGCCAAGTAGTACGTGTGTACTCGCGTATACTCGTATTACGTACGTACATGTTTGCTTATAAGTCTATGTACGTTTTTGTACGTACAAATAAGCACCCGGCCTGCTCCATGTGTTCGTGCCCATGCAGCTCGTGGAGCATGTAAATGTAATCGCACGCATATGCAAATAAATGGCCATCCTTTTAAATGGCCATCCTTTTATTTCTTGTTCATGTCTTGAAGCTAGGCAAGATGCAAGACATACAAACGACAACGACACCATCACGAAGAAACAATGTTGGTTGTAGCAAAAGCCACATACATATTAAAATATATTGCTCGGATTTTCTGGGAAACACAAAATAATAATTAACTCGTGTTTTAAAATAAGTGTGGTACTTCATTTGGGCAAGAGATAACATATGAAGATCATGGTTTTTAACCACCAAAGCCGTGAAGGGAGCTAACTAGCAGGGTTGGCCATGGTAAGTACGAGGGCACCATCTTTAGGAGTATACTTATTTTGTTGTAAATAAGTTTAGAGGAAGAGAAGGTACCACAGAGCTACCAACCCAAAGCTCAATCCTAATCCACATCGCGGAGGTGAGAGATGTGGAAAATTCTAGCCGGTCTATGTCATCATGTGGACCAAACATTTAATTCCCTCTTGTCCTTGTTGTTAGATCACGAATTTTTTTGGTAAGTTGCACAGGATTTTTTTTAAAATATATCATTGTCACTGTATTTATCTCTGGGAAACTATTGGTGCATCTATTTGTATTCTAACATATAGTTTATTTCAACTACAAATATCCCTCGTTTTGTTTGGAAATTAACTGAGTCAGGTACTTTTACTGTTAAATCGATGTATTTAGATCTTATAAATGATCATACTAGATTTTTACATAAGTACTTTGGAAGATAAAAATACCACTTAAAATTAAAATATTTATGTGGTTCCTTAATAACAAAGTATTGTTGATAAAGGATAATCTGGTTAAACGGAACTGAAATGGTTGTAAAAAATGTTCTTTTTGCGACTCATTGGAGTCCGTAGAGCACATATTTATTTCATGCCCTTTTGCAAAAATTATTTGGCGTATGATATATTTCACATATAATATACCTCCTCCAACCAATATTAAGAATATGTTCAGAAATTGGTTAAATGGGGTAGACAATCAGAATAAAGCTAGAATACGAATTGGAGTTTCTGCTTTATGTTGGTCCATTTAGAAATGTAGGAATAATTTAATCTTTAACAATCAAACGGGTACTAATTTTTTTGCAGGTTATTCGGATGGGTACACACTGGATACAACTATGGTCATACCTTCTCCCGACGGATCAGCGGGAGCCTATGGTGACCGGATGCAACCAGTTGCTTACGGTTGCACATGAGTTCTATTTCCGGGCTACTAGGTGGCGTTATACTAGTAGAATTCAAAATGGATAGATCCATGATGCTTCTACTTTTTTGATGGTTGATACATGTGTCAATCTTATCTGATCCATGAATGTAATACTTTGAATTTCTTAGAATAATTCTGAACTATGCAATAAAATTAGCTGTGTGCATCTCGTGATGCAGAGGCCGGTGCAGAGGCCGGGGCAGTGTTCCCCATTTCGAAAAAAAACTACAAATATCCCATGTTTCATGTTTTATTTTCTTCTTAAGATGTGTACACTCTCGAGTTCCGCTGCTTTTGATATCGCCTTTGTCTACAAAATGTCATTTTAAACTACTATTTATTATCATACTATTACTACTCCCTCCATCCCAAAATAAGTGACTTAGGTTTTCCTAGATTCAGATGTATCGTAAACTTAAATCTAGACAAATACAAGTCACTTATTTTAAAATTTTAGGACTCGAAGGGAGTACTTTAGATATCAGTATGCCTGGAAAATGCTATTCTTTTTTTTATGAAACGAGACAAAAAGCTTTGCCTTTCATTGATATAGTAGAAAAGAGCTGGCCCGTTTATAAAAAAACTGGCCGACAACCGATACAACACAACACCACACGCCAGCCCCGAGGCTGCGCTCCACACGGGTCGACGACCAACCAGGTCGACACCACACCTCAACGCAAACAGGCGGAGGCGAAAAACCGGAGACAACGCTCCAACTACCACGCCGACCCCAGGGTCACGCCCCGCCTGGTCGAAGACGAAACCGCCTCCGCCAAACCACCAAAACATTCCACTGGTCCCACTGTCCTGTGGATGTCCAAAGCGAGGCCCCAAGAGGCAAAGCGACACCAGAGCGTCGCCCACGCTCGATCCCACGAGGGATCTAGGGTTTCCCCCGGAGAGCCCGGGCGGAGGAACATGAAACTCCCGCTTCGACGACGACTTCAAGAATGATACGGCGCCCACGGGCGTCACCGTCGTCGGTCCTGGCCAGCGCCAAGACAAGGCTTTCGCCCAGCAAAGAGTCATGAACCTCACGCCCGCCCAACAAGGACCGGCACAAACCACCAAACCTTCCCTCCTTCTCTAAGCTCCCGACGATCAACAAAACACTCCAGCCGTCACGCCTAGACTCCCCGTCGCCGTGACGAAAGCCGCCGTCCGGATCATCATCACTACCCGCGAGATAGTTGTAGAAGATAACCAGAGCGAACCCGGGCAGCCGCCACCGCGAGAAGGACAAAAGATCGCCGCCACCATGAGACCTCCTTGACGGCCCAGATTGAAACCCGGACGAGCTCGTGCCGCCACGACGAGCCCTCCGACCACGCGCCACCGCAGCAGCACCGAGAAGACATCCCTGCGACAACCGTGCACCTCCCCCGGCGACATCCGTGCGACGCTCCCAGCCCCGAGGTCCCAGGTCAGGCCCGAGGATGCCCAGATCGGGCCTGCCCCGACACCTCCCATCACGCCGACGCCACAGGGACGAGAAGCGCACGCCGCCAGCGCGGAAGCCGGTCGGCCGCTGCGCGCCAGGACCCTCCTAGACGGCCTCCTAGCCGCCACCTCCCTTGCCGTGAGCACGCGCCTCCACATCCAGATCGTGCTGCCGCGCCGCACCGTCGCTGCCATCCCCGCCAAGAGTCGCCGCTTCTCCCCAGCTACCCGGGTCCGCCAACGAAGCCACCGAGACCCCGCACCGCCGCCCGCTCCTCCATAAATTAAGAATGCAAATCGTGCGCGAAGAGTCCACGCGATCACACCTGCGCGCGACGGCTCACCAAAGTTGCTGGCTAAAAGCAGTTGTGGGTCTGACAACTTTGCTTCTTTTACTATATATCTTGTTTTCGGTATTCCCTCATTAGTGTACTACTTAGATTTGTATAGATAAGATGGATTGGAGGAAGTATATAATTATGTAGAACAGATGGTTTGATATGCCACGTATACGCCCTTCTTGCTTTATCTTATGCAGCCCCGCCCTATCACCATCGCTCTGTTCCCTTCTTATCCTTGCTGCCTAGCGTGTTCAGGTCAAGACAGATAGCGCGTCGCTGTCCGGATCACTTCATCTCATGAGCCATTGAGCTGGGCTATGACACAGTCCAACCTGCAGTGACATAAGGAAAACCAGAGACTAGAAAATACTTTTAAAACGTACATACGCTAATCTGATGTGGACTTCAGTTATTAGAAAACAATAACTGCAACATCCTAGTTCACTGAATTGAAAAGTTTGCATACATGGTTTAATTCTTTTCACTTGCATGTGTCAGCACCACTAACACGATACTTCGGAATAAGATATCACAAATTTGTCTAAAATCGTATGTATCTAGCTACGTTCTAGTGTATAAATAGAAGTGATTTCGTCCTTAGGTACCCCGCATGGCATGAAGCTGCCTTAATCCTTGTCTTGTATTGACTCCAAACAAAGCTGCTTAGCCGCCGGGGCAACGTGTCAGAATATAACTAGTGTATGACTGTGTAATGGGACCTATTATTGAGTCATGGCGATCGGATCGGTTGCTAGTATGAGATGTCCTATGCTGACATGCATGGTAAATACTCCATCAGAATATTCGACGAGTGATACTAGGCACAGCCGCCCAGTCTAGCAGGGCTGAAGCTTCGTCACTGGGTGATTGTAATATTTCTTTTGTCAACCAAATAAGCAACCATATTGTGTAGCCGAAATTAGGAACTTGTTTGTTATTTATTACTAGTTAGTTTTCATGTAACTTGAGAATCATTATGGGTTTTTTTTCTAATAGAGCAAGATTTGAAGATGGCTCATCACTGTTGCCGCGTGATCGGAATATTTTTTTTGTACTGTAATCAATTACACCCCTAGGTTGATGCATTTGAACTCATGCTTAATAGTAGAACAAAAGGAAGATCCACCCAGAATGGCTCGCAAGAGATAGAGGAGGCCATCCTGAGGCGATCTAGGGTTCACACCCCCTCGCAGGTGACATCGCCAATCCGCCCCTTCTCCGGCGGATCTTGGGCCGTTCAGGTGTTGTCACTACTAGGAAACAGCTTATAGGTAGACACGTTACTCTGTGGCGCATATGTAAATTCATGCGCCACAGATACTTATCAGTGGCGCATTAGGAAACATGCGCCACAGACACTAAAAACTTTTGTGGCGCATTTTATACAACATGCGCCACATATGTTTGGTGGGACCCGCCAGCCGGGGTGGGGCGATCCAAGTTCTGTGGCGCATAAAGAAATATGCGCCACAGAAGTTGCCTCTTCTGTGGCGCATATTTCACTATACGCCACAGAACTTGGTGGCGGGCCCCACCCCGGATACTTTTTCACCTACGATCTGTGGCGCACTTCTGTGGCGCATATCCACACATGCGCCACAGAAACCTAACCCTGGGTCCCACCATTTTAACCTGCACCATATGTTCTGTGGTGCATATGGCCATATGCGCCACATAAGTTTGAGCATCTGTGGTGCATTTCTGCCATATGTGTCACAGATGAGGGCGTCCAGATCCATGTGAAAAGGTGGCAAGCTCCCACCCTATCTATCCACCACCACCCATTTCACATCTCTCCTTCCTTTCTACCTCCTCCTAGCTCCTCCTCCTCCTCCTCCTCCTCCCTCTCACCTCATGTTGCCCATAGTTTCTCTATTTTTTTTGTAACTAAACCTACTTTAGTCCATAGATTGGTAAGTGGAAGCTTCCCTCCAACTTGTAGATCTAAAAGTTCCTTACTTTTCTCTCTCACATCTCTATTTCTTTACTAATTTTCTCTCCACCAACTTGTAGATCTATTTGCCACACTCTCTCATCGCGCGGTCTCGTCTCGCTATTATTGTGTCTACTAGGTGAGTACTTGGCCATGAACATGTGGGTGAAGCTTGTCACACGGCGGTTTGTGTGCGATGCATGGCGAGACGATGCTTGTGTGGTGCATGAATGTTTGCATTGGGAGGAAGTTTTTTGTTGCTTGCTTGTTGTCCCGACCGGTGTGGTGCATGGATGTTTGCCGAAATGTTGATTCATTTCCATTTCGGTAATTTTTTTTGCACTACCCATATGTCCTAATTTTAGGAAAGGTCATGCCGAATTTTTCCAGCTAGCATTCATGCATGTGTGTGTGTGTGTATGGTGTGGTTCTCACCTATACTCTCTGTTTTGACCGCTCAGGCAACCATGGTCCTCACGATGAGCGAAGGTCGAATTGCTAGGTACAAGAAATACGCGAAGGAGGACATGATTCTGAACAATAAGACCATGATAAGATGTCCATGTCGAAGACGCAAACTCCATCGCTGGATCGACCCTGATTCTGGACAATTGGAGGGTCACCTGCTCAGGCGCGGTTTCATGCGCGACCTTAATGAGGCGCCGGCAGGACATGGTGGTCACGAAGACGTGGGCGGGCGAGAAGATGAAGAGTCTACCAAGCATGATCATCATGACAAAGGAGATGTCGGCGGGCATGATCATCATGATGAAGGAGATGCCGGCGGGCATGATCAGCATGGAGAAGTAGATGGCGACGGGCATGATCATCATGAAGAAGGAGAAGACGCGAACAGACAGACGCTGCTAACTTCGATCTTGTAGGACCCTCATGTTCAAGAACTGCTCCTCAAGGAGACGAGCAATGACAAAGCTGCAGCCAGAGAGAAAGCCAAGATGGCCCAAATGGAGGTAGACGGGATGACTCCATTGTATCCTGGGTGTCGCCCCGAGGATACATGTTTGAGTGTAACGCTCAAGGCTCTAGAGATGAAGGCCAAACACAAATGAACCGATGTGAGCTTCAACGTGAGCATGGAATACTGGCACGACCAACTTCCTAAGGGGAACACATTGCCAACAAGTATCGAGGAGGCCAAGAAAATCGTGTGCCCTCTCGACCTACCACACATTAAATACCACGCATGCATCCATGATTGTGCACTTTATCGGAACGAGTACGCGGATAGAACCACATGTCCGGTGTGCGGCCAAGGACGGTACAAGAGAGGGAACAAGAAAGTTTCTCGAAAAGTGGTATGGTACTTTCCTATCACCCCCCTCTCCCCGTCTGCAGCGATATTTCGTAGATCTTAAGGAAGCAAAGCTCATGCAATGGCACGCGGAAAGAGAGAAACCCGAAGATGATCCAAAGAAGGGCAAGATCCTGACACACCCTTCAGACGCTAGCTAGTGGAATGCATTAGACATCGAGTTCGAAGAGTTTGGGGGCAATGCAAGGAACGTCAGGCTGGGTATGAGCACCTATGGACTCAATCCTTTTGGAAACCAGAGTAGCACGCATAGCACCTGGCCCGTGTTTGTATGGCCGTACAAGCTCCCCCCGTGGCTATGCACAAAGCAAAGGTACGTACACATGAGCATTCTTATTCAGGGGCCGAAACAGCCAGGTATCGATATGCATCTGTATCTCGGGCTGTTGAGAGAGGAGTTAGCCAGCTTGTGGGAGACGTCGGCCCGTACATGGGACGCCTACACTAAAGAATATTTCCATCTGAGAGCCGTGTTGCTCACGATGGTTCAGGACTATCCTGGTTACGCATATGTATCGGCCCAGGTGAACCACGGACACAATGCATGCGTCAAGTGCATGGATGAGACACCGCATCTCTAGCTACCAAGGGATCCCGGGTCTTCAAAAACCATGTTCCAAGGTACTCGAAAGTGGCTCCGCATGGATCACCCGTAGAGAAAACGTGGTGACCTGTTCAATGGTAAGGACGAGCTTGAAATAGCCCCGCGTCCGAGGAGCGGCGAAGAAATCGAGGAGCTTTTGAATAATTGGGTAGATTTCCCTGCGCCAGAAAAAAACGACCGAGGACAAAGCCGCTGTTGGGTGTATGGAAAGCAAGGTCTATTTTCTGGGACCTGCCGTATTGGAAGGTCCTTCACACTCCCCATAGCCTCGATGTAATGCACATCACGAAGAACGTTACCGAGAGTTTGCTTGGCACTCTACTGAACATGCCCGAGAGGACCAAGGATGGGCCGAAAGCAAGAAAGGACCTTAAATTGCTTGGCATCAAGAAAGATCTTCAGTACCCTGATAGTGATGATGATCAAACGGAAGGGACTCAAGGTCGCCACAAAAGAGTTCAGAAGAACGAGGTGGTGCTTCACGCTGCCTGCTTCACTCTGAGTCTGGAGGAGCTCGAGCAGTTTTTCAGGTGCCTCCTAGGAGTGAAAGTTACTCACGGTTACTCGGGGAAGATAAGCAGATATCTAGACATGGCGAAGAAGAGGTTCAGCGGTATGAAGTATCACGATTGTCACGTGCTGATGACATAGATACTCCCCGTTGTGATCCGCGGGATAATGGACGAGCATGTCCATGAGACGTTGTTTGGCCTCTGTAAATTTTTCGACGTCATATCTAGGAAGTTGATCGGTGTGAAGCAGCTCGACAGGATACAGGAAGAGATTGTGATGATACTATGCGAGCTTGAGATTTACTTCCCGCTCGCATTCTTCGACATCATGGTGCATCTGATTGTACATGTCGTGGACGACATCATCCAGCTCGGGCCGACATTCCTGCACAACATGATGCCGTTTGAAAGGCTAAACAGTGTCATCAAAGGATTTGTTCGCAACAGGTCCCGTCCAGATGGAAGCATAGCCAAGGGCTTTCTGATCTACGAGTGCATCTCCTTCTGCCAGAATTATCTAACCACCGAGTACGAGGATGTTGGAATACCCACCAAGAAGCACCTCGGCAGGCTCGGTGGATATGGTCACCGCGAGGGATGCCGCTCACTGCATGTCGGCATTGATGGTCGACGCACCGATTTTGACAGGGCACACCGAGTCGCGCTACAACACATTGAAGTGGTCGGCCCTTGGGTGGAAGAGCACAGAAGCTTAATCGAGCAGGAGTACGTCGACCAGGGCCGGCCGAGGAAGAAAGGAGACGTAACGAGAGAGCACAACTCTAGCTTCACGGGTTGGTTCAAGAAAAGGCAACTGGAAAATCCCCCACAGACGCCTTCTACGGAAGATCAAAAACTCATATTCTCCTTGTTGTAGGGCCCAGGGCACAACCTCAGGACCTATCAGTCATACGACATAAACGGTTATAGATTCTACACCGAGGAAAATGACAGGAATAGCGAATATCAAAACTCAGGAGTAACTATGTTATCCTTTGCTGATGACGAGACTACTGTCATGGAAAGATTCTACGGAAGGATCGAGGAGATATGGGAGCTCAACTATTATGGAGAGATCGTACCGATGTTCCGTGTTAGATGGGCCAACACTACAAGAAATGTGTTAACTAGTGACCTTTTCTTAATGACCATGGTTTTTTTGGTCATAGATTTGTGACCATTTCGAACCAGTTGGTCGTAGGCCATTTACAAGGGTCCAAACACTGAAAAACTACGACCTTTTTTGTTAGGAATGTCATAACTTGTTTACACCAATAGGTCATAACATCGATAACACTGGTCTATGACCTTAATTTTAGACGACTTTGACCAATTTAAATGGTCATTACTCCTAATACATGATTCATTAAAAAAACTAGACTGCCAACTAACCAGTTTTATCTACGTGTCATGTCCACGTGTCAATTTTTGCCTACATATCGTATCCACGTGTTAATTTATGGGACTCACATATCCACACTTGGGTTGACCCACATGCCCCGCGTGTGACACATAGCTTACTGCAGACGGGACTCACGCGGAGCCCCAAAGCAAACTGCAGACGGGACCCACGCAGCCCCCCACAGCAAACTACAGGCAGGACCCACGCAGGAGTCGCCCCGTCGGCCGAAATTAAACTAGCAAAAATAAGAGGACAGGGGGACTCGAACCCATGCCCTCCCCTCCTTACTTAGCTATGCTAACCGATGCACCACGCTCATCTTCTGTGAACACCGACCGCACGAGCTCTATAAGTTTATTGATTCCATGTTAGGCTTGGGCCTCAGGCGGAATTCGGTCTCCTACCTAAGGCTGCTTCGGTTGTTCCTAGGCTGGCCTTGGGCCGATAGTGGCGTGGTGGCTGGGCGGACTTGGCCGTCTGGCTGGGCGGTTGGCCCAGCCGGGCGCCTCCAGATTATTTTTTCTCTTTATTCTTTTCTAAATTCTTTTGCATCTTTTTATTTATAACTTCAAATTGAGTCAAACAAAATTTAGTGAACTTGTAAAATTTATTTTTAGTATATATTATAGAATTTTTTACTTTCTAGGAAATCATATTGTGAGTCTAAAAATAATTTTTACGAAAAATCATGAGCATTATATCATGTACCTATAGTTTAAATCGGACCCACTTCCTACCGATTCGGCACGAATTTGTCTTTTTTGCCAAGGATGGATGGAAAGATTTAAGATATCCTACTTGTGACATTGTATATGTAAGGTGGTCTAATATTTTTGAAAAATATGGTGGTAGCATTTTGAATTAACCATTTGGTGGTTGCTTCACAAAACGCCCCGTTTTTGGCACTCGGAAAATGGAAAATGTATTTTTTATGCGACAAAAAGGAAAACTTCCTCCTGAACATTGTTCGCCATCCTAAGATGCACATGTGTGTAAAATATGAGCACATTATCACAAAATATGTTGCAATTCTGTCCATAACATTGGTCGTTTGACCCGAAAACTATACAACCTCGAACATGATAGGTCATTTATGTGAAGCTTTTTTCGAGATGTTTTGCAATATACCAAGTTTGGCATTTTTCCTTGCAAATATGTCACATAATATGACACCACGCAAAGGTCTTACATTGGTCGGACGGTTTTTGAATTTTTTGTGCCTGTTTCAAAGTATGGTGAAAACGGCGGACAGTAAGGTTCTTAGCTAGGAGGTGAGTCTCACTCAACTTGCATTGTATCTATGAAGAAACATCATACTGTGAGTCTAAAAATGATTTTTACAAAAAATCATGAGTATTATATCATGTACCTGTACTTCAAATCGGACCCACTTTCTACCGATTCGGCACGAATTTGTGTTTTTTGCCAGGGATGGACGGAAAGGTTTGAGATATCCTACTTGTGACATTGTCTATGTAAGGTGGTATAATATTTTTTAAAAATATGGTGGTAGCATTTTGAATTAACCATTTGGTGGTTGCTTCACAAAACGCTCCGTTTTTGGCACTCGGAAAATGGAAAATGCATTTTATGTGCCATGAAAAGGAAAACTTCCTCCTGCAACATTGTTCTCCATCCCAAGATGCACATGTGTGTATAATATGAGCACATTATCACAAACTATGTCGCAATTCTGGTCATAACATTGGTCGTTTGACCCGAAAACCATACAACCTCGAACATGATAGGTCATTTATGTGAAGGTTTTCTCGAGATGTTCGTAATATACCAAGTTTGGTATATTTCCTTGCAAATATGTCACATAATATGATACCACGCAAAGGTTTTATATTGGTCGGACGGTTTTTGACATTTTTATGCCTGTTTCAAACTATAGTCAAAACGACGGAAATGAAGGTTCTTAGCTAGGAGGTGAGTCTCGCTCAACTTGCATTGTATCTATGAAGAAACATCATATTGCGAGTCTAAAAATGATTTTTGCAAAAAATCATGAGCATTATATCATGTACCTGTACTTCAAATCGGACCCACTTTCTACCGATTCGGCACGAATTTGTGTTTTTTGCTAGGGATGGACGGAAAGGTTTGAGATATCCTACTTGTGACATTGTCTATGTAAGGTGGTATAATATTTTTGAAAAATATGTTGATAGCATTTTGAATTAACCATTTGGTGGTTGCTTCACAAAACGCCCCGTTTTTGGCACTCGGAAAATGGAAAATGCATTTTCTGTGCCATGAAAAGGAAAACTTCCTCCTGCAACATTGTTCTCCATCCCAAGATGCACATGTGTGTACAATATGATCATATTATCACAAACTATGTCGCAATTCTGGTCATAACATTGGTCGTTTGACCCGAAAACCATACAACCTCGAACATGATAGGTTATTTATGTGAAGGTTTTCTCGAGATGTTCGCAATATACCAAGTTTGGTATTTTTCCTTGCAAATATGTCACATAATATGACACCATGCAAATGTTTTATATTGGTCGGACGGTTTTTGAATTTTTTATGCCCATTTCAAACTATGGTCAAAACGGCGGACATGAAGGTTCTTAGCTAGGGGACGAGTCTAGCTAAACTTGCATTGAATCTATGAAGAAACATCATATTGTAAGTCCAAAAATGATTTTTTCAAAAAATCATGAGCATTAGATCATGTACCTATAGTTCAAAGCGGACCCACTTCCTACCGATTATGCAGACATTTGACTTTTTCACCAGGGGTGGATGAAAAAGTTTTAAAATCCCCGATTGGGACATTGTTCATGTAAGGTGGTCTAGTATTTTTTTTAAATGGGGTGGTAGCATTTTTAAATTTAACATTTGGTGTTGCTTCAAAAAATGCCCTGATTTCGGCACTCACAAAATAGAAAATGGCTTTTCTATGCGACGAAATAGAAAACTTCCTCCTGCAACATTGTTCGTCGTCCCAAGATGCACATGCCTGCACAATATGGGCACATTATGACAAACTATGTCGCGATTCTAGCCATAACATTGGGCACATTATCACATGCTTTTCCATAACATTTGTGTTTTTCATCAAGGGTGGATGGAAATGTTTGAGATACCCTGGTTGAGACATTGTCGATGTTAGGTAGTCTAGTATTTTTTTTAAATGGGTAGCATTTTGGAACTTTCAAGTTTGTTGCTTCAGAAAAGGTCCCTTTTCTGCACTAAAAATGAAGTCAGCCAATCAGAATAGAGAGGCACACTATCCATGGATCACCCCATAGAAGTAGATCTCAGCCATCCACATGGGCTCCATCCAACGGGCGAAATTTCATCCCCCACCAGGTCTCCCGCCTCCCCTACCCGCCCACATTTTATGATTAAATGACCGAAAATCCCAAACCTTCCACAACACCAGCATATAAATGATTAGGGGCAGTTTTGTAAAATCCTCCATGTTACCCATCCATTTCGTGAGGGACATCCACCCAAACCCTAATCTCCTCCCACCCTGCAACGTTGTCCCTTCTCCATAGTCCACACCACCCATTCACCTCCGCCACCACAAACCCCTCCTAACCTCTTCCTCTGTGACCCACGGCGGCCCTGTAGCCTCGCCCATCCTCCGCCTTCGCCCGCCTCTGGAGCCGGTGGTTCTACCGCGTAGCAGCACTGGCAGACGGAGAGGTTGGCAGTGCACTGGACCGAGACAAGGAGGTGCTCGGCGGCCGGAGGGAGGAGGTGTTCTGGGGGGTGGAGGCAGCTCATCGGAGGAAGGAGGTGTTCGGGTTTTCAGTCTCTCACCTCTGCACCGTGCTATGCACCCGCTCGCAGCTCGCCTCTCACCTCTCACCTCCTTCTCCACCTCTACGACAACGACGAGTTCATGCATATCGAAATGCCACGGAATCTTCCGGCCATGAGATCCACGGGTTCTCTAGATTTGTCATCGGGGTCACCGGATGTAGCCACAGGTTGGCCAGATCTATGCCCCTTCTCCCCCACTTTTCTATCTCGGTTTCTTTTCTAGTCAATCTTTCTTTCTCTGCAGGCACTCTCATCAGAGATTGGATTTGCTTGCCAGGGACGTCTTCATCGCCTCGCTACCTCCTAGGTCGAGTTCCTCGAGGTGGCCTCCCCCTTCTCCAAGGCCCAGGAGTAGAACCGGGACGCTGTTGGAGGCGAGACCTACAGGGGTCACATGGCCATCCAGGTCCCTCTATTGATCATTGGTGCGGGAGTGTCCGATCCATGTCTGGAGTGTTCCCGAACCGTGGGGTATCACGCTTAAGGGCTTGATGATGCTTAGATAGTGTTTATAGGATCGGTAGAATCGCCGAAGAAAAGAAGGGAGAAAATCGGAAGGGTTTCGGTAAGTCCGGAGGATGTCCGGAGTGGAGGTGGAAGGTGTTCCATGGCCATGGAGATTAAATAATATGTGAATGAATGTTAAATGTTGATTTAATCATTTATTCATAATTATTTAATAAAGAGAAAAAACAATTAAAGGTCAAAAGGCTTAATGGGCCAATTCCGGAGGGAGAGGGCCCACTAGGGGAAAGGAGAGAGGGAGAAGGGGCAAGGGGGAGGCCGGCTGGGCCTAGGCCCCCCCCCCTGCCCCACGCGGGGCCCACTAGGTGGCCGGCGGCCACCTCCTCCCCCTCCTCTCCTTCAGTCCCACCCCGGGACTTTGAGGGAGGTAGTACATCCCCTCCCCCTATATAGTGGGGTATTTGGCCTAGAAAAACACACCAATAATCAATAAAGGTCTCGCCACTTTTGGGAGGACCTCCAATTGATATTTTCTCTCTCCCCCTCTCTCTCTCTCTCTTTCTCTCGTGACCGTGGTCCCAAGTCTGGACTGCGCGAGCGAGAGACATCTTCACCGCGGAGCGCCGTCGTGCTGCGGGATTCGGATCCGGGAGCTCTACTTCCGCAACTACTGCTGGATCGGGGAAGCAGGAGTCATCGTCAGACACCAGACATGTGTAACTCCCCGCGAGGTGTCACACTTGAGGCACTCAAGTCGTTGGTGCCAGAAGGAGCGCAAGGACTTCATCACGACCTTGAGGTCGGCTTCGGCTCGTCTACATCAACCACGCTCTCCTGAGCGTTGACAACGCTTTTCAGTCTTCAAGGGTAAGTTCGCAAAAAGCCCCTCCTTTTACTGTATTACTAATAGATAGGTCCTGGTAGCTTCAGGGGTTCAGGGGCGTAGAGTAAAATTTATTGTTTTTATACGCGGAACCCCTACAGTGGTATCAGAGCTAGATCTGTACGTAGTAATGCTAGTACGGGTAGAACACACGAGATGTAGTGTGTGGGCGTTGATCTTTTAGTTGTTACCCTCCCACATGTACTTGTGTATACCGCAGTAATGCTTGATGAAGCGGCCCCCAGCCGACTTTATGCGTTCATTCGCGAGACTAGTCCACGCTTGACATACGGCTTGTACCGTATAAAGTGGCTTAGGGGGGTGTCTGTCTCTCTCGCATTAGTTGGTATGCCATTTGCAACGGAGGGCCCCGAAAGGGGTGTAGTAGAGACAACTACTTGATCAGCGTTGTGCTGAAAGTTCGTAGGTAAGAACGGTTCTTGTGCGAAAGCCCATTCAGTCACGTAAAACATGCAAAGATAAAGTAGAGGCGTCTAACTTTGTTTTGCAGGGAGGCGTTGCTTTGTGATATGGTTGTGGCAAAGGTAAAGTAATTACCTTTTGTTGCATAGTAGTAGATAGTCACGAAGGTGACGAACTACCACGCCGGAATGACACCGGTACCCTGGTGTCTACGGCGCCGGCACCCTAGCGCCGGAACCCGGTGACGGCGGATGGAGATCACGATGTGAAGGACCATATCACATAGCATTTACATTCAATGTTATTGTTTGTATGTCTTATTGTGTGCTAGTATTAGATACTCGATGGTAGCCTAATAAGATGATCCCTGTTAAAATTACCAACGATTGTGTTCCTCCTTAGTGTGCACCACCAAGAAAATTCTTCGGTATGAGGCGATCCAGGGTTACAAGCCTGGGTGTCAGACATATCTACGTTCGCATACAGTGGGTATAAGCCATGTTGCACAGCGAATACACTAAGGCTGAGTTGGCGAGCCTAGCATGTACAGACATGGCCTCGGAACGTGGATGGTCGAAAGATCGAGCACGAGTCGCATGAATGATGTGACCGACGTTTAGCGTCCACCCTTGAACCCACATTGATGGCCGTGATGATCGGGGGAGATGTGGCTGATAGGGGTCGTGTTATCACTAGGAACCCTTTTGGGGATAGGTATTTCTGAGTGGAGTTATTAATAACTCATTTAATTATAAACTTAGTCTAAATTCCTTTTGCAAATTATAAATGTAGATGGGACCTTTCGTGTTGACAATTGAATGGTTAGAAGGAGAGAAGCTCAGATTAGATGGATCGAACTTTTCCATTTGGGTTGCCAGTCTCCATGTTCTCCTTAGCGAGAACGACGTGGTCGACTACATACTCGACAAGATGGATTTGGATCAGCCCACGGACCTTGAGACCCTAGAGGAGTGGAAAGTCCGCTATCTCCGTCATGAGATGGCCTCCTATATTTCAGTTGTGATGCGTTTCGGAATGGTGGACGAGCTGTGGCCTTTCGTGGGTGATGTTAACCTTCGTTCGGTAATGCTAAAGCTTAGGACACATTTCGTGGAGCAGACACGCGTTTGGGAGCATGAGCTGATGGGAGACTTCCTCTCCATTAAGATGGAGGAGAACTTATCACTAGAGGACCACTTGGAGCACATGCATGATGTGTACATGAGGCCTGCATACTTCCTGGACGTCTGGATTACGGGCTCTTTTGCAAACCCCGCTGTGCTGCGGTCACTGCCACCAAGCTACCAAGCACAAGTCAGGACTTGCGTAATGAGGGGCGACACGGAAATGGAGTTCCACCAGTTCATGACACATCTCAGGAATGTGTTGGTTGAACCAGATGTCGCTCAGGTCTTCAACGACAAAGGTATATATTTGATATACAGTTTTATAAATGTTATAATCTTGCAAACACATTGCAGTGTTAAGTATATCTGATACTTGTTCTATTTTACTGAAAACAGGTCCTTCTGCATGAGAGGTGCTTGCTGGAGAGGAGGTGACATTGCGTGTTGATGGCGAGCATGATGATGACGGCCAACGACACTCTCCCTCGACATTTATCATTTAGTTTTGTTTAGGATGATTATTTTAATCGAGAGATTTGAACTTCTTTAGTTTGTCTCACACTTCGTGAGACGGTTATTCAAATGAGTTTGTAACAAACAGTTGTTCTGCTTTTATGAATGATTTCTATTCGTGTTCATATCTTGTTTGATTACTTGTGAATTATCCTTGTTGTTTGAAACTAATTGATAATGCATGAACATTTGTAAAATATTAAAATGCCTTGTTTAAAATACCTAACTTATTGATATTTCATTAATGAATGAAACCATTGTTTAAATTCAAAGTTATGTGATAATATGTGAAAGTCATTCGATTTCTTGTCACATATGAATCATGCCTAAGTTCAACAAAATAACTTGAACACCGTGTATTACTTGAATACAAAGTGTTTAAAGAATTGTTAAAAGTAAATACATATTCGATGTATTATGTTTTAACGAAAATGGTAATTATCATTAAATGATTGTTTAAATGTGTAAAGTAGTTTACCAGAGGAAACATGAATATGAAACTATTTGATTTGATCAAAATGTTTCATCAACAAAGGGTATAAATATAAAAGAGAATCAAATTACTGTGATTTGATCAATAGTAATGAAATTCAACTTTATAAGAATGGCATAAAAGTAATTGTGGAATGCAAAGTGTTTTGAAACGTCAAAATGCGAAGCATCACAATGTGATATTAGATATCAAAGGGGGTTGAATAGAAGGCACAAAATAAATCGTTGTAGTGTAGATGTAGAGACCATTAGTTAGAAATACTTAGCACTCAATTAGAATTGGTAAACCATTTTAATTCGTGAAAGTTTTGGGGTTATTCGATATAACCAAAACAATAAAGAATAAGTCCTTGTAGTGTATTCATTGGAAAATTTGAATACGAAATCCATAGCTGAGACCAAAAGGAAAGTAAGATTCGTATTGCTTGGATTTTGGTGCATTCTTGAGAAAGCTCACTTTTGGTGATGTCTCTCAATTATGAAGCAAATGGAAAATAGTGTAAAACATGATGAGGATTCAAAACCCTGCATCAGAGTGTTGAGAAGCGCAACAGACAACATTCCTGAACGATTCTGTTCACAGAAGGAAAGAATCAATGATTTGATTATTGTGTTTTTCCTCCACTATTGTTTTTCACTACATGAAGTAGGATTCAAAATGTAAATCCATATCTTGTATGGAGACATTTGTGAATCACTTGTCATGATTTTTGAATATGACATACCTAGAAACTACAAAGGAAATAATGGTAAACTAAATTATGAGAAATCCTAGAAGCAAACTTCCCTTGAGATTAGAAAGCAATTCGTTGCTCAATCTCACAAGTAAAGGGGTTACTTGGAAGTTTCACAAATGACTACAAAGCCATAGTGAAAAAGGGGTGAATAACAAAAGAACAATTTTTCAAGTATTGGACAAATTCAAATGAATTTGATTCATGTGTGCTAAATGTCTAGTGGATTTAAAACTAGTAAAGAACTAGTGTCTCATAGTAAAACTCCAAGTTTGATATTTGATCAAAGGATTTTGAAGTTGTTCAAAATAGTGAGTGGATATGCAATTTGCATTAAATTGAGTGGGAGCTATGTAAGTCTTCCTGAAACAATATGTGATTGACATATTTTAAGTGGGAGCAACATAAGTCTCAAATTCAAATATGTAGGAACATATTTTGAGTGGGAGATTATAGGAGTAATTCTTAAGTATGTTAAGAATGAAAGCCCAAATACTCATAAATAATGATTTATAAGGTGTAGAAGTTGATAATAATTGTATTATGATATTATGTAGTATTCCTTAAGGGATTCTGAAAAGGGTTTCAGAATAGAAGTTAATTAAGGAACTGGTCCTTAACAACTCAAATTAGGAATAGCATTAAGTTTTACATCGATGGTTAAAAGAAAGAAAAGGATGATCGTCATCTACTATGTTGAGACATAGGTTCTATCTTAGTAAACCATGATGATAACTTAGCATGATATGTGATCCAATTAAGGAATGTTTGAAAGTGATTAAGTCTGAATCACAGAACGTTGAGCTGAGTTTTGTCCGCAGTGTCTAATAGAGAACTATAGAAGGATAAAATATCTTAAAGCATAAAGTGTTATGTTATAAGGGAATATGTTGGAAACTCCTGTAGATACCAATCAAAGTCAAATAGGAAGCGAGGTGAACAAAACATCGAAAGTTGCACAGAGTGCTCTACTATTTCGATGAATACATTATAATAATAATAAGGGTACCATCTAAAGTGTTGTATAATGTTATTGCAGGGCTAGTTCGCTTTTCACGTAGAATGATGTGTCCCAGGGCACAGTGGCCATGAGAAAGCCCTCGAGGTCGATCTAACGTCACTGTAGGCTCCTGGAATCAGGCCTCGTTCTGCTGCCATAGCGATGATGCATACACACAGATGCTATCATGTGATGATAGAGTATTAATGTCAATTAAGGTGATATTAATAAGTTGCAAAAGATTTGGGGACTGTAAAGTACAGACCCAAGACTCAACCTCTTCCATGAGCAAGCATGTTCAGGGTACCAGATATATGGTGCCCAAATGATTAAGAGCAAAATGCAGCTAGTGTATTTGTACTCTAGTGCAAGTGGGAGACTGTTGGAAATATTGAAGGGAATATGCCCGAGAGGCAATAATAAAGTGGTTATTATCTTATTCCTTGTTTATGATAAATGTTTATTTTGCATGCTATAATTGTATTAATTTGGAAACGTGAATACATGTGTGTTTAATAAACAAAAGGAAAGTTCCTAGTTATGCCTCTCTTATAAACTAGTTCGTTGATTAACAAGATGATCAAGGTTTCCTGATCATGGACATTGGATGTCGTTAATAACGAGGTCACAACATTGGTGGAATGATGTGATGAACATTCATCCGAAGTATAGCATTACGATCAGAGTCATTATGTTTATATTGCTATAACATCATACGAAGTAATCTTAGTCCTTAGACCATGAGATCATGTTAACTGCTAACACCGGAAGAGTATCTTGATAACATCAAACGTCACACCGTAATAGGGTGACTATAAAGGTGGGTTCAGAGCTACGAAGGTGTTATGTTGAGGCTCATGGATCAAGAGTGGGATTTGTCCATCCCGATGACGGATAGATATACTCTGGGCCCTCTCGGTGATATCACATTGAAATAGCTTGCAAGCAAGTGATGTGATCACTAGAATGTTATATCACGGGAACGAGAAAAGAGTGCATGTCGGTAACGAGATCAAACTAGGTATTTCGATACCGATGATTGAATCTCGGACATGTAATATATCGCGAGACAAAGGGATTTAGTTACGACGTTAAAGGTTCACATGATCACAAGAGTCATCGTTGAATATGTGGGAGTCAGTACGGATCTCCAGGTCCCGCTACTGATTATGGATCGGAGAGGGGTCTCGATCATGTCTACATTATTCACGAACCGTAGGGTGACACACTTAAGGAATACCGACACCATTTGGAGCAAATATGTTTCAGATAAAGATTTAAGAAAGCGCTGGAATCATTTCGATGGAAATCGGAATCGTTTCGGGTGAAATTGCAGAAACTGGTTCTGCATGTGATATTGAAATGTTGCAGGGATTTTATGTGAATGTTTGTTAATTAATGTAATTGAAAAAATTCTGAATAAAATAAATAAAAGTGTTTTATTTAATGAGAACTTGCATTAAATTTGGCGGAAATTTAATGGAGGTGAGTGGAATTTTGAGTGGGTGGCTAATTATGTGAGTGGGAGCTCCACCCACATGAATGTGGAAGAGGTGGGGGCACCTCCCTTAGCCGCCGGCCATGGTGAGGGGCTGCCCCCCCTCTCCCTATAAAAGGCCCCCCACTCCCTCCTCTCATCACACACCACCTCCTCGTGAAGGTTCTCTTCTCCCTCTAGTTATTCCCCATGGTCTCGGATTAGCGAGATACATGTTCCCGATGGCTTTATCTGGAAAGGAGTTGCTGCTTCCGCTGCATCGCTGGAGCGAGGAGGCGGAGGTTGTTCGGTGGACCGAACGTGTGTGCGATCACGGATGCACCGCTACTTTGCGGTGCTGGACTTGATGGTGCTGGACCTGATGGTGCTGGAGCTGCTGAACCTGAAGGACTTCCTCACGATCTTGAGATCGGCAAGTTTACGACTACATCAACCACGAGTTCCTACTCGTTAACAAAGCTTGTTGTCTACGAGGGTAAGTTCTCGTTGGATGTATGTCCACCCGTTGCTTTGTACCTAGTAGATAGATCTTGGCGTGTAGTTCACACCGTAGGAATTTTTTTGTTTTCTATGTTGTGGACCCAATAGTGGTATCAGAGCCTGATCTATGCGTAGGTGCTTTGCACGGGTAGTACACATATGTTTATATGTGGGCGATGATGATCATGTTATTGCATCTTCTATGTACTTTGGATATTGGTGGCATAGTGGGATGAAGCGGTCCGGACCAACCTTACATGTCATCGTACATGAGACCGGTTCCACGACTGACATGCAACTAGTTTTGCATAAGTGGCTGGCGGGTGTCTGTCTCTCCTACTATAGTCAATATCTGATTTACAACGAGTTGCTAATAACTTGGTTATCCTCGTTGTGGTTCATGTTCGTAGGTGAGACTGGTTCTATCTCCGAAAGCCCTAAGCCACGTAAAACTTGCAATTGATAAATTAGAGGCGTCTAGTTTAGATCGTTGCTGGGCTAGTGTCTTGATATGGTATTGTTGTAAGTAGATGTATGGTAGATACTCTTACAACACACTTAACGTGTAAGTTCCATAAACATTGGCCTTACACACAAAGGAATGATAGAGATCATACCACGATGCAAATGATAGAGATCAAATGCATGGACCATATCATGTCACTTTACACATTAGATGTTTGCATCTTATATTGCGAGTTTGGCGCTTCTAGTAGCATTATAAGATGATCTCTCATTTAAATATCAAGATAAAATGTGTTCTTCCTTAAGTATGCACCGTTTTATGGATCGTGTTTCAAGACATCACGTGATGATCGGGTGTACTCAACTCTATGCTTTCATACAACGGGTGTAAGACAGTTTTACACACGCGAATACTAAGGTTCTTACTTGGCGAGCCTAGCATGTACATACATGGCCTCGGAACACGGACCGAAAGGTTAAGCATGAGTCATATAGTTGATGTGATGACCATATTGATGCTCGCCTTTGAAGCTACACTGACTCACGTGATGATCGGACTTGGTGTAGTGGATTTGGTTCATGTAATCACCAAAAAGGCACGAGGGATGTCGTTTTTGAGTGGGAGTTTATTTCTAATTTGGATTAGTCGAACTCAATTTGTCATAAACTAAATCGAAGTGAATTTTCATAATTTGTTGTAGTCATTGGCATCTGTTCACTATCTTACACTTAGTTTTAATTGAGATAATAGAACTATAGAATTCTGGATATTTACTTTACGAACTGGTATCGTATTGTTTTGAATGTCAATTTAAAGTTTAGAAGTCTTATTGCAAACTTTCAGCAAACTCTATTTACTCCATGAAGTTTAATAAGTAGTATTAAATAAAGAGTAAGAATTCCAATGTTAGTATCTAAAGTATCATGTTTGCCTCCATGATTATTGATATTAAAAAATTGTTTTAATATCAAGGTTATCTAGGAGCTGAAAGAATTGTTTCAGGAACCATCATGTGTGGAAGATATTGTGATATCTGAAATAATGTTTTTGGTTGCATTATGATAGAGTATAATTTAGCAAAATACATGTTCTCATATTGTATGAGAATTTGTGAAGGATGGAGATGCTAGGCATCTGGATCTCCCAAAAAGGTGTTGGGAACTAATATTATACTCGCGATTCTTTCTTATAGGCTATAGTAGCTTGATCATGAAAGTTGTCATGATAAGGATGAATAGAAGATGTAAGTAAAATGTTTACTACACTAATAGATTACTAAAGAATGGATTTTTGAAAGAACACCAAACATTTGATGATGGTGATCCACTTCAAAGTGCAAGTCCAAAGGTATTAGTATTTGACTATATACGCTTTGTACTATGCGTCATGTGAATGACACCACTATTGATGTTGATAGATTCTTTTAAATTAAGCGGAATTTTTGAAAGAGAATCTATAAAATATTTGGCAGAAAAGAAAAGGTTGGAGATGTCCAACTTAGGTATATAGAAGATGTACATGTTATGGTTGTATTCCTTGCTTGTTAAACAATGTGGTTCTGAGGTATTGGATACCGAATTGGTTGGTGTGAAGTGTCATACAGAACAACACAATTCATGAACTGCAACGGCCTAAGTAACTAGCAAAAGAATAAGTGATGATGTTCATCGAAAACAAATAAAGTGTTATTGTGTTTTTCGTTGTCGTCAAACCTAGCCTTGAAGATTTGTTTTAATAATTGTTATTTTGTTCCGGTATTATGAGAACAATGGTTGTTCAAATAATTACTGTATTCCATAAAGGATGGATGAACTTTTACAAGTCTAGTTGGAGAAATCACATCCATAAATATTATTGCTAAAATGTCGTAAGACAAATGATTGGAAGATCACTTATGAAGTGACATCGCTGTTTGAATTATAATGGAAAGTAAACATGAAAAATTCCATCTTGATGGATTTTTGGAGTCTTTTGATTTTGATCAATTGATGCTTGTGAAACTTCCCTCAAGATAATGGAAACTCTGTCCATAGGCCAAAGAGGAACGGATGACTAACTTATTGGATATTATGCATGTTGATGTATATAGTCCATTATGTGTAGCCATATGCGATGGATCTTTTTGCTTCATATGCTTTCTCCAGAAATTTGAGTGAATATATTTATATATTTACTTAATAAGGAAGAAGTATGAAACATTTGAAAATTGTTCAAAGACTTTCAAGATGAAGTGAAAAATCATTGTAACAAGAAAATAAAAGATTTTATGATTTGATCATAAAGGAAGATATTTGAGTTACAGGTTTAGCAAAACACCTAAGATTTCAGGAATTGTTCCATGAATTTGCATTTCCCGATAAACCACAGGAGTATGGTATGTTCGAGAGATCAAATCAAACCTTGTTTGACATGGTAAGATCAAAGGTGTCATTTATAAAACTGCCATTATGTTTTAAAGATTAAAGCTTTAGAGATTGCCGGTTTTACACTGAAAAGAGCACCATCATGATCCGTTGAAATGACACCATATGAGTTATGGTTTGGGATAAAACCCGAATTGTCTTTTCTTAAATTTTGGTATGCTATGCATAAGTAGAATGTTTACAACCAAAGTCGGATAAGCACGTCTTTGTAGGTTATCCCAAAGAATTTGTTGGGAATTCCTCCATAATACCGAGGACAAAAGAGTTTGTCACTTGGAACGTCAAGTTTCTTGAGAAGGAATTTTTCGTGAAAAGTTATGTGGGAGGACAATAGAACTTTGATAAGGTTGTTGAACCTTAGCTATATGTGCTGAGTAGCGCAACGCCGGAAAGTGTCCCGGTGGTGGCCACAATGCTCATGGCTCCCGTGATTACAAAGGGTGTAATCTTGGAGATTAGAGTTCTTATTGAACCATGTGGGTCGGGAAGAATTAAATAGTAAGATTTGAAACAGAAGTCGTTATTGTTTTGACAATGATGAACCGACTACATGCAAAGAAGTGATGATGGGTCCTGACTCCATAAAATGACTAGAAGTCATAGAATCCGTGATAGTATCCATACACGAGAAATCAAGTTTCTGAACTTGGAAGACCCTCCAAAAAGGCGTGAAGCCTATTGGTCATGTTTGGATCTATAAGGAAATAAGACATGGATGTTTAACATCTATGAAATAGTCGACATGTCGGAAAGAAATTTACGACAATGTTCAAGGAGTTGACTATGACAAGATTTGTTCTTTCCTAGCGATATATAGTCTTGACGGATTAATGTAGCAACCACTACATATAATTTGGTATATGGTAGTTGAATAAACAAAACAAGGTTCTTCTAATAGAACGGTAACCTAGGACATGTACATGACATGGTCCGAAGGGTTTTGTTAGTTCAAAGGGTGCTAAAAGGGCATGTAAACTTCAATAGTTGAAGTAAGCATAGCGGAGTTGGAATCTTCACCATGATGAAACTATTAAAAGAGTTTAAATTCATCGGAGATGATGAAGATGCTTGCATTTGCAAGAAATTAAGTGGGAGCGCTGAGACATATTTCTAATACATTATGTAGAGGACATATTGTTGATTGGAAATGATGTATCTTGAATTGACACAAGTTAAGGATTTCAATGAAAGACTTGGGCAAACCCAGAATATTAGGCATCAATATCTATATGGATAGATTAAGGCGCTAATATGGTTGTGCCAGACATACATATATGAGATATTGAAAGGGTTCAATATGGAAACAACAAGAAAGGTTCTTGCTGCATGGAAAGGATTGTATCAAAATTCAAGTGTTTCAACACTTGGTGAGTAAAATCACATGAAGATTTTGATCGATTATACCATGATATGTATATATACATAATTTCCTATGCTCTAAATGTTATGAGCATATACCAGAATGATTCATAAGATGATCATTGGACAATAGTAAATATATTCTTATGAGCTTTTGGAAGAACTAAGAATATATAATGTATAAGTGACAAATAGTTAAAGGTAGTTCATTGTAAAGTGTTACATTGATACTAGTTTTGTCACAAGATACAAATTAAATTTATCTCAATTTAGACTATGGGTGGCACAATGTAATGGAAAGGATGTTCCATGATGGATATGGATGAGTTCCAAAGTTGAGACATTGTGATGGATACTACAACAAAAAGGCTAAGTATATGACTGCTATAGTAGCAGCATAGGAGGGCATTTGTGTTAAGTAGTTTGTTATCAAACTAGGTGTGGTTCAAAGTGGGCTATTACTATGAAGATATGTTGTGTGACAATAGTATCAACATATTTTAACCCGAACAAACTAAAGGTCTACCAAAGGACCAAATTTATACAATGCCATCTCATTTGAGAATGAGTGATGCGTAGAGACGCAAAGACATGCAAATACACACGGAACTGAAACTGTCAGAGCCGGAGATTATGTTAACCACTAGCAATCGCGTATATGCAACACCAGAAAGCCATAGGTGTTCAATACGCAAAGTTTTTCAAACTAGATTATTGACTCTAGTGCAAGTGGGAGACTGAAGGGAATATGCCCGAGAGGCAATAATAAAGTGGTTATTATCTTATTCCTTGTTTATGACAAATGTTTATTTTGCATGCTATAATTGTATTAATTTGGAAACGTTAATACATGTGTGTTTAATAAAGAAAAGGAAAGTTCCTAGTTATGCCTCTCTTATAAACTAGCTCGTTGATTAACAAGATGATCAAGGTTTCCTGATCATGGACATTGGATGTCGTTAATAACGAGGTCACAACATTGGTGGAATGATGTGATGAACATTCATCCGAAGTATAGCATTACGATCAGAGTCATTATGTTTATATTGCTATAACATCATACGAAGTAATCTTAGTCCTTAGACCATGAGATCATGTTAATTGCTAACACCGGAAGAGTATCTTGATAACATCAAACGTCACACCATAATAGGGTGACTATAAAGGTGGGTTCAGTGCTATGAAGGTGTTATGTTGAGGCTCATGGATCAAGAGTGGGATTTGTCCATCCCGATGACGGATAGATAGATATACTCTGGGCCCTCTCGGTGATATCACATTGAAATAGCTTGCAAGCAAGTGATGTGATCACTAGAATGTTATATCACGGGAACGAGAAAAGAGTGCATGTCGGTAACGAGATCAAACTAGGTATTTGGATACCGATGATCGAATCTCGGACATGTAATATATCGCGAGACAAATGTATTTAGTTACGACATTAAAGGTTCACACGATCACAAGAGTCATCGTTGAATATGTGGGAGTCAGTACGGATCTCCAGGTCCCGCTGCTGATTATTGATCGGAGAGGGGTCTTGATCATGTCTACATTATTCACGAACCGTAGGGTGACACACTTAAGGAATACCGACACCATTTGGAGAAAATATGTTTCAGATAAAGATTTAAGAAAGCGCTGGAATCATTTCGATGGAAACCGGAATCGTTTCGGGTGAAATTGCAGAAACTGGTTCTGCATGTGATATTGAAATGTTGCAGGGGGTTTTATGTGAATGTTTGTTAATTAATGTAATTGAAACAATTCTGAATAAAATAAATAAAAGTGTTTTATTTAATGAGAATTTGCATTAAATTTGGTGGAAATTTAATGGAGGTGAGTGGAATTTTGAGTGGGTGGCTAATTATGTGAGTGGGAGCTCCACCCACATGAATGTGGAAGAGGTGGGGGCACCTCCCTTAGCCGTCGGCCATGGTGAGGGGCTGCCCCCCTCTCCCTATAAAATGCCCCCCACTCCCTCCTCTCATCACACACCACCTCCTCGTGAAGGTTCTCTTCTCCCTCTAGTTATTCCCCATGGTCTCGGATTAGCGAGATACATGTTCCCGATGGCTTTATCTGGAAAGTAGTTGCTACTTCCACTGCATCGCTGGAGCGAGGAGGCGGAGGTTTTTCGATGGACCGAACGTGTGTGCGATCACGGATGCACCGCTACTTTGCGGTGCTGGACTTGATGGTGCTGGACCTGATGGTGCTGGAGCTGCTGGACCTGAAGGACTTCCTCACGATCTTGAGATCGGCAAGTTTACGACTACATCAACCACGAGTTCCTACTTGTTAACAAAGCTCGTTGTCTACGAGGGTAAGTTCTCGTTGGATGTATGACCACCCGTTGCTTTGTACCTAGTAGATAGATCTTGGCATGTAGTTCACACTGTAGGAATTTTTTTGTTTTCTATGCTGCGGACCCAACAAATATGCCCTAGAGACAAATAGTAGTAAGGACTGTTATCATGTTTCATATACTTTATGATTAAATTTTATATCATGCTATAACTGTATTGAGTGGAAACATCAATACACGTGTGATATACAAACAACCAGGGGTTCCTAGTGAAACTCTAGTCACTCGTTCATTGGTCAACAAATGATCATGTTTCCTGATCATGTGGCATTTATGCCAGTTGGAAATGAGGTCATCTCATTCAAAGAATGAGATGATGAACCAATACCCAACCTAAACATCGTGACCCGATCATGTCACGAAGTTCAAGTTATGATGATTAGAAATGGATCCTCGTAGACTATTCCTTAGACCGTGAGGCTATATCAATCACTATCTCCCGAGAGTTCTTAGATAGCATCAAACGCCATCTGGTAAAACGGTGGTTATAAAGGTGTGTTCAGGTATTCGGAGGAAACTGTAGAGGCAATATATGTCAAGAGCGGGATTTGTCTGTCCATGTGACGGGAAGATACTCAAGGGCCCACTCGGAGAAGTTATATCCAATAGCTGTGCAGCGTGTGATTTGATCACGGAGATATCACTTGTCGGAACGAGTTAAGTAGCATTGTTCAGTAACGAGATTGAATAAAACATGGTGATGTCAATGATCAGATCTCGGGCAATGCAAGTATCGAATGACAAAGGGAATAAGACACGACTGTCCCGGTTCAAACGACGAAAGATCTTCGTGGAATGCACAGGGGTCACATGGCCATCCAGGTCCCTCTGTCGATCATTGGTGCGGAAGTGTCCCGACCATGTCTGGGGTATCATGCTTAAGGGCTTGATGATGCTTAGAGAGTGTTTATAGGATCGGTAGAATCGCCGAAGAAAAGAAGGGAGAAAACCGGAAGGGTTTCGGTAAGTCCGGAGGAAGTCCGGAGTGGAGGTGGAAGGTGTTCCATGGCCACGGAGATTAAATAATATGTGAATGAATGTTAAATGTTGATTTAATCATTTATTCATAATTATTTAATAAAGAGAAAATTCAAGTAATGGTCAAAAGGCTTAATGGGCTAATTCCGGAGGGAGAGGGCCCATTAGGGGAAAGGAGAGAGGGAGAAGGGGAAAGGGGAAGGCCGGCTGGGCCTAGCCCCCCCCCACGCGGGGCCCACTAGGTAGTCGGCGGCCACCTCCTCCCCCTCCTCTCCTTTAGTCCCACCCCGGGACTTTGAGCGAGGTAGTACCTCCCCTCCCCCTATATATAGTGGGGTATTTGGCCTAGAAAAACACACCAATAATCAATAAAGGTCTCCCCACTTTTGGGAGGACCTCCAATTGATATTTTCTCTCTCCCCCTCTCTCTCTAGTGACCGTGGTCCCAAGTTTGGACTGCGAGAGCGAGAGACATCTTCATCGCGGAGCGCCGTCCCGCTGAGGGATTCGGATCCGGGAGCTCTACTTCCGCAACTACTGCTGGATCGGGGAAACGGGAGTCATCATCGGGCACTGGACGTGTGTAACTCCCCGCGAGGTGTCACAGTTGAGGCACCCAAGTCGTTGGAGCCAGAAGGAGCGCAAGGACTTCATCACGACCTTGAGGTCGGCTTCGGCTCGTCTACATCAACCACGCTCTCCTGAGCGTTGACAACGCTTTTCGGTCTTCAAGGGTAAATTCGTGAAAAGCCCCTCCCGTTACTGTATTACTAATAGATAGGTCCTGGCAGCTTCAGGGGTTCAAGGGCGTAGAGTAAAATTTATTGTTTTTATACGCGGAACCTCTACAATATTCTCATAAGACGCAATGTTCTCAATGACAATGGAGTATAGTGTAATTAGATAGGGAAGATTGAAGGGAAGATTGCAGGACTAAAGGAATGTTCAGAGTAGTGAATGTTTCGGTTTTTCTTGCTTGCAATATCTATTTGTGTTTAATTTAGTAAACATAAAGATAGACAGACATTAAACTACATTAGAATCAAAGATTTTAGGAATTAAACTGCATTACAAACTGATATTTAGTTATCGTGATGATATTCTAGCTCCATACTTCAAGTGTAGCTGAAACTGTTCTGATGTTTTGAATAAACATTTTCATGTTTAACTAGCTAGTTATGGTAAAATATAGAGAAAATCACGGTGTGTTCTGGTAAAATGATTGTTTGCAGGTTTAACTAGCTACACATATTCTCCTGAATGTACTGAAGTTAGGGAGATCCACTTCATGGAGAACGGCTAACTGATGTTGCTGCTCTCAGGACTGTAAGTGCACATGGTTATGTGATTAGCAGCATCCTAGTTATGTGATTAGAAGCATCCTGATTATGTGATTAATAGCATCCTTCATACTTGATACATGCTAGTAATATGTAATGCATCCTGGTTAAATTTTTGTACAGTTTTATCAATTGATTTTGTATAAAAATTACCTAGCATATTTGAAAGATGTATGAGTGCGTATTTTCCATTCAATACATCTCTGCCCTAAATAGTTCCCATATTTTGAGTTTATAGCATCTCTTCCAGCGCATCAAATGGCTATGGCCACACCTAGCAGGGCAACATGTTGCTATCCTGTTGTTTATTCTTTTTCCATCTTTCATGTTTTGATAACAATCTTTCATGTATTTCTGAAGTCCATGGTTATTATGGTATAACCTCATAGTTAGATGAATATGAAATGAATACTTCCTCACAGTGTCTAGTCAACATATGGATTATTTGAATATGAAATGCCTCAATCGTGTCTTGCAGTGTCTAGGATTCTCACTTGGAAGATTTGAGTCTGATGAGAGGTAAAGACATGTACTGTTTGTTGAGAGGTAAACACATGGAAGATTTGAGTCTAATTTTGTTGAGGTTGCTGCTGTTGTGATAGAAGATCAGAAGAAGCCCGGAGTTCTGCACCACAGTTTTAGTTGCTATAGCCACCATGTTTTGCTGCTCGTGTATCTATTCTTGATTGTATGTAGGTTGTTGGATCTAAACTGTGATTATACTTTTTTCTACTCTTTCACTGTGTGTGCTTGTATCTCTATAAATTATATTGCTGGTCTTATTTGGGTTTCTTTCTCTTAGAAAGGCATTCAACTTTGTACATTGTATTGTTTGAAATAATTCTGGGCTTATATGGTTGGACGTTCCTTTTGGAAAGGCCTTTTACCTCTGTATCTTGGTTAATAGTATAAATGGAGTGTAAAATCCCATCGACCTGGACAATAACGGATCCTATCTGTGTACAATTTTGTAAAGAACAGAAAATAGAAAAGGACCGTTGTCAACACCCGGATTTTTAATCCCAGATGCCTGTTATGCCATACCTCGCAATCCCAGGATTACCATTTTTGCGAGACATAACAGATTGGATATCACAGTACATCATCCATTACAAACCATAAATAAGGTCTTACACAAATATAAAGGATCTCATGATCCAGTCTTAATACAACAAGCAGCGGAATAAATAAGAAGCGTAGCGGTGGGGTCCATCTGCAGGGGCACAGGCAATGCTGACGAAGGCATATAGTCCTAGTTATCATAGCCGTCCTGATGGCCGTCATCTTGGTAGTCTCCTTCATAGTCTGGCCATCAGAATAGCCAGGGACAAAAGCCATGAGTACTCTTTAAGTACTCGCAAACTATCACTAACAAGTAAGGTAATACTAGTGGGAGAGCTAACTCTATATTTATTTGTAAAGCTAAGTTTGAAACCTAAGCTGAGTTCAGAAATAAAGAAAGATAAAATAAAGTTCTAGAATCACTTAAGTTGGGAAGCTAGTGTCATAGTCACAACTCTGTTGTGTTCAAGTCAAGATTCATCATTCATCTCATAAGTCATTTTGAAAACATCTGACAACGAAACAGTATGGCCACTCCAACTGTCCATAACTGTGGACGCGGCTATTCGAATAGTTTGACACTCTGTAGAGGTGGTACACTTCACCACAAGATTTGATACATCTGTCAGGGATAACCCTGAATCATCATACTTAGTATGCAGATAATCAAACATAACCTTTCCTTTACACACCCTAGTATAAGCACCTCTCCTATGAGCATGGCCTCCCAACCATGACCATTTGTCATCTTGGGCACTGCATAGGTGGACAACATTGAGAGGTAGCCTCAGCTCAAACCTCTCCCGCGAGGGAACTAATACTAATGCATATAATCTTCCGCTAAGCCTTACCCAATTCAGGTATTGTGGTTGTACGGTAAAATTGGAATGGTATCGCATCCGAATACAACCATCAGTTTTGTAAAAGGGGTTAAGGCTCATGCCTCAACATTTTCATCATCCTAAACCATTTGCGTTTCTCAACACATGTCAAAACATCTCAATAGAATGACTCATCATTCCAAGTTTTTCATAAATCATTTTCACCAAGTATTCCCATCTAAAGTGAATCAAGTTTGGATTTAGCTCTAAACTACTAAGTTAAGAGTGTTCACTAAGGTGGGATGCTAATCTCAATCTCATGCCATAGACTGACATCTAAGATTATCTAGATAGGTCAAATTTTATACTTTTTATGCTACCTTTAAAACAAGTAAGGTACTTTGGCAAAGTAAAGGAAGGTAAAGCTTGGAAATAAAACTTGGGGTAGGTAATATTCAAAGTGGTGTAACCAAAGCATGCCTAATGCACCTTTCTTAGGTTATCTAACTTAATTCTAGCTTGCTAACAATAGCTTGCCTTGGGTTGTGCAGTGGTTGAAGTTTTCTTCTTCCTCCTCTTGGTAGAACGCCTCCTCCTCGAAAGCTTGGTCGGTACTATCTTCTATAAATACATACGGAGTACACAATCACCAAACAATACTTATCTAGGCTACTTAGCACACTAAGGCATACATTTGATGATCTATTATCATCACAAGCATCACAAGGTTTTATTTAACTAGCTTCATTCTTTTCATTTGAGAAAAGTAATTTCTACTCATTAAAAATAACTAAGATTTAATATTCTCCACTTAAAATATGGGATCATGTGGACACATTTCCTCACCACATATTATAACATATTGGAATGTGATTTAAAGGTTGTATCACATTTAAATAAGTTTAAGTTTAATAATTAATGATTTAAAGTGACTAGAAATGCCTATATAGCATTATTTTGGTACTAGTCCAAAGTCACTGCATGCAAACCTTAATATTATTACATATTCAGATAGGTATGGTTAAATGTGATTTTTGAGAGTTAGAATCAACTCAAAAGCTAACATGGTTGATTTTATAAAAATGTTGCAAGGTGCAAATGCTTCTGTTTTGTTATTTTTACTAGGAGAGATCTCTAATTCTAAATGAATTAAATCCAACAGGCTCTGATAGATCTTTTCAGTAGCTTTCTAGCAAACTTGCAATCACTCCATTTTGATTTCTAAAACTCTTTGAATTGATTTTTAAACTAAGGGACAGAAGTGAGTTCAAACTAAAATAGAAAAAACCTAATTTGAATTACTGGGTCAGCGCGGGAAAGGAAATGGTCCGGCCGAGTGACGCTCCGTGGCGCGGATGACAACTGACGGAGGGTCCCGCAGGTCAGCGGCACATAAATCGTGAAGCGGTACGGGGCGGCGTGGACCGTGCGATTAAAAAGAAGATCTACGGTTGAGGATCGTCGTCTCTGGCGAACAGGTCGCCGGCGAGAGCTAACCCTAGCGGCTCGGTGGGGGGTACGTGGGGGCTTACCAGGGCTCCAGCTAGCGTGGCGATGGGGGCAATCGAGCTGGTTGACGACGGCGGTTCTAGCGTGGTCGCGGTGGCTCCTGGGGTGGACGAAATCGACGGCAGCTTCTCCTCCTCTGCAGCGGGCTCTTCCGGTGCAATTCCGGCGAACTATGGCTCGAGCGGCTCTGGCGAGAGGGAGGAAAGGCTAAGTGGAGAGAGGGGAGTGAGATGGTGTGAGTAGTTTGTGCTGGGGTGGCCTCCTTTTATAGGGCGACGAAGTGACCGAATGGTACGACGGAGAGCTCGTCGGTGACGCTGATACAGGCTGCTAGCGGCATGGGCTGGGTAGGCGGACAGTGGCCTGCCTCCTGGCGGTGCTCTACGGCTTCACTGCGTAGCTAGGGGTAGTGGCGTTTGGTCGAGAGCGTTTCGCGCTCTAGGAGACAAAGGCGGTGCTCGACGCGGCGCTCTGCGACTGTGGGTCGCGCGGCGATGCATGGCCGTGTCTGGCGGGGTGCTGGGGTCGAGGTGGAGCGGCGTGCATGGTATTGGGTCGAGAGGCGGTCTGTGGCGTGCTGGCGGCTAACGCGCTCTGGCGTGCTCTGGCGAGCTCGCAGAGAGAATGAGCGGCGGTGCTGGGGAGTGGTCCAGTGGCTGGGGGTGATCGAGGGGTGGGCAGGTAGGTGCGGTAGGGTTAGGCGGAGCTAGTGGTGGTGCTGAAATGGCGTGGCGCTGTCCCTGGCACTCTGCCCTCTTCTGGCCGGTGGGGACCACAAAGTGGCGACGCTCCACTGCTGCTGCTGCTGCTTAGGGGTAGGCCGCTGGGGTGCTGGTTGGACTCAGGGGGGACAAGAGTGATCAATGCAAGGCAAATGGCTCGACAAGAATTGATCAAAACAGTAATAGTTAGGCTAAATTGATTCTGTCTACAAGGTGTTTATAGAAATGGCCAAAAGAATTCAAGTTTTGAATTTTGGGATGATTTTTGGTGGAGTTGTTTGTCACATTCTTAAGCATCTCTGGTTGCTTGGGTTTTGAAAATGGAGTTCATTTGAGTGGTTTTTGAATAAGTGTGATCTTGATACCTACACTAGATTCCATTTTCAAATGCCATTTAAAATTAGTGTTTGCAAGTTTTTGGTAGATCACAAAGTGGGCCTTGGTACATCACTACATGTACTAGAAAGGGGTGCAAATATCCACATTTGTTTCTATTAAGAATTGAGTCCTAGGAATAGCCAAAGTAGGCATGTTGATTAAAATGGCACAAATGACCATTTGCTTCTTTTATTCATTTTGATTTGTTTTTCTTTGGGATTTGTTTGGGAATCATCTAGATAATGTTTATTTGACCTAAGAATCATTTACAATCAATGGCTCACTTAATCATGGCAATTCAAAACAACTCCTATTTAAATGCACACCCATATGAATGCTTTAATATTTTTAAATGAAAAAGTTTTTATTAACTCTAATTTTGATGATTTGGATCTTGATCATTTGGATTAGAGTTTTGGGATGTTACAACCGTAAAAGGCCAAAAGCCCAACAACGAAACAGACTCTAAAATAGCTATAGCCCAGAAAAGAAATTCAGTGTAAAAAGGCAACGACCCAAAAAATACACAATAAAAGAACAAGAAAAGGCCATAGTTATTGGGCTTGGCCCGTTTAAAAGGATGAAGTGGACTAGGCTGAATATGCTGCCACGTCAGATTCCACGTAGGATTAGCTTACGTGGACATGCTAGATTACCGTTTTGGTCATGAACTCCATGACCATCTATTTTGGTCATAATAGTCCATGACCAATTCAAAAAAAGGTCGTGAATTGTCTATAGTGACCCTTGTTATGTGACCTACTACTTTTGGTCATAGAAAGGTCATAGATAGATTACTATGACCTTTCAGTGACCAATATTTGAGGTCACTAGTTAGCATATTTCTTGTAGTGCAAGAACGTGGAAAAAGAATGCCGGTATTTCACCACAATGGTTATACCATATGCCAAATCGACGAAGAACGCCTCCACAAAAAATAAGCCTTGGCTACTCGCTAGCCAAGTTGATCAATTTTTTTATTACCGACCCGTCAAAGCCCAACTGTGTTGTAGTTAGGAGGGGCAAGAGGAGCATCATCGGAATGGAAGGAGATGCCAACGAGCAAAACTTCGACAAAAACGGCGACCTAAAGATCGACGAGGAATTCGACAAGTACTTCGACATGCCTACTACTACTAAAGTAAGAAGGAAGACACACTACCTACTAAAGGTTGTCCATTCACAAGAAGAAATCTCAAAGTACACGGGCTAAAGTATTCAACCACGACGAAAAAGGGCAAGAAGATTGTGAAGAGACGCTAGTTCGACACATCACAACACGACGTGTGACTTTTTTGTGTATTAATTCATATGTATTAATTCATGTGTTTTTGAATAAATATGCATGTGTATGTGCTTGGTTTTAAATATATTTGTAACATATAATTTTTAAATAAAGAAAAATATTGATTTGAATAAATATGCATGTGTATGTGCTTGGTTTTAAATATATTTGTAACATATAATTTTTAAATAAAAAAATATTGATTTGAATAAATATGCATGTGTATGTGCTTAGTTTTAAATATATTTGTAACATATAATTTTTAAATAAAGATTTTTTTGACCCAACTAGGATTCGAACCTGGCTGCCACAGGTCCCTGAATATGCATCATAACCGCTAGGCTAGTGTGTGTTTGTTGTCCAATTACAGCCTCGTGCCGTTTATTTGGCTAAGTGCCAAGGTTCTGTGGCGCATTCCTCCGAAATGCACCACAGAAGAACCACCACAGAACCTTGGCACTTAGCCAAAACGGCTCGCCCTTCCCCTTTTCCCCTTCCACTTCTTTTCCCCAATCTATCATGCCCGAAAAACCCTAGCTCTCGCCCGCCCCCGCCGGAGCCTGTACCCACTGCCGGAGGAGGATTTCATGGAGGAGATCCGCCCCCACCACCGGAGCCCATGGAGGAGAGCCGCCCCCATCGTTGGAGCCCTGCAGCCACCGCCGCGTCGGAGCCCTAACGCCGCCCCACGAACCCATACGTGGAGGAGAGCCCTGCAGCGTGGAGGAGAGCCCTGCAGCGTGGAGGAGAGCCCTGCAGCGTGGAGGAGGAGCCCCCGGAGCCCATCCGCAACAGGAGGAGGAGGATAAGGGGGCACCTCGCCGAAGCCCCGCCACCGCCGCACCGGACCACCGCAGCACCTCGTCGTCGTCGACCACCGCAGCAGCAGCGCACACGTACGGTTCGTTCCCCCTCTGAACTCTCAATTGAGCTTTAGTGTTGACGAAGTCAGTTGTAAATTCAAGTTTTGTTGCGATTGCTGACCACATTTAGCATGGTATTTACACAGTTACTGTCACATGAAGCCACTAACATATCTTTTTTGTCACATTTAGCATGGGTAGTTGTCATAACTCATAACTTTTCTGTCATAAAGTTGACCTCTGTCACATGAAGCCACTAACAGATCTTAGTTGACCTTTGTCATTGAAAATGATCTGAATGTTACGTTCTGCATATGCTCTGTTTTATGCTATATTTATTCCCGGCTATATGTAGCTTACCGCCTATAACCATGCTGGTTTCCAGCACCTTGATTCCTTTGGGCAATATACACGTGAGAAAAAAATCCCACTTGGTTTAAAGAATGCCCCCTTGTATCTCAGTAGTACTTCTTTATGATGTCTATAGCCAATAGAGGACCCTTGATTATCCTAGGCCTAATGTTTGGTATTCAGATTCCAGACATGAGTTGCCCGTTGTATGTTGGTTCTTTATGATGGTTACTATGTCCAGTAGGGCAGCATTTGAATGGCATAGGCCTAATGTTTGGTATATTCAGATTTCAGACATGAGTCACCCATTGTATCTTGCTTCTTTATGATGGATACTAAGTCCAGCAGAGGAGCATTTGAATGACCTAGGCCTAATGTTTGGCCTTTATGCGTTTGCTTCAAAACAAATATGACACACTTGAATTATTCCATAAAATAGCTATTTATTTTATTGATTATTGATTTGCTTCATAGTTCAAGATGGGCTCATGATAGAACTCTCATTCTTGGATTGTGAACACTGAAGAAATTATATCTGTTACAAGTGCTTGGATTGTGGTTGTGCCGCTACTGTCATTGTGGAACGCCTATAGGAAGTTTTCCATGATTTGATTAACTGACAGGGAATTTAGGGGCTAATGGATTATAATCATTGGAAAGTTCATGTACATACTACATCATACCGTTAGGATTATGCGAGTAAATTGCTTTGTTTAATTGTCTGAAAGAGATAACGGGGTTCCTTCCTGTATGAGATCTTTCTATAGGATCCATGTATTCCTGGGATTTTCATTTATTTATGTGGTTTTGCTTATGTGAGATAAATAGTTCTAGAAGTGGAAGCCTCTATTTTGAACTAGCAAGGGGCATCTACCTTCTTAAGAAATGTATCATTCTTAAGTGTGCCTGTTCATTTCCTCATTTGCAACTATAAAAAAATCTGCTAAATTTGTAATCTGATTTGATTGAACAAGAATGAGAACTCCATATGTCCAAAAAACTGAAGATAGGAGGAACGCACCTTGCGTGTTTGTTTGTGTGAGCATGAGGTGGCTCTGTGCTCCTGTAGCTCTGACCAAGGAAGAGAAGAGGAAGATGGGGTGTGTCTGATTTGTGGAAGTAACTTATTGCATGTTGGTTTGGGCCTTTTGGCTTGTAGAACTACTTACCACAGCACAATCTGGGGATCTTTGTAGCTTGTTCTTCTTTGTTTTGTTATATGGTATCACTGTTCTTTTGTTCTGGTATCACTGTTCTTTTGATCATTGCCTCTATCACTGAATGTATCTAAATGTCTTTGGTTATCTTCTGTAGCTTGTTCTTCTGAATCCTTAACCTCTTTCTTGCAGATAACCTGAATTTGATATATCTAGATTCATCTTAAGTTTTTAACACTAATTATAGTGTTGTTATATGGTACTGCTGTTACATGGTGCTGTTATATGGTGCTGTTATATGGTTCTGCTATATGGTGTTGTTATATGGTGATGCTATATGTGGATGGGCCTATCAATATGGGGATGGTGTGTTTTGTCTTGCATGGATTTCTTTTGAGTTGCCCATTTCTCCCGAAGTGTCGATTCACTTCCGTTTCGGTTGAGAAATGGGCACTCCTAGGTCAAAAAATTAGCAAAGGTCATGCCGAATTTTTTGGCCAAGATTTGTGCTAACTTTTTGCCTGTTTTTAGTAGAGTAGTGCAAACATGTCGGGCAACAATGAGGCCGGCCCTTCTAAGGACATGATCGACATCGAAGAACAAGCTAGACACGCCAACGAGTCATCCTGGCGGGGGTCCCAATAGGAGGAGGAGGAGGCGATGAGGATGACACCACCACCGGAGGAGGAGGCGACCATCGCCAGAGCTGCTGGGGCCAATGAGGGAGGAGATCCTGATTACGAGGGGGACGAAGACGACTACGATGGAACTAGTGAAGGTGGCGACAAAGAGAATGACACCACCGATGGCGGCGAGCGCACGGATGGCGGTAGCGGCAACCCGATCGCTTCTCAGAAGAAGAAGAAGGAAAAGAAGGATCGGAAGGTGCTAGTGCTCGCTACCGTCTACGATGAGTTCACTGAGGTCATAGAAAGTGGCCAACCCATTACGCCAGAGGCGATTGCTGAAGGGTACAACCTGCAACTCGGGTGCATCGTCCGGGTAAGCATGTCGATCAACACGAAGTACATCAGACATGCTGATAATGCAGCTTTGGTCGATAACCTCCTTAAGAAGCTTCACAAGAGATACAGATTCCTAGAGCGGTTTAGAAACCTCGAGAGAAAGAACCCGATGAACAAACTAGCCCTCACGAAGCCTTGAGCAGCTGGAAAACCCAGGTGAAGAATAGCATTGACAAAGGTGAAAGCTAGGAGGTTATTAGTAAGAAAAATCCGATGCTCGACGAAGAGGAGTTTAAGATATTCAAGGCGAATATAGCTACCGCTAACGCTATACATTAGACTAACTGGGGCAAGACTATGCGGGAACAAAACATAGGTAACCACCGCCTTGGAAGCAGCGGTTACAGGGGGAAACAGGCCATTTGGGACAAGGAGCACGCCAAGCTTAAACGCCTTGGTAAATACAACCCTTGGCTTAAAATCACGAACTTGTAGCTTAGGCAATTTGTTCAGGCCCGCTACTACCTGGACAGGAAACAGGGGAGTTCATCACCGACGATCTGGAGGTGAAGGAATTCGAGAAGAAGCTGGTAAGGAATTTATTGCTGATCTCAAGTCTATTGCGTTCTAATTAAAATAATGAAGCCAAGAATCTAAATGGGTTCACCTTTCCTTGTCTCTGCAGGAGGAGGAACTGAACGCTCCTGCCACAGAGTCGTCACAGGATTCAACGGAGCCGTGGGACACGGTTTTCAACAGGGCGACAAATGCTTACAAGAAGAGGGACAAGGGGTTGCCACCATCCTCAGCTGGCCGTGTGTCTGGCTTCGGTACGAGCATGAAGTTCAAGGAGTACTATAAAGAGGACGCCAAGAAAAGAAGGGAGAGAAAGAACCAGTCGGCGGCTAAGGATAAAGCCGTTGTTGAAGAGTTGAAGATGAAGGTGCAGACACTAGAGGAGAAGGCGGTAGACGAGAAAACGGTGGACAAGTTAGTGGAAGAGAAGCTCCGCACGATGATCCCCCCTGAGTTTTTCGAGGGGCTTACTGCTTGGAATGCGGGAGGTCGACAGGAGCTGATACATCTGCCCAGCTTAAGCAGCAGCAACTCGGGCATCAATGTTAACATGTCGCCGGACCTGGTGACCCCGCCAGCCGTCAACATCAGGACGGAGCCGCTCGTTTTGGTCACACCGACACCCCTCCCGCCATAGATACCAATAAGGCGCAACCGATGGCGGTGGTGCTTCGTGAGGCACCCGAGCGGAAGAATGCAGATGATGATAGGCTGGCCGCCGGCATCAGCTGTGTCTCTACATTAGCCGAGCTCCATGCCATCATCAAGGTAACTAATTAGTTAGTGCACGTCATCTCCTTTATGCCTTTGATGCATGACTGCTGCCATCTCATGATGCCCAACAACATGTTTTGCCTCAGGACACTTCTTGCGTACTCCTGCTTAAAGATGTCGGCGGTGAGTTGAAGGATGTTGCCAAGGGCACTCTCATGCAACCGACGAGCCGCACGATGCACAACAATCCAATGGATGATGACGTGATGAGGGTCAGGTTGGCTCGGGTGTTGCCAGGGTGCGACGACATGGACCCCCCCTTCAAACTCACGGAACCAACGAACACAAGACCCTTGGAGAATGCTACAACTGGCCCTTGACATGGCCAAAGACCCAGATTCGTCTTGCGGGGAGGAGCACCGGCGCCACCTCTCGATCAATCGCCCGGCCACCACCTCGGAAGCCAGCAGCCGCCATTGTCGCCAACACCAGTCGTCACCAGCAACTCTTGGCAGCGTGTGTACCACCACATGGAAAAGACATTGTGCCGCAACCTCCATCGCCCCCGCTACCACCACCACATGTTGGAACCCATGAAGATGGTGATGAATTGGTCAACATTGACGACTTCATAACCACCGGCGCCGACAAAGGATTGTATATGCCTTCTGTGGATGAAGAACCCTTCACAGCTCGTGACCATCAAGCTGGTCGGCCCAATACATGCACGCAACGCCTGGTCTTCCATGGTCTTTCTCAAGAGACGCCTCCGGCCGCCGATCCACCACAGGAGAAACCGGATTGGTTTTCAGCCCCAACACACTCTGGAAGGCAGCTGATGAGCAGATGGCAGTGGCTGACACTGTTGTGAAGAAGAAGCACTACAGGAAGAGAGGTCATAATAATAAGAAGAAGGGTGCGAGCCAGCCTCTTCCGAAGAGGATCTGGGCTCAGGACGCCGTCGTCGTACCATCCACACAATATGGCTTGCCCCGAGTGCATGTAGCTGGTGATCCGATATTGACTCCGAATATGCTCCACATCGTGGTGGGAGCCATGTTAACTTTGCACGAGGGGGTCAAGACACTAGAGGGCATCCTTCTTAAAGACAAAGATCCAAATTACCCGGTTTTCACGGCCAAGGTGCCATTGGACGTGGGCTTCGTCGATGAACCCCCCGCGGATATATTTTTCATAGCGTACAAGCTGTTTCTCACGAAACGGCTAGACTATAACTTGGTCCGCCTATACGTGCTCAATCTGGTGATCAAGATCAAGAGAGAGAGAGTACCCCGAAAATTGCGATAGTGGATCCCTACTACATGCGGGACAACCAGTTGGTCGAAGGATCAGAGACACGGACCAAGGCGACGGCGTACCTTGAGAAGTTCATGGTGGACAACAAGAGGAAGGACACACTTCTTTTGCCTTTCTTTCCCGAGTAAGTACACACATTCTCTCATCGCCACCGTAACTTATGCATTTCTTATAGATTTCTTCCTTTGCTCCTTTTCCAACATTCCGTTCCAATTGTGTTGCATAGAGACAAATACTGCACACTCATCGTCCTTGCCTCGAGGTATTCGCTGGCCATGTATTTCGACTCAGGGAGTTTGACAAAGAAGAAAGACTACACCAGAATAAGGGGTATTCTCAATGAGGCTCTCGAGGGCTATGCCAAGAAGGGATGCACCTTCATAGATAAGGGGGAATGTATCAAGGATGGCAAACACGTGTTCAAGCATGTTCTCGAGTTCCCCTGCGTCATGCAGCCGGCTAATGGTGGTTCCAAGGAGGCCTTCTACATCCTCCATCACCTTAAAGGCTATGTTCGGGATTGCCAGAACCTAACACTGCCATCTAGTCTCCGAGGATGGGCCGAAACTTTGGCGCGAAGCGACGATGATGATATTAGAGAAGACTTCCATCGCATTCAGCAGAAGTTGTCGCAAATCATCATTGAAGATGTCAACACAAGGAGGGCCCTAGAACAAGCCAGAGGGTTGAGTAAGAGGGAGATCGAAGAACGCCTCCATAATCAGGGTGACACAAGGACGTGGATGACGAAAGAGGGTTATCTACCGTTCCCGAAGCCGAGCGAGAAGAAGAAGTCTTCATGATCGATGTGTGCCTCTAGCATGGTCCAGTGTGTGTATATTCTTGATGGACGCCTGTTGTAGTGTGTGTGTCATAAACTTTACTATCTTGTGGTCGAAATGGTCATTGTTGTTAGACTTAAACTACCTTGTGTGGTCGTGTTGTTGTTGAACTTATTACTTCTATGATGATCACGAGATGCTATCTTTTAGGTTTATGGATCCTTTGTTTTATATTTTGTGAATATATATATATATGGATGTGAACCCTTTATTAATTATTTTCGTTGTATTTTTAATAATATGCCTTGCCGTCTATAGAGATGGCGACGATGTGGTATGTCGTGTACATGGGTAGGGTTCCAGGAGTCTACGAGGAGTGGGAGGATTGTCACAAACAAGTGAACAAGTTCAGCGGCAACATCTACAAAGGATGCGCGACTAGAGAGGAGGCGGTAGCCAAATGGAGGAACCACCTATGGAAGAAGAACCAGATGAAGATATTGGTCGGGCTCATGCTCTTCTCACCATCATCACATCTGTATTCTATTTGATCCTAGTGTAGGCGGCGGTGACCACTTCATATTTGTAATGTGAGATGATATGAACTTTGTATTCGGCACTTGTGTAAAAATTCGGCACTTGACACCATATATGTATCTCGATCGGGCTCTAAGTGTTTGTATTATATATATGTCGGTTTTCATGCATCTACTACTTGTGCAATGTACTGTTTATACTCATCTGGATAAATACTGTATAAATCTTGTATAAATACCTGATTATACACTAGGAACGTATTTTACTTTGAATACGTGTTACACAATCAGTGGCGCATATCATGATATAGTCAGTGGCACATAGGCTTTCTATGGCGCATATATGTAAATGCACCACTAAACTTCTTCCTGTGGCGCATATGAAGAAATGAGACTTCTGTGCCGCATATCTATATGCACCATAGAAAACAGTTATCAGTGGCGAGGTAACAGTGGCGACTGACATATGCGCCACAGAAGTACCATTTTCATGCGCCACAGATAAACTGTTTCCTAGTAGTGTGTGGTCCACGTCCTCTCGTCGGCGTGAGGGTTTTCTTTCCTTTTTAGGTAGTTTCAATGTTTTCTTTGGAATGCTAGGGCGAGGACGACATTCTGAAGTTCTCGTTGGCCTATCCACACTCCATTGGTGTGCCGAACACCGGCGAAGGACATGTGAAATTATTTGTCCGAAAGATCTTCAAGAACCTGGTAGGTTTTTGTTTTGGTTGGTGCGGTTGAAGGTTTGGTTCTTCCATTATATGTATCTCATTTTGATGATGGTTTGTGCTTTGGTGCGTTGGATTGTCCAACTCTAGTGAAGGAGGGGCGATGACAACGACGCACCTTCGGTTCTCTTTAGTGGTTTTAGTCGACACGATTTGACAAAAACCCTATCGGTGTTGCTTTACTACTTTTAAAATTATATATTTATAATCTATTAATAGGCAAACAAGTATAATCTATTAAATATTTTTTGGGAAGCCTAGTCGCTCCTAGGAGGGGCGGATCCGGAACCCTAGCCACTGTCTGTCCTTTCAATCCACCCTCAATCCTCCCGCCGTTGTTGAAGGATGTCGCCGGCCAAACACCATGTGCCAGATGGTAGTGGCGGGATCTCATCCCCTAGCGCGGATAATGGTGGCAAGAACTCCTGCCGGAGTCTCGCGGCAACCCTGGACATCATGGCTCTTCCGGTTGAGATGGATGTCGGGGCGGCGACCTCAGGCTTCTCTTGTGACCTTGGTGGCTACCGTGGCCGTGAGGGCGGCTAGTTTGGCGGGCTCAGTGCAGTTTAGCCTCTCATCTCCGCGTGGTGCGGGTGGTGGCGACGGTGCCCGTTGAGATCTCCGTCCTGCCATTGGAAGTCGGTGGGCGGCGCATGGGGGGCCACTGATTTGCCTAATAAAGGAGTCGGTCCTAGGTTCTTCTCGTGTCAAGAAGATGTTCTGCTTGATGCCTGACCTCATTGATGCCCGGTGACGAGTTCCGGAAGGCTCTGCCGGAGATCTCCGTTGGGCGCTTCTTGTATGTACATTGCTAGATCGGATGAAATTCGTTCATTTGAACCCCTATTTCTGGCTGTGTGGCTTCAAGAGGATGTAACGTGAAGCTTCATTGTCTATTGTCATCATGGGACCTATCGCTGTTTCGATTTCCATGGTGAAGACGATGGCACAGAATGTCATGACGGACGAGAACTAAGGTCTAATAATGGCGAACCGAGTCTCCGAGGCGACGATGACTTTGCTTGGTGTTTCTTGACTTATAACAGCGACATCAGCAAGCAGGGATGGCAGTATAGGAGGAGTACAAAGTCTTATCTTTGAGGATGAAAATCAAAGATCTGACGTTAATTGGTTGTGTCTGGCAATTGCTCCTTGGAGGCATTATTTTGAGAGTGCGAACTTTTTCTAAGGTGAAAACCTAACATCTATAATTGGACGGTAACAACGCTTGTGCACTGTTTTCTTCTTGGATGTGCGTTTGGAAAATTTAGACTCCGGATGTTGTCTTGGCAGGAGTTTGTGTTACGGATACAAAGTTTTGATCTCTTTTTTTCAGGGTGTGTACATCTATAATCTTTTTAAGGTATTTCATTATTGTAGAGGCCAGATGTAATCGGTATCTCCACAGTTTTAACCATAGTTTTAAAAATCAGACCGGTTTGGTGGTTTAACCAGAAAAAACCTAAACCGATGACCTCACCGGTTTTTTAAGAGGCACCGGTCCAAATAGCAAAAAACCAGGAAAAAAGAAGAAGTTGCAAGAAGAATCGAACTCAAGGCCTTATCCTAGATAGAAATAGCATCAAATAAGGCCCAATACCACTTAAACACACCATGTTTTGTGATTACGTATTGAAATATACGCCTAATATACATTTTATTGTCATTTTGTTCCGATTTTTTGCGTAAATTTTAATAAAAAAGAACGATTTTTTGTCGCCATCGAACTGAATAAACCACTGGTCCGACCAATAAAAACCTGAACCAATAGCCTCGCCGGTTCGGTCACCGGTCCAGTTTTTTAAACTATGGTTTTAATCGTATTCCCTACATAAACAACAGTGTAAGAAGAAAACTACGGACGACGCCAGCTCTTCTGTGTCCTATTTTTTTTCTGTGGCTAGCCTCAAGGCCTCATATACACTTTTTTTTAGGGAACTATAAAGGCCTCATACAATTGAATCGTGAAATATAGAAGGCCCTGGAAGCGTCTGGGGCCATACCCGCAGGCCGAGCAAGGCACCATCGCAACGGCCCAGACTCCCTTTGTGGCACGTCGAGCTCGAGCCCACATCTTCTGTCCCTCTCCTCCATTTCGCCCCCGACGCCGGCCTCTCCAACCCCGTCGCGAGAAACCCGTCCCGGATGTCGGAGGCTGTAGAAGCACCGGAGGCGCGGGAGAGGGTGCCGCCGTCGCGGCCCTACTGACCAAGCCGGCCGCTTCTACCGCCGCGTGCGCGTGTCCCCTCCGGCGACGCGTCCTTGATCAGCTCCTCCCTCTTCCGTGTCTGTAAGGCCCCGCTCCTCCTCCTCTCGTGCCCTCTCACCATCGCTCCCAGTCACTTCACTGCGACGCCCGGTTTGCTTGTCCTCGCAAGAATTTTCGGTCTGGCTTCTCATACGGATCCTTTAATTGTTTTCAAAAAATTCTGGGACTTTTTTATACGTTTCTTCTCTTTTTTGTTCATTAATTTCTTCTCAAGAAGGGTTTTTTCTTTATATTTTCCGCTCGTACGTGACACTTTGAGCAGACGCTAGTTTGTGAGCGATATATACAAGGAATTTCCCTTTTTTTATGGTTCGCGCGGTGGTGGAGTACTGGATTTATTGCGCGCTGGTGTGTATATGCGCTGAATCACTGGCAGTTTTGGGGGCAACCTTTGATTTACAAGAAAAATCTTGTACCGTAGTCCGTACATGAAAGATACCTTTTCTAAGAATGCTGACCTGCTTCAATTTCTGCCTTTTCAGTTAAAATACTTTCGAAAGTTTTTTACTGTTCCTTTGATCATGCAAATATGAAATGCACCTCAGTTACATCTAAGCTAGTATTTCTGCCAGTAATTTTCTTTGACGGGCATGACTATCTTTCTGTTTCAAATATTTCCTGCCAAGTGCATGACTATGCCGCTGTCTGCACAAGATTTCAAGTGAAAAATACATTTAGCGGCTATTCACCTCTGATCAAGATTGCTTCTGATGATATAGTAGTTGATGTTTGACCAAAGATTGAATCAACTATTATGGAAGAGACAGTTTGATACTTTCAAATGCCAATGGCTTGTATTCTCTACTTTTGTTGGCAGGATTTAATTACTGGAATAATCTATGCCCTCTTTTGGAAGCATAGTCAGAATGCCCATGAGCTGTATTCTCTACTCCTGTATACTGATATACATATCAAAATATGCTTCCGAAAACTACTTGATTACTCCTATTACCTGCCGCTTTGGAGAGTTTGGATCCTCAGCCAACCATGCCTAGCCCAGCAAGGATTTCTAGCTAGCACTAGCTATAGCCTGGAAAAAGCTAGGCTATTCGTTTGGTTCCATGAGCTTGCTACCACGTATGAACGGGAGTTACCATCATAGAAGCACTTATGCGCACTTCTCCAGCTCCTTGCCGTCGGAAGCGAGCCAAATCGGCTCGCCCAGCTGAGCGTAGTTTTTCTAGCCAACCGAGGCTAGTTTGCCTGGCAAAACTAGTATTTTATCTCTTACCAAACTCTTATCCTTGCTTAGCTAGGCTATAACCAACTTTGCTTAGGATCCAAACGCACCCTGAATGATGATGCCTGTATCCGAACCACTTCAATATCTAGTCGTTTGAGTTGTGCTCTGATGGAGTCCAATTCTATTTTGCATAGTGATGATTTGAACTTTCTGATGTATCTTCTCTGCATGTAGTGATATCCATTTAATGTTACTTTACAAGATTGTGTTACTCTTATGAGATACAAGTAAAGGCAGAATCGCAAATTTTGTATCAAATTAGGATCACCCATTTTCATGTTTATCTGCTTTTCTATTAGGAACTAACGCATCCATGGATCCAATGCAAAAGTCAAATGCTTTGTATCTGAAGCGCAAGCCTGTTGATGATTGCTTGGCAAAAAATTCCAAGTCTCATCGTGCTGAAATGGAGATTGCATCTTCTGAGCCTGCTCACAGTTGTCACAGTCAACCTAATCTGGCTAATGATTGTGTTAATTACCTGAAAAGTGGAGTGCCAAGTCGTGTTGTGTTCTACAAACAAGGTTCTTGGTGTGATTTTCCTGACAAAGTAGTGAAATCCATTGTTGATGCATTCAAAGAAGACAAATCTAGTGCCGTCGTTGTGATGGATGACCAGGCTCTTCTTGTTGATTTCTTATCGATGACCTTGGTGAACCTAAAAACAAGAAAACAACGATCTGTTGCATGGCTTGATGGCACTAACAAGTGGTCTTTTCCGTCTTCATTCTTCGATGAGGAAGTTGGTGAATCCACAAGACTGGGCACAAGAGTTGATAAAGGTGGTGCACAAGTTTGTGTCGGCGGTAATGTTATGAAGCCTCCATCTGATGCTGCGAAACAAGTTATGCTTGAAGCCAGCCCTCCAGTTTTACAGAGTTCTTCTGCTTCAAATGTATTGCGCAAGAAGATTGTACATGTTGAAAGAGGTAACGAAAGATTTATGTTTGTTCAGAATCTTTTCCTCTCTGGTATGGGTTCATTTGCAGTGCCTAACAACATTCTTCATATTCATCGGTACTCTCCAAAGGATATCACTGCACAGTGTAGACTTGAAGCTTTCGAAAGACAGATGAGGCTGTCAGGACAGAAATCTGGCAATGCAATTGCAAGATATGGATGGCTTGGATCTGGAAAGCAAGACATTGTCAATGTTATAACTAATGGTCTTCTTAGCACTGAAAAAATCACTCATGAGACAGAAATAGGTGCTGGCATTTATCTGTCACCCGAAAACCGTGCCTTCACAAGGTTGTTGTTTCATTAGATAGTTTTAATGTTCTGCTTAGTTGCACATTAGTGGAGGGTGTATAACATTTCATCATTTTGCAGCGTGGCCTTTTGTGATGTTGACGAAAAAGGGGTACAGTATATGCTGCTGTGCCGAGCCATATTGGGCAACACAGGAGTTATCAAACCAGGTTCGCAGGAGGAGTTTCGACACATGTATGATTCTGGCGTTGATAATTGCTCAAACCCAAACTATTATGTGATGTGGCCGTCACATCTAGGCTCTCATATATCTCTGGAATATCTTATAAGTTTCAGGCTTGCTCCAAAAGTTCAAGGTAATATTAGGCGTTTAGTGTTCCGATCATGTATATTTACATGGGTTAAATTATTGATCCACTTTTATTGTACTTATTTTCAGAGTACATGCTTAGCTTGAAGGGTTTATGGTTGCGCCCACCGCCAAAAGAAGTGAAAGTCGATCTTTCTATTCTTCAACCTGTTAGTTGCCTTAAACTCTTATTTTATTACTTTCTAGTAGGAGCTACAGGGTACAACCGTACAAGCATGCTTATTCACTTGGATGCATTTCTGAGTTGTTAGCAATTGTTAACGGAGAATGTGTCAAAAATTTCACTTTATCACTATTGCTCTTTATCCCTTTCTGTGTTCAAAAGGACACTTCTAGTACTATCATAAACTAATAAACTAATAATTCTCTCACTATCACCTGTATGTAGGTACTGTGCCAAACTGATGAAGGGCCAACCTCTCCATGGATCTCATTCAGAGTTCTCTTTGAAACAATTCAAGACAGTGTGTCGTTTTTAGCAAGGGAATTGCTCTACCGCCACTATGAGGAGTTAAAGGTGTTGTCTTGGCAATTTTACAGTTCCATTGTCAATTATTATTATATTTTGCAGTCAGTTTGCTTCTGGGTGTTCATTCGAACTATTTTTATTGCCCAGGAAAATAAGATTACTCGTGTTGAAATGGTCAAGAGAATGATGATAATAGTTGGAGAGGAATTACTTCTGGATACCTTGACAAAACTGAAGTACAGCGTAAGTTACTCCAGCAGTATACTCTATATAACTGCAAATTTGATGATCACCAGTAAATTCTGCATGACGTCTGGCTTGCCACAAAATGTGTTCCTGTGAGAGAGCCCCAAGTGTGGTAATATTAGCTAAACTAAGATTAGGACCCATAGGCCTTTGGGCTGAAAGTGTTAGAGGTTCATGCCTGTTATTCTTGTGAATAAAAGTATGGGCCTCAAATTTTACTTGTAGATATTTTTAATTATTCATAGGGTATTAATGGTCTCTCAAGGATACAAAATTAGCTGTTGCTGAACTCTTGATGACATAGTTATTATTAGCCTCTTTGTATTGTACTTCCTTTATTTGAACATATAAGGCGTATTTGCGTGTCCAAATTCATGCTTTGACCAACAATTAGTCCAATAATATTTGGTTTATGTTACGTAAAGTAGACACCATTTGATTCGTATTATAAGGCAGTTTATTATGATTATGCTTTTTAACTATCACCAAAATATTGTATGAGAAATTTACGGTCAAAGCTCAAATATGGCAAGTACATCCTTATATTTTGAAACAGTGGGAGTATGTGCTGTTGACAAAGTTGTCATGCTATTTATTCTTTGTTTTACAACCTCTTTGGAAGCATTGTTTCACCAAGTTTGCCCAAATGAAAAATCATTATTTTAGTAATTGCAGTATTTCCACTCTCTTCCCTGCAATGTTGTCAAAGAGGTTGCAGTATGTCACCCAGTAGCTTGTATGCGTGTTATTTCATTAAATTCTTTTATATTTTGTGCTTCCTTGTTTGTGGAATCATTACATATCTGTGAATGTGCGTTTCTGCTCTTAACTTCTTCCCTCCTATTGTAGCCATCACTATGGTACAACTCTCCTGCAAAAAATGCCTGTTCTCCTTTAAGCACAACACTGGAATATGTATCCACTGGGACAAGAAATACAGATGTTGAACCTGCAACTCCTAGTCATGATTGTCCGGCACCCGGTGTAGTGCGTGAGCAATGTGAACCTGTGGATTCCACATGTGGTGCTTCTCCTGCGACAAATGCGGCACTTAGAGGACTGGATTCCCCCACCCCAAGTATGTGTTCTGAAAGCTCTTCATGGTACAGCCAAGATCCTTTTGCAGCAATAGAACCACCTCTAGGTCATGACACCCTTGTGAGAAGTGCGTTGCTCAGTGTTAATGTCTCAGATTCTGCTGGACCAAGCATGGAATATAATGGTCATGATCCCCTTGCACGAAGTTCTTATAAATGCCATGTTTCTGATGTATCAAGACCAACATTTGGAAACTCTCCATCTCCCAGTCTGGAAGGGGTACATTCTGTTGAACCAAGTATGACACCTGAAGCCTATGACCCTCTTGCACCCAGCAGGATACATGGAAACTCATCATGGACAGATTCTGAAGGCATTGGCGCTGCAACTCCAGGCATAGCGTATCAAAACTATGCACAAAGTGTGACTCCTCGATTCTCTGCAGCAAAGAGTATGGCAACACCTGAGCTAGGTGCACCAAGAAGTATGGCAGCTCATCTCCCTGCGCCAAGAAGTATGATGCCTCACCTCCATGGTAAGGCGGCTCGTGACCTCAGTGCACCAAGAAGTATGGCACCTCACCTGTCTGCGCCAAGAAGTATGGCGCCTCACCTCCGCGGCAAGATGCCCAGAGTTCCTGAAAAAATCACCATGCCTGAAGCCAACTACTCCAGTGCAGCAACTACGGTCCCTGTGATATTTGAACCACAGCAGTCTACTCCGCAAAACAATCCCAACCCGAGTATGCTGCTTGAGAATATATATATGTTGTTGTATGCGTACCACAGGATGCTTCTTTCTCTGCTCACTAAAACTTTTGAATTTTTTCTTTGCAGAGAATGTGGCTCCAAAGAACCCAGCAGCACAATGTGGAGCGAACAAGAAATTCCCCAGAATAGGTGTTGATGACAGCGGCAGCGTCGTATATGCAGCAGCAGGTACTCATCACACTGTCAGCTGATGGCGAGAAAGGCCCGTAGAAGAACAATGGCATCACGCCGTGTCAGTCATCATGTTCTTGCTGAAACTCATATAATCATATAATGTGGCTTGATCGTCTGGATGCATATGAACAGTTGCTGTTAGCCTGCTACTCTGGTAGGTTTCCACACCCTCGTGTACGGACCAGTAACTAGTCTGCTTCTGCTTAGGCGATGCGAATTTCACTTTGTCGACTTGGATGCTTAATATGCGGTGGTCAGTGACTCTTGCGCACATGTCTTTCTTGCTGGTTTAGGCGGTGGCTCTATAGTTGGGTTTCCTGTGTGATATATGTCAAACTTCAGTGGGGGTTTTTCACACTTTGTACATAAAACTGGAAGTTACTGAATGATCGGAGCTCAAGGTCGAGTTCGGCTAGTTTATGATGCCGGCTAGTGCTGAATCGAAATTCATAAACTGAAACCACAAGTCACAGCTTGACCTTTTTTTCGTCCTAGTATTGTTTTCTATGAAGGCATCTGCTGGAACAGACCGTGCATTCACCTACATGCTCAGGAGAAACCCATAAAAAAGTGTGCCCCTCGTAAGAGCAACTCCAGCGGAAGCTCTGAATTTTGGGGCCGTAAAATTGATTTGGAGCACGCGGACATGTGTGCCGCTTAACCGGAAGCGCTAAAATATAGCGAGCAAAAGTAGCACTTCATCCGACGCGCTAAAATACAGCGCCGAAAACAAGTTTTTTCACATATATGCATCAAAAGAAGATCAAACAAGACCAAATAAATAGACAAAAAATCGAACACAAAATAGTCTAGAAACCAAAACACATGTGTACCGCCTGCTATGCCTCAGTTAAGAAGCAAAATCCAATCTTCCCACGAGGCTGAGAAAAGTCGATTCACATCAAATCCAATCTCCCGATGAGCTGACCAAAATCGATTCACAAGCAAATCCAATCTCACAGGCAATCGATTCCCACCAGGCTGGCCTAGCCGTGCACGCGATGCTGCTTGGCCTGGACGCAATGCTGACTACTGATTATGGCCTGGACGCGATGCTGCTTGGCCGTGCAAACGAGACGAGCGAAGGGCGGCGGGCGGCGGAGACGGGTGGCGCGATTCCGGCCAGCAGCGGGCAGCGGGAGATGGGCGGCGCGATTCCACAGCAGCGTCTCCGCAACTCCAATAGAGCCGCCTCCAGCAGGACCGCCACGGGCGGCAGTCGAGGAGCTCCTCCGTGCGGACGGGAGGCGGGCGGCGGAGAACTAGCTCGGGGCGCGGGCGACCAGGTCAGGCGCGGTCAGGGCGGCAGAGGACCAGCTCGGGGCACGGTCGGCGGAGGTCGGGGCGACGGAGGACTAGGTCGGGGAGCCGGAGCGAGAGCAAGAAGAGGAAGTTTCTGCGGCAGTTATTCTTCGCGCGTCGCGCGGATTTTAAAACGTGCGCTAGCAGCACAGGATAGCGCAATTTGAGGCACGCTGAATTTTTTTGGGCGCGCTGTATTACAGGGCGTCTGTTAAAGCGCAATTTAGAGCCTCTCGCACGTCAAAATAGCAATTATTTTAGTGCAAGCGCGATTTACAGCGTCTGCTGAAGTTGCTCTAAGACACCACCAGAGAACCCGCCGCCGGAGGAGGATGCCGTCCCCTGGCTGACAATGGCGGCCGGACAATGTTTTCCTTGCCTTTTTCTTGGATCGATGTGATGACCAGGTAGGATCCGAAGTCAATGTGCAAACCATTATATTAGTCCCAAGGATTTGTTTGTAGGCACACTTACAAGATGAATACCACAGTCATATCATTATTTTAACACATCGAAAATACATAATCATTAGGAGTAAGTAATAACGCTAGATTGTTTTGGCTCAAACTACTATCCACGACGTTCTGATTCTTTTCGAGCATGGGATGGACGCCGAGACATGCGGCGACGTTGCATCGGAGCGCTGCTATCCCGTGAGGCGGGCCCCGCTGCCGGCCAGGGCAAAAGATTTCAGACCGCGCACAGGTGTACCACACGCCGTCTTACCTTAGTCACTGAACGGTGGACTGTGCGTGCACCGTGGGCCCACCGTCAGCGTACACGGGCAGGATCTGCTCTATGAGAGGCGTCTCAGGGGCGACAATGCTCCGTACCCGCCGGCTGGCGGGGCCACCGAGAGACGACATGACACCGCGAGTCCATGTCGTTCGTGGTTTCTCGCTATCACGGGGCCCACCGAGTGCCGACGTAGGCGAGTACTGAAGCAGGTACACCCGCTTCGGGCGTTAGGGACGAACCGTCGTCGTGCTCTTCAGCATTCTGCGCCATCGAGAGCACGGTAACGGCTTGTCCGTCGCATCCGAAGCTTTTCTCGACGAGCTTATCTGGCTTGACGCGAGGAGTTAGCGGCTATAGCGGCTGCAGATCATCACAAGGCGTGCCGCCCCGTGACCGACGTAGGCGATCAACACGGCGGGACTTATCAGGTATGCTTCTTCGTGAAAACGCGTCCTAATGGGCATCGTGCACATCTTTTCTGTTTCAGATGGAGGAGGTATGATCTCATCTCGCACGGTAGTACTTACCCGACTGTTCTTTTATCTTCATGCTTTTACATTTTTCAACGCTCGCATTCGTATTTTTTGCATATGTAGTTCATTTCTGCTAACGTTTTTGTGTTCTGCTGATGCTGGTCGTACGTGGTGGATAAGCCATAACACGCTTTCAGAGAGCACGCCGGTGCGGTACGTGCCATCGACGTCTTTAGCTTTTATATTCTGGTCGATTTCTGACATATTCTTTGATGCTATTTACTTCTCTCCTTCTCAGAACCGTGAAAGAAGGACAACAAGCCTTGCGTCGTAGGAGAACGAGGTATGTCTTTGCTGTAGTAGGATATCTTCTCTACCAACTTTTTTATGCTCTCTTACTGATTCGTTTTGGTCGTGCTTAGGGTCATCTTCGCGAGAAGTTCATGGCCTAGCCTACGTTGTCCCGGCTATCCGTTGCTCGACGATCAACGCACGAGGGAACTCTAGACAGCCGCCGCAGACTTTTTTTAATGACGAGAAGAAGATGAAACTGAAGGTGTTTATTGGCTAGGATCTTTAGAGCACTCCACTATATTTTTTAGTAGTCTTCTCTGTAAACTTGTGTGCATATTTATCAATGGTTTTCGACTAGCTTTGATATGTACTTTTATTTTACCACGTGTAATGTAAATTTGTTCTATGATAATGAATGAATGCGGTGATAATTGTACGGAAATATGTGACGTGTATTGCAAAGCTTTTGTTCTAAAATAATGAATGATGTCGTGTGCCGTGTGTTTTCATCCCAGCTTGAAGCATGCCTCTCTGTCTTTACGTACCTTCATCTTGAATTTGGCAGAAAAAGCGTGTATTCGGGAACGGCTTACAAAACACGTTGCATGTCAGCAGTTGTAAATATGCCTGCGTTATTTCCTTTGCACCGATGTACCGTGTGGCCTCTTTATTTCTTCTTCCAATTCGTAGGGCTCTTACTTGCGCTTATCTTTAGGTTTTTTTGGAGTGTGTGTTGATCTTTAAACAGAGTAATGCTCAAGTTTTAATGGATAAGACTAGATTTAGAATGGATTCGTGATCGAGATAGAACGGATAAGAATATTCTGCTCGAAAGCTTCGTATCATGTTGACGTCATGAATATCTGTTCAGCGGTCTACCATAGCTAAAGTCTTCTCTTTACGTACGAAGATACGTCCACTTTCTTTTTGACATATGTCGTGAGGCATTATGACTACCGACTTTAGCTCTTAGAAGTGAATGTGGTATGATAATGTTATCCAGCGTTCTGCCTATCAGCCACGCCCCACGGGTGTAGAGTCGGTGCCAAATCCGTGTAATACTTTATATGTCTGTACGAAGTTTCTGACTTGCTGTTTAGACTTGCCTTCTTGCAGTTTTGTGTTACAACTGTGCTTGTGGTACAAGTAGAATCACGTAAGCGCGTACGATTTTCAGATGTCGAAACTTATCTCCACCATGAACACGCATCATGTACCTCGGAATACACGATCGACAAAGAGAAAAATTGTAGTCCTTTGTTGTCGTGCCTCTGGTTGCTACTATGTCGTCTGAAAGTAAAAAAAGGTATAAAAAATCTTCCACGATAAACAACGACGCACGGACAACAACATTGCAATGCACGGATTTAGCACCAACTCAACCATACACTTGGTGCTTCTGAAGACTCTCATATGATTTAGTAGTCCGAAAATGGTTTCTAGTCGCAACGAAAATCACTATTTAAGAACAACGTTCTATTACTTACCGTTCCGAGACCAGATCTTTTTTCTCTTGCACACATAGATGTAGCATGATCATATCATAAAGTGTTATGCATACCGACCGCGCCCTGGGGCACAGAGATAAGTCTAGTTACATGAATTCCCATAGGCCAAAGTGAACAGTGGAAGAACGAATAAAACAAACTGGTGGCTCTAGTAAATCTGCCCCGGGAAATCTACTAGAGTGTCGCGTCCTAGGTGTCAATTCCCTTCATAAATATCTTCTATACATGACAAGAAATACTTGCAACATGATAGGTTGCAGCACGAATGGTCAATTGAATGTATTAGAAAGTTACACCACAATGCAATAGTAAGCCTATTAGTACATGCTTAGGGTTGTCAGGTGGCTGTATGTGTTTTACATTTTTCACAAAGCAAGGTTTAGTAGTTTTAAATCGCATTTGAGTTTTCAAAATTCTAACTCATCCTATGTTTCATAAACATTTTTATATATAGTATAGGGCTAACAAGCCACACAGACCAGACTAACCTAACAGAAGACAACTATGAACAACACACGAAAATAGAGTCTTCCCCCAAAACCACAATATGAATCACATAGAGACACATGGTTTCTATGAATCACACATAAACATAGGTTTTGTCAAAATATTTTGACTTTGAAAACAAAATTGAGAAGAGACATATTCAAGTTAAGTAAACTCAGTTTCACCCATAACCGTGCGCACTGCTAATCGGTTAGTTTTCCACTCTGCGGAGCGCGTACACTTTTCCTACATGGAACAACCCGAAGGTCATATCGAGGTCTTTCAAAAGTGGCTAACTACTTATTTACAGACACACCCTCTCCAAATAGAAACAAAGTCCCATATCGATGACAGTTCATAAGTAGGTTTCCACAAGCTAGTCAATCAAGTCAGAGCTCATATGACATGCGGTTTCACTAAATAACAAAGTGAGAAAACCCTGCTTTTGTTCTTTTAGGGGTCCCTGGGCGGCAGTCCATACACCAATTTGAGTAGAAACTCAACACGTATTGACCCAACAATACCATTTCGCCCAGGAGAAAATATTCTAACTTTTATCTAGTAATAATTTCATGAACCTCATCATTTCATAAAAAAGTTATTAATTTGAACCACCAACAAATTTTCATATAGCATGGCTAAGCATATCTATAATGTGCAAAATTTGCGAGAACTTAGCCTGACACTATTTTACCTAGGGTGTCCAAGAGGGTGACAAAATCTATGGCTTATTCTACTATGGGACATAGCTACGCAAAACATCTCCAATTTCTAAAATACTTGAGATACCAAAATATATCTATCGCATGCATCCCTAAACTTTAGTAAACAAAAAGGCATAACAAAAATAATAGGACAAATACATGGTAGTACAACTTGTCTTTTGGTCCATAATACATTAGTTTGTCGTTGAAGTAGTAGTAATAGCATCTCTAGCAGACACCGTATATCGCGGTACCGCAAAACGCGGATGCGGTAAACCCAAAACCCTTTTTTGCGGTATGGAAAAATATGGGGCGGAACATATGCACTAATCTGAACTACATATTTAAAATTCATTACACATTGGTGTCAGATTACATAGAGAAGGATTTTGATCATATAGATCTACATATATAGCTTAGCAGAATTTAATGCCGCGTCCTGTATCCATACTTCACCTAGCATCTACTCATTACCAGCGGTACCTATTCTCACCTGATCTTCATCGGCGGCGACGCTTACGCCTCATCGGTTGCCGGATTTCCGGGGGGGGGGGGGCGTGGGTGCGGTCACGAGCGCCACCGCCCGACGGGGGCGACGGGCGAGCTTGCCGCCCGGAGCTCCTCCGCCTTAGATGGCAGCGGTAGCGACAGTCGCATCCGCCCAAATCGCGGCTCGATTGGCCGGCCATGGAAAGAGTGGGGGTGCACACGGAGGTTGGCGGAGGCGATGTGCTTTTTGTCGGTGGAATCGGCTGGAATCGGACAAGAATTGGGGTAGTGGAGAGGGTTTGTGGGCGGAGGAGGAAGGGAAATGGATGCGGGATACCGCATCCAGCGCCCCTCGCACCGAATATATGCGGGATGGATGGGCCTCGATGCGGGAAACCGTAAAAAAATTGCGGTTCGGGCCGTTTTGCGGTATCTGGAAAGGCCATTTTTTGGCCGCGATACCGCATATCGGCCCAAGATTTTGCTGTATCACCTATATCCGGTATCTGTTGGAAATATGCCCTAGAGACAAATAATAATTATTATCATATTTCATAAAGTTTATGATTAAGTTTTATACCATGCTATAACTGTATTAAAAGGAAACGTCAATACACGTGCGATATATAAAAAACCAGGGGTTCCCGGTGAAACTCTAGTCACTGGTTTATTGGTCAACAGATGATCAAGGTTTCCTGATCATGTGGCATTTATGCCAGTTGGAAATGGAGTCAACTCATTCTGAGAATGAGATGATGAACCAATACCCAACCTAAACATCGTGATCCGATCATGTCACGAAGTTCAAGTTACGATGATTAGAATAGACCTCGTAGACTATTCTTTAGACCGTGAGACTGTATCAATCACTGTCTCTCGAGAATGCTTAGATAGCATCAAACGTCACTTGGTAATATAGTGAGAACAAAGGTGTGTTCAGGTATACGGAGGAACCGTAGAGGCAATATATGTCAAGAGTTGGATTTCTCCATCCGCGTGATGGAAAGATAGTCGAGGGCCCACTCGGAGAAATTATATCCAATAGCTACGCAACATGTGATTCGATCACATGGATATCACTTGTCGAAACGAGTCAAGTAGCATTGTTCGGTAACGAGATTGAACACACCATGGTGATGTCATTGATCAGATCTCTGGCAATGCAAGTATCGAGAGACAAAAGGAGTAAGACGCGACTATCCTGGTTCAAACGACGAAAGATCTTCGTGGAATGCACAGGGGTCACATGGCCATCTAGGTCCCTCTGTCGATCATTGGTCTGGGAGTGTCCCGACCATGTCTATAGTGTTCCTGAACCGTGGGGTATCACGCTTAAGGGGCTTGATGATGCTTAGAGAGTGTTTATAGGATTGGTAGAATCACAGAAGAAGAGAAGAGAAAAAACTAGAAGGGTTTCAAGTTTGGAGGATGTCCGGAGTGGTGGTGGAAGGTGTTCTATAGCCACAGATATTGAATAATATGTGAATGAATGTTAAATATTGATTTAATCATTTATTCATAATTATTTAATAAAAGAGAAATCAATTAAAAGGTCAAAAAGGCTTAATGGGCCAAATCCCGGAGGGGAAAGGGCCCAAGAGGGAAAGGCAAAAGGAGAAAGGGGCCAAGGGGTGGCCGGTGGCACCTCCCCCTCCTTTAGTCACACCCCGGTACTTTGAGGGAGGTAGTACCTCCCCTCCCCCTATATATAGTGGGGTATTTGGCCAAAGAAATACACAGAATAATCAATAAAGGTTCCCTCTCTTTTTGGGAGACCTTCTAGTTGATTCTCTCTCCCTTTCTCTCTCTCTCTCTCTCTCTCTCCCATGACCGTGGTCCCAAGTTCGGACTGCGTGAATGAGAGACATCTTCACCGTGGAGCGCTGTCGCGCTGCGGGATTCGGATCTAGGAGCTCTACTTTCGCAAGTACTGCCGGATCGGGGAAGCGGGAGTTATCGTCAGACACCGGATGCATGTAACTCCACGCGAGGTTTCACACTTGAGGCACTCAAGTCGTTGGAGCCACAGGAGCGCAAGGACTTCATCACCACCTTGAGGTTGGCTTCAGCTCGTCTACATCACCCATGCTCTCCTGAGAGCTGACAACGCTTTTCGGTCTTTAAGGGTAAGTTCACGAAAATCCCGTCCCATTACTACATTCCTAATAGATAGGTCCTGGAAGCATCAGGGGTTTAGGGGCGTAGGGTAAAATTTTATTGTTTTCATACGCGAACCCCTAGAATGGTATCACTGCTAGATCTATGCGTAGTAATTAATGCTAGTATGGGTAGAACACACGAGATGTAGCGTGTGGGCGTTGATCTTTTAGTTGTTGCCCTCCCACGTGTACTTGTGTATACCGCAGTAATGCTTGATAAAGCGGCCCCAACCGACTTTATGTGTTCATTCGCGAGACTGGTCCACGCTTGACATACGGCTTGTACCATATAAAGTGGCTTTGGGGGGGTGTCTGTATCTCTCGCATTAGTTGGTATGCCATTTTTAACGGAGGGCCCCGAAAGGGGTATAGTATAGACAACTACTCGATCAGCGTTGTGGTGAAAGTTTGTAGGTAAGAACGGTTCTTGTGCAAATGCCCATTCAGGCACGTAAATCATGCAAAGATAAAGTAGAGGCGTCTATGCAGGGGCGTTGCTTTGTGATATGGTTGTGGCAAAGGTAAAGTGATTACCTTTTGTTACAAAGTAGTAGTAGATAGTCACGGAGGTGACGGACTACCACACCGGAAAGACACTGGTACCCTTGTGTCTACAGCGTTGGAACCCTGGCGCCAGAATCCGGTGACGATGGATGGAGATCATGACTTTAAGGTGAAGGGAAATTGCCCGAGAGGCAATAATAAAGTGGTTATTATCTTATTCCTTGTTTATGATAAATGTTTATTTTGCATGCTATAATTGTATTAATTTGGAAACTTTAATACATGTGTGTTTAATAAACAAAAGGAAAGTTCCTAGTTATGCCTTGTAGCATCCCAATTGTCTAACAATTGTAATGCTACTTGGTCTAGTAATATAATGGCTACTTCCTACATATAATTGTTGCATCATAATTATGTCATGCTCATGTCATCATGCCACTTTGCATTTGAGCATCATATAAAACCCTTTTCATTTGGTTCTTCTCTCAGATGCATTATTAATTGTATTTGGCTCTTGATATATTTTATTTGAATCTTGATAAATGCTTGATGCCCAAGTTGAGATGGGGGCATATCTTTTATTCAACTCCATCACTTTTCTTTGTCACCACTTTATAATTCCACCATCAAATTATCCATGAGCTTTACTTTTCTTTTAGCTTTTAATCTAGCTCATGTGGGTTGGGATGGATCCAATTCTATTTACTTTAGGTTGGCTCTACTCCATATTTTGGGATGCATGTGTATAGTGCCATGTTGCATTAGTATTGTTTTCACAAGAATAAAACATGGCACTTAATGCCCATGCATGGGCCATGCAAATTATCACTATTATTTCTCCTTGGGTTTCATTTGTTTTTGGGAGTGGGGCATGGACCTTTGGAAATCATGTCAAGTGATTCTCCTACTTTGGTTGAGCTCCACTTTTCTCTCACAAACCTTATCTCACCACCTTTTTCTTGATTGATCTAACTTTGGCCATCTAAACCCTTTTACTCTGCCTCTCTCCAACACCATGCCACCCTCATCTTTCCTTTGAGAGGGGTAAACCCTAATCTACACCTCACCTTCCATAAACCCTCCTCCCTACCCTTTCTCTTTAATTTTTTTCTCTCAAACCCTAAACCCTCCTCTCTCTTTTCTCTCTAACCCGAGCCACCACTCCTAACCTACCCTTCTTGCTCAACCCTAACCCTGACCTGCCGAGCTACCCCTTCCCCTAATCTAACCCGAGCAAAGCCCAAGCCTAGCTCCATGCCGAGCCAACCCTAGCTCACCCTCTCCCTCTCTCTCGCGCTGCCATGCTGGTCCCACACTCGAGCCGCCCTCCTCGATCTCTCCCTGGCCCACCGTGCAGCCCCTACCCCTACCCCTACCTGCCCTGCTCGCCCACACCCAGCACGTGAGGCAGAGGAAGGAAAGGTGGCCAAAGCCACCTTTTCCCTACCCCGCTCCCACACGGCACCCTCTCTCCCCTTCCCTATCTACTCCCTCTCCCTCGTCTGGTAGCAGCCCAGATCCACCCTAGGGCCTCACCCTTCTCCTCCCACCACCGCTGCTACCCCCTCTCTCCTCCGTGCCGTTCACCGTCGGCCTCCTCCTTCTCCTACCGTTCTAGCCGGCGGCGTGGAGGGTTGGACGTCGAGGAAGAACAAGCTGTTCCCCAGCATCGCCCCTGTACCCGCGGACCTGGAGGAGAAGCCCCAGGCCGAGCTGCACGCCAACGCGCCCATCGAAACCCTAACCTCGCCGGCCGCCAGCTCCGTCGCCGATCCCCTGCACCTCGGTCCGTTCCACCGCCACCGCCGCACTCCCGGTGAGCTGCTGCACCTCTCTGACAACCTCCCATCGTTTTCCTCTTCCTAGACGAGTAGATCACGGCGACGAACGCCCTTTGTGCACGACAGGTTCGTCGTCGTCTTCTCGCTGTGCGCCACGGGACCTTTATCTCGCTGCGTAGCCGAACCCTGCAACGACCTCCGCCCTACCGCACTGGTACCGCCCCTCTACGCGCGCGCCCCGCGTCGCGGGATCGAATCCCCGCCTCGCCGCGTCGTGCGCCGCGCGTCCGTCAGTTTCAATAGACAACGCGCAGAGAAGATCCACAGTAGCCGCGCCCCTTTTGCAAATACCCCCCCCCCACAACCTTTTGCCGTAACCCGCGGTCCAGGCCAGGCCCACCTGTCTGTGCCTGTGGACATTTTACAAAAAGAGACCCCGGTTTTCGTAAACCTCAACCCGCGCTCCAGCCCGTACCCACCTGTCAGCCTCTACGGGCTCAGCCACTGGCACGTGGGCCCATAACCCACAGGTCCCACATGTCTGCCTCGTGGTCTAGGTAAGCTCGCGGCGAGAAAAGTTCCGGCGCGCGGTTTTCGCCCAGTCAGCAGCGGCCCACCCGTCAGTGACTTGGGCTAGGTTCTTCTGGGTATAAAAAGTCAGCAGTTCATCTGGTTTTAATAAAACAATTTCTGTAAATGTTTAAATACAAATTCAAATCTATTTTTAAATAACTTTTAAATTATAAATCCAAATAATACAAATGATATATGTTTTTGAATCAGAAAAATGTGGGAATTCAAATATGCCATTCAAAATAATGTATGAACACTTTAAATTTTCGAGATGATTAAAATTACAATAAAATGCTTTTCTTAATAAATTAATAACTTTAAATCTATAACTCCAAATTTGACAAATAATATGTCTAATTCGATCAACGCGAAGAGCCCGTTCTATCTATGCATTCCTTGTTCTGAATTGAAGCATGCATCATGTCATTATTAAAAATCAGAACTGTTTATGGCAATAAAACTGGACCTCATAAATAATAAAATGAATTATTCTTGTACCCACACCTCACCCTTGCCATGCTACTTTAATGCCATGTAAATTGCGCATCATTCATCATGGCATGCTCGTTTGCTTGTCGCATCTTAATTCATATGCTTGTGCACTTTATTTATGTTGGCCCTTGTTTGTTTGGTTCTTCTTCGAATAGACGCCCAGCAGGAGAATTATCAGGAATCACAGGAGTTCTACCCAGATCCAACTCTCGCTTCAACTGAGCTGCCAGGCAAGCACTACCACATGCTTGCATACATATAGTACCTATTGCCTCTATCTTATTCTTGCATCATTGAGTCACGATTGCATGAAATTGAATCCCAAGTACTGCATAGCCTTCACTTTTAAACCCCACCGAAGCTTGTTCCTCCATCCCATGAGCCACTACTACAGGAGTTGTTTGAGCCATGCGAGTCGTAGAGAAGCATGTGTAGGGTATATGAGTGTCTGATGGATAACGAGGTACCTAAACAACTTAACCTGAGTAGTAATGGGATAACTAATGAAAGAGGCACCGGTGAGCAATATCTGCTAGTTGGTTTTTCATGCTCACTTGTGTCCCCTAGGACCCTGAGTACTTGATTCCTGTTCCTTGACTATTCGCACTATCCACATCCGGGAGGCCTTATGGACCCCCTGAGCCAGAGCTTAATTCATTCTTATTTCTTGGGGCCACAAAGTAGTTTGGGGCTTTGTTACTATTCTGTACTTATGCCATGCTTACCGTTTTATTTAATATTGTGCGTGGAGCACCTGTACTGTTTTGGATGCGGAGTGTTTTCGCGGTATCGACAAGCCCAGTCACACTTTCGGGTTCCCAGTCGTTTACAGCCATTGACGCAAACCTTGAGTCCGTCTCGGAGTCAGCTAGCTTCGTTGCGGGTAGCTTAATGGTGTGGCCCCCTAAAATATTACTGAATCCTGTGATTGCTTTGTCGTGAATGCCTCGTTGGGTTTTGAGTTGGTTTTTCCGAGGTTGATCGAGTGTGTGTTGCTATTTTTGCACCCCTGCAGGGTAAATCTTTCTGAAAGCCGTGTCCGCGGTTATGGACGACTTGGAGCACAGTTTCTCGATCATAGACAAGTGTAACTAAAGTACCGCTTTTAAATTGACTAAGTACCTGACTAGTAAATAGTGCAATACTCATGGAATGGTTAATAAAACTGCCAACGGATGGGGGTTGTTCGTCCGCTTCCTCGTTGGTAAGCGAGGAGGAGGATGGATCTGTTAATTATACTGTTATAATTGTTGTTCTTAATTCACGGACATCCGTCTATCATTGGTTAGGCAGATGGTTAGCGAGTATCTTTAAACTTGTTAGTTATTATCTTTTGCTGCAATTGCGTCACCCCAGGTTGTGTCCCCTTTAGAGGCATAAAGACTTGCTGAGTACCCCTAGGGTCTCACACGATAAATTGTTTGATTCAGATGAACAGGTGTACTCGCAATATGGATACTAGGTGGAGGAGACGGATGATGTTGGCAACGATCACGCGGTGTAGAGATTCCGGGAACGGGGATCCGTGAGATCTGTGGGCGGGATGTGTTTATTTATGTGGCATCTTATGCCGATTTGCTTCTTATCCGTACTCGGATCTTGCTTTCCGCTTCCGCCTGATACTCTGATGTTTGATGTATGAGGAGCTATCCAAAACTATTATATCTATCTAGGATATTTGGATCTTGCCGTATGGCGTTGCAATATTTCTATTTCTTTTTAGATGGAATGGCTCTGAGGACTGTTGTATGTGGCTTGCATACATACTCACTTGTGTATGTAGTTGATCCCTTCGCCTGCCGATTACGCTGCTCGTTCTTGTCCCGATGTTCTGAAAGTGGTTAGGACGGTCGAAAGGTCTACGGTGAGTGGCCTCGGGCCCCACCGTACTATTTTACCCACTTTCGCTCATCCAGGCATGTAACTAAGAGCGTAATTCACCGAGGTAGTTACATGCCTCTCTTATAAACTATCTCGTTGATTAACAAGATGATAGATACGTTGCTAACGTATCTATAATTTTTCATTTTCTATGCTTGGTTTATATCTACTTTCTTATGTTTTGTCCACACTTTGGAGTATTTCTATACACTTTCTGGGACTAACCTATTAACAAGATGCCACAGTGTCAGTTGCCTGTTTTCTGCTGTTTTTTATTTCAGAAAAGCTAAAAAATGAATATTCTCGGAATTGGACGGGACAAAAGCCAATATGCCTATTTTTCCCGGAGCAACATGGAAACACGAAGCAGAGACGGAGTAGGGCACCAGGGTGGGCACACCATATGGTGGCGCGGGCCAGCCCTGGTCGTGCCACTAGTTGGTGTGGCCCCCCTGGCTGCCCGCCGACGTTGCCTCTTTCGCCTATATATCGCCTCCGATGCAAAACCCCTAAATTATCGGGGAACAGCCTCCAGCCACGAAAAGTTCCACAGCGCTGCCGCCACCAAAGGGGAGATTCGGGGGACAAAAAGTCTCTGTTCCGGCACCCTGCCGGGATGGGGAAGTGCCGCGAAGCCATCTCCATCGAATCCACCGCCATCTCCATTGCCATTGCTGATTCCCATGATGAGGAGGGAGTAGTTCTCTCTCAAGGCTAAGGGTTCTACCGGTAGCTATGTGTTCATCTCTCTCTCTCTATGCATGATCATATTGTGATCATGAGCTTTGTAATCAAGTAGATCTACTTTGCTACTCAAGTGCTTTAATAGATCTCTGCTCTCTCCATGTGGGTGAAAGTGACAGCGTGCACACCATGGTGGCACTTAGGCTAGAGATTACAAATACTTGTTATGAGTTATATTTGGAGTTGGATGTCTCTATGAAATTGTGGTGTTTGTTGGAACCATCTAGAGCTCAAGGTGACAGTGTGGGGTTATCTAGATGGGGAAAGCGAACTTTGAGGTGTACTGTTATAGCCCTACCATGGATTAGAGTGTCCAATCGGAGAGTAGTTCAGTATCATAAGGAGAAGATATTTATATGAGAGTGTTCACTAGTGAAAGTATGATCCCTAGGCCTTATTTCTAAGCATTGAAACACCGTTTGCAACTAGATCTGTTACATGTTTGCTTGTTGTCCTCTTTATTTCAGTTTGTATTTAGTCTCTTCCATGCCATTAAGCTATTTTCTGGCACCGTTGTCTTTTATCCATACCACTTGTATTTCACTATCTCTTCTACGAAATAGTGCACCTATACACCTGACAAGTGTATTGGGTGTGTTGCACAAGAGACTTCTTGTATCTTGATTGCAGGGTTGCTTGAGAGGGATACCTTTGACCACTTCCTCCCTGAGTTCCATAAACCTTGGGTGATCCACTTAAGGGAAACGTGCTGCTGTTCTACAAACATCTGCACTTGGAGGCCCAACAACTGTCTACAAGAATAGAAGTGCGTAGACATCAATGACCAAGGTTTCCTGATCATGGACATTGGATGTTGTTAATAACAAGGTCATAACATCAGTGGAATGATGTGATGAACATTCATCTGAAGTATAGCATTACGATCAAAGTCATTGTGTTTATATTGCTATAACATCATACAAAGTAATCCTAGTCGTTAGACCATGAGATCATGCCAATCACTAACACTGGAAGAGTATCTTGATAACATCAAGCGTCACACCGTGAAAGGGTGATTATAAAGGTGGGTTCAGTGCTACGAAAGTGTTATGTAGAGGCTCATGGATCAAGAGTGGGATTTATCCATCCCGATGACGGATATATATACTCTGGGCCCTCTCGGTGATATCACATTGGTTAGCTTGCAAAAGTGATGAGATCACTAGAATGTTATATCACGGGAACAAGAAAAGAGTACGTGTCAGTAACGAGATCAAACTAGGTATGGAAATACCGATGATCTAATCTCGGACATGTAATATATCGCGAGACAAAGGGATTTAGTTACTAGCGTTAAAAGTTCTCACGATCACAAAAGTCATCGTTGAATGTGTAGGAATCAGTATGGATCTCCAGGTCCCATTGCTGATTATTAATCGGAGAGGGGTCTCGATCATGTCTGCATTATTCGTGAACCGTAGGGTGACACACTTAATGGATACCGACACCATTTGGAGCAAATATGTTTCAGATAAATATTTAAGAAAGCGCTGGAATTATTTCAATAGACACCAAAACTGTTTCGGGTGAAATTGCCGAAATTGGTTCTGCATGTAATATTGAAATGTTGCAGGGGGTTTTATGTCAATGTTTGTTAATTAAATTAATTAACAAAATTCTGAATAAAATTAATAAAAGAGTTTTATTAAATGAGAGAGCATTAAATTTGGAGAAATTTAATGTATTTAAAGTGAAGACTTTAAAAGAGAATGTGAACGGGCAAATTTATGTGGAGGGAGTTACCACCACATGAATGGGGGAGGTGAAGGGACACCCTCCATGGGCGCCGGCCATGGGAGGGGTACCCTACCCTCCTCCTATAAAAGGCCCCCCTCTCACACCTTCACACTCACACCTCCTCGTGAAGGATCTCTCTCCCCCTCTAGTATTTTCCGCATGGTCTCAGATTAGCGAGATACATGTTCCCGATGGCTTTATCTTGAAAGGAGTTGCTGCTTCCGCTACTTTGCTGGAGCGAGGGACGGAGGTTGTTGGGTACCAGACATGTGTGCGATCACCGATGCACCGCTACTTTGCGGTGCTGGACTTGGTGATGCTGGACTTGCTGGAGCTAGATCTGATGGACGTGCTGGAGCTGGACCTGCTGGACTTCATCACGATCTTGAGATCAGCAAGTGTACGACTACATCATCCACGAGTTCCATCTCGTTAAAAAAGCTTTGTTGTCTTCGAGGGTATGTTCTCTATGATGTATATCCACCCGTTACTTGTATCTAGTAGATAGATCCTGGTGTATAGTAGTTCACATCGTAGGATTTTTTTGTTTTCTATGTTGCGAACCCTTCAGTGGTATCAGAGCCTGATCTATGCGTAGATGCTTTGCACGGGTAGTACACATATGTTTATATGTGGGCGATGATGATCATGGTATTGCTTCTTTCATGTATTTTGGATATTGATGGCATAGTGGGATGAAGCGGCCCGGACCAACCTTACATGTCATCGCACATGAGACCGGTTCCACAACTGACATGCAACTAGTTTTGCATAAGTGGCTGGAGGGTGTCTATCTCTCCTACTATAGTCACTATCTGATTTACAACGAGTTGCTAATAATTTGGTTATCATCGTTGTGGTTCCATGTTCGTAGGTAAGAACGGTTCTATCTTCGAAAGCCCTAAGCCACGTAAAAACTTGCAATTGATAAATTAGAGGCGTCTAGTTTAGATCGTTGCTGGGCTAGTGTCATGATATGGTAATATTGTAAGTTGATGTATGTTAGATACTCTTACAACACACTTAACGTGTAAGTTCCATAGACCTTGGCCTTACACACAAAGGAATGATAGATATCATACCATGATGCATAGAATATTGATCAAATGCAAGAACCATATCATTTCACTTTACACATATGATGTTCGCATCTTATATTGCTAGTTTGGCGTTTTTAGTAGCGTTATAAGATGATCCCTCATTTAAATATCAAGATAAAAATGTGTTCTTCCTTAAGTACGCACCGTTTATGTTTTGCCGCTTCAAGACATCACGTGATGATCGGGTGTACTTGAATCCACAATCATATTTCGGGTGTAAGACAGTTTTACACACGCGAGTACTAAGGTTCTTACTTGGCGAGCCTAGCATGTACATACATGGCCTCGGAACACGGACCAAAAGGTTAAGCATGAGTCATATAGTTGATATGATTCCCATATAGATGCTCGCCTTTGAAGCTACACCGACTCACGTGATGATCGGACTTGGTGTAGTGGATTTGGTTCATGTAATCACCAAAAAGGCACGAGGGATGTCGTTTTTGAGTGGGAGTTCATTTGTAATTTTGATTAGTCGAACCAAATTTGTCATAAACTAAATCAAAGTGAATTTGCATAATTTGTTGTAGTCATTGGCATATGTTTACTACCTTATGCTTAGTTCTAATTGAGATAATAGAACTACAGAATTCTGGATATTTACTTTACGAACTGGTATCGTATTGTTTTGAATGTCAATTTAAAGTTTAGAAGTCCTATTGCAAACTTTCAGCAAACTCTATTTACTCCATGAATTTTAATAAGTAGTATTAAATCAAGAGTAAGAATTCCAATGTTAGTATCTAAAGTATCATGTTTGCCTCCGTGATTCTTGATATTCAAAAGTTGTTTTTAATATCGAGGTTATCTAGGAGCTGAAATAATTGTTTTAGAAACCATCATGTGTGAAAGATATTGTGATATCTGAAACAATGTTTATGGTTGCAATTTGATAGAGTATAATTTAGCAACATACATTTTCTCATGTTGTATGAGAATTTGTGAAGGTTGGAGACGCTAGGCGTCCTAATGTACCAAAAAGGTTTTGGGAACTGATATTATACTCATAATTCATCCTTATAGGCTCTAGTAGCTTTATCATGAAGTTGTCATGATAAGGATGAATAGAATATGTGAGTAAAATGTTTACTACACTAAAAGATTACTAAAGAATGGATTTTTGAAAGAATGCGAAACATTTGATGATGGTGATCCACTTCAAAGTGCAAGTCCAAAGGTATTAGTATTTGACTATACACGCTTTGTACTATGTGTCATGTGAATGACACCACTATTGATGTTGATAGATTCTTTTAAAAGGAAAATGAATTGCTGAAAGAGAATCTATAAAATATTTGGCAGAAAAGAAAAAGTTGGAGATGTCCAACTTAGGTATAGAGAAGATATACATGTTATGGTTGTATTCCTTGCTTGTTAAACAATGTGGTTCTTAGGTATTGGATACCAAATTGGTTGGTATGAAATGTCATACAGGACAACACAATTCATGAACTGCAACAGCCTAAGTAACTAGCAAGAGAATAAGTGATGATGTTCATCGAAAACAAATAAAGTGTTATTGTGTTTTTCGTTGTCATCAAACCTAGCCTTCAAGATTTGTTTTAATAATTGTTATTTTGTTCCGGTATTATGAGAACAATGGTTGTTCAAATAATTACCGTATTCCATAAAGGATGGATGAACTTTTACAAGTCTAGTTGGAGAAATCACATCCATAAAAACTAATGCTAAAATGTCGCAAGACAAATGATTGAAATATCACTTACGAAGTGACATTGCCGTTTAAATTATATTGGAAAGAGAATGTGAATAAACTCCATTTTGAGGGATTTTTGGAGTCTTTTGATTTTGATCAATTGACACTTGTGAAACTTTCCTCGAGATAATTGAAACTCCGTTCATAGGCCAAAGAGGAACGGATGACTAGCTTATTGGAAATTGTGCATGCTGATGTGCATAGTCCATTATGTTTAGCCATATGCGATGGATCTTTTTGCTTCATATGCTTTCTCCAGAAATTTGAGTGAATATATCTATATATTTACTTAATAAGGAAGAAGTATGAAACATTTGAAAATTGTTCAAAGACTTTCAAGATGAAGTGAAAAATCATTGTGACAAGAAAATAAAAGAGTTTATGATTTGATCATAAAGGAAGATATTTGAGTTATAGGTTTAGCAAAACACCTAAGATTTCAAGAGTTGTTCCATGAATTTGCATTTTCCGATAAACCACATGAGTATGGTATGTTCGAGAGATCAAATCAAACCTTGTTTGACATGGTAAGATCAAAGGTGTCATTTATAAAACTGCCATTATGTTTTAAAGATTAAAGCTATAGAGAGTACCGCTTTTACACTGAAAAAAGCACCATCGTGATCCGTTGAAATGACACCATATGGGTTATGGTTTGGGATAAAACCCGAAATGTCTTTTCTTAAATTTTGGTATGCTATGCATAAGTAAAATGTTTACAACCAAAGTCGGATAAGCACGTCTTTGTAGGTTATCCCAAAGAATTTGTTGCAAATTTCTCCATAATGCCTAGGACAAAAGAGTTTGTCGCTTGGAATGTCAAGTTTCTTGAGAAGGAATTTTTTGCGAAAAGTTAAGTGGGAGGACAATAGAACTTTGATTTGGTTGATGAACCTAAGCAACATGTGCTAAGTAGCGCAGCGCCAGAAATTTGTCCCGGAGGCGGCTAAAATGCTCATGGCTCCTGTAATTACAAAGGTTGTGATCTCGGAGATTAGAGTTCCTATTAAACCGTGTGGGTCGGTAAGAATCAAATAGTGAGATTTGATAAACAAGTCGTTATTGTTTCGACAATGATAAACCGACTACATGCAAAGACGCGATGATGGGCCCTGACTCCATAAATTGACTAGAAGTCATAGAATTCGTGATAGTATCCATACACGAGAAATCAAGTTTCTAAACTCGGAAGACCCTCCGAAAAGGCGTAAAGCCTATCGGTCGTGTTTGGATCTATAAAGAAATAAACATGGATGTTTAACATCTATGAAATAGTCGACATGTTGGAAAGAAGTTTACGGTAATGTTCAAGGTGTTGACTATGACAAGATTTGATCTTTCATAGCGATATTTAGTCGTCACGGATTAATGTAGCAACCACTACATATAATTTGGTATATGGTCGTTGAATAAACAAAACAAGGTTCTTTTAAAAGAATGGTTACCTAGGACGTGTACATGACACAGTGCGAAGGGTTTAGTTAAATCAAAGGATGCTAAAAAGGGCATGCAAACTTCAATGGTTGACGTAAGCATAGCGGAGTTGGAATCTTCACCATGATGAAACTGTTAAAAGAGTTTAAATTCATCGGAGATGATGAAGATGCTTGCATTTGCAAGAAATTAAGTGGGAGCGCTGAGACATATTTCTAATACATTATGTAGAGGACATATTGTTGATTGTAAATGATGTATCTTTTATTGACACAAGTTAAGAATTTCATTAAAATAGGATTTCGATGAAAGACTTGGGCAAAACCGGAATATTTGACATCAATATCTATATGGATAGATTGAGGCGCTAATATGGTTGTGCCAGACATACATATATGAGATATTAAAAGGGTTCAATATGGAAACAACAAGAAAGGTTCTTGCTACATGGAAAGGATTGTATCAAGATTCAAGTGTTTCAACACTTTTTGAGTAAAATCACATGAAGATTTTGATCGATTATACCGTGATATGTATATATCCAGATATGTCCTATGCTCTAAATGTTATGAGCACATACCAGAATGATTCATAAGATGATCATTGGACGATAGTAAAGATATTCTTATGATCTTTGGAAGAACTAAGAATATATCATGTATAAGTGACAAATAGTTAAAGATAGTTCATTGTAAAGTGTTACATTGATACTAGTTTTATCACAAGATACAAATTAAAATTTATCTCAATTTAGACTATGGGTGGCATAATGTAATGGAAAGGATGTTCCATGATGGATTTGGATGAGTTCCAAAGTTGAGACATTGTGACGGATACTACAACAAAAGGCTAAGTATATGACTGCTATAGTAGCAGCAAAGGAGGGCATTTGTGTTAAGTAGTTTGTTATCAAACTAGGTGTGGTTTAAAGTGGGCTAATACTATGAAGATATATTGTATGACAATAATATCAACATATTTTAACCCGAACGAACTAAAGGTCTCACCAAAGGACCAAATTTATACAATGACATCTCATTTGAGAATGAGTGATGCGGAGAGACGAAAAGGCATGTAAATACACACGGACCTGAAACTGTCAGATCCGGAGATTATGTTAACCACTAGCAATCGCGTATATGCAACACCAGAAAGCCATAGGTGTTCAATACACAAAGTTTTTTCAAACTAGATTATTGACTCTAGTGCAAGTGGGAAACTGAAGGGAATATGCCCGAGAGGCAATAATAAAGTGGTTATTATCTTATTCCTTGTTTATGATAAATGTTTATTTTGCATGCTATAATTGTATTAATTTGGAAACGTTAATACATGTGTTTAATAAACAAAAGGAAAGTTCCTAGTTATGCCCCTCTTATAAACTAGCTCGTTGATTAACAAGATGATCAAGGTTTCCTGATCATGGACATTGGATGTTGTTAATAACAAGGTCATAACATTAGTGGAATGATGTGATGAACATTCATCCGAAGTATAGCATTACGATCAAAGTCATTGTGTTTATATTGCTATAACATCATACGAAGTAATCCTAGTCCTTAGACCATGAGATCATGTCAATCACTAACACTGGAAGAGTATCTTGATAACATCAAACGTCACACCATGAAAGGGTGATTATAAAGGTGGGTTCAGTGCTACGAAAGTGTTATATAGAGGCTCATGGATCAAGAGTGGGATTTGTCCATCCTGATGACGGATATATATACTCTAGGCCCTCTCGGTGATATCACATTGGTTAGCTTGCAAGCAAGTGATGAGATCACTAGAATGTTATATCATGGGAACGAGAAAATAGTACATGTCGGTAATGACATCAAACTAGGTATGGATATACCGATGATCGAATCTCGGACATGTAATATATCGTGAGAGAAAGGGATTTAGTTACTAGCGTTAAAGGTTCTCACGATCACAGAAGTCATCGTTGAATGTGTAGGAGTCAATATGGATCTCCAGGTCCCACTGTTGATTATTGATCGGAGAGGGGTCTCGATCATGTTTGCATTATTCACGAACCATAGGGTGATACACTTAAGGGATACCGACACCATTTGGAGAAAATATGTTTCAGATAAAGATTTAAAAAAGCACTAGAATTATTTCAATAGACACCGAAACTGTTTCGGGTGAAATTGATGAAATTGGTTCTGCATCTAATATTGAAATGTTGTAGGGGGTTTTATGTGATTTTTTGTTAATTAAAGTAATTAACAAAATTCTGAATAAAATTAATAAAAGAGTTTTATTAAATGAGAGAGCATTAAATTTGGAGAAATTTAATGCATTTAAATTTGAGACTTTGAAAGAGAATGTGAAGGGGCAAATTTATGTGGAGGGAGTTACCACCACATGAATGGGGGAGGTGAAGGGACACCCTCCATGGGTGCCGGCCATGGGAGGGGTACCCTCCCCTCCTCCTATAAAAGGCCCCCCTCTCACACCTTCACACTCACACCTCCTCGTGAAGGATCTCTCTCCCCCTCTAGTATTTTTCCCCATGGTCTCGGATTAACTAGATACATGTTCCTGGTGGATTTATCTGGAAAGGAGTTGCTGCTTCCGCTGCTTTGCTGGAGCGAGGGACGGAGGTTATCGGGGTACCAGACGTGTGTGCGATCACGGATGCACCGCTGCTTTGCGGTGCTAGACTTGGTGATGCTGGACTTGCCGGAGCTGGATCTGATGGACGTGTTGGAGCTGGACCTGCTGGACTTCATCACGATCTTGAGATTGGCAAGTGTACAACACATCATCCACGAGTTCCATATCGTTAACAAAGCTTTGTTGTCTTCGAGGGTATGTTCTCTATGGATGTATATCCACCCGTTGCTTGTATCTAGTAGATAGATCCTGGCGTATAGTAGTTCACATCGTAGGAAATTTTTTGTTTTCTATGTTGCGAACCCTTCAGATGGACCATATCACATTGCATTTGCATTCAATGTTACTATTTGTATATCGTATTGTGTGCTATTATTAGATAATCGACGGTAGCCTAATAAGATGACCCCTGTTAAAATTACCAATGATTGTGTTCCTCCTTAGTGTGCACCACCAAGAAAGTTCTTCGTTATGAGGCACTCCGTGATGATCGGGTGTCAGGCATATCTACATTCACATACATTGGGTGTAAGCCATGTTGCACAACGAATACACTAAGGTTGAGTGGCGAGCCTAGCATGTACATACATGGCCTCGGAACATGGATGGTCGAAAGATCGAGCACAAGTCGCATGAAATGATGTGACCAACGTTTAGCGTCCACCCTAGAACCCACATTGATGTCCGTGATGATCGGGGGAGATGAGGGGAAAAGGGGTCGTGATATCACTAGAACCCATAAGGGGATAGGTGTTTCTTAGTGGAGTTATTGTTAACTCATTTAATTATAAACTTAGTCTAAATTCCTTTTGCAATTATAAATATAGAAAATGGTTCTCCCCGATCCTACCTTTCCTGTTGACGATTGGTTAGAAGGAGAGAAGCTCAGGCTAGAGGATCAAACTTCTCTATATGGGTTGCGCGTCTCCACGTTCTCCTTAACGAGAATAACATGGTTGACTATATACTCAATGAGATAGATTTGGATCAGCCCAGTGACCTAGAGACCTAGAGCAGCGGGAAGACCGCTATTAGCATCGTGAGATGGCCTCCTTCATTTCAGTTACAATGCATTTCAGAATGGTGGATGAGCTGTGACCAGTCGTGGGTAATGTTGACCCTCGAACGGTAATGCTACAGCTTAGACACATTTCATGGAACAAGCACGCATATGGGAGCATGAGCTGATGGGAGATTTCCTCTCCATTAAGATGGAGGAGAACTCTTCACTTGATGACCACTTGGAATGCATGCATGCTGCGTACATGAGGCCAGCGTACTTCCTGGATAGCTGGATGACGAGCTCTTTTGCAAATGGCGTTGTGCTGCGGTCGCTGCCACCAAGCTACCGAGCACATGTCAGGACTTGCATCATGAGAGGCGATGCGGAAACACAGTATTTCCAAAGGTTCATATCACATCTCATGAATGTGGAGGTTGAACCCATTGTGGGAGAGGTCATCGATGACAAAGGTATATATTTGATATACAATTTTATAAATGTTATAATCTTGCAAACACATTTGCAGTGTTAAGTATATTTGATACTTGTTCTGTTTTGCTGAAAACAGGTCCTTCTACATAGAGGTGCTTACTGGAGAGGAGGTGACATTGCATGTTGATGGCTGATGTCTACGCACTTCTATTCTTGTAGACAGTTGTTGGGCCTCCAAGTGCAGAGGTTTGTAGAACAACAGTAAGTTTTCCCTTAAGTGGATCACGCAAGGTTTATCGAACTCAGGGAGGAAGTGGTCAAAGGTATCCCCTCTCAAGCAACCCTGCAATCAAGATACAAGAAGTCTCTTGTGTCCCCAACATACCCAATACACTTTTCAGGTGTATAGGTGCACTAGTTCGGCGAAGAGATAGTGAAATACAAGTGGTATTTGATAATTATAAGTGGTAACGGTGATAGAAAATAGCTTGATAGCGTGGAAAAGACAACAGGCAAAATGAAATAAAGATGGTAGCAAGCAAACATGTAACAGATCTAATTACAAACGGTGTATCAATGCTTAGAAACAAGGCCTAGGGATCATACTTTCACTAGTGAACACTCTCATATAAATATATTATCTTCATGATACTACGCTGAACTACTCTCCGGTTGGACACTCTAATCCATGGTAGGGCTATAACAGCACACCTCAAAGTAAGCCTTTCCCATCTAGATAACCCCACACTGTCACCTTCAGCTCTAGATGGTTCAAACAAACACCACAATTTCATAAAGACATCCAACTCCAAATATAACTCATAACAAGTAATTGTAATCTCTAGCCTAAGTCCCACCATGGTGTGCACGCTGTCACTTTCACACACATGGGGAGAGCAGAGATCTATTAAAGCACTTGAGTAGCAAGGTAGATCTACTTAATTACAAAGCTCATGATCACAATATGATCATGCATAGAGAGAGATGAACACATAGCTACCGGTAGAACCCTTAGCCTCGAGAGAGAACTACTCCCTCCTCATCATGGGAATCAGCAATGGTGATGGAGATGGTGGTGGAGATCGATGGAATGGCTCTGGGGGCACTTCGGCGGCGGCGGCGCGGAGGACTCCTTTCCCACCGCCGGTATCACAGGGGAGCAAAAATAACTTAAAACACCGTGTATTACATGAATACAAAGTGTTTTGATGAATTGTTAAAAGATAATACATATTCGATGTATTGTGTTTTAACAAAAATGGTGATTATCATTATATGATTGTTTAAATTTTGTAAAGTAGTTTACCAAAGGAAACATAAGTATGAAACTATTTGATATGATCAAAGTATTTCATCAATTAAGGGTATAAGATAAAATAGAATCTAATTACTATGATTTGATCAATAGTAATGAAATTCAACTTTATAAGAATGGCATAAAGAGAATTGTGGAATGCAATGCGTTTAAAATGTCAAAGTGCAAAGCATCACAATATGATATTAGACATCAAGTGGATGAATAGATGACACCAAATAAATCGTTGTAGTGTAGATGTAGAGACCATTAGTTAGAAATAGTTAGCACTCAATTAGAATATATAGTGAACCATGAGAATTCGTGAAAGCGGCTCCATATCTGGTATGGATCATCGTAAAAGTTTTGGGATTATTCGATATAACGAAAACAATAGAGAATAAGTCCTTGTAGAGTATTCATTGGAAAACTTTGAATACGAAATCCATAGCTAGAACAAAAAGGAAAGCAAAACTTGTATTGCTTGGATTTTTGGTGCATTCTCGAGAAAGTTCACATTCAGTGATATTTATCGATTACGGAGCAAATGGAAGATAGTGAAAAACATGATGAGGATTCAACCCTGGATCAGAGTGTTGAGAAGCGCAACAGAAAGCGTCCCTGGACGATACTCTTCACAAAGGAAAGAATCAATGATAGTGATCATTGTGTTTTCCCCATTAGTGTTTTCACTACATGTAGTAGGATTCAAAATGTAGCCCACATCTTGTATGGAGACATTTGTGAATCATTTGTCATGATTACCGGAATATGACATACCTACGAACTACTAAGGAAATAATGGTAAGCTAAAGATATGAGAAATCCCAAAGCAAAATTCACTTGAGATTAGGAAGCAATTCGTTGCTGAATCTTACAAGTAAAGGGGTTACTTGGATTTTCCCAAATGACTGCAAAGCCATAGTGGAAAAGGGGGTGAATGACAAAAGCACAATTTGTCAAGTATTGGACAAATTCAAAAGACTTTGATTCAAGTGTGCTGAAAGTCTAGTTGATTTAATACTAGTAAATTATTAGTGTCTCATAGTATCTGTCGGTTTAATATTTGATCAAAGGATTTTGAAGTCATTCAAAATAGTGAGTGGATATGCAATTTGCATGAAATTGAGTGGGAGCTATAAAAGTCTTCATCAAACAATATGTGAATGACATATTTTTGAGTGGGAGCAATGTAAGTCTCAAAATCAAATATGTAGGAACATAGTTTGAGTAAGAGTAGTGACTCGTACCCAAATATGTTGGGAACATATTTTTAGTGGGAGCTTAGAGGAATGATTCTTAAGTGTGTATACGACACGTTAAGAATAAAAGCACAAGTACCGATAAATAATGATTTATAAGGAGTATAAGTTGATAATAAGTATATTATAATATTATGTAGTATTCCTTAAAGGATTCTGAAAAGAGTTTCAGAATAGGAGTTAATTAAGGAAATGGTCCTTAATAACTCAAGTTAGGAATAGTATTAAGTTTAACATCAATGGTTCAAAGAAAGAAAAGGATGATCATCATCCACTATGTTGAGACATAGGTTCTATCTTAGAAAAAACCATGATGATAACTTAACATAATATATGATCCAAGAAGAAACATTTGAAAAGTGATTAAGTTTGAATCACGGAACGTTGAGCTAAGTTTGTCCGCAGTGTCTAATAGAGAACTGTAGACATGTTTTCCAAATCCATAAAGGATGGCATATCATAAAGCATAAAGAGTTATGTTATAAGGGAATATGTTGGAAACTCCTATAATACCGACTAAAGTCAAGTAGGAAGCGAAGTGAACAAAACATCGAAAGTTGCACAGGGTGCACTCTTGTTTCGATGATTACATTTATAATAATAGGTAAGGGTACCATCTAAAGTAATGTATAATGTTATGGCGGGGCTAGTTCGCTTTTAACGTAGAATGATGTGTCCCAGGGCACAGTGCCCATGAGAAAGCCCTCGAGGTTGATCTAAAGGATTTGGGATTGTAAAGTACAAGCCCAAGACTCAAACTCTTCCATGAGCAAGCATGTTCAGGATACCGGGATATATTGTGCCAATGATTAAGAACAAATGCAGCTAGTTTATTTGTACTCTAGTGCAAGTGTGAGACTGTTAGAAATATGCCCTAGAGACAAATAATAATCAGGATTATTATCATATTTCATAAAGTTTATGATTAAGTTTTATATCATGCTATAATTGTATTGAAAGGAAACGTCAATACACGTGTGATATATAAACAACGAGGGGTTCTTGGTGAAACTCTAGTCACTGGTTCATTGGTGAACAGATGATCAAGGTTTCCTGATCATGTGGCATTTATGCCAGTTGGAAATGGAGTCAACTCATTATGAGAATGAGATGATGAACCAATACTCAACCTAAACATTGTGACCCGATCATGTCACGAAGTTCAAGTTATGATGATTAGAATAGACCTCGTAGACTATTCCTTAGACTGTGAGTCTATATCAATCACTGTCTCCCGAGAGTGCTTAGATAACATCAAACGTCACTTAGCAATACAGTGACAATAAAGGTGTGTTCAGGTATTCGGAGCAACCGTAGAGGCAATATATGTCAAGAGCGGGATTTGTCCATCCGCGTGATGGAAAGATACTCGAGGGCCCACTCGGAGAAGTTATATCCAATAGCTGCGCATCATGTGATTCGATCACAAGGATATCACTTGTCGAAACGAGTCAAGTAGCATTGTCGGGTAACGAGATTGAACACGACATGGTGATGTCATTGATTAGATGTCGGGAAATGCAAGTATCGAGAGAAAAAAGGAATAAGACGCAACTGTCCCGGTTCAAACGACGAAAGATCTTCGTGGAATGCATAGGGGTCACATGGCCATCCAGGTCCCTCTGTCGATCATTGGTCCGGAGTGTCCCGACCATGTCTGGAGTGTTCTCGAACCATGGGATATCACACTTAATGGCTTTATGATGCTTAGAGAGTGTTTATAGGATTGGTAGAATCATAGAAGAAGAGAAGAGAAAAAACCGGAAGGGTTTTGGTAAGTCCAGAGGATGTCCGGAGTGGAGGTGGAAGGTGTTCCATAGCCACAGATATTGAATAATATGTGAATGAATGTTAAATATTGATTTAATCATTTATTCATAATTATTTAATAAAAGAGAAATCAATTAAAATGCCAAAAGGCTTAACGGGCCAAATCCCAGAGGGGAAAGGGCCCAAGAGGGAAAGGCAAAAGGAGAAAGGGGCTAAGGGGTGGTCGGTGCCCTAGTGGGCCAGCCCCCACGTGGGGCCCATGGGGGTCACCGGTGGTGCCTCCCCCTCTCCCCCTCCTTTAGTCCCACCCCGAGACTTTGAGGGAGATCTCCCCGAGACTTTGAGACCTTCTAGTTGATTCTCTCTCTCTCCCATGACCGTGGTCCCAAGTTCGGACTGCGCGAACGAGAGACATCTTCACTGTGGAGCACCGTCGTGCTACGGGATTCGGATCCAGGAGCTCTACTTCCGCAACTGCTGCTGTATCGGGGAAGCGGGAGTCATCGTCAAGCACCGGATGCATGTAACTCCCGCGAGGTGATACACTTGAGGCACTCAACTCATTCGAGCCGCAGGAGCGCAAGGACTTCATCACGACCTTGAGGTCAGCTTCGGCTCGTCTACATCAACCACGCTCTCCTGAGTGTTGATAACGCTTTTCGATCTTCAAGGGTAAGTTCGCGAAAAGCCCCTCCTGTTACTGCATTACTAATAGATAGGTCCTGGCAGCATCAGGGATTCAGGGGCATAGGGTAAAATTTTATTGTTTTCATAGGCGACCCCCTGCAGTATCTGCTAGAGATGCTCTAATAGAATACCGTTGCTCAATTCCCTGAAATCTAAGTGTAGGAACAAATATAATCGAGTAAATCCAGATTTAAATATAAGAACCAAACAGAAATTCACATGTTATAAATACATATATTTATTTATAAGATGATAAATTGTGTGATTCCGAGCAATTTGGCGAAGGAATGTGTCAATTTGGAGCTAGGGATCAAGATATATGGCCAAAGAGGTTTTGAACAAAGTTTGAATTTGAAACCAATTGAAACTAGTGTCAGGTGGTTTATATGGTGTCTAAAATGTAGTATTACATCATATTAGTCTAATGCAAAAAGGATTTTTGAATTCGGGTAAAAATGAGAAAGATATGACAAATCTAAGAAAAAAATTGGCTCGGATTCCTGCCGCGACAACATTTTGGGTGGTTTTTCTGCCACAACAAAGGGGAGGCAAAGGGAGGGGGGGGGACCAGCCATAAACCGGGCGTTGACGGGGGTCGTGGATCGCGCATGGACTAGGTTCACGAGGACTATTATGTGGCGCTGACATGGGCTAGAGGACGCTGACGAGGCTCGCTGACTCGGCCACGACTTGGATGCTGACAGGGCGGCTACATGGACATGAGCTAGCAAAAGGGAGAGGGCCACATCGGCTGGCCGGAGCTAGCAGCGAGCGGGGAAAAGGGCGAGCATCATGGGAGGTCGATGGGTGAGAGGGGAGTTGGGCAGGCCATCTAGCTCACCTGTAGGCATCAGAGGTGTCCGAAGCTGGATAAAAAGGTGGTGGCGGCTTGGACGCATGACGTGTGAGGTGTTCCCGGAGTTAGAGGCGAGGTCGAGAAGGTCCGCCGTGACAAGCTCGTCTTCGACGTGGGGTCGGCGTGGCTCCATGCTTTCTCCTCTAGCGGTAATCGCTCGCCGGAGCTCGACGGTGACGATCTCGAATTGGAGCTCTGCGGCTTGGGAGGGATAGGGGAAAGAGGGGGAGGTGGTGTGGTGAGGAGAAGGGAGTTGGGGCGCATTTTATATGGCGAGAGGTCGAGCTAAACTGATGGACTCGGCGGTGGAGGCTATCGGTACTACAGGCGGAAAAGTGGGGATATGGACGGGAGGGTGCGAGGATAGGGTGGTCCCGAGCTTATCTCGACGCGGTGTAGTGCACTTGGATATGTGGAAGGGCGAACTACACGGCGCGCGTGGATTCCGGTGTTGGGAAGATCAAGGCGGCGAGTGGGAGGTTGGGGATGACCCTGTCGGAAGGCCCAACACCATTTTATATCTAAATATTTTTCAGCAAAATCCACAAATATTCTATAAAAACAAAATATATATGTAGTGCTTAGGAATACCATTTCCACTCCAAATATAACTTTATAAATACCATTTTGTTTACAAAATGTCTACATAAGACTTTATTAAATCCCTAAAATTGTTCTAGGATTTAATAAAATCCTATTTTATTTTGGAAAATCCAAATATGCAAAAAGACACATAATTATTTATCTTCTACCAATGTTTATTGCATTAAACATGGTTGGAAAATATGTCCAATAAAATTCCAAATACGTTAAAATAAAAACCAAATTGGACAAGAGAAAGTTTCTCAACGAGAATTCATATTAATTTGAACAAGGTTAAGAAAAATTCAAACGAATCCTCAAAATGTTTTAATTTCTTCAGAAATTCAACTCAATCAAAGTAACACATTCAATAAAATATTTATTTTATTTAACATTCTAAAATAATAAATTTTAGGATGTTACAATCGACCCATCCATTTTCTCCAGGGCATCAAGTGTCCGTCTCACGTGCATCCTCCAGCAAGAGCAGATGTGATCTGGCGGTGGGTCATGTATTGATCCCGATCTGGCCCTCGATGCGTGAAGATCGGCAAGGTGCCTCCGGCAGCCTATGCGACAATGCGTGCAGATCAGATCGGCAGGAGACCTCCAACTGCTCGCATCAGAGCAAGTACAATAGGCTGATGTAAACAGGCTACAAGAGATTAAATAGTATATCTTTGCTTACTTGGAGGAGAAAGAAGAGGAGAGAGATGTGAAGTGGGCTCTTAGCCAAGAGTCAGCTGCAGCACGTGCTCCTAAACACTATGTGAGAATAAAAGATAGACCATGTCTCTAACAAAGTAGTATAATTTATGTTTATCTATTGTACATGTTAGCTGTTAAATTGACTATGGCCGTCCATGGATTGAACGGAGGTCAAGATCAACACCTGAGGTTGATTTCATCTCTGCCTCCAATCCAAGAGTCTGGTGTGGTTTCAGAAGTTTAAACGAGCTGTCATTAAGGACGCTCGCATGCGCAGACTCGCCGTTGAGGAGTACGGGCCTTTGCATGGTCATTGGCGACCTCACAAGATACTTCCGCACCAACAGCGCGTCCAGCATGGTAAAAGTCCATAGCCTCGATTACCAAGGTGTGGTGCCTTTGAAGAGATCAGGGCGGCCGGTGAAGGTCGGATGCATGGGGCTGCTGGCCTGGTTTGCAATAAAGAAGGTGTTTCTAGGGTTTCTCCCACACCAAGACGAAGATCGGCTTGTTGCCTGTTCTTATTGGTTTGGCACGGAGCGGTGTGTTCTGGAAGGTTCCTATGGACGCATCATGTCTGTAGATTACTGGATTAGAAGGAATTTGGTTGGAAAGAAGTCCAGATCACCCCTACAAGTATTGGGTTTCGTCCACTAACCACCCCTATCTATTAAATGTGGCAAATTACCCCCCTAACTATCCAAAACCACACAAAATACCCCCAAGAACACAAACATCGGTTTTGACACCGGTTTTAAGCCATGCCGGACTCCGGTTCCTTTTCGCTATCTATATAACACGCAACCGATGGTCCGAGAGGATACGCATCGTTCTACCAAACATCAACATGGTATCAGAGCCATCCTCTTCCATGCTCTAGTTGCCGCAAACCCTAAACCGCCGCCGCCACAGCTAGTGATGCCGCCACCGCATCAAGAACCACGACCAAGACCTAAAACCTAAAGAGCCACCGTTGCCTCAGCTTGCGCCGCCACTGCTCCTCGCCGCTGCCGCTTACTGTCGCCGTTGCATCAAGACCACGACCAAGACCCTCTGTCGCCGCACGTGTGCCGCCGCATCAAGATCTCTACGACCCAAACCCAAGACAAAAATCATCGCCGTCGCACCGGATTGCACGTATCGTGCCACCGCCGCATCTAAAACCCTAGATCACCATGTCTTCATCAACGTCATCTGCCACAGTTCTCGATGCAGCACTCGAATCTCCGCCCTCGCAGCTGCTTACGCATGAAAACACGCTGATCTGGAAGGCCCTTGTCACCCCAGCTCTTCGAGGTCCCCGCGTTCTTGATCTTGTTGAAGGGAACGAGGAGGTACCAGAGAAGATCCTGGAGACAGAGGACATCAACAAGAAGAAGGTGACCATCAAAAACCCCGAGTACGCTGCTTGGATCTCTCGCGACTAGCAGGTGCTCCGCTGGATTCTCAACGCTCTCTCTCCCGATGTACTCGCGCACGTCGTCGGTGCTGACTTGTTTATTAACGAGCTTGTTGGGGAACCCCAAGAGGAAGGTATGATGAGCACAGCAGTAAGTTTTCCCTTAGTTATGAAACCAAGGTTTATCGAACCAGTAGGAGCAAGGAAACACCTCCAAGGTGTTGCTAGCTGGACTTTGGCAGGACGCACTACCGACGCTAGCAGCAACGTGGAAACCTGCACAACACAACCACAGAACTTTGTCCCCAACTTACAGTGAGGTTGTCAATCTCATCAGTTTTGCTGAAAACAAAGGATTAAACGTATTGTGTGGAAGAAAGTAATAGTTTGCAGAAAGTAAACAGAAAGTAGTAAACAATTGTAGTTTGATGGTAAAAGAAAGGACCGGGGTCCATAGTTCATTAGTGGTGGCTCTCCTTAAGATAGATAACATGTTGGGTGAACAAATTATAGCGGGGCATTTGACAAACATCCATAAAGCAATACATGCATATACTAATCATCTTGACTCCTTTGAGATTTGATTGGGCATTACAACATTATACATAGACCGTAATCCAACTGTATCTATGACTAATAATCCACCTTCAGGTTATCATCCGAACCCCCTCCAGTATTAAGTTACAAGCAACAGATAATTGCATTACGCATTGCGTGTAAAGTAAACAATACGATTGTTCTATAAACAAAGGATCGATGTTTTCTCCCTAGTAGCAACAACACATCTAGTACCTTAGAGATTTCTGTCACTTCCCTAGATTACTAGAGGCATGAACCCACTATCGAGCATAAATACTAACTCTTGGAGTTACTAGCATCTACTTGGCCAAGATAGCTACTAACAACGGAAAGCATGCAAGATCACAAATAACAAAGACATGATATAATCAATAATCAATCTGAAATAGCATCTCAATATCCATCGGATCCCCGCAAACACAACCTGTATGATTACAAATAGATGATCTTGATCATGAACGGAGCTCACAAGATCTAAACATGATAGCACAAAGGAGGAGAACCAGCCATCTAGCTACTACATGGATCCGTAGTCCAATGATGAACTACTCACGCATCACACCTGAGGCTTGCATGGTGATGAAGAAGGCCTCCAGGGTGAATTCTCCCCTCCGGCAAGGTTCCGGGAAGAGCTTCAGATCCCTCCCGATCTAGGGATGGAGATGATGGCGGCTACAGACTCTTTTGTGGAATTTTGATAGGCGAAAGGGGAGGCCAAGGGGGTGCTAATGAGAATAACTTCTTCTTAACTTGATCTGCAGTAATACCTACACACTTGAACAACCCGCATAATTCGTGTATAAAGAGTAAATGATCACCGGGATGGACAGTTCCATCCCCAACATAGTAGTTATCCATAACACGATCAATAATTCTTGTAGGTATTTTAAAAACATCATTCTCAGCAGGTGGTGGTTTATCTACTACCTTAGCAGTGGTAGTAGCATTACCAAATAAGAAACTCAGCGAATTATCCATAACAAAAGTAAAGCAACTAACAGCAGTAAACAACTCTCACAATAGAAGTTTCCTTTACCAGTTCCACTCTCTAATAGCGCTTCACTCCCCGGCAATGGCGCCAGAAAATAGTCTTGATGACCCACAAGTCTAGGGGGTGTATCACAGTATTTTTGAAAAGTAAGAGTGTTGAACCCAATGAGGAGCAGAAGGTGCTGACTAGTGGTATGGATCAGGAATTCTATGCAAATACTTAGCAAACGGATTTTTAGGGGTTTTCGATAAAGCAAGTAAACGAAGTACAAGTAAACAAAAGACAATAAGAATAAATGCAGCAAGTGGCCCAATCCTTTATGCAACAAAGGACAAGCCGGTTGTATTACTTAAGATGACCAAACGTTCTCGAGGACACATGGGAAGACTGTCAAGTGCTTTCGCTTCGTCTAGTTGATTAATCTTCTTTAGCTTGCTAAGTGTTGTGTGGGTGAACCTGTGCTAATGTACCGACCTTCCTAGGACTAATACATACTTGTGATTATACCCCTTGCAAATAGCCATAAGTACAAGAAAGTAATTAAGGTAGAAACCTAACCACAACTTTAAACTCTAAGACCCTTACGTCCCTTGTGTAATGGTTTCCTAACGGGGGTTCAGGTTTCTGTCACTCCGGCAACCCCTACGATTAGTAGCCAAATACACAATGCATTCCTCTAGGCCCATATAGGTGAAGTGTCATGTAGTCGACGTTCACATGACACCACTAGAAGAAGTACACCACAACTTAAATATCAAACTATTGAATCTTTCTCAACACAATTCCACTACTAACAACATGACTTCTCCCATGTCCTCAAGAACAAATACAACTACTCACAAGACATCATATGGATCATGATCAGAGATGGAATAATGATGTATAACAATCTGAACATAAACAATAATTCAACGGTTCACTCAATAGCATCAACTACAAAGAGTAATCAACACCGGGAAAGTTTCCCCTATGAACTATGCAAGATTCAACTCAATTGTTACAAAAATATGGAGATGGTGATGAGGGTGCTGATGGTGGTGATGATGATGATCCTGATGAAGTCCAGCTTGATGGTGGTGTTGATGGCGAAGATCTCCCCTCTCCGGGAAGGAATTCCACCAGCAGAAATCTGTCTGCCGGAGAGATCTTTCTCTCTTAGTGTTTTCCGACCCGCAGAGGCGGCGGAATCTTTCTGTGGTCTCTCCCCGAGTCTTAGGGTTTCGGGAGGATAATATACGCCATAGGGGAGTGCCATGGGTGGACCAGGGCGGCTACACCACATGGTGGCACGGCCTAGGCTGGCCCACGCCAGGGGGTGGTGTGGGCCCCCTGTGGCCAATCTCCAGCCCCCCTTCTAGATTCCTTCGTCTTCTGGAAAAATAGGATTTTCCGTATATTTTCCCGGATTTTCTGATCTTCGTGAATTTTGCCTCCAAACAACACATTTTCCATCAGAATCCTGACTGCAGCGGTCCATGCTCCAAAAGTCATCAACCATGCAAAAACAGATGAAATAACATAAGTATCACTTCTCAATACGAAATATATCAATGGATAACAGTGAATTATGACATAGAATAGTGATGCAAAATGGACGTATCAACTCCCCCCAAGCTTAGACTTCGCTTGTCCCCAAGCAAAACTGAGCTTAATAAACATGACCTCAGGTTTATGGAGTGAAGAGTCAATAAAAGAATACGGACAAGAAGCATCACATTCATCAATACATAGATCATAATAGAAGACAACTCATTATTGTATAACTCAACTTGCAATAAGTAAAGGAAACACAATAAAGATACATAAAGTGAATCATAATTGGTAATGGTAAACTTAGCTCTTGGTCGAAGAATAGTTGATAATTTGCTGGAGTTCACAAATAACTGGTTTTCAATGATAGCTTTCAAAGTAGTAAACATCAAGATAGGAGCAATGTGCAAAACAAGGAACGTAAGAAACATGATTGGATAAATCATCATATGAATGAATGAATGAAACACAACAACTCAAAATACTTGCTGAGATAGAAGGGAATAGGTTTACTGACTCAACTACAAAGTAAAAAGAAAGGCCCTTCGCCGAGGGAAGTAGGGATTGCAAGTCTCATAAAGAGCTCCCAAAAATTATGATACTTACTAGCTTTCAGCTCTCATTTCCCCTATCATAGGCATCTTTCGGTGATTAAGGTTAAAGTGACACAACTAAGAGGATATGCTTGACAAGTTATAAGTTGAAATCTCATGCCCCTTACTTATGAGTACCGAACCTCATGCTACTCAACTTCAGTCACGAGTAAGCTTTTGTCATTGTAAATACATGTGTATCATTGAGAACCGCCAACGGGGTACCTCTTGCACATGACACAGGAGCTATCCCATAATCAAAATGACAAGGCAAGCAGATAGTGAGCATCTCAACGATCTTTTTATTTGCTATTTGCATAGGTTTTTATTGAGGATGCTTCATAGAATGCTCACTATAGTTATGCTGCAAGTTTCCACCATGATTAGGCATGGCTTAGGCTAGCGGCCCAGGCGTTTCTCTAACACACATATAAACTCCATGATCTTACAAGTTCCACTTTTATTTCACACCGTCGAGATCCATAGGCAAAAGAATCATGATATCAACTAGGTACAAAGTACCACGGCAGTGTTGAAAGCGTTCCCCATGATACATGGTTCTGCTAACTTCAACTCATAAAGCGCAAGCATATACACAACAAAGGACCCAATGGTTCAGGTTATTAAATGCAAGATAAATTAAAGTGTGCCATCAAGTTCGTGAGAGCTTTAATCACTAATTTTCACATAACAAGTTTAATTTGGGAGGTAGATAAAACAAGAATTTACTTGAAATAGCAATAATGCTAATATGTAGGTATGGTGGACACAAATGGCAAAGGTTTTGGTTTTAAGGAGTGGATGCACGAGAAGAATTCCCTCTCAGTACAGGTTTTTGGCTAGCAAGGCTGGCTAGCAAGTACAAGAGTTGAAGGAAACAAACAAACATACAATGATAAAGACAAACATGCAATCTTCCTTGGAAGCACAAAAGATCTTAACTAGAGAATACTAGACTTATGAGCAAATCAAGAAAGAACGATGATGAATTTTTTTCTTCTTTAGAGTACTTTTATCTTTTTTCATGCAACTCTCAAAAATAGTGTGCTACTGACCGAGCCAGGTTTGCCAAAACCAACTAAATTAACTCAATGATCCCAAAGTGATACCAATACTAACAACAAGATTAATCATATAACCATGAATTGAAAACTAACATAAGCTATACAAAAGAGTAAATGTATAACTTCTCATTAATAATCCATAATGGCAACTCACACCAAGGGATACATATCTAACAAGAGATGGGACACTTCCATAATGCAAACCATCCTACATAATAACTTCTCCATTCATGATATGACTCTACTAATAAGGTACAAAGATAGAAGATAGTGATGTGATACCGCGACACTCCCCCAAGCTTGGAACAAACCAAGGGGATGCCAAACCTGATGACGAATTACTCCTTCGGTGGTGATGGTAATATCTCATCTTCGTCCGACTTCCAGGGTAAGGGCTTCCCATCAACAAAGGACATCGTGGTTTCCAGCATCCTAAGACTTGCAGCAGCACTTATGCGTTTAAACCTAACTTCATACTCACATTTTTGATTTTGATTGTCACAGAACTGTGCTTGCAGTTTGTTTGTTGTTTGGCGGAGTGAGAGAACTTCATCCTTGAGTTCAGCAGTCTCCTTTTGGTGCTCGGCGATGAGTTCGGAACAAATCTTATGGATGATATCCACTTCGTGCTCTGCCATCTTCTTGTACCTAAAGACTTCTTGCTCTAGTGCTTCCATCCTGTCCTCCAGACTTCCTTCACCTTTAGGGCCTCGAACCTCTTTTATCTGGAGTTCCCCATCTTCAAGCAACAACTCCTTGGGATGAATCTTCAACTCTCTCATGTATGGGTTGATGATATCCTCTAAAGAATCTTCCTTGGCTGGTCCAGAGGAAGACATTGTAGCTCCAAATCTGGGACTCTACCTGTCAGAAACAGATCGAAACAAAAACACGACGAAAACACGATATACGAACCTTGGGAGATCTGGGGGATTATATATTACGAAGTTTCATGACGAAAGGAAGGTATTGGGAGAAAATGGGTCGGAGACGGAGTCGGGGGTGGACTCACCACCTGGTGGCACGGCCAGGGGAGGGCCCGCGCCACAGGGTGGTGTGAGCCACCCTGGCTCCGTTTCCATCCCTCTTTCGCTTCGTAGCTTTCCTTATTGCTAAAAACTGCAAAAATATAGTTGGATAGTATTTTCGCGAAACTTTTCTTACTAGAACTGTTACCTATTTGAAAACAGACTCTGCAGGTCTCTGAATTTGGTATTTAGTAGATTCTTCCGGAGTCATCACTTGAATAACATCGATATCTTCTTCTTTATACACTTATTACTTGAGTCATGAAACCTTTCTCTTTCTCATCACACCATTTTCTCCACTACCTGGAAATTTCTTTCACACAAAACTTCACACAGTTCTCATTAGCAACATTAGTATAACTGAAGTGATAAAACCTTTTGAGTTCAACTTCAACTGAAAACCATCAAAACATAAGCTACTGTAGAAACTCCTTCCGAAAACCCAAAAATAATTCAAAAAGGAAATCAATTAAAGAAGGAAATGCAAGAGTGGCAAAATCTGTCAAAACAGACCAGCAGGTAAAGATCATTTTTTAGAAAATCTTCTGTTGCAAAAATCAAAACGTGCAAAACTAACGAAAGTTAAATAACAACCTGGGGCAGAAGCACAAAAAATTACAGCTCAATCCGACATACAAAGATCTCTCACGAATTTTTACAGCTCAATCCGACAACAAAGTATTTTCGATAAGTAAGAGTGTCGAACCCAATGAGGAGCAGAAGGTGCTGGCTAGTGGTATGGATCAGGAATTCTCTGCAAATACTTAGCAAACGGATTTTTAGGGGTTTTCGATAAAGCAAGTAAATGAAGTACGAGTAAACAAAAGACATTAAGAATAAATGCAGCAAGTGGCCCAATCCTTTATGCAGCAAAGGACAAGCCGGTTGTATTACTTAAGATGACCAAATGTTTTAGAGGACACATGGGAAGACTGTCAAGTGCTTTCGCTTCGTATAGTTGATTAATCTTCTTTAGCTTGCTAAGTGTTGTGTGGGTGAACCTGTGCTAATGTACCGACCTTCCTAGGACTAATACATACTTGTGATTATACCCCTTGAAAACATCCATAAGTACAAGAAAGTAATTAAGGTAGAAACCTAACCACAACTTTAAACTCTAAGACCCTTACGTCCCTTGTGCAATGGTTTCCTAACGGGGGTTCAGGTTTCTGTCACTCCGGCAACCCCTACGATTAGTAGCCAAATACACAATGCATTCCCCTAGGCCCATATAGGTGAAGAGTCATGTAGTCGACGTTCACATGACACCACTAGAATAAGTACACCACAACTTAAATATCAAACTATTGAATCTTTCTCAACACAATTCCACTACTAACAACATGACTTCTCCCATGTCCTCAAGAACAAAACGAACTACTCACAAGACATCATATGGATCATGATCAGAGATGGAATAATGATGTATAACAACCTGAACAAAAACAATAATTCAACGGTTCACTCAATAGCATCAACTACAAAGAGTAATCAACACCAGGAAAGTTTCCCCTATGAACTATGCAAGATTCAACTCAATTGTTACAGCAATATGGAGATGGTGATGAGGGTGCTGATGGTGGTGATGATGATGATCCCGATGAAGTCAAAATTGATGGTGGTGTTGATGGCGACGTTCTCCCCTCTCCGGGAAGGAATTCCTCTGGCAGAAATCTGTCTGCAGAAGAGATCTTTCTCTCTCAGTGTTTTCCACCCCGTAGAGGCGACGGAATCTTTCTGTGGTCGCTCCCTGAGTCTTAGGGTTTCGGAAGGATAATATACACTATAAGGTAGTGCCATGGGTGGACCAGCGAGGCCACACCACCTGGTGGCGCGGCCTAGGCTGGCCCGCGCCAGGGGGTGGTGTGGGCCACCTATGGCCCATCTCTAGCCCCCCTTTTGGCTTCCTTCATCTTCTGGAAAAATAGGATTTTCTGTATATTTTCCCGGATTTTCTGATCTTCGCGAATTTTTCCTCCAAACAGCACCTTTTCCATCAGAATCCTGACTACAGCGGTCCATGCTCCAAAAGTCATCAACCATGCAAAAACAGATGAAATAACATAACTATCACTTCTCAATACGAAATATATCAATGAATGACATTGAATTATGACATAGAATAGTGATGCAAAATGGACGTATCAACTCCCCCAAGCTTAGACTTCGCTTGTCCCCAAGCAAAACTGAGCTCAATAAACATGACCTCAGGTTTATGGAGTGAAGAGTCAATAAAAGAATACAGACAAGAAGCATCACATTCATCAATACATAGATCATAATAGAAGACAACTCATTATTATATAACTCAACTTGCAATAAGTAAAGGAAACACAATAAAGATACATAAAGTGAATCATAATTGGTAATGGCAAACTTAGCTCTTGGTCGAAGAATAGTTGATAATTTGCTGGACTTCACAAATAACTGGTTTTCAATGATAGCTTTCAAAGTAGTAAACGTCAAGATAAGAGCAATGTGCAAAACAAGGAATGTAAGAAACATGATTGGATAAATCATCATATGACTAAATGAAACACAACAACTCAAAATACTTGCTGAGATAGAAGGGAATAGGTTTACTGACTCAACTACAAAGTAAAAAAGAAAGGCCCTTCGCTGAGGGAAGCAGGGAATGCAAGTCTCATAAAGAGCTCACAAAAATTATGATACTTACTAGCTTTCAGCTCTCATTGCCCCTATCATAGGCATCTTTTGGCGATTAAGGTTAAAGTGACACAACTAAGAGGATATGATTGACAAGTTATAAGTTGAAATCTCATGCCCCTTACTTATGAGTACCGAACCTCATGCTACTCAACTTCAGTCACGAGTAAGCTCTTGTCATTGTAAATACACGTGTATCATTGAGAACTGCCAATGGGGTACCCCTTGCACATGACACATGAGCTATCTCATAATCAAATTGACAAGGCAAGCAGACAGTGAGCATCTTAGTGATCTTTTTATTTGCTACTTGCATAGGTTTTTATTGAGGATGCTTCATAGAATGCTCACTATAGTTATGCTGCAAGTTTCCACCATGATTAGGCATGGCTTAGGCTAGCGGCCCAGGCGTTTCTCTAACACACATATAAACTCCATGATCTTACAAGTTCCACTTTTATTTCACACCGCCGGGATCCATAGGCAAAAGAATCATGATATCAACTAGGTACAAAGTACCATGGCAGTGTAGAAAGTGTTCCCCATGATACATGGTTCTGCTAACTTCAACTCATAAAGCGCAAGCATATACGCAACAAAGAAGGACCCAATGGTTCAGGTTATTAAATACAAGAAAATAAAAGTGTGCCATCAAGTTTGTGAGAGCTTTAATCACTAATTTTCACATAACAAGTTTAATTTGGGAGGTAGATAAAACAAGAATTTACTTGGAATAGCAATAATGCTAATAGGTAGGTATGGTGGACACAAATGGCAAAGATTTTGGTTTTAAGGAGTGGATGCACGAGAAGAATTCCCTCTCAGTACAGGTTTTTGGCTAGCAAGGCTGGGTAGCAAGTACAAGAGTTGAAGGAAACAAACAAACATACAATAACAAAGACAAACATGCAATCTTCCTTGGAAGCACAAAATATCTTAACTAGAGAATACTAGACTTATTAGCAAATCAAGAAAGAAAGATGATTGTTTTTTTCTTTAGAGTACTTTTATCTTGTTCATTCAACTCTCAAAAATAGTGTGCTACTGACCGAGCCAGGTTTGCCAAAACCAACTAAATTAACTCAATGATCCCAAAGTGATACCAATACTAACAACAAGATCAATCATATAACCATGAATTGAAAACTAATATAAGCTATGCAAAAGAGTAAATGATAGAACTTCTCATTAATAATCCATAACGGCAACTCACACCAAGGGATACATATCTAATGAGAGAGGGAACACTTCAATAATGCAAACCATCCTACATAATAACTTCTCCATTCATGATATGACTCTACTAATAAGGTAAAAAGATAGAAGATAGTGATGTGATACCGCGATACTCCCCCAAGCTTGGAACAAACCAAGGGGATGCCAAACCTGATGACGAATTACTCCTTTAGTGGTGATGGTAATATCTCATCTTTGTTCGACTTCTAGGGTATGGGCTTCCCATCAACAAAGGACATCGTGGTTTCCAGCATCCTGAAACTTGCAACAGCACTTATGCGTTTAAACTTAACTTCATACTCACAGTTTTGATTTTGAACGTCACAGAACTGTGCTTGCAGTTTGTTGGTTGTTTGGCGGAGTGAGAGAACTTCATCCTTGAGTTCAGCAGTCTCCTTTTGGTGCTCGGCGATGAGTTCGGAACAAATCTTATGGATGATATCCACTTTGCGCTCTTCCATCTTCTTGTACCTAAAGACTTCTTGCTCTAGTGCTTCCATCCTGTCCTCCAGACTTCCTTCACCTTTAGGGCCTCAAACCTCTTTTATCCGGAGTTCCCCATCTTCAAGCAACAACTCCTTGGGATGAATCTTCAGCTCTCTCATGTATGGGTTGATGATATCCTCTAAAGAATCTTCCTTGGCTGGTCTAGAGGAAGACATTGTAGCTCCAAATCTGGGACTCTACCTGTCAGAAAAATATCGAAACGAAAACACGATATACGACCCTCGGGAGATCCGGGGGATTATATATTACGAAGTTTCATGATGAAAGGAAGGTATTGGGAGAAAACGGGTCGGAGACGGAGTCAGGGGTGGACTCGCCACCTGGTGGCGCTGCCAGGAGAGGGCCCACGCCACAGGGTGGTGTGAGCCACCCTGGCTTTGTTTCCATCCCTCTTTCGCTTCGTAGCTTTCCTTATTGTCTAAAAACTGCAAAAATATAGTTGGATAGTATTTTCGCGGAACTTTTCTTACTAGAACTATTACCTATTTGAAAACAGACACTGCAGGTCTCTGAATTTGGTATTTAGTAGATTCTTCCAGAGTCATCACTTGAATAACATCGATATCTTCTTCTTTATACACTTATTACTTGAGTCATGAAACCTTTCTCTTTCTCATTACACCATTTTCTCCACTACCTGGAAATTTCTTTCAAACAAAACTTCACACAATTCTCATTAGCAACATTAGTATAAGTGAAGTGATAAAACCTTTTGAGTTCAACTTCAACTGAAAACCATCAAAACATAAGCTACTGTAGCAACTCCTTCCGAAAACCCAAAATTAATTCAAAAAGGAAATCGATTAAAGAAGCAAATGCAAGAGTGGCAAAATTTGTCAAAACAGACCAGCAGGTAAAGATCATTTTTTTAGAAAATCTTCTGTTGCTCTAATCAAAACGTGCAAAACTAACGAAAGTTAAATAACAACCTGGGGTAGAAGGACAAAAAATTACAGCTCAATCCTACATACAGAGATCTCTCACGAATTTTTACGGTGCAGCAGAAAAATCTGTTTCGGGATAGCAACTTCCCCAAATATTACTTCTCTCTCATTAGAAGTTGATCTTGACACAAAAACCAAACAAAAAGTATATGGAGCGGTTATTACCGGAGTAATAACTTCCAAGACTCAAATAAACAAAAATAAACTAAAAGCAAAAACAAATTGGGCTGTCTCCCAAAAAGCTCTTTCTTTATAGCCATTAAGATGGGCATGATAATTTTGAAGATGCTCACTCAGGAATATGAATTGAAGTGAAAGAGAGCATTAAGAAGCAAAAACACACACACATTTAAGTCTAACCCACTTCCTATGCAAGGGAATTTTGTAAACAAACAAGTTGTTGAAACCAGAGGCTACTTGCATAAGAAGGCAAAAGAAGTGCAACATAAAAACTTTCAGCATAAAACGAGGAAACTTGATATTACTGAGATACATAAGAACACTTTTCCCTCTCTCATAATAAATTTCAGTATCATGCATAAACTTAACAATATAACTATCACAAGGGCCATTATAGCAATGATCGCTTATCTTAACAGAAAACATAGGAATACTAGCTCTCATAACACTACTTTTGAAACAATATTAGAGGTATCCTTACAAAGGATAGTGTGTCCCTCTTGTCATTCTCCCAAGCTTCAGCATTGCCTTGAATACGGTCCAGAAGATCCCATTTAGCCTGCTCTTCCATGCGAGTGAATGATCCAGCACAATAAGCATCCAATAAGTCCTTATCATGTAGAGGGAGCCTTGCATAAAAGTTATTGATAATAATATTGTTGGGGAGCTCATGAATGGGACATTTGAGCATTAGTAACTTCAATCTCCCCCAAGCTTGAGCTGTACTCTCTCCATCAAGAGGCCAAAAGTTGTATATTTGATTCCGATCTTTATGAATCTCACTAGGAGGATAAAATTTTGAATAAAAGAGAGGCACTATTTCCTCCCATTACAGAGCTTGGCCATTCTTCAGCAGCTTATACCATTGCCCAGCTCTTCCTTTCGGTGATAATGAGAATAACTTCTTCTTAACGTGATCTGTAGTAATACCTGCACACTTGAACAACCCGCATAATTCGTGTATAAAGAGTAAATGATCACCGAGATGGACAGTTCCATCCCCAACATAGTAGTTATCCATAACACGATCAATAATTCTTGTAGGTATTTTAAAAACATCATTCTCAGCAGGTGGTGGTTTATCTACTACCTTAGCAGTGGTATTAGCATTACCAAATATGAAACTCAGCGAATTATCCATAACAATAATAAAGCAATTAACAATAGTAAACAACACTCACAGTAGAAGTTTCCTTTACTAGTTCCACTCTCCAATAGCGCTTCACTCCCCGGAAATGGCGCCATAAAATAGTCTTGATGACCCACAAGTATAGGGGGTGTATCGCAGTATTTTCGATAAGTAAGAGTGTCGAACCCAACGAGGAGGAGAAGGTGCTGACTAGTGGTATGGATCAGGAATTCTCTGCAAATACTTAGCAAACAGATTTTTAGGGTTTTTTGATAAAGCAAGTAAACGAAGTACGAGTAAACAAAAGTCAATAAGAATAAATGCAGCAAGTGGCCCAATCCTTTATGCAGCAAAGGACAAGCCGGTTGTATTACTTAAGATGACCAAACGTTCTCGAGGACACATGGGAAGACTGTCAAGTGCTTTCGCTTTGTATAGTTGATTAATCTTCTTTAGCTTGCTAAGTGTTGTGTGGGTGAACCTGTGCTAATGTACTGACATTCCTAGGACTAATACCTACTTGTGATTATACCCCTTGCAAACATCCGTAAGTACAAGAAAGTAATTAAGGTAGAAACCTAACCACAACTTTAAACTCTAAGACCCTTACGTCCCTTGTGCAATGGTTTCCTAATGGGGGTTCCGGTTTCTGTCACTCCGGCAACCCCTATGATTAGTAGCCAAATACACAATGCATTCCCCTAGGCCCATATAGGTGAAATGTCATGTAGTCGACGTTCACATGACACCACTAGAAGAAGTACACCACAACTTAAATATCAAACTATTGAATATTTCTCAACACAATTCCACTACTAGCAACATGACTTCTCCCATGTCCTCAAGAACAAAACGAACTACTCACAAGACATCATATTGGATCATGATCAGAGATGGAATAATGATGTATAACAATCTGAAGATAAACAATAATTCAACGGTTCACTCAATAGCATCAACTACAAAGAGTAATCAGCACCGGGAAAGTTTCCCCTATGAACTATGCAAGATTCAACTGAATTGTTACAGCAATATGGAGATGGTGATGAGGGTGCTGATGGTGGTGCTGATGATGATCCCGATGAAGTCCAGCTTGATGGTGGTGTTGATGGCGACGATCTCCCCTCTCCGGGAAGGAATTCCCCTGGCAGAAATCTGTCTGCCCGAGAGATCTTTCTCTCTCGGTGTTTTCTGCCCCGCGGAGGCGGCGAAATCTTTCTATGGTTGCTCCCCGAGTCTTATGGTTTCAGGAGGATAATTTACGCCAGAGGGGGGTGCCAGGGGTGGACCAGGGCGGCCACACCACCTGGTGGCGTGGCCTAGGCTGGCCCGCGCTAGGGGGTGGTGTGGCCCCCTATGGCCCATCTCCAGCCCCCCTTCTGGATTCCTTCGTCTTTTGTAAAAATAGGATTTCCCGTATATTTTTCCGGATTTTCTGATCTTCACGAATTTTGCCTCCAAACAGCACCTTTTCTATCAAAATCCTAACTGCAGCGGTCCATGCTCCAAAAGTCATCAACCGTGCAAAAACAGATGAAATAACATAAGTATCACTTCTCAATACAAAATATATCAATGAATAACAGTGAATTATGACATAGAATAGTGATGCAAAATGGACGTATCAGCTCTCAAAACAGGTGCATAAAGATAGACGGTGGAGACTCAACATGAAAGTAAAAGAAAGGCCTTCATAGAAGGAAGCAGAGATTCAATTTTTATAAAGAGCTTCCAAAAATTATGGTACTTATTAGCTTTCAGCTCTTATTACCCCTATCATAAGCATCTTTAGGTGATTAAGGTTAAAGTGACACAACTAAGAGGATATGCTTGACAAGTTATAAGTTGAAATCTCATGCCCCTTACTTACGAAGATCAAACCTCATGCTACTCAACTTTAGTCACCAGTAAGCTCTTGTCATTGTAAGTACATATGTATCATAGAGAACCGCCAACGTGGTACCCCTTGCACATGATACAGGAGCTATCCCATAATCAAAATGACAAGGCAAGCAGACAATGAGCATCTCAGCGATCTTTTTATTTGCTATTTGCATAAGTTTTTATTGAGGATGCTTCATAGAGTGCTCATTATGGTTATGCTGCAAGTTTCCACCATGATTAGGCATGGTTTAGGCTAGCGCCCCAGGCATTTCTCTAACACAAATACAAACTCCATGATCTTACAAGTTCCCCTTTTATTGCACACCACCAGGATTCATAAGCAAAAGAACATGATATCAACTAGGTACAATGTACAAGTGCAATGTTGAAAGCGTTCCCCATGATACATGGTTCTGCTAACTTCAACTTATAAAGCGCAAGCATATACGCAACAAAGATGGACGCAATTGGTTCAAGTTTATTAAGTGCAAGAAAAGTAAAGTGTGCCATCAAGTTCGTGAGAGCTTTAATCACTAATTTTCACATAACAAGTTTAATTTGGAAGGTAGATAAAAAATGAATATACTTGGAATAGCAAATGCTAATAGGTAGGTATGGTGGACTCTTTGGAATAACTTGGTTTTAGGAGTTGGATGCATGAGTGGAACTCATATTTGGTTATGGAGGCTAGTAAAAGACTAGGAGCGACCAACTAAGAGAGCAATAATGGCCATAATCATGCAAAGCGACAAAACATCATTAATTAAAGCATAAAGTAATATTACAAGTCGAAAACTAAAGGATCATAAAGGCTATGGTGACTTGGGATAGTCATCACATGGTGTGAGCATGCGCCAAGTCAACCCAAATAAAGCATCAAAGGAGAATACCACAATACTATGCTTTAATATGCTAAAACAATGCATGATTCTTCAAAGGCACATTAAGCAATCTCAATTGTTTATAACAAGTCATGTTACAGCAAATATAACTAACCATAAAGCCAAAACAATATCAAACATGGCATAACAAAGCATAGGCCATAGTCAAAAACAAGCTCTCTTTACCAATTAAGCATGAACTTTTCCTACTCTTTTCCAATCCAAACTAAACTATTTGAAAACCAATGCATGAAAGAGGCGGTCCAACCAATTTATTCAGCAAACTAAGAAAACTAAGCAAATGAAAAACCAAAACGAAAACGAAAAAGAAGACGCTCCAAGAACAACACAACTGTGCATGAAACAATAAAAACGAAGGGTTTGGAAGAAACCTGGGATTTTTATTGATGAAGAAGGGGATGCCTTGGGCATCCCCAAGCTTTGACGCTTGTACTTCTTGAATATTTCTTGGGGTGACACGGGGTGGCATCCCCAAGCTTGAGCTTTAGTCCATTCTTCATCTCATTACATCATTCTCTCCATACACCTGGAATTTTTCCTTGATACAAAACTTCACACAATCTTTATTAGTAACATTAGTGCACTCAAGATAATAAGTCTTTAGGTTCAGTTTCAACACTAATAAAACTTCCATTAAAACACAAGCTACTGTAGCACTTCCCTCAAAAAGCTCAATTCCCCAAGAGAACTCAAAAAGGAACCGACAAGAAGCAAATGCAAATAATGGCAGAAATCTATCAAAATAGACCAGCAGGTAAAAAGACCTTCTGTTCCTCAAATAAAAAAGTGTTGAACAAACGAAAGTTAGATAACAACCTGGGGAAGAAGCACAAAAATTCATGCCTCAAAACAACGTATAGATATTTTACACAAATGTTTACGGTGAAGCACATAAATCTGTTTTGGGACAGAAACTTTCCCAATCATTACTTCTCTCTCATTAGAGGTTACTCTTGGCACAAAAAAGCAAATAAAAAGGATAAGGAGCGGTTATTACTGAGGTGATAACTTTCAAGACTCATCTAAAACTTTTGGGTTATCTCCCAATAAGTACTTTTCTTTAACGCCTTTAAGTTAGGCTTGATAGTTTGAGAAGATGCTCACATAAGAAATATGAATTGAAGTAAAAGAGAGCATGAAGAAGCAAATTCAAAACACATTTAAGTCTAACCCACTTCCTATGCATAGAAATCTTGTAAGAAAATAAATCAAAGAAACACATAGTAACAAGAATGGGTAGATAAAACAAGAGCAACTTCAAAAATTTCAGCACATAGAGAGGTGTTTCAGTACCATGAAAACCTCTACAACCATATTTTCCTCTCTCATAATAATTTTCAGTAGCCTCATGAATAAACTCAACAATATAACTATCACATAAAGTATGCTTTTCATGATCTACAAACACATAATAAAGCTCAAAAATAGTGGTATTAAAACCTTCAAACCCACTTTTAACAATTCTATAACAAGATGACTGATCATTCAATATAGGACCATCGTCTAGAGCTTTATCATAAACATTTTCTAAGAAAAACTCTTTAGTACCATGCATTTCGAAGTTAGACACAAATAAAGGATTATCACAGATAACATGAGCATAACATTCATCCTCCTTTGGTAAGCATGGGGGAGAATCAAATAATGTAAGGGATAAAGAGTTACTCTCATTAGAAGTTAGGCATGGGTAGCTAATCCATTCTTCCTCCTTTTGTTCATCACTCTCCTCCTCTTTTTCATCTAATGAGCCTCCTGTTTCAGCAATTTCTTCTTCCATAAGCTCCTGCAAGGCATTAGTCTCTTCCGTTTGTGGAAAGCATCTATTAATATATTCAAGAATATAGCCATTTCTTCCTTGTAATTATCAAAGAAAATTTTAAGTATATCATAAACCTCATATTTATAAGGTGAGTCATCAGTATTTTCAAGCAAACTAGCAAGTTCAAATGCACCCTTCCAAGCAATAAATTCTTCAATTTGTTCCACATCATAAAATTCATAATGTCCTTTAACATAAGAAGATATGGTATCATTATCATTATACTCACATTGAAAGGGGAGGTGTTTATACCTCCTGCATCAACAAGATTTATCAAAGCAATAAGTAACATTATAGGTAGAGCACACTTTTCTAGCAATGGTATTCAATTTATCAATTTGTTCCATAAGTGTTTCCCTTTTTGTGACAAACGGTGTTCCTCATAATAATATTTTTGTACTTCCGCGAACCCACCTTGCCAATAAGATCTAGTTTCAAAGAAACCAACCATTGATAGAAAGCATGACAAATCAAGGCAATAACAGACCAACAACTATAGTAGGAACTATTTTTTGTGTGTTTTTGATAAGAAAAACAAAACCAAATGAAACTATTTTTTTTGGAATTTTTAATAAAAAGAAGCAAGCGAACAAAGCAGAAATAAACTAAGCTAAACAAAAACAACAAAGTAAAGAGATTGGTTATGAGGGACTCCCCTTGTGAAGATGTCCTTGATTCCCCGGCAACAGCGCCAGAAAATATACTTGCTGACTCGTATATTAACAAGCTCATTGGGGAACTCCAAGAGGAAGGTATGATGAGCACAGCATTAAGTTTTCCCTCAGTTGTGAAACCAAGGTTTATCGAACCAGTAGGAGCAAGGAAACACCTCCAAGGTGTTGCTAGCTGGACTTTGGTAGGGCACACTACTGGCGCCAACAGCAACGTGGAAACCTACACAACACAACCACAGAACTTTGTCCCCAACTTAAAGTGAGGTTGTCAATCTCACCGGTTTTGCTGAAAACAAAGAATTAAACGTATTATGTGGAAGAAAGTAATAGTTTGCAGAACGTAAACAAAAAGCAGGAAACAATTGTAGTTTGATGGTAAAAGAAAGGATTGGGGTCCATAGTTCACTAGTGGTGGCTCTCCTTAAGATAGATAACATGTTCGGTGAACAAATTACAGCGGGGCAATTGACAAACAACAAGAAAGCAATACATGCATATACTAATCATCTTGACTCCTTTGAGATTTGATTGGGCATTACAACATTATACATAGACCGTAATTCAACTGCATCTATGACTAATAATCCACCTTCAGGTTATCATCCGAACCCCCTCCAGTATTAAGTTGCAAGCAACAGATAATTGCATTGCGCATTGCGTGTAAAGTAAACAATATGATTGTTCTATTAAGAAAGGACTGTTGTTTTCTCCCTAGTAGCAACAACGCATCTAGTACCTTAGAGATTTCTGTCACTTCCCCAGATTACTAGAGGCATGAACCCACTATCAAGCATAAATACTAACTCTTGGAGTTGCTAGCATCTACTTGGCCAAGATAGCTACTAACAACAGAAAGCATGCAAGATCACAAAGAACAAAGACATGATAGAATCAATAATTAATCTGAAATAGCATCTCAATATCCATCGGATCCCCGCAAACAGAACATGTATGATTACAAATAGATGATCTTGATCATGAACGGAGCTCACAAGATCTAAACATGATAGCACAAAGGAGGAGAACCAACCATCTAGCTACTACATGGACCCGTAGTCCAAGGATGAACTACTCACGCATCACACCGGACGCTTGCATGGTGATGAAGAAGGCCTCCAGGATGAATTCTCTCCTCCGGCAAGGTGCCAGGAAGAGCTTCAGATCCCTCCTGATCTAGGGATGGAGATGACGGCGGCTACAGACTCTTTCGTGGAATTTTGATCGGGTACTTACGGTTTCTGTATCAGAGGCATCTTATAGGCAAAAGGGGAGGCCGAGGGGGTGCCTAGGGCGGCCAGATCACCCCCTAGCGCGGGCCAGGCTTGGTCGTGCGGCCAGGTGGTGTGGCGCCCCCTGTCCCCTCTCCGTCTCGTATTCTGGCTCCTTGTCCCCCTCGGTGAAAAACTGACTTTGGCTTTTGTCCCGTCCAATTCCGAGAATATTCATTTTTTGACTTTCCAGGAACCAAAAACAGCAGAAAACAGGCAGCTGACACTATGGCTCTTGTTAATAGGTTAGTCCAAGAAAGTGTATAAAAAGTACTCCAAAGTGTGGAAAAAACATAAGAAAGTAGATAAAACCAAGCATGAAACATACAAAATTATGGATACGTTAGCAACGTATCAGTCGGCTTGAGACCTCAGCCGAGGTGTGGGCTGCCATCAATGCCCATGTGTCCTCTGTGTCCAAGACCAGGGTGCAGCAGATGCGCTCTGCCCTCAATGATACCCGCAAGAACGATCTCTCCGCCGACAAGTACTTTGCTAAGATGAAGGCTATTTCTTCTGAATTGACTGATGCAGGCAAACCTCTCGACGCCGACGAGCTGATCTGGTACGTCCTCAATGGCCTCGGCAGTCACTACAACACCCTACGCACTGTCGTCAATGCCAACTCTAGCACCACTCTCTATGACCTTCTCACTCAAGTCCAGGAATATGATTGCATGCACAAGACCGAGGAGGGTTTCACCTCTTCGGCCAACGTGGCGTGCCGTGGTGGTGCACCCCACGTGGGCCTGACCGTCTGCACCAGGATGACCGACCTTGCCAGGAAGACCGCCCTCGTCAGCCGCGCTATGATGAGCGTCCGTGCTATGATGATCGGGAGTGTGGTGATGCCCGCGGCCGACACAACTACCGTGATCGTCGTGATTATAATGACCGTCGCGATGATCAGGGCCGCTGCGATGGTGGCGGCTACCAGGGGCACCGATATGATGAAGATCAGCGTGGTGGAGGTGGGCGTGATAGGTGTGACCACCATCCCACTCCCTACGTCAATACCACATGTCAGATATGCAACATCCACGGGCACCCTGCTCGTGACTGTTGGTGGTGCTACGACGATGATCACTGTGGTGATGGAGACCGCGGGTACAAAGGTGCCAATTTCACGGGAGTCGACACAAATTGGTACTATATATGACACTGGCGCCACCAACCATGTTACAAGCGAGATGAGTAAGCTCCACATGCATGATAAGTATAATGGTCAGGATCATGTTCACACCGCTGAAGGCATATGTATGCACATTAGTAACATTGGTCAATCAGTTTTGCGCACCTCACATAATTCCTTTAATCTTCATGATATTTTACATGTTCCAAGTGCACCTAAAAGCCTTCTATATGTCCATTGTTTTACCCTTGATAACCATGTCTTTATTGAATTTCATCCTTTCTTCTTTTTGATCAAGGACCAAGCAACATGATGAATTCTATTTAAAGGCCCCTGCCATGGAGGACTTTATCCCTTGATGCCCATCTCTGCCGAGTCCTCCAAGCATGCATTCATCACAATAAAGTTGTCATCATCTACATGGCATCGTCGCTTAGGACATCCATCTTCTTTTATCGTTCAACAAGTTCTTAGAAGAAATAAGATCGCTTACACTCTAGAAACTACTCCATATATATATGTGATTCTTGTCAGTTAGCTAAGAATCACCATTTTCCATACCCTATCTCCACCAGTAGATCCACTGTTCCCTTTGAGCAAGTCTTATCTGATGTATGGGGTCCTGCACCTATTTCTGTTGGAAAACATTGCTATTATGCAAGCTTCATTGATGACTATAGCAAGTTTGTTTGGACCTATTTGCTTAAAAAACGCTTTGATGTTTATCAAGCTTTTCTAAATTGGAAAAATTATGTTGGGCGTCAGTTGATAGGAAAATTGTTACTATGCAAACTGATTGGGGGAGAGTATGAGAAACTCCATGCTTTCTTTCAAACGGCTGGCATCGTTCATCATGTTTCATGTCCACATGCCCACCAACAAAATGGTTCTACTGAGAGGAAACATCGTCATATTATTGAAGTTGGTCTTGCTTTGCTTGCTAATGCCTCCATGCCTCTCAAATACTCGGATGAAGCTTTCCTTACAGCCACGTTTGTCATAAACTTACTTCCTAGAAAAGTCATAAATGAATCTCCCTCTAAATGTCTCCTACACATCTCACCCAACTATGATGCTCTTCAAACTTTTGGCTGCGCTTGTTGGCCCAATCTCCGTCCCTACAACACTAGGAAGCTTGCTTTTCGTTCAAAACAGTGTGTTTTCCTTGGCTATAGTCCTCTTCACAAGGGTGTTAAATGCTTAGATGTCTCCACGGGCCGTGTCTATATATCTCGTGTTGTAGTCTTCGATGAGAATGTCTTTCCTTTCCATGAACTTCATCCAAACGCTGGTGCTCTTCTCAAAAAGGAAATCCTTCTACTTCTATCCTCCACTCCATCTGAGGTTGCACAAAATAATGATGAATATATGTCTACTATTGTGTCTATTTGTGTCCCTTCTATTTATGATCCACAGGTAGATGCAACAGCAGGCGAAAATTCTGGTGCAAATGATGCTACACAGCTCTCTGAATCATCTGATGATCTAAGCTCACAAGATGACAAAATCGGCGTAAACACCAAAGCAGATTCAGGGGAGCATTCCCCTGCAGGCACCGATCTCGGTGCTGATCCTCCTGGGACACCGCATGGTCCCAGGGCCTTGTGCTCCCCGCCGGACCAGGCCTCTCCTGTGCGAACGCATGAGCCCCGCGCACCGACAACCGCGTTCCCGCTGCCCGCCTCCACTCCCTAGGTGACGCGTGGTGCTGGGAGCCATGATGTCTCCCCCGACACCTGCACGATGCCCGATAGTGACGGGACTGTCCCGTCTGGATCCTATGTGGCCTCCCCTGCAGTGTCTCCTGCTGTGTCGTCTCCTGTCAGTTCAGCCGGATCATTTGCGGCTGCATCTAGTGCATCCGAGGCTGCACCACCTCCAACATCTCCAGGACCTCGCACTCGTTTACAAAAAGGTTTCAGACAACCAAAACAATATACTGCTGGTACAGTAAGATATGGCTTGCTCTCCTCTATAGGTGAACCTCGCAATTTGCCTGATGCTCTCAATGACACTCATTGGCATGCTGCCATGCAAGATGAGTATGATGCTCTCATGTTGAACAAGACTTGGACTCTGGTCCCTCCCAACACCAACAAGAATATTATTGTCTGCAAGTGGGTTTATCGTATCAAAAGACATGCTGATGGTACTATTGATCGTTACAAAGCACAACTAATTGCAAAAGGATTCAAAAAAAGGCATGGTATTGACTATGAAGATACTTCTAGTCCTGTTGTCAAGATTGCCACTAATAGTTCTCTCCATCTCTATCTCCCATGGTTGGAGTCTTCGGCAACTAGATGTCATGAACGCGTTTCTTCATGGTGTTCTAGAAGAGGAGGTTTATATGAAATAGCCACCTGGGTTTGAACATCCTGATGCTCCTCGTCACATATGCATGCTTGATAAGGCTCTTTATGGATTAAAATAGGCTCCTCGTGCATGGTATTCAAGGTTGAGTGCAAACTTGCAAGAATCTGGTTTCATTCCCTCCAAGGCTGACACTTCCTTGTTTCTGTATGACAAGTCTGGAGTTACCATCTTTGTTTTAATTTATGTCGATGACATCATTGTAACAAGTTCCTCTGATGCTGCTATTTCTATCTTGCTCAAGGACCTCACTGCTCATTTTGCTATCAAAGATTTGGGAGATCTTCATTACTTTCTCGGTATGGAAGTCACTCGCACACATGATGGATTGCTTCTTACTCAGCAGAAATATGCTCCTGACATCCTTACTAGAGTTGGTATGTTGGACTGTAAGTCGGCTCCAACTCCTATCTCTACGTCTGAGCCATTGTCTCTGCATGAAGGTACTCCTCTTGGCCCTGATGATAGCTCTTAGTATCGCAGTATTGTTGGTGCTCTCCAATACCTCACCCTTACACGGCCAAACCTGTCGTTCTCTGTCACTAAGGTTTGCCAATATCTCCATGCTTCCACCATAGCTCATTGGACTGCTGCTAAACGCATTCTTCGCTATGTTAAGGACACATCTCAGCTTGGTATTACATTCATGAGGTCCTCCTCTACACTTCTCAGTGCTTTTTTAGATGCTGATTGGGCAGGTTGCCTTGAGGATCAACACTCTACTGGAGGTTTTGTTATTTTTATAGGCCTGAATCTAGTGTCCTAGGGTGCCAGAAAGCAAGCCACTGTATCTCGTTCCAGTACAGAGGCTGAATACAAAGCTGTTGCTAATGCCATTGCAGAGTTGATATGGGTTGAAGTTGTTCTTCGAGAGCTAGGTGTGAGTCTCCGTGAGAAGCCTTATTTATGGTGTGACAATTTGGGGGCCACATTCCTCTCTGCCAATCCAGTGGTTCATGCCAGGACTAAACATATTGAGATTGATTATCACTTTGTTTGTGATCGTGTTGCTAGTAACAATCTTGATATCAAGTTTATCTCCACCAAGGATCAAATAGCTGATGGTTTTACCAAACCTCTTACCGTAAAATCTTTAGATGATTAAGCGTAATCTAAACCTCTCGTAGTTTAGATTAAGGGGGATGTTAGAGTATGTAACAGGTACGTGTATGTGTACGGAGTAGTACTTCGACCATACACGTACAATCCTTGTACATGTCAAGTAGGGATTTTTTCCTATCTATATAACACGCAACGGATGGTCTGAAAGGGTACACATTGCTTTACCAAACATCGACACAACCACGTCATTCCAAGAACACGACAAATGACGGGGAGGAGCATCTTTGCTCCCAGCTGCGACGGAGAGTTAATAGCTGACTGATGGAAATATCCAAGGGCACGTACAGCTTTGTTTTCCCGGCGGGCCGACACGTAGAAAATTGAGAGAGAAGTCTATCTTCTTTTAGCTAAGATGATCTCTTACAAAATAAGAGAAGAGTATATTTAGATGATCTTTTACAAAATAAGAGAAGAGTATATTTTTCACTGTATAATATGCAATTTTGTATCTTTTTCGTCATAAAAATAATGTCATAGATTTGTCAAAATTTGGATATATCTATATACTAAAACATATTTAGATTCATGCCGCGACATCCTTTTCAGGACGTACGTATAGTACTAAAATTTAATTGATTCTCATTAACTACTAGAGATAACAATAAGAAATAGTGCATTGTACCACTAATATCTATTACATTCTCTACATGTTTTAGATGATGTGTGTTTGTATGATGTCAGAGATATTGGTCCTATGCATGAACACCCCTTTCATCTGTGTTGTAAGATTAATTAGAAAGTTGTCGCTTGTTGGGCGATCTTCATTTTGATCTTTGTAATTCCTCTTATAAAATATTAAGAATAATCTAATAAAATAGACTGTGTGCATCTTTTCGATGCAGAGGACCGAGGTGATCTTTCCCCATTTCGAGAAAAAAAAATGATGTGGACGGATGGCCGTCCATCGGTCTGTCCGATTTGAAACTAGCGGACATGTCTGGCTGTGTATGCAGACGTCTGCGTGCATCCCTAAGGCATATGTTCTCTATTATTGTATACATGCCCAAAATCATCACTTATCTCTAAAAAAGGAATTTATAAGACAAAGGTGGGCAAACGATATGCTCTAACGGATGGTCTATAGCCCTTGTGCTATTTTTCTGGGACTGTCCAAAAAAGCAACCCCTGTATTTGCGGCAGCTGGCTGCTGCGGCGTATCACCTCTCAGCAACCGCCCGCATGTTTCCTCCCGCGCATAATTTTAAAAACCGGACCGATCAGTAAACCGGTAAGACGACTCGTTTACTGGTTTGCTGGTCGGATCATCGGTTCGATAGCGATAAAAAACCATCATTTTTATTAAAATTTAAGCAAATTTTCGAATAAAATGACCATAAAAGGTAAATATAATGTATATGTAAGTATGTAATCACAAAACATGGCATGCCCAAGTGGTATTGGACTTTACGTGTTGCTATTTATGTCTAGCATAAGGTTTACGAGTTTAAAAAAAAATAAAACAATGCTAGGAGGAACTAGACACTTTTTTGATATAATAGAATAATAGAAGTGGGTCGACGTGAAAATTCCAGAAATTCATCCTTGTAGGGATCAAACTCCAGTCGCTAGGATGCGCCGCTACGGAATCTAGCTCTCCATAAGAGGGTATTCCCAATGAGACAAGTAGTTTATCGAAGGGACCCTCTGTCTGTCCGGATTTCTCGGAATAGAATAATGGAATGAGCAGGTGCAGATGGTCAATCTCCATCTTGAAGCCGAGTCTCTCTGTCTTCTTATTTGATATAAAGATATAGAGAATAACTCGAAGAATGATAACCCAACCACTAGGCTATTGCCTCGTTCTCAAGGTTTATGAGTTTGATTCCTCTAATTTTTTGCTGTTTGGACTGATGCCTCTTAAAAACCGGTAAGTCCATCGGTCCAGATTTTTTCGAGTTAAACCATCGAACCGGTCCTGTTTTTAACTATGCTCCCGCGCCTCTCGCATGGCCGCCCAATCCCGCTGATTCGGTTGCCGTCGCACCGCGCTGCCACTGGCCAGTTTTATTATAAGAGTGAACGAATAATTGGACGCACCCAAAATCGGGTTTTCTTTTAAATACAGTAGTACCAAATTAACTTGGCAACTCGTGTGTTTATAAGTCTTGGCATGCATAAGCCAACATCATCCTCCACATCGAGTCTTGTCACACTCACCACTCCAGTACCTACCTGTACGTAATAATTACTTGCTGGCAAGCGCTATGGAGCAAGTAAGCAACTACCTCTATCTTGTTTTGGCAGTGTCCATCTCTCTTGTACTCCTCCTCAAGCACAAGAAGCGGGGCGTTGGTGAGGACGTGAGGCTGCCGCCTGGCCCGTGGCAGCTGCCCATCATTGGCAGCCTGCACCATCTTGCCGGCAACCCGCTCATCCACCGCGGCCTCGCAGACCTGGCTCGCCGGCTGGACGCGCCCCTCATGTCCCTCAAGCTCGGCGAGATTCCCGTGGTCGTGGCCACGTCCCCCGAGGCGGCACGCGAGTTCATGAAGACGCACGACATCACCTTCGCGACGCGTCCGTGGAGTCCCACCATGAAGATAATGATGGCCGACGGGCTGGGGTTGGTCTTCGCGCCCTACGGCGACCTGTGGCGGCAGCTCCGCAGGATCTGCGTCCTGGAGCTGCTCAGAACCCGCCGCGTCCAGTCGTTCCGGCACGTCCGAGATGACGAGGTCGGCCGCTTCCTCGCCTCCTTGTCCACGGCGGCCGGCGACGGCGAGCCCGTGAACGTCAGCGCGCGCACCGCCGTACTCATCGCGGACACGTCCTTGCGCACCATGATCGGGGACAGGTTCGAGAAGAGGGAGGAGTTCCTGGTCAATCTTACGGAGGGTCTAAAGCTCACCACCGGGTTCAACCTCGGCGACCTGTTCCCGTCGTTGCCTTTCGTCAGCTCCATCGCTGGCTCCGCGCGGCTGGCGCTGAAGAACCACCGCAAGTCCTTCGACCTCATGGACTGCGCCATCAGGCAGCATCAGGAGAGGAGGACCCTCCCTGTCCCTGAGGCAAACGAGGAGGACCTAGTGGACGTGCTCTTGAAGATACAGAAGGAAGGTGGCCTGGACGTGCCTCTCACCATGGGAAACATCAAAGAGGTTGTCGTTGTAAGTTGTAAACACTCAGTTTCTGTTTCCTCTCTCTTGTTAAGTTTTTGGTTCCTGAGCCGCCAGCGGCAAAGCGCATGCCATTGCCATCTCCGTACGCATGCAGGAGCTGTTTACTGCCGGGAGTGAGACGTCGGCGAACACGCTTCAATGGGCAATGTCGGAGCTTATGAGGAACCCAAGGGTGATGCAGAAAGCACAATCCGAGCTACGTCGCCATCTCCATGGAAAGCCCAGCGTTACCGAGGATGATTTGGCAGATCTCAAGTACCTGAGGCTTGTCATCAAGGAGACTCTCAGGCTGCATCCGCCCGCGCCACTGCTTCTTCCACGAGAGTCTACCGAGCCATGCAAAGTCCTCGGATACGACATCCCAAAGGGCACCATGGTGTGGGTGAACGCATGGGCCATTGCCAGGGACCCCAAGCACTGGGGGGACAACGCCGAGGAGTTTAGGCCAGAGAGGTTCGATTCAAGCACCGTCGACTCTAAGGGCTCGCACTTCGAGTACATACCATTTGGAGCTGGACGGAGGATGTGCCCCGGCATGGTATTTGCTCAGGCCAACATTGAGCTCGCTCTCGCTGCAATTCTATACCACTTCAACTGGGAGCTCCCGCCCGGGGTTAAGCCAGAGACACTAGAAATGGAGGAGGAGATGGGACTTACTGTCCGACGGAAGGAAGATCTATACCCGCGTGCCATCCTTCATGTGCCACTATATGTCACACCGTAGTTTCTTCAAGCACAACCTATATATAGAGGGCCGGGTGTTCTGTAATATCATCAATGTGCTCGTTGTCAGAAATTATCTTGCATCCCATAATAATGTTGTGAGTAGTAGTATAGCAGTAAAAGCCCGAGAATAATAATATATAAGTGCATGTAGACCGTGGGAATATTTTACCAAAATTGTAGGTTGCTGGAAACATTTTGCATGGTAAATGAAAAATAATTTTCTCTTTAGCAATGTGGATACTTAGAAACCGTATTCAACAGTCAACAACCTCCTCGAAACAAAGTTTTGCCCCGCTATATTAATATAGCAACCACCCGATACAATGGTACAACTACTGGGACCTCAGCACAAGCAAGCTCAAACAAAAGGAGAGAGAAACAAAATAGAAAACAAATGCCAACAACGCTAGATCGACTAAGCACAGATGGCTCGCAGCCGCTGCGTTCTCCAAAGATGACCCAACACGCACCTAGAACTACGAAACATCGCGTAACAAGCAACACCTCCAAGAAGGCAAGCGGCGATGATGACTCTATCGTCTGGACTGACCTAGGGTTTCCCTCGTACGCGGAGGTAAGAGGGAAAGGGGTACATTTGAGGCCCTTCAAGAAGGAATGGCGACACAAGCAGGCGTCATCTCGTCGGTGTCGAAAGACTGTCAGGGAATTCTCTCGACCCCCAAAAAAACCACTTCATTGAACGCTCTGTAGTCTTCCACCCCATCGACACCGCCCGCTAAGATGTGCCACCATGGTCTTGACGCTACCTTCGCCGTCTCACTGTGAATCAAAGCGAGGCCTAGATGATGGAAAAATGAGACAACCGGTTCGGGGATCTGTAGTGTTGCAGCAGCGCGGGATGGAACTACCTCCACCTCTAGCGTGGTAGTCGACCTGACGTGGTGGCAGGAGCACACCAGACGACCATTGGCACTAGAGGGCGTCCTCCACCGCCAAAGGTGGGTGCCGGCAGCGTAGACAAACTAGGCTGGGAAGGCCCAGCTAGATCCAGGATGAGTCCGTAAAGTCCCAGCCGCCACGCTGCAGGATGTAGTGAAGGGTCGCACAGAGATAAACAAAACTTTTCCTACACCGTGCTCCTAAGTTCTTGCTCAGGTGATAGGCCATGAGATTACTGCTAGATGCATAGATGCAGAACTTGATGTAGTGCGTCGAAGTAGTGCGGACCGATCCCATGAACAGCTCGTCAGGATCCCCAGCAAACTCCTTCGTCTCCGGTGTCAAGATCCCCACGAACTCCATCATCTTCAGCGCCACACGTGCAACGCCTCTACCAGTATCCGCACATGCAGGAAGGAGCACCAGACAGAGTTATGCTAGATGTCGTCTAGCATAATTTGGGAGTGTAGAAAATGACGGCTAGGTTAGGGACTATCCCTTGTCGCTCCACTTAAATACACCCCTAGTTGGGCTCAACACTTGAGGCCCATCTAGGGTGTATCCGAATGTCCATATGGATCCAATCCACATGAGCTTCTTACCCTTAAGTGTGTGATAGGTTCACGTACACCTGGACACGACATGAGGTACACATCCAAGTATTCCTTCACGGCTTTGAATCCAATTCACTCCTATGAACACTTGGTCTCACGTCGATAGATGGTAGCAGCCTCTAGCAAGACAAGTCAACTCCCAAGTGCCGTAAAATTGTCCGCATGGTTCTTCCTGTCGAGGGAGAAGTAGATCACCCACTGGTATCCCCACACGGCGAAGATCTCGCTCGCGATGTGCTTCTCGACGCCCATCCCCTTGGTAATGGAGTAGCCCCGGATCACGAAGCGGTGGGAGCTATTCACCATGTCCATCACGGAGCACGAGCTGGTCGGAGGCGCTTCCATGTCCCACGATGATGGGTGCCCATACAAGCAGTAGGGGCACGCTCAGGCAGCGGCGAAGCCTCGACGGTGTTATCGTCCACGGGAATGGGATTGGCTAGGGTTAGGGTTCAGGGTGGGAGGGTGATACGTTCTAAACGTATCTATAATTTTGATGTTCCATGTTTGTTTTATATCTACTTTCTTATGTTTTGTCCATACTTTGGAGTATTTTTACACATTTTCTAGAACTAACTATTAACAAGATGCCATAGTGCCAGTTGCCTGTTTTCTTCTGTTTTTGGTTCCAGAAAAGCTAGAAAATGAATATTCTCGGAATTGGACGGGACAAAGGCCAAAGTCAATATTTCACCGAGGGGAACACGGAGCTAGAAGACGAGACGGAGAGGGGCCAGGGGCTGGCCACACCATAGGGTGGCGCGGGTCCCCCTGGCCACGCCACCAGGTGGTGTGGGCCCCTCGGGCGCCCACCGACCTTGCCTCTTCGCCTATATATGCCTCCCATGATGAAAACCCTAAGAACCAGATCAGATTTCCACGAGAAGTACCGCAGCACCGCCGCCACCAAAGAGGGGATTCAGGAGACAGAAGTCTCTGTTCTGACACCCTATCGGGATGGGGAAGTGCCCCCAGAGCCATCTCCATCACCGTTGCTGATTCCCATGATGAGGAGGGAGTAGTTCTTCCTCGAGGCTAAGGGCTCTACCGGTAGCTATGTGTTCATCTCGCTCTCTCTCTCTCTCTCTCTATGCATGCTCTTATTGAGATCATGAGCTTTGTAATCTATAGATTTATTCTGCTACTGAAGTGCTTTAATGAATCTCTGCTTATCCCCACGTGTGTGAAGTTGATAGTGTGCACACCGTGTGGCACTTTGTCTAAGGTTACATAAATACTTGTTATGAGTTATATTTGGAGTTGGATGTCCCTATGAAATTGTGATGTTTGTTGCAACCATCTAGCGCTCAAGGTGACAGTGTGGGGTTATCTAGATGGGGAACGCGGACTTTGAGGAGTGCTGTTATAGCCCTACCATGGATTAGAGTGTCCAACCGGAGAGTAGTTTAGAGTAGTATCACGAAGAGAAGATATTTATATGAGAGTGTTCACTAGTGAAAGTATGATCCCTAGGCCTTGTTTCTAAGCATTGAAACACCATTTGCAACTAGATCTATTACATGTTTGCTTGCTACCATCTTTATTTCAGTTTGCCATTAGTCTCTTCCATGCTATCAAAGTCTTTTCTGGCACCATTGTCTTATATCTGTACCACTTGTATTTCACTATCTCTTCACCGAACTAGTGCACCTATACACCCGACAAGTGTATTGGGTGTGTTGGGGACACAAGAGACTTCTTGTATCTTGATTGCAGGATTGCATGAGAGGGATACCTGTGACCACTTCCTCCCTGAATTTGATAAACCTTGGGTAATCCACTTAAGGGAAACTTGCTACTGTTCTACAAACCTCTGCACTTGGAGACCCAACAACTGTCTACAAGAATAGAAGTGCGTAGACATCAAGCTATTTTCTGGCGCCATTGTCGGGGAGGTAAGGTAAAAGGTACTCACATCCTCCGGTGTGAGTGCTCGAAGTTATTTCCTTTAGATTCTGCAATTTTGTCTTTTTGTTTCTTATTTTCACTAGTTAGGCTTAATGGAAAACAACAACAAATTAGAGAGATTTATAATATTTATCTTGAGTTAGGACATGAAGTGTTTGAAGAGAAAATTTAAAACCCATGGAACTTTCTTTGCATGCTAATAGCAATGTTATTAGTATGAATCTTTTGAACACCTTTGTTACTAATTCTATGGAAACGTCTAAGCTTGGGGAAGTTAGTTTTTATGAAAATGATCTTTTTAGTTCCCCAGCTTTAAAGAAGAAAATTTGCTCTAATGATACTTGATCACCAATATGTGGTAATTCTAATGATACTTGTGATATTTTAAATCCACATACTGAAAGCATCCCTTTTAAGATACCTATTAAAATTGTTTAACGTGTTATGAATAACTCTTATTATGGAGATGGAACTATCCATCCTGGTGATCATTTACTCGTTATACATGAATTATGCGAGTTATTCAAGTGTGCAGGTATTTCAATGAACCAAGTTAAGAGGAAGCTATTCCCTTTTTCACTTAAGGGCAAAGCAAGGGAGTGGTATGAGATACTAGGTGATCCTCATCATTTGGAGTGGAAGGAACTTGAATCTCTCTTTTACTCTAATTTTTATCCTCCTCATGAAATTCATAAAGATAGGAATTACATTTATAATTTTCATCCACATGATGGAGAAAGTATTTCCCAAGCATTGGGGAGATTGAAGTCACTAATGCTCAAATGTCCCATTCATGAGCTCCCCAATAATATTGTTATTAATAATTTTTATGCAAGGCTTTCAGGACATTACAAGGACTATCTAGATACCTGTTTAGAGGGATCCTTCACACGTAAGGAGGTCAAAGCTAAGTGGGATCTTCTTGAAACAATTCAAAGCAATACCAAAGATTGGGATAACGACAAAGGTAAAGAACCAGGTATAAACTATGAGTATGATTGCATTAAGTCTTCCGCTGAAACTGCTGATTTTCAAGAGCTTAGTGCTAAATATGGTCTTTATCCTCAAATTTATGTTGATTGTTGTAGAGCCTTTGCTTCTTATATTAATGCTCCTAAATAAAAATGTGACATGTATCATGAGCCTTTTAAAGACACTACCTGGCTACCAGTAGCCTACCCCGCGGGTGTAGCATATGTGTCATACTACTTGGTCTCTTCATGAATTTACTAGAGATCACCCAAATCTCATAGATTGCGATGTTTAACAATCGGAACTCGTATAGGTGTGTTCTTTCAAGAATGCTCTGTAGGACAACATCTTTGCTAATCATAGCCAATAGAAACACATTAAGGCATGTTGCCAACCTGCCTTACAGCTTTTGAGAGTTGTACATCTTCACATAGAGAGGGTTGTCTAATACTCTCCTCCGTCACAACACTAGCTTGTTTTTCCTAGGTCCTAATTCACGGGATCTCCGATCAAAAAGGTTGGGTTACCACTACTATCTCCATATGCTATGTATATATTTTGGTTGATTGTGTTCATGTTTTTACTTTCGTGATTGAGAGCTGGTATGTAATATACAAAATAAAGTTGTGGACCAGCACAAAACCAATGGACAGATGCATCGGTTACAAGTTAGTTCTGCAAAAGATTAGTTGACGGTTCGATTCCGTCTACCTGCACAAAATGTTTTTCTGTTATTTAATTTCTATCAAAGCACTAACAGCTGGGGCCCACGGAAAACGTCACGAAGCATCATCGAACCCAGCACTACCGTGAGATGCACTATGTACGTACCGTCGACACCGAGCTGACATGTGGGGTTAAAGCACGGAGGAGAGGGTCGATGGAAAAAAAGAGTCGAACATGTGCGGTGACAAAATCCACGACGAATTTGGCACGAGACGAAATGGCAAACTGGGCTTCAGGGCCTGCGGTGAAATCTACGACGAATTTGCCACGACCAAAACAAGGAACGTCATGGATAACTGGGCTAGAGGGGCTTGGAGCTCTCTGTGACAAAACGTTCTAGAACATCAGGAATCCACGACGTTTTTAGGCCACGTCATAAAAAAGTCACGGATCGTCCAGATTCTTGTAGTGGAAGAAAAGGAAGACGAAGATGGTGATGTCTGGTTCTGGAGGAGCAACAGGGCGAGCTGTGGGCAGCTCTACGACCTCCGGATCAGGGAGAACTCCGAGGGCTCCTCGCCACTTCCCTGGGTGAGGGGCGAGACGAGGGACTGTTCCGCCGACGAGGGTTAGCCCAACTCTAAGGTGGTCGCAGGAGGTGGCGGTGCTCCACCACTCGAAGACCCCGTGGGCGCGCAGGTCTTGACCCCATCGCCAATCCGTGGCGACAGGGGGGAAACCAACGAGGGAAGCCACCGAGCCCCCGAGGCATTCTAACCTTCCTTCCACCCAAGGACGCCTCCTTCGGTAGGTCTGGGCGCCTGCATGGCTTTGTGGCGGCCGGTCATGCCTGGCTCAATCGGTTTCTCGCTGATATCGCCGCAGAGGAGCATCGCCTGGCCAGAGGGTGGCATCGTCTTCACTTGGAGTAGGCTGCTCTCGACCAAGTCCAGGATTAGTAGGGAGACCGCGGTGGGGCAAGGAGATCCGGAGGTGACCAGGCCCATGAGGAGGCACCTCAGGAAGCCTTGGGGACTTCCGTGTCGACCGAGGACTAGGCCCCATCCTCTGGAGGGGAAGTGGCTTCCTCCATGGATGTGGCCCGTCCCTCTCACGAAATTTCCGTGTGCGACCGTGTAGTCTCCTTCCCCGAGCGGGAGGTCGAAGAGGATCGCCAGGGGGTCGCCTAGAGGGAGCGGTACATGGCCCTCCGTAAGGAGGCAGTCCAGCTTCGTGAGGACGAGGCTCAACTGGAGAGGATCCGCATGGAGGCGTTGGAGGCCCAGCTAGGGACAACCCACTAGAAGCTTGAGGAGCACACGCTCGACGTCGACCGTTATAGCACGAACACCGACGAGCGCATCCGCCGCTGCTATGCCAAGGTTCCCGAGGAGCAGGAGCATATGAAGAAGGACAATGAAGCGGTACTCTCGCAGCTCCGCCAGGACCTTCGAGAGGAATGGCAAGGGAAAGCCAAGACTCAGCAAGCACGCTTCCTGGAGAAGAAGGAAGAGTTGGAAAGCTCCCTTCGCAGGGCGGGTGACTGACTTTTACACCAGGCCTCTTGCCAACGCCACCACGGATGGTGCCATCCTGTCACTCTTCGACCAAATCATGGTGGCGCTAGAGGGGAGAGCTGAGCTCTACCATGGGTACCATCTAGATGAGTGATGGAGGATGATGCGGGTCATGGCGACCCATGTCTTCTTCGCCCTCTACCAGGATGACCCCAACTTCCGTTGGAGGGCGCTTCTGCCGAAGGTGATGCACCCCAAGGGGACTCCGCCAAGCGAGATCGCCCACTTCTAGTAGCTCGTGTAGGAGCGTGTCGACGACTTTCTCCCAATATTCAAGAAGACTAAAGAGGGCGAGGTGAGGCTGCCGAGGCCTGGGCTGGTGAAGACAATGGTTCCGCGAGCGGCTCGTCAAGCACCGAGGGGAGCAACGAGCCATCTCCTGAAGATAGCGTTTCGGAGCCATCGGCTTGAGAGGCCCTTTTAACTATAATCCGTTTAATGGACTTTAGTGAGGTAGCTGTGTTCTAGACCTGATGTCTCCTCTATAGCCTTCTGGCATACGTTTGCATGTGCTTCTGTCGAGGGCTTTGTCTTTCCTTTTGGCCCCTCAAGGAGGTGACCGTGGGGAGGGTATGCTCGCCACGGGAGGCCCTGCAATGAATATACATGGCAAGTTATAGGCATCAGGAGCTATGGGTGAGGTAACTTACTGCTGTCGTTGGGCGGCAAGTTCATATCTTAGCACACTAGGCTTCATAGTTTCCTAGCCGCCAAAGGAGTGAGTCCGTCACAAGCACTACTGCAGACCTCTCGAGGAGAAGGCCGTCCATCTAGCATGAGGATTTTTGATCTTTTTAAGGGCCAGGAACTGTGGGTGAGGTGAATCACAGCCGAGGAACATGCCATAAGTTTAGAGCTCGACACTTTAGGTCTTGGAGAGCTCAGGCCGTGGAGGGGCAGTGCCTCACGAGCCATCACGATGATGAACATTATTATTTTTATTATTAGTCAGGAACCGTGGGTGAGGTGACATACAGCCGAGAAACGGGCCAAGTGTAGAGATGGACACTTTAGGTCCTGGAGAGCTCAGGCCACAGAGGGGCAGTGCCTCACGAGCCATCGCAGTGATGTATTTTTGGCCAGGAACCGTGGCTGAGGTAACTTACAAGTGCACATAATTTTAGAGCTCGACACTTCAGGTCCTAGGAATTTGGGCCGCTGGAGGGAAGTGCCTCATGAGCCGACGGGAATTGGGGGTGAGGTAACTTGCGGCCGAGGAACGGGTCGTAAGTTCAGAGCTCGACACTTTAGGTCCTAGAGATTTGGTCCACTATAGGGAAGTGTCTCACGATCCACCTGATGTCTACAAGTGCACATATCATTTGTAGCTTGTTTCAAAGTATAGATATCGATCCCAAAGGGAGCCCAAAGGTAAGTGTTTATGGGTGAAGTCTCTGTCACACCCTAAGTTGTTACAGGTCTTCGAGTGAATTTACTGCAAGTGTTGAAATAAGAAAGGGGTTTCGATCAAATGAGATATATTTAAATAGAACTAAAATGTAAACTTCAGAAATATAAAGCATACAAGTAAAGAATGACTTGGTTGTTTATTGTTTTCTATAGATGGGAAAAGAAGGCACGGGGAGATTCAATTCATGGTGATAGTGACTGTGCCAGGTGGACGAATAATAACTGTAACAATTATAATCTTATAAATATATGTGTAGGCGAGCAACCCATAATTAGCTAGAACTCCTCTTGGTAGATTTCATCCCAACTTCAATAATCCTACTAGCCTGTTACCAAAACCATGGTTAGACACTAAATGATTAAGACCCGTCAGGTCGCTTAGCGATTAAGATCCTTCAATCGGACTAATGCAATACCATAGTGGTTCCTCGTTATCCTCGAGTCTACTGGTTTTCCATTGATATCCCCATGTCACCCGGGGGTCGCCGGTCTGCTAACGAACAAGCTCTTATCTATGTAGAACAAAGCATCTTGTTGTCTGGGCCCTTAATTGGACAATAAGCATTAGGCATCCCACAGATAGTCAAGCACACATAATATAGTAATTAGAATCAATCATAAACTAATGGAAAATATATGAAGGCACATCACATCTCACCAATCCCCTACATCTCCCACGCCCAAGGAAATTACTCACACATGAGAGAAGAACGGATCATCAATATAATTAAATAAAGGGAAATATTCTTGATATTACCATGGAGATCCACAATAAGAATAGGAAAATATCCAACAAAATTCAAGATGGGAAGAAACAATCTCAAACCCTAGTCTTGCAAGGTGAAGATATCTCTCTCTCCCTCAAGTACAAGTAGTGGCTATGGGGGTGTATTGGCTAGGAGGTCGAAGATCGTGGAGCGAGATGAAGAACGTCTCCCCCTTCTTCTACAGATCTCTTATTTCTCCCTTATGGATGGTATGGCAACTGATGTGTTGTGTTTTAATCGTTGGTCCCTTCACGGAAGTTGTCCCTTTTGATAAGACAAAGGCGGTGGCAACTATACAGCAGAACTATACGGCCAAAAAAATATTCTCACCGTATAGTTGCTCGTTAAATCCTCTGTATGCTCCCCTCGAGTGCTTCCAAAGAGAGACTTGCTTGTTTTCTCCAGATATTGTGTTTCTCTAGTTAAAACCTTCTGTTGTCATTTAGAACCTGAAACACACATTAAAAATCAAGTTTTCTTCGCTACCGAAGTATTAGCGTTAGGTAAAGCTAGAACACGATCAAATCCAGGAGAAAACCATCAATAAAAGCCATAAAAATGTGTCAAATCTCACAGCTATCAACTTCCCCAAGCTTAGTTGTTGCTCGCCCTCGAGTGAAAAGGAAATAAGGAAGAATAGTGGAGAATCGAGACTGAAAATAAAATAACCTACAAGTTTGAATTGGCGTCAAATTCTTTTCTACACAATCCCTGCAATCTTAAATATGACCATACAAGTATTCACAAGATTGCACTGAGTCCACTTCCTAACCACATATATCTTGTTAGCAAATAAATCGTATGCCCAAGCAAGTGTCAAAAGTTTTAGCTAGGAAAGTGAGACAAATTCTTTTGGTGTCTCTCTTCGTCGAGAGATGAAAACTTTTTGTTCTTATTTGTTTATTCAATTAAGAGTACTCATGTTGGCACCAAAACATTTAATTTAAGAATAACTCATCTACTCCCATATAAAAAATTAAAAACTTTCTTTTTTGAAATTTAAGAATAAATCAAAGCACCTTTTTCTTTCTTTTGTCCTTCAAAAACTTTAGCTCTTTCATAGAGAAATCATGGCACTATTTTTAACATGTTAATTGGGGTTGTGTTATGCACTCATGACCATGCTAATAAATAGTTGTTGAGCAATAATGGGTCAGAGGAGTACTACAACTTCACTTGGAACGTGAAACCATGAGGAGACTAAATTTTTACCCATCATAGATTGCTGCTACAAACGTTTACATAACTCAATAGCCGAAATCAAGTGGTTTCCCACATTTAGACGTTCGTTGGCTAGCGGAGTTAATAGTTCCCCATGGAGAATGACGGAGTTGTAATGCCACGCGTAAAGCAATATCTTACGGTAATTATTAGAAAAAGTAGTGGCATAATTTCTAATACTTCAAAACATCTATTTTATCAAACAATTTCATTCAAAGGTACTATTGAGTCTATTTAGATTAAGCTCAAATGGGATGAAGTAGTTCTAAAATTAAATTCTTTGAGCTAAGCATGGACTCAAGCCATATTTCAAATGCTTTTTCTTGTTGTAAAAATGTAGGAGGTGTTTTTAACCAAGTTCATTGCTCAATGTTTCAAAGCTAAAAATAAGACACTAGCAAAGGAATAGAATTTGTAGGATAACAAGCTAAGTGGGTAGTGACTCCAGTGCAAGAAAGTAAATAATTGTAGGATGAATTTAAGTTTGCAGAGAGGGTAGTGACTCCAGTGAAAGGAATATGATACCTCCTCTTGCTTTCTTCATTCTTATATTTGAGTCGAACCCCTTCTGTATTTCCATATTGCCAAGTCACCGGAAATTGAGCAATCTCCGAGAGAAACAAAGAAATAGACTTGCAAATAAAGTTACAACTATTTTTTTGTATTTTTGGTTTAAGAATGCAAACTGAGAATAAACATGCAACTTGAAGAAATAAAATAAATCAAAAGAAGAAACAAAAACATGAATGCAAAGTTGCTGGTTTTCAAGCCTCCCTCAAGCTTAGGCTATTGCTAGGCTCAGTTATTGCCATCATTTGGCGGCTGGTGTGGATACTGCTGGTAGTAGTCGGGGAAGTGGGTCATGAAGCGACTGAAGTTGTGAGTCAAAGTACTCACATCTTAATTCACTCCTTGAAGAGTGTGGTCGATCTCCCCAACACGCTGGCTTAGCTGCTGGAATTCCTGATAGGGGATGTAGCTCTACCCCTAATGTGGCTGGTTGGGCCATGGGTCCCAAGATCCCCCTTGCTGCTGCTGCTGTCCATCCCAAGCATGGTTATGTCCTTGCTCGTCCTCATGCTCCTGCTCATCCTCATCCTGCTGCTCATCCTCTCCTCATGCTCATCCTCATCCTGCTCATCCTTATCCTGCTGCTCTCCTTCTTCATCTTCCACCTAGAGGTTATGTCCTTGCTTGTGATGCCATAGAGGTTAGTAACAGTTGGTTCCCCAACATGGGGGAAGCCAAAAGCATCACAAAATTGTTCAAAATTTATTTCATACGGCTCCCAGTTCATGGTGAATCTTACCGTGCACACATTACCTTTCTCCCTGTGGTCGTCATAGAGGGAGGCAATGAACTTATGGGTAAGCTCGGTGTAGGTGTCGTGGCTTGAGAAGCCAAGCACTGTTAGCCCCGCCCTGTTACATATGAGGTCGAAGTCCGCCTTCATCCCTGCCGTGGTGAGGAAGCTGTGGTTGGCTCAACGTTGGGCAGCACCCTCCTTGATGAAACCATGGCCAACTTGGGGTTGCGCTCGGCTCACGATCCCGAGCCCGAGCCCTTACCCCATTGGCGTTTGCTCGAACGAAAGAGGTTACCGATTTTTTTCATCGTGATGCACTGAAAAATTTCACCATAAAACCTTAGGCATATAGTTTCTATATGATATATGAACGATCCTACGTGGAAAAATTCAATCCTAATGTGAGAAATCAGTAGGAAAAACAAATTAATCTTGAGTTCATCTACTAGATCAATGTGAGAGTTTCAACCATGGAAATTTGAAAATAAAGCATGGATAGGGAGAGAAACATACCGATCTGTTGATTCCCCCCACTCAAACGAATGAAATCCACAAATAATCAAGAGTTCTAGGTGGATTTTGAGAGGTTTGGAGAGAGAATATGAGAGAAATAATGAGGAGGGGTGAAAGATCTAGCTGCCCTGGTGCGATTTTGTGGTCGCACCAAACTATACGGCCGGAACTATATGGGCGGGTGATATTATTCTGCCCATATAGTTGCGGCGGCGTAGCCAACTAGGGTTTCTTTACGCGGAAAAGAGCTATACGGAAACAACTATACGGTCGGATCGCAATGATCCCACCTTATAGTTGGTCGTTAAACCATCTGTCTCTCGAGATAAATTTCTAAAACTAGCATCGATATCTATACGACCGGAACTATACGGCCGGATTTTTTTCCCGCCGTATAGTTGGTCGTTAAACTCTCAGAACCTTTGGGATAAATTTTTAAGAGAGGTATCTATATCTATATGACCGGAGCTATACGGCCGAATTTTTATTCCCGCCGTATAGTTGGTCGTTAAACTCTCAGTACTTTTCAGAAAATTTTGTACGAAGGCATTGATATCTATACGACCAGAGCTATACGGCCGGAATTTTTATTCCCGCCGTATAGTTGGTCGCTTGATTCTCCGTGTCTTCGAAGAAAATTTGTTGATGGCAAAGATATCTATACGGCCAGAATTTTATTTCCCGCCGTATAGTTGGTCGTTAAACTGTCAGTAGTCATCAAAAAATTTCTATTTCTTTGAGAATACCTTCTTATCCCAAAACTTAGCGAAATACCTTATTTTGACAGAAAATTGATAGTAGAAACTGTTGACCAACATTGGCGTACTAAAAGCAAAATTTTAGCTAGATGAAAAACTCAAAGTTTTATTTTTATTCTTATTCTATACTCATTCAATCAATGTTTCTACTACTTTTTGACATATGCATATTTGCGGGCGCGCTTCCGCAAGAATGTCTATGAAAAAGTGGTTGGAATGCGATAAACCTTTTATTTTCTAGTTTATTTTATTGAAGAGATGGGTTGACTCCCTTTAAGCATTTTATTAAGAATGGTTGAGTAAATGAACCTCTTCTCTGTTCTCGAATTATTACCTTGGGTTGCCCCTTGAAAGTGAATGGATGTCGCCTAGAGGGGGGAATAGGCGTTTCAAAATTATTACAGTTTAGGCTCTAATAAATGCGGAATTAAACTTAACATTTAATTTATCAAGCCAAAGCCTATATCAACTAGGTTCAACTAAGTGCAAAAACAACCTATCCCAAGCAACACAAGCAACAAGGTCATAGCAAGATATAATACTTCAAGCATGAAGGCTATCACAATGTAAGTTGCATAAGTAAAGGCTCGGTTGAGAGATAACTGATGGATGCGGAGATGATGATTTGTTTCCCGAAGTTACCTTCCAAAGGAGCTACGTCTCCGTTGGAGAGGTGCGGGGGCGCAATGTACTTCGAACGCCACAAGTGGCTCACCTCGAGGTGTGGTGGCTCGATGTTCACCCAACGCCACACAAGGCCTGACCCCAAGATGCGAAGGCACACAACTCACCGATGCCACAAAGGCTCACCCTATTCTCCCGTGAGCTCCCCACAAAGGCCTACCCACGTTCCACTATGGGACACTTGAGGGTGGTCACCGAACCCGTACAAGGCTTGGGACAAATCTCCACAACTCAATTGGAGGGCTCCCAATAAACACCACAAAGGCTCCACAATGCCACAATAGGCCAACAAGCTTGGGGAATCTCCACAAATCAATTGGACGACCTAAGAACACACCATATCTGCACACAACCGTCTAGGGTTCCAAGAACCCAAGACTAACAAGCCCAAGGGCTTGAGCTCGCCGAATCTCCCAGGAGAACTCAAACCTATGCACCATATGGAAGAGAAAAGTCCTTCTCTATCAAATTCCACCAAAGCTAAGAAAGCTATTGGGGGAATAAGAGAGCAAGAACACAAAAGGAGAACACAAAACTCTCCAAGATCTATATCCTAAGGATTCCTTCACAAAGAAGGGATTTAGTTTGGTGGGGGTTGTAGATCTAGATCTCTTCTCTCAAATCCCTCAAAAAGATGCAAGAATCATAGGAGGGGGAAGGGGAGAGGGAAAGCTCTTGAAGGTCAACAATGGACGAGTGAGAGTGGAAGAGCTAGCAAAAATGACCTCAAAACTTTGGAAAACTTTGGGGAAGTGGGGGGCCTTAAATAGGCAAGAGAAATCTGCCCGTTTTGGCCAGATTTGCGCCCCACCGGAACTACCGGTGCCCCACCGGTACCACCGGTAAATAGAAACACAAGATACAGAGCAAAAAAAAGATTTACCGGAACTTTGGCCGGTACTACCGCTCAAGCAAAAATGTTGGACATCATTGCACGAAACTTCAATAACTTTTGACTTCGGACTCCGATATCGATGATCTTAGGCTCGTTTTGAAGAGAACAAAAATATCTACAAGATTATACAAAGAAACATCATATTCCAACAAGGGAGGATAAAAATAAAATGGAGAAATGTATGACCTCTCAGAAGCGACGAACCGGTAAATCCTCCAGAACCCAAAACGCAAGAAGTTGAGCTTGGAAACTCCAATTGGGATGAAACCAATTTTGTTGGAAAGATAATAAAGAGTAGAATCCAAAAAGGTGAAATATTAGGTATCACCAAGGATAAAATATCAAGAATATATAAGTGAGATATCTCCCAAGGTGTGGAGCCGGAAAATCCGCAAGATCAAAAACGCAATAAGATATGCAAGGGAAAACCCTTTTTGATGAACTAGAGATTCTTATGAAGATAACCACAAGCTCTAGATCCTCACATGGAAAAGAACCAAACAACAACCAAGAAATATGATGCTATGTATGCAAAGGTTTGAGCTCTCTCTGAAAGATACGATCGAGCTACTCACTAGAGAGCCCCTCTTGATAGTACGGCTATCTATCCTAAACCCAGTCTCCCAACACTACAAGAGACCGGTAAAATAGAAACCATATCAAGATCATACCTTTTCCTTGAGCATCCCACTTGAGCTTGATGTAGACGATCTTGTCACCTTCAAGACGGAACACCTTTCTTGATTGCACTTGCTTGATCAAGTCTAGAGAAATGTTCCCCCATACTCCATGGGGAAGCCTCTTCTTCGAACTTGTCTTCATCATTCCATGATTGCCGAGGATGGCAAGCTTCAAGCATGAGATCTTCTAGAGATGAAGCATCTTGATCTTGCACTTCAATTCTTGATGATGTCTTGAAGATATCCATGAGGAACTCCATCTTCTTCTTCTTCAAGACATACTTGATATTCTTCTTCTTCTACTTGATTCCAATAGGCACAAAGCCCTTGGACGATGCTTCTTCTTTTTCATAATTGAAACCAACACATGGTCCAAGCGATGCCAATGGACTAACCTACAAGTGAAAGTAAATTTGCACATTAGTCCATAGGGATTGTCATTAATTACCAAAACCACACATGGGGGCATACATGCCCTTTCAATGTCCCCAATTTTGGTAATTGATGACAATCCCTTTGAGAGGGTTTAAATATGGAATTTAACAAACAAAATGGTTGCCCCAACATCAAATACTACATAAGTATGTGATGTTGGTACAACCACAATATATAGAGCAAACTCCCCCATAATCTATGCATGTGTGATGAACTTGAATTTCATTGCATAGATTGCCAACCATTACCGATGGTTGAGTTTCCTCTATATATTCAACATGAAAAGCTACAACAAAGATGCAAGAGCATGCAAGGCTAATGCTTAAGAACCAACTCAAGGCATAAACCAACTTCCTTAAACCCTCTAAAACTTGTCCCCCATTGGCATCAATTGCCAAGATGGGTGAAGAGTTCTAGACGGCCAATATAATGAGACTTCCTCCAAAGGTGTGCATATGCACATATCCTATGATGGATACTTGGGAGGAAATCAAACTATATTGAGGACCCAAAGGTTGCAAAAAGAACATAAGGAGAAAATAGCTTCAACAATTGAAGCAAGTAACCCAAAAGATCCAAAAATACCAATTGATAACAACAATTGATACCAAAAGAAAATCACAAGATATTATGATACGAACAAATGAGTGTTTAGATGCAATAGGGAAGCTCCCCAATATTTGTGCACAAATTAGAGCCAATACATTATGCACAAATACAGAGTCCTCACTCCCCCATAAACATCTAAAACACAAAAGATGAAAATGAAGGCAAATGAGCATTCTTAAATGAGTTGAAGAAGCTCCCCAAGGATTCAACTCATTTAACAATACACATCAAGAGAGATCAAATTATGAGTGCCGGTGATGCAAACAAATGGGACAAGCACTCATAGGAAAATAAATTTGGAAGCCACCGAAGAATCAAAAAGAAATAAAGGGTGGTCTCCAAGGAAAACAAAAACAACCATAGATTTATCTTCTCTTGTGTGTATAAGTTGCTAGGTGCAAAATATCACAAAGACATATACCACAAAAAACCATGCACACACAAAATAGATACACAAGAAAGCTCCTGAACAACCAAAGGAAGTCAAATAATAGACCAATAAGATTTTTGGTTGAAAGCATGGCCAAAGGCTCAAATATACCCTATTGTACATCAATGAGCTTCAAACACCAACACACTTCATACATTACAACTATTACTAAGGGAAAAGGAATAGTTGGAATATATGAAGAAACGCAATAAGTATCACAAATAGAAATCAACTTTGCAAAATACTCACTATTGCACATGAAAGAAAGTTGAGGAAAGGATAGGCAATATAATTGCTAGATTGACATATTTGGGATGAGTGAATCATGATCATGATTTTGTATATTTCCCATTATATGCACTCATCTCAACATACTCACATTTGCAATAGAGAGAACTCATAAAAACCAAACAAAGAACCACAACATTACAAGCACACAAATTCATGTCAACAAGCAACCCACACAAGGTTGGAAACAAGACATCTATGCATGAGAGAGATACTTGTTACCGAGATATGATTGGTAGGATGTAGAGGATAAGAATTTGTTGATCATCCTAGCTTGCCTCTAATAGACATGTAGGCACCACATCTTCCTAATGGATGATACAAGCGTCCAATATATATCTCCAATGTACCTAAAACACAATTAAGTACACTATGGTCCCAAACAAATTGGGTCCAAAGTAGTTAGTGCAACTACAATACATAGGAGACACTCCACATGAATATATGCATATTGATATGAAATTGAATTTCATGCACATCTTAGTCGATAGGATTTAGTGGAGAATCCCCTATATATTGGATCAAAGAAAGAAAGCATGGCATAATATATAAAACAAGTAAATATGCATGCACTAGCCTTTCAAGAACCAAAAGGAGATACAATTTGAAATAAAACACCAAGTAAACTAAGAAGTAGCACACACGAGTGTGACATGACAAAAGGTGTCCAAATTGTATCAAAGAGCCAAATCAACACATGAAAGGACACCAATTCAACAAATGAACAAGGCAAAACCCAAAGAGCAAAAGATGCACAAAACACACAATGCTCAAGGATTTATCTCATTCTAAAAGATAAAAAAAAGTAACAAAGAATGAGATAAAGCAAACTCCCAAATAGAGCAAGGTTCCAACACACAAACCCACACTCTCTAGACTTCTCATGATGGCACAAAGTACCAAAAGAAAAGATCAAACTTCCAAGCACAAAAGGGAGTGTTTTAAATAATATAGGAGAGCTCCCCCCCATGAATGGTGCATTATATAGAATTTAGCTTTTGAATGCAAAATGCACACAAATGAGATCATCACTACTACCTGCATTAAATAAAACACAAAATAATACCAATAAACCAAAAGGATACCCAAGAGGCAAGGAAGACGTGGGAGAAAAAGGAAACAATCTCAAGGAGCTCATGCCGTCTAGACCTAGATCAAGGAACCACAACCGGGTGGAATCCCCCACCTGGTCCGCACTCAAGTTTCCCCGGCTGACCCGTCTAGCCGGATAGCCAGAAGAACCGGCTGGGGGCCGCTCATAGCCAGCCACCTCGGATCCGCTGGCCATGGTACAGTGGGAGTGATGCTCCTTTCGGAGCGCACCTTTGACCGGACAGGCTGGCTGGCCTGGCCGGCGCTACCGGACAACTACGCCAAAGCTGGAGGCTTACAAGCAAAGCAAGGGCTGATGAGGAAAGCTCTGGCTTATGCATAAAGCTCCGGCTGATGGATAAAGAGCCGGCTGATGAGTAAAGCGGGGGCGCTGGACAATGTAGCGTGGTCCTTCCCTGCACTTGAGGCTTGACTGGACCCAGGCCTACTGTTCGACCCTATCCAACCGGCCCACTTAGCCAGGCCCAGATCCAAACAGTAAACCCTAGAACCCATCTTGTAAGTTGCCTCCTCAACCAGTATATAAGGGGAGGTAGTGCTAGGGTTCTAGGTAGATAATAAGAAGTTAGAAGTTCTCCACATTGGACAAGTTCAGTAGCTAAGGAAATAGCTGAAGGAGCATTTGTATTGGGCACTAGCCCCCTTTGATAGTAGATCCTTGCAGGAGTAGGAGCTTTACCTCGCCAAGAGGGCTCCGAACCCAGGTACATCGCTGTGTTTGTAGTATCTGTGCCCAGTAGGATCCTGATTGTCCCCTTCAAGCCATCCCCGATGGTACTGCCGTGTTCCACACCACGATAGTTGGCCCACACCGTGGGGCACAGTGCTTCGGCTGGGATCATATTTCGCACGGGACTTCCACTCGTCGCCAGTGAGCGAGTCGTCTCTGGCCTCGTCCTCACTTTCGGCTCCTTTGACTGTGTCCTCGACAACGCGTCGTGTTTTGCTGGGGGGATTTTCCCAAGAGGAGGCTCCATCATGCACTTCGGCGAGCACCGCGTCTATGTTGCCACCGTCGCTGAGGCCTTCCCTCGCGAGGTCAACACCATATCCGGCGCGCCCCTGGTTTCTCCGCTTCTCGCGTCGCCAACGGCAGTGTCGAGGTCATGATGGTAGGCTCGGTGGAGAACCGTCGTCTGCCTCTAGAGCGCAACGTGGATGGCCGCGCCACAAACTCACGCCTCCCCAACTAGGACCTGATCATCGTGTCCATCGAACACCTCTGCAACCCCATCATCCCCATCGAGGAGGATCCAGGTGCAGCCGTGGCATCCCTAGAGACTACTCGCCAGAACCTTCTAGAGGAAGCTGGCAAACTGGCAGCCACCCAACGACGGATGAACGCAACCATGCACGAGTACAACATCGTGCACGGCTTCGCCCGCTTACACGGTGCCAGCCTTCTGGCCCAACCGCAAGGCCGAAACCTCGGTTCGGAGATGGATCGCGCCACTGATCCGCGTACGCCCGCGGTACAGCCAGTCTACAACACCCTAGCCAAAAAGATGAGGGTCGCGAAGGCATCATTTGCAGAACTAAGCCACCTGGAGGGCAAGCAGCTGCTCCGATAGCAGGCACGTGTCCAGCTCCTCGTGGTCTAGGCAAACAAACAGCAAGCCGAGGCAGAACTCAGCATGGCCGGCAACAGCAGAACCCAACCGGCTTGCCCGATGGCGGATCCGGCTGCAGGCGGCAGCAAGGCATCTTCCCCGAACGGAACAAGCCCAAGCAACCGCCCGCGTGGTGGATCTACAAGCCGTGGGCACAACGCTCGCGACGCGGTAGCTGTCACCAGCAAAAACCGCGAGCCGGATGACGAAGCCGGAAAAGGCCAAGCACTGCCCAAATGCCGCCTATCCGGCCGGCTGGGACCGCTCGAGCCGGAAGAACAGCAAGACGCGCGGGCACGAATTGACCTATTGGTCCAGTCACACGCGCTGGAAGAAGAAAGTCCAGCTGACACAAGATGTCTCGGACCGCGCATCCGGAATGAACCGTTTCCCAAGGGATTTTCGGTCCCAAGGGATACGCCAAAATACAACGGCACGGTCAAGCCAGAGGACTGGTTGGTGGACTACACCACCGCTGTGGGCATTGCAAACGGAAACCGCCGGGTGGCAGTACACTACGTCCCTCTCATGCTCCTCGACTCAACCAGGATGTGGCTCAACAGCCTCCCCGACAACAGCATCAACGCATGGATCGATTTCGAGCAGGCGTTCATCCACAACTTCACTGGCACCTACAAGCGCCCAGGTCGACCCGGCAAGCTTGCTCTTTGCGTATAGGGCCCGGATGAATCCAACCATTCCTACATCACCCGGTGGACAAGCATGCACAACTCCTGCGACGGGGGTACGTGAGCACCAGGCGGTTTACTTATTCATCAACGGCTGTAGAGACGGCACTATGCTCAAGCACAAGCTTCGCCGGGTGGAACCCACAACCATGGCGCAGACCATGGCCATCACGGACAAGTACGCCACGGCCAAAAGGAAATGAAAAGATCCGTACGGGGGGACGACCAAGGGCAAATAATCGTTGATGTCGCCGTAGATTGGCACCAGCCAGAAGGAAATGGCCACAATTCCAGGCGGCACTACAACCGCCACGGCAAGAGAAAGGACGACCAGCCGGATAACCAATATGGTTTCAGGCAGGTGGTGGCAGTGTAGAAGGATCCTTCTGTAGGCGGAAGCCGGAGACAGAAGCCTGATGACCGGCCTCCGAGGCCCAAGTACACCATCGAGTCGATGCTTGATGGGCCATGCAAGTTCCATAGCAGAGGCCACAAACCGGCTACACATACCACACGCCAGTGCACCTGGACAAAGAAGATGGCAGAGATCGCTGGTACACCAGCTGCACAGGCGCCGCCCCCTCCAGTCGGTGGGCCGCCAGGCGATCGCAATAACCAGCACCGAAGGGAGGATGATGATAACAACTACCCTCGCCAGTGGGAAACTACCACATCTTCACAATAGAGCTGGAGACCAAGCACAACAAGAGGCATCCCGAGGCGAAAGTGAACGTAATCGTTACTCCTGTTCCCTAGTACCTCAAATGGTCGGAGCAAGAAGTAGCATGGAGCCGGAAGGACCATCCAGCTGAGTTACCTCACCTAGGCACCTACGTGATGGTTTTGGATCCCATCATTGTCTACCAGAAGCATTCCTTCAGGTTCTCCCGCGTCCTCGTAGACGGAGGGAGCAACATCAACCTCCTGTACCGCAGCTCGCTAGACCGGCTCGGTATCAGCGAATCGCAACTAGAGCCATCAAGCACCTCCTTCCACGGAGCCGTCCCAGGCCCGTCGCGCTCGCCCATCGGAAAGATCCGGCTAGACGTCATCTTCGGCAAGGAGGACAACTTCCATCATGAGCCCATCTGGTTCGAGGTGGTCAACCTATGCAGCGCGTAGCACGCAATCCTGGGGCGCCCGACGCTCACCAAGTTCATGGCGGTACCACATTATGTGTACCTCAAGATGAAGCTACCAGGGCCCAAGGGCGTCATCACTATGGCTGGTTGCTACAGGCGGTCTGTGGAGTGCGCCACCGACGGGTCCAAGATAGCGAAAGCCATGATCATCGCGGAAGAAAAGCGCATAATCATGCAGAACATGGCAGCCCTGCAGAAGGACATGCCGGCTGCAAGCCCAAGTATGCCGGAGAGGCGCAGTTCAAGCCATCCAAGGGCACAAGAAAGATCTTGTTGAATGAGGCCGAGCCGGACAAGGTCGTCCTTGTCGGAGACGGCCTTGACAGTAAATAGGAAAGCGCACTCGTCGACTTCCTCCGTGAGAATCGGGATATCTTTGCATGGTCCCCCAAGGACATGCTAGGTGTTCCGAGGGAGCTCGCCGAGCACTCTTTACATGTCAGGCCGGATGCAAAACCGGTCAAACAGTCACTACGTCGCTTCACGGAAGAAAAAGAAGAACAATTGCGGAGGAGATCACCCGGCTACTCTCAGCCGAATTCATCATGGAGGTTTTCCACCTGGAATGGCTGGCGAACCCCGTACTCGTGCTAAATAAGAACAAGACTTGGCGCATGTGTGTTGACTACACCATCCTGAATAAAGCACGCCCCAAAGATCCATTCGCCCTGCCAAGGATAGACCAAGTGATCAATTCCACAACTGGCTGCGAGCTACTGTCGTTTCTGGATGCGTACTCTGGCTACCATCAGATCCGGATGAACCCTGCTGATCAAATAAAGACAGCATTCATCACTCCTTACAGAGCCTACTGCTACACAACTATGCCGTTTGGGCTAAAGAACGCTGGAGCCACATACCAGCGCTGCATGCAGAAGTGCTTGCAGACTCAGATCGGCATAAACGTACACGCCTACGTCGATGATGTGGTAGTCAAGACCAATGAGCGCCAAACACTCCTTGAAGATCTAAAGGAAACATTCGCCAACCTCCGCCAATTCCAGATGAAGCTGAACCCGGAGAAATGCATATTCAGCATCCCAGCCGGTCAGCTCCTCGGTTTTCTCGTATTAGAGCGAGGAATCGAGGCGAACCCGAAGAAGATCGGCGCAATCGAGCGAATGCAGCCGCCCAAGAAATTACGAGACGTCCAGAAGTTCACCGGATGCCTGGCCTCCCTCAGCTGGTTCATCAACCGGCTGGGCGAGAAAGCACTCCTGCTGTACCAACTCATGAAGAAGACAGACAAATTTGTCTGGACATCGCATGCGGATGAAGCGTTCGGTCTCAAGCGCATGCTCACTTCACCACCTATCCTGGCAGCACTAGCAGCAAAGGAGCCCATGTTGATGTACATCGCAACAACCAACCGGGTCGTCAGTGTGGTGATAGTGGTGGAAAGTCCGGAAGAAGGAAAGGCACAACCGGTTTAACGACCAGTATACTACCTGAGTGAGGTGCTCTCGCTCTCGAAGCAGAATTACCCTCATTACCAGAAGCTGGTGTATGGCATGTACATGCCCGCCAAGAAATCGAAGCACTACTTCCAAGAACACTCCATCCAGGTGGTGGCGCTAGCGCTGCTCTTGGAGATCATCGGCAACAGAGACGCCACATGCCGGGTGGCAAAATGGGCCATAGAGCTCGCCGATCACAACATAAAGTACGAGACAAGAACGGCGATCAAGTCTCAGGCCTTGGCGGATTTCCTTGTTGATTTGGCAAAGACGCAGTACCTACCGCCTTGCCCTAACTACACGCATTGGAAGTTGCATTTTGACGGCTCCAAGATTTATGGAGGGCTCCGAGCCGGAGTGGTCATCACTTCTCCAAAAGGAGACCGGCCGGAATACGTGTTGCAGATCCACTTCTGCCCGTCCAACAATGTCGTTGAGTACGAGGCACTCGTTCACGGCCTCACGATGGCAAAGGAAATAGGCATCCGACGCATCCTATGCTTCGGCGACTCTGATTTGGTGGTAGAGCAAGTGTCGAGCGATTGGGATGCCAGGGAAACAAACATGGCTCTATACAATTTCTTCGTACAACAACTATATGCCTATTTTGAAGGATGCGAGTTTCACCATGTTCCCAGGACAAACAATGAGGCCGCCTGGAATATCCCTCGAGCACCTGCGCAAGCCGTCGATTGTGTTGTCTCCTGAATCTGACTCCATAATATTGGACGCGGACCTGGGGACTGCCGGCTCCAGGACCTCCACGACGGCTTCACCGCACCCCGGGACTGCTTCGCCGCACCCGGGGACTGCCGGCTCTAGGACCTCCACGACGGCTTCGCCGCACCCAGGGATTGCTTCGCTGCACCCGGGGACTGCCGGCTCCAGGACCTTCGCGACGGCTTCGACGCACCCGGGGACTGTCGGCTCTAGGACCTCCTCGACGGCTTCGCCACACCCGTGGACTGCTTCGCCGCACCCGGGGACTGCCGGCTCCAGGACCTCCGCGACGGCTTCGCCGCACCCAGGAATTGTTGCGTCCAGCCTAGAAGCTGCCGACTCCACTACTCCACCCGGTCGGCCCCCAGATGAGCTCGACCCGGCTATCCGGGCAGAAGTGAATCTGCTGATGCAGGTGGTACGTGCCATCCGGGAAACCCCAACATGGGCCAAACCGTTCTTGGATTTCTTAGCCAGAGGAGAGCTGCCTGAAGAAGAGGTAGAGGCAAGACAAGTGAAGTGCAGAGCCAGTGCATACACTATCATCAACAACGAGCTCTACAAGCGCAGTGTCGAGGGCATTTATCGGCAGTGTGTAATCCAAGAGGATGGAATCCGGATGCTGATTGAAATCCACCAGGGCAAATGCGGACACCACGCGTCGTCAAGATCCATAGTGGCAAAGGCATTCTGCCATGGGTTCTACTAGCCCATGGCACTGGAAGATGCTGAACAAATTGTCAAGGCGTGCAACGAGTGCCAGTGGTTCAGCTAGCAGAAGCACACCCCATCCGTGGCACTCAAGACAATCCCCATCACCTGGCTGTTTGCTGTCTGGGGGCTAGACATGGTCGGCCCTTTCAAAACGGCCAGATCCGGCATGACACACTTGCTGGTGGCGGTGGACAAGTTCACCAAGTGGATAGAGGCAAAGCCAATAAATAATCTGGATGGTCCTACGGTGGTCAAGTTCTTCATAGACATAATCACACGCTTCGGCTACCCCAACAACATCATAACCGACAACAGCAAAAATTTCACCAAGGGAGCTTTCGCACGATTTTGCGGAGACAAGGGCATCCTCCTGGACCTAGCATATGTGGCTCACCCCAATCCAATGGACAGTGCGAGCGAGCAAACAGCATGGTCCTAGCCAGAATCAAGCCCCGGCTGATCGAGCCACTGATGCGATCCCTCGGCTGCTGGATTGAGGAGCTACCGACTTTACTTTGGAGCCTTCGCACCACGCCAAACCGGTCCACCGGCTACACTTCTTTCTTCCTTGTTTACGGGGCGGAGGCGGTTTTGTCCATAGACATCAAGTTCAATGCACCCCGCAAACTGCTTTACACAGAGCAGCAAGCCAAAGAAGCACCGGAGGACAACGTCGATCTCCTCGAAGAAGCACATGAGCTGACCTTGTCCAGATCCGCCATCTATCAGCAAAACTTGCGATGTTACCACGCCAGCCGGATCCGCAGCGTCTTGTTCCGCGAGGGCGACCTGGTGCTAAGGCTGGTACAAGACACCAAAAGGATGCACAAGCTATCTCCGCCTTGGGAAGGCCCATTCATCATCAGTCGGGCACTGCAGAACAACTCATACTATCGCATCGACGCCCGCTAGCCGGAAAAGAACAAGATGGATTGCTCAGGCGAAGAAACTGAACGCCCATGGAACGCGAGCCTGCTTCGCCCATTTTACACTTGAACAAGAAGTGTATGTATCTTACCTCTATGTAATGAACAAGCATGGGAGCCTCGACACAGTCTCGGGGACTCCGCAATAAATTAGCAAGTCATGCTGCACAATTTGGTTTTCCGGCTGCATTGCTTCAACCCCGGAGCCGGCGATCCGCCTCGGGGACTCACCGGTTCCTAGGGTTTCCTCTTTGGTTCCGGCTGCAGACCACAAGCCGGCTGACAGATCAGGGAAGAGCAGAACGCTCGAAGGCCCTTACACGAAAAAGCCCCGAGGAAAACAAAAACGTCTGGACGTCCCGGCTGCGCTCGCTCGCCCAAAGCCAATGTCCCAAACCCGAAGTATCGTGCAGTACGCCTACTAAGATACCCTTTTAACTCCGGCTAAAAGCCAGCAAGGGAACAACATCAAAACTGGCCATGCTCACTGAGAAAAGGGCAAAGACATTGGATTTGTGTGAAACAGCAAAACTACAAAACTAGTAAATCTAAGATTACAATTTAACTTGCATATGCTTAACTAGGCAAACAACTTGTTTGTTTCTATGTGTGCATGAGCCAAAGTTCAACGACGAACACCCAAGCCGGAGGCTAGTAGCTTCCAGGCGGCAGAAGAGCAGGTCAAGGAGATTCAACCCGGCTGTATACTCTAGCCGGCCCGAACCTCGGGGACTACACCTTGTGGGTGCGCTTACGTGCCCCCACACAGAAACCTGCAAACAAACAACAACATAAAGGAGCTTCGACCTGGCTGTATTCTCCAGCTGGCCCGAACCTCGGGGACTACACCCTGTGGGTGCGCTTGCGCGCCCGCACAGAGAAACAAGCATGCAACAAATGCAGAACAGAAAGTGCAAGCGAAAAAGCACGAGCAAATATCCAAAGGGAGGCGATGCTCCCACAAGAGTTCAATAAGCAACAGACAATGGTTCAACACACGCAGAGCGCAAGTTCTTGATTCACAAATACTCCCGGCATACCGGGGATCAAGCTTACTGGTGGGCAGAAGGGCCGGAAACATTGGCTAGGGCTTGGCTGCTGGAGGCGACGTCTGCCGAGGCGGTCTGGGGCCCAGCCGGAGCCTCAGTGCATGGCGCATCCGGACTGTGGTGGTACAGCTCCATGCTAGCCGGGTCGCTGAAGTCCCTGTCCAGCGTGACGAAGCTCCCAATCTTCACACTATAGGAGCCGATGTCAGGAACCTCGGCGCAAAGCTGGTCGTAGTTGGTCCCTTGGTGAAATCCGCGGGAAAGGCTCCGTAGATCCACATCCGGGTACCAGGACTTCAGCAGCGCCAGCACCATCTCCGCGCCGCCACGAGCCGCCCACTCCCGGGCCACGTTCATGAGGTCTGGAGCACCCCAAAGCTGCTCGGCCAAGGAATCCATGGTGGCCGGCTGGGCGGTATCAGGCCAGACGTAGTCATAGACCTCAAGAGCATCGACACGAAGCTGGTTCCCCTCCTCGCTGATGACCGCCACTAGCTCCCCCGGGTGGAGGTCCCACTCCGGATCCGTCTTTGGAATCCGGCCAAACACCTGATCTGTCTCCTCAGGATACTGAGCTGTAGCCGAGAAAAGAAACAATAATCAATACTGACTGCAAAAGGCAAAATGGTAAAACTGGCCTAAGTTGAGGGCACTTACTGACGACGATCTTGGCGATCTAGCAAAGCTCTCCCAGCGCCTCCTCTTCCTTGGACTTGGAAGCTTTGAGGGCATTGTCTTGGGTGGCGTAGAGCTTCTCCAGATTCTTTAGCGCCTTGGCCCGGGTGTCCGCCACCTTCTTGGCTTTGCCAGCCTTGATCTCCATCTGCTGTTGGTGCACAGTCAGCTTAACGATCTGGTCCTGGTGAGTCTTGTTGGACTCCTCTAGCCGGGTAACCTCTCCCTTTAGCCGGGCTACCTCGCGGTCCCGGTCCGCCAGCAAAGCTGTAGGAGGGTAACCAATATTCAACAAGAAGCGCGAGAAATGGTGCAATCGAGAAGAGACAGCGGAGCAAGCGATCTTATGGCCCAAGTCCCTTGAGGTCTTGGCGGCATCAACGAGGGCCCTCTGCGTAAAAAGGGAAGTAAGAACGAGCCGCGGTGCAAGACGCGAACAAGCATCAAGATTGGCAACAGGTCGCATACCTCGACGGAGGCCCCCAGCGCCTTAGCCTGGCCAAGCCCCTGTTGAAGCGCCTACACCAGCTAGCGAGCCTGGCCAGGGGTGCCGCCTCCGAAAACTGCGCTAAGGCAGCATCCAGTGGCGGTGCATCCTGAGCCGGCGTCCAGCCGGTGACCTGGAGGTCGTCATCGCTCACCGGAGCCACGGAGGGCCCGCCCGCCGGCTAGACGGGGACCTCCGGCTGTGGCACCTCCACTGCCTCCTCCACCCAGTAGGCACCAGAGTCAGCACCCGCCGTCAAGCCAGAGGGAGGCGCGGCCGTGCCGGCGTGCCCAAGCAGAAGACCCTCGGCGAGCCTCGAGACGACCCCGACATGGTGAAGCGTCACGGGCGCAGCCGGCGGCACCACCTCCGTCGCATCTGCACTGGCCCTAGCCAGGGATCAGATGCCATCTCGGGGGCCGGCGCCGGCGCGACCTCGGTGGCTGAAGCCAGCGCACTTCCCTCCCCGATAGGCGGAGGGGCGAACATGGTGGCGATGGTCGTGTAGCCAGGCAAGGCCATGGCCTCGCTGCGAAAAAGACAAGGATAAACAACGCAAGCGTGAGCAAATCAACACAAGTACCAGGAGGACAGGAACACCTACCCAGCAACGCTCGGCATGGCGGCTGTGGGCCTGGGGTGATGGGTCTTCTCGGCGCCGCCTCCAGCCGGCGCAGCGCTGGTCGGGGCTGCATGCTTCCCCCTGCCCCTGGGCACGGCAACCTCGGCCAGGTCCACATCCTCGCCATGAGCGGCTGGTTCAATACAAGCAAAACATCAAGATTCGTGGCTAAGAGCGCAACTGGAGCAAAACAGGCAAGGACAAAGGAAAAACTCTCACCGGGTGGAAACTCGCAGCCCTCGTCGGCCCGCATGGGGAACCGCTCTGGCTCCACCGGCGGAGCCTTCGCCAGCTGGAAGTCTATAACAAAGGTGGGGAGCTCAGTGTCTCCCATGCCGTCCTCCGCTAGCTATGCCGTAAAAAGCTACTCAACAAGGGATGATAAGAGGCACGAAACAGGAATCCCTCAGGAAAATCCACCCGGAAAAGAGGAGGAAAAAGCACACCTTTGGCGGGAGCCGGCCGTGGTGGTACGGCTGACAGGAGAACTCCCATTCCTCCTCCAACGCCTCCTTGGAGATGGTGGTGAGCCACTCGCGGAGGGCCGCGTACGGCATGTCCAGCCGGGACACCCGAGTGGGGTCCAGATGGCCGGAGAGGTGGCACATCTTGTGCGACCGGTGCTGCAGCGGTAGCACGCGGCACGCCATCTAGAACAACAAAATGTCCCGGGCGGTGAGCCGCTCCTTCTCCACCAGGACCGCCAGCCGGGCGCCCATCCGGCTGATGTCGGCCTGGGCGCCCAAGTGCTGGACGCTCCAGGCCTTCCGGGTGGAGGGAACATTCGCAAAGGCCGGGACCTTGATCTAGTCCACCTCGGTGTTGTTGCGCACGTAGAAATACGAGCACTGCCAGAGCTTGACGGTATTCGGGAGCTCTAGGCATGGCATGGCTGCCGATGGCCGCGGGTAGATGGCGCATCAGCCCGTCTCCGTCAACGCCCCGCCCTTCCCCACCACCTGAACCTTGAAGTAGAAAAATTTCAAGAAGTTTGCGGCATCAGGGCAGACGCCAAGGTACGCCTCGCAGTAGGCGGCGTGATGCGATAGCATCGACACGGTGTTGGCTCCGAGGTGGTGGAGCTCGAGGTCGAAGGTGACGAGCAGCTCCAGGACGAAGCGGTAGCCCAAGGCCGCAAGCAAAGTGGGCGAGGAAGACGACGGCCTCGCCGAGCCTAGGGTTGGGCACCCGCTCGCCCTCCGGCGCGAGGCGGTGCTTCACCAGCCGCTCCGACGGCAAGAACCTCCCCCGCTGATACTTCTTCACTAGTTCCTCGGTGACGAATAAGGCACACCACCTGCCGGCGACCTCGGGCAACATGTTGTTCGGGAAAGTGGTCCTGATTGAAGTGCGGGGCCCGTCGTTGAGGAGGAAGAGGAGCGGCGCCGGCGACCAAGAAACAGTGGCGCAGAGGAGCAACAAAGGGCGAAGGAGAGTAGGGAGGCAAGCACAGGAAGTCGAAGTGAATAACCCACACCCGTTGGCGTGCCTATTTATCAGGCAAGAAAGGTCGCGCCAGTTGCCCTTCCTCCGCGCTGCGTGGCAAGCAACTGCTCCACTCCTCTGCGACGGTTCAGGGCAGATCGAGTGCGCCAGTGTCACACACATAGAAAATCCAGAAGAAGTTACTGCGGGAGGCAAACCCCGCCCATGATCTCCAAGAAACAGCAATGAGGAAGGCGTGCACGCGGTTACCAAAAAACTACCGCGACAGACTAAGAAGTCAAACTGACGCGACGCACGCTAGAAGCGGCAGGCATGGCTGACGCAAGCAACGACAACAGCAAACTGGCGATCCATCTCCCGGCCGGGTGCGGCAGCTGGTCAAGAAGATCACCGCTCACACCCTTTGGGTGGGGCCATCAACTACGTAGCCGGTAAACCCCAGCCGGGAAAAGCACATAATCTCAAGCCGGTATAAGACAAAGACTACAAGCCAAAAGAAAATGACAAAGCATCTGCACCGTCAATCATTTGAAATGAGCATGCAAGAACTTCTCCATGGGGCCAAGTCGTAACGCGCTCGAGGACTAGTGTCGGGGGGATGACCCCCGGGTAGGCCAAGACGGGACCAACCGACCGGCTCCAAGGAGCTCATGCCGTCTGGACCAAGATCAAGGAACCACAACCGGGTGGAATCCCCCACCTGGTCCGCACTCAAGTTTCCCCGGCTGACCCGTCTAGCCGGATAGCCAGAAGAACCGGCTGGGGGCCGCTCATAGCCAGCCACCTCGGATCCGCTGGCCATGGTACAGTGGGAGTGATGCTCCTTTCGGAGCGCACCTTTGACCGGACAGGCTGGCTGGCCTGGCCGGCGCTACCGGACAACTACGCCAAAGCTGGAGGCTTACAAGCAAAGCAAGGGCTGATGAGGAAAGCTCTGGCTTATGCATAAAGCTCCGGCTGATGGATAAAGAGCCGGCTGATGAGTAAAGCGGGGGCGCTGGACAATGTAGCGTGGTCCTTCCCTGCACTTGAGGCTTGACTGGACCCAGGCCTACTGTTCGACCCTATCCAACCGGCCCACTTAGTCAGGCCCAGATCCAAACAGTAAACCCTAGAACCCATCTTGTAAGCTGCCTCCTCAACCAGTATATAAGGGGAGGTAGTGCTAGGGTTCTAGGTAGAGAATAAGAAGTTAGAAGTTCTCCACATTAGACAAGTTTAGTAGCTAAGGAAACAGCTCAGGGAGCATTTGTATTGGGCACTAGCCCCCTTTGATAGTAGATCTTGCAGGAGTAGGAGCTTTACCTCGCCAAAAGGGCTCCGAACCTGGGTACATCATTGTGTTTGGAGTATTTGTGCCCAACCCGTTGTGAGTAGCCACCGATAGCATCCTGATTGTCCCCTTTAAGCCATCCCTAATGGTACTGCCATGTTCCACACCATGACATCATGTGGCCGCTAGCCAGCTGTAGCGCCGGGATGGTCATCGGTCGTCCTTCTACTTTGCGTCATCGCCCTGGTCTTGTTGCACCGAAACGACTGTGTTAGGTGTTGCCTCCGCCCTACGTCACTCTCCCATGCCTTTGCACAGGGGGAAACGTGATGTGCTTTGCTTTCTCGGGGTAGACAAGTCGCCGCTTGGACTGGACATTGGCGCGTCATCTTGCGGGATGTCCTCCCTCTTGAGGCTTCATCGGGAGGCTTCTCTCCCATATAGAGACCGGTCCAGACGCCTGCCGAGGCCCTGAGCTCCATTTCTCCTCTCGAGGCTCACCCTCCCCGGAAGCCCTCGGGAGGATGCATTCAGTGGGTCTGGCGACATGGCGGGACGGGGTACCCTCGGTGCCAATAGTCCGACAGAGGTGTCAAGGAATCCACCACAAATATTGAGTAAACAACGCAGGTCTATCTGTTGCTCCCACTGCCTTGGCCAGAATACTCCAAACATATTTAGCAGCCACACATCCAAAGAAAAGGTATCCCCTCCTCCTGTTCACAAAACTAGCATTTCATATTTCCCACCATTTTTTTCATATTATCCTTAGTTCCTATTGCATTGTGCTAGATCAGACATAGCTAGATTTTAATCCTCAGATGTACTTTATCTTTCCATAGATTCTTAAAAGATTTATTTGTGGCACTGCTAGAAAAAAACTTATACATGGAGCTGACTATGAATTCTCCGGACTTGGTCCATTTCCCTTTTGGTTTGTCATCAGAATCATTCAGAGCAATCAATAACAACATTTTATGTAAGTTTCTCAACTGACCCTACAAATCACTATCCAACCACCTCCTAAAAGTGCATCTCCATCTTCTTGCAGATAAGGCAGCCACTGAGATAACTTGATCATTGCAAATCTCAAAGAGCCTAGGGAACTTGTCTTTCAAAGGTTGATGTCCACACTAGGTATCGTGCCAGAAATCAGTTCTCTTCCCACTTCCAATAATCATGACTCTGCCCATCAGATATAACTGTCTCACGTGCAACATATCAGACCAACATGCAGAGTCCATCACTCTATGTTTTACTTGAGAAATCCCCCCATTCCCTAGATATTTGGCTCTCACAAAGGACTGACAGAGACCAACTTCATCTTCTAATTTCCACCACCATTTACACATAAGGGTGATGTTGAATTTAGTAAGATCCTTCACTCCAAGTCCACCTTTACATCTTGGTTTCAAAATCAACTTCCACTTCACGAGATGATACTTCTTCCTAGATTGTTTATTCTGCCACACAAAGAGTATTCTAGGCTTATTCACTTCTTCCATATTTGTTTTATGAAGGAGAAACATTGACATATGATAGACAGCTGTAGAAGAAAGGCAGGCATTAAATTTTGTTAGTTTGCCAGCAATAGATAGGGAACCTCCATCCAACAATCCATCATTTTTCCACCCCGTCTCCCAAAAAACTCATATCTTGCATAGAGTTCCTTTTTGCACTGATAGGGACCCATAAATATTTTATAAGCCACTTCCCCTATTGACAATTAAACATTTCAGCATATTGTTGTTGTTTCTCCTCATTTTCCAAGATCATCAGAACTTCAGTCTTATCATAGTTGGTTTTAAAACCAGACATAGCTTCAAAAATGTATAGTAAAATCTTGAGATTTCTGGCCCCCTCAAGATCATCCTTTATCAGCAGAATGGTATCATCTGCATATTGCATGATAACAATGCCTTTGTCTATCAAGTTATCACCAAACCTAGTAAACAAACAAGCATATTGAGCAGTGCGAGTCATCTTAGCCAAGTAATCAGTGGAAACATTAAACAAAAAGGGAGAAAAGGGATCACCTTGCCTTACACCTTTATGACTACCAAAGTAAGGGCCCAGCTCATCATTCACTTTAACACTGAGAGTACCCTTTGTCACCACCTTCTTAATCCAGGACATACTTTTCTGACTGAATCCTTTCTTTGAACATCAATCAAATAAAAGATTCCAATCCACCTTATCATATGCTTTCTCAGAGTCTATCTTCAAGATCATCCCCTATTGTTTTCTAAACTTTGATTCTCTCAAAATCTCATGTAACAATTAAACACCATCCATAATATTCCTCCCTTTGATAAAAGCAGTCTGAAAAGGGTTGATCACTTTTTCATCACTGATTTTATCCTCATAGTCACTTATTTAGTAAAATACTAAATAACACCTAGAGTAGACAAATAGTCCTATACTTTTGAATCACATCAGCATCCTCCCCTTTTGGTATCATAGTAATAATTCCATAATTGATTCTACTCAAGGTGACCCTTTTGTCCCCCCTCTGATATTTCCCCCAACCTTTCAAACTGTTTTTGATTCTTTTAATTTTTAACACAAATCTATCCAAACTGTCATTAGCCCTGATAGGTTTGTTCTAGCAGTCTTCCACTCTAGATAAGAAATCCACCTCCTTAACCCAGCTTTTTTGAAACCAAAAGATATTCTTTTTTTACATATAAACCATCCAGGGTATCAATAGTCAATGGGTTGTGATCTAATGCCTCCCTAGTCAATTTGTGAATAGTAGCCATAGGAAAAGTGATTCCTAATCTTTGCTGACCAGGATCTGTCCAACTTATCAAGAGTTGGAATATATTGGTTATTGGAGCAAGTGTATTGACCACCTGACATGTTTAGCTCTCTCAGCTCATGAGTATTCATAAGAGAATCAAAAGGTTAGGACATTTGTGTGATCTGATCACTTTGTGTTTATCAGAAGCAAAACGAAGAATGTTAAAATCACCTCCAATTAATAAAGGGAGGATTATCAGCACAGACCTCATCCAATTCCACCAAAAAATCTTCCATATTTTCCTCCTGAGCTGTCCCATATACAATTACCCAACACCACATTTTGTGAATCTTAATATGAGTCATAGTAACTTTCACATGGAATCTACCTTTACTCACCTTCTGAATAGTGAACTTAGATTTTTCCACACCACCTAAAATGCCTCCAAACTTACCAACCGATGGAATCCAACTCCAAGAAAATTGATCAAAAGGATCAAATTTCCTAAAAAAACTGGAGAATAGTATTTCTTCATAGTCTATTGTAATCCAATGAAATCGAGAGAATATCTACTACACAGTCCTTAAAATAACTACTAACCCCTTTCTTGCTCACACTCTACAGTTCCAACTGGCACCTATCATTAGAATTTAGGATTCTTCCTCCTAACTCTGTATCCAGTCAATATTCCACACAAAGGGTGGTTTATATTGGCTTTCATCAAGGTTGCACTTGATTTTGATTGTGCACCTTAACTAGCTACTTCTCAGCAGAACTTACTTTTCTTTTACTCCTCCTATACAAAACAGGAGTAAGACCATGAACTCCCCAATATTGTGGTTTTGCTAGTTTTTTGCTTCTTCCTGGTATAACTCAGAGAGGATGTGAGCAACGAGTCCAAGATCAAGATCGAGATCAACATCAACAAAGAGAAACACTTTATCATCAACGAACAAGTCAAGCAGATGAATCTTGAAGATTTATATCTAGTTATTAAATAACAAGGCAAGCATAGCCCCACAATATATAAGAATCCTATGATTTCAATGTATTCTAATTCTTGTCATGTTCCATACGATTCCAAAGTCTTTTATCAATAGATAGAGTTATCCTGTTTATTGCGTGTTCCCATTTATAGCCTATAATTCCCGATCCACTGCTCCTAGCATAAATAGAATTTGTCTTGTGAGCACTGCTAGAATTGTTATATTTATTGTGCTTAGCCATGCTTAGTTGTTACTACTGTTCCATCTGGTTGATGAATCAGAGCTACAAATGAATCTAGTATGGAAGGATGATGTGGTATGATTATAGATGTAAGTTGAACATGTTAAGGCTTGTATGGGAGGACACGTTTGGTTGTGGTTTTTATAGTCCAATACATGCCACCCCTAGGGCCCAAGTTCTTGACTCTTGAACCAAACTGAGAGTATAGCTACGCAGGAGTCTGGAAACCCCTCGAATAACTAACTTGCCTAGTAGATTCCATTTTTCACATAGTTCATGTGTTCCATTTGGCATACTCATGAAAAACATTTTGAAAGAGGTGGTGGAGGAGGTGCATCATAACAGATAGGGCATGGAAGGGGACAAGAAGGCACAACATTCATAATCTTGGACCATGTTCACATCCCTAAGGACTAGCTTTAGTACTTAACCCATTATGATGGCATCTCCTTAGGGTGTGACTCATGGTCTCATTGACAGAAAGGTAAAGGTCATGGTCAACCACTGATGGCTATGAAATACCACCTCTTTTAGCCATATAAAATGTGCCATTTATCTCTCATATCATGTTTCTTCCAGTTATAGCTATGCCTGATATGCATGACTTCTAGTTCTCATTTACTTTCATATAAGCTTTGCACATTTAGTAGTTTAGGTAGAATTTTATCACTTTCCTTGTCTATGACATGTGTGTAGGTGTTGGTGAAGATTATTGGTAAAAAGGAACAAAGAGAGCATAGTATGGAGGAGCTGTAGGGACCAGACTTAGACATTTGAGAGGTTGGAAAAGTGAATGTTTACAACTAGTCAAAATAAATATCCAAGACCATGGGATCGTAGCCCTCGATGAGACGAACTCAACGAGCCCAAGAACACCCAAAACAGAGTTCATATAAAGAAATGGCGACCAAAATACTAAAGGATCTGCAAGTTCAACGACCAACTATACGGCCAGAACTAAAAGTTTCCGCCGTATCGTTTGGCCGTATAGTTGGTAAAAAGGTCACAAATGACGGGATTTCGCCTCGGAGAAGCTCCAGAATCTTCCCTAAGTCATATGACGGTATTGGGGGAACCCTAGGGCACCCCTAAGGCCTATATAAAAGAGGGAGGACCAAAGAGAGAGCCATAACACCATAGCCCTTCAGGGGCAGAGCCCTGCCGCCACTGCCACCCATCCAATCTCCATGACGGCGGAGCTCTGCCTCAACCTCACCTCTGAGATCTAGATCTCCTTCCACACCATCACCATCAAGGCATCCAAGCAAGAAGAAGAGGAGGAGAAGGAAGACATCACCACCACCACGCATCGATCTACATCTCCATCATCATCTCCATCTCCCTCTCTCTCTTGTGTTTAGCAATTGTAAGATTGAACACGGTTGGGATATCATTATATATTTATATATGTTTTGTTGTTCATCCATGTGTGAATGATTGATTTAATTCTAGGTTGAGGTATGATCCAGTGCGCTAAGTTAGAATTTATTGTGATCTAAGATGAGTTTATGTGATCCTTTAGTCTGGAAGTTCCTTTTGCCCTGCGGTGACGCGCGAGAATCATGCATAGTGCACACAGAGTGACAGACCGGTAATCAAATGGGGAACATCTATTTGTCCGAGGAATCTCTTATAGATCACACATATATTTGCCCATCTAGTACTAGTGAGACCGAAGCCTAGAAGCCCTCTCTCATTCCATTCAATCCTACAACTACAATCTCTTTAATTCAGTTCATATTCTTGTTTACTTTCTGTCTTAGTTTATTTTGTTCTTGTTAAAATTTCTTTGTTATTAGATATTTTAAACCTCTCTCAATTATCGATGTTCTAGTAACTTATAGAATAGGCTCTTTCCAAACAACAGTTTGTGTGTGAAACGTGGCCGCATTGACAACGTGGTTGCGGGGTCGTGTTGTTTCCGCTCGTCGATCTCCCACCGAGATAAAGTCTTAAATATTTGCTGCTACAAGTACTGCAATAACCCTGTTGTTGGTGCAGGAATCCAGTCATCAAATTGGCGTCGTTGCCAGGGAGCTAAGCGTCCGATTATTACCTTCCTACTAGCAAATAGTTTATTTCCATTTGTTGCTATTTATCTTACTGCTTTTGATTATTTGAAAAGAACAAAAAAATAGTTTACCTTTTGTTAGTAGTCTTTTTATTTATTTTAGTTATAGGAAATTCAGAAACATAGGAACTATGGAAAGTAAAAGTCTTGCGGAGTATGGTGCTCCGAGCGTTGATGATTTACATGCTCCTAATGTTTAGCCCGCTATTGTTGTGGATGGATATGAGATTAATCCTATGTGGGTAAATATGATCATGGAAATAGCTTTTGCAGGAGATCCGGACAATGATCCATATGAGCATATTGACAAATTTACTTCATTGTGTTCTATAGTGAAGGCAAATGGATGGAAAATGGTAAGATGAAGTTATATCTGTTCTAGTTCTCGCTAAAAGGAAAAGCTAAAGATTGGCTAAAATCGCATCCCACGGGACACTTCAATTCATGGAAAAGTATCTCTGAAGCTTTTCTCGGTAAGTATTTCTCACAAAAGCAAACTTATGAGCTTAGGCTTCATATCCTGAATTCCAAGCAGAGCAACAATGAGGATTTAATACAAGCTTATAGTTGGTTCTAAAAATTGATGCATGATTGCTCACATCATAATTTACCTGATTGGTTATTGTTGAATCACTTTTATGGAGGCTTAAATCACTCTTCTAAGGATAAGCTAGATATGATGTGTGATGGTGCATTCCTTGGAAAACTTCAAAAGAAGCTTGGAAACTCTTAAGAGATATACATAATAATTTTCATCAATGGCAATGTGAAATTGTGCATGAAGAAAAACCTCTCCTTATTGATCTACAGAACTTGGTCAATGAGTTTCTTAAAGATGAAAATAGAAGAGGAAAAATTCCTTATGATGATACCTTAGTTAGATATGTTCTTTCTAAAGCAATGACTTTCATAGCTGATTATTCTAATCATATTAGAACTGCTGCTACTAACGATGGAGAATAGCCCTCTACGGCTACTCCCTTATCTTCCACTTGTTGCATCATTGAAGCAGGAAAGAAGGGTAAATCCATGAAGCCTAAAACCAGGAAAAATAAAAATAAGAAGCCTTGTGTTGAATATCGCACACATCTAACATCTACAGATGAAGTGAAATAGCTTTATGAAGAGTATTGGAGAAATGAAAGACGCATCAAGTAGAAAGAAGAAAAAGAAATCAAGGAATGGAATAAATTGAAATCCTCCCTCAAACCTTATCCCCCACCTATTCCTGATCTTTATTATTCTTCTGACTTTAGTGATGATGAGGACTTAAATTATTCTAGAATCACTAATAATTGCCCTGAAGAAGTTTTTGATGATTCTAGTAGTGTTTGTTTAAATACTCTTTTTGGGGAAATCAATTATGATGAGCCAAAGACGGAACCCGGTGTGCCTCCCATATCTGTTTGCTATGAATTTTGTTTTACTAATGAGGTGCAGGAAACTCCGGTGCCAAAGACCAAGCTACTAGATCCAAAAGGACATTATGAGTTGTACCCTCAAAATAGTAATCAAGGTAAATATTCAAAGTTTGATAATAAGTCTTTAACACCCTCTATGCAGGAAGGAAAGAATACATATTTACCGCTCTTGGTGCATACATCCTCACGTGGCAATGAGAACACTTAAAAGATATCAATGCACCGCAAGCGGGTACATCTTAGAGTAAACTATGATATAAATCTTGCAAACACTCGTTGGAGGTAAGAAAAACTACTCCTATAGATGTCTCCATTGCTGAATAAATGTGGAGTATAAAAGCCTGGCTACTTGGTTATAAGAAAGTGCTTCCCCGGAGGCAACCCGGAAGTCATTAGGTGTCTTTCTTAGTTTTGTGTCTTGAGTCTTGATGCATTCATGTTGCACTGGCATTTTTACTCTTTGCATGAGTTGCTATTAGAGTTATCTTGTTGTAGTTTTCAAAAGGTAGAATTTATTGTTACTATGTGTTGCATAACTCGGTTTTACTCAAATCCCGTTTTATACATGCTAATGTTGGTCTAAAATTAAATTTGTTATTTTTCCTGTCAAAACAAGGTGTTCTGCTAAGTTTCAGGATAAGAAAGAATTCTCGAAGAAATATAATTTTTTTATGTCTACTAAAGGTTTAACGACCAACTATACGTCTGGAATAAAAAATTCCAGCCGTATAGTTTGGCTATATAGATATCTTTGTCATTAATGAGTGCATATTTGCATCATGTTTTACATTACTATTTTGCATTTTGGATGTAGGATCTTGGTATTTTACGGCGCTCTCGCGCACATTTCATGTCTATTTTCACCAAGATCAGGACAGATGATGGATCCAATAGACACAATTCCTGGAGCAGTTGTCCTGTGGAGAAAAGGAGTAAAAAACAACGTAAATTGCTTATTTGGGAAATATTAATAATACCAGAAGAAAACTAGAAGCGAATAAAGGAGACAGAGGGTTCAACGACCAACTATACGACCGGAATAGATATTCCGGCCATATAGTTTCGGTCGTATAGTTGGCGCCGCCTCCGCCTCCTCAAATAGTTTCACCCCGTGCAACTGGATCGGAGAGACGACATACAGAACACCCAGAAATCACCGAAACCCCACCTCCGGAAGGCATCTGGAGGGGGAACTCATCCACCGGGGATCCATCTTCGCCATGCGCAGATCCGGGAGGCTAAGGCATCGATCTTCATCATCCACCACTGCATCACCACCATCTCCATCCATCCCATCTACATCTTGTCTATATCTTGTTGTAATTTCCGTACTCGTTGTGGATTTATACAAGTACTATTCATCTATGATAAATTCCATTGTTATTGCCATGATGTTGATTGCCTCCATGTCTGAGTAGATCATTAGTTCTTGGGGAGATTGAGAAACCCTAGTATGAGATTGAAATAAGATAAGTTCTATTATGATATTCATCGATGTGACCATGTGTTAGATTTTCTACATTTTGATATTGAGAGAAGTCGACCTCTCAATATTTGCCTATCATGGGGACCTGATGAAGGGAACTACTTGTTGGTAGACGGAGGCGTGGCTAGAACTTACAGTGACTATAAAGCTATTAGCACTCCTTACGTATCAACTTGGGAAACCGAGGAAACTCATGGAACACTATCCATGCCATGGGATACGTCCTACGGGATTATGTCCCTTAGTAGCGCAGTAATTCGATTGATGTCGATTGCTGAATGGTTATGAGGATGATGTGAGCAGCGGTTGCTGCCTATTTGTCCAAATACAGAGTTCCTCCCACACATACATAGTTGAGAATGTTCATGATAATAATCTTTATCTTAGCTCCTTATAATGCTAGTGGTGTATCCGTTACTCCCGAGAACACGTTTTCCCTATTGTAGTTCCAATCTCTATTACATACGCGATACTCACTTTCTGTATTCAGTTGTTTTACTTTAATTTATTGTTTCTCTTATACCTAAAACCCCAAAACACCCTTTGATACAATACTCCCATTTTATCTTGTCACTTAGAACTTTATTTAGCATTTCTATCGCAATATTTATTTCAAGAGTTATTATACTTCAGACTCCTGCTCCCTGTGGGATTGATATCTTTATTTCGAAACTAGCTGCAAACGATCTATGCACTTGCAGTCATCAAGCTATTTTCTGGCGCCGTTGCTAGGGAGCTAAGCGTTGTAGGTCTTTTAGTTTTTGTTTATTTATTTTTGTCTTGCTAAGTTTTGTTTTGAGTTACAGGTTTCCACCAACATGATGCAGTTTGACCATATGACTAGTGATAACCCACTCAACTACTTTGGGAAGCCCTATGATATTTATAGAAGAGACAACTCCAATGAGAAGACAAGGGGGGTTGAAATAAATCCTCTACTACTTGGTATTCTACACAAGAAGCAATTTACTGGAAATGAAGAAGATCCTGATCCATATGAGCATATTGCATGTTTCAAAGATATATGTGGCACTTTTCAATTCACGAGATATACCGCTGATGAGGTAAGGGTTAAACTTTTTAGTCAGACTTTGACAAGTACAGCTCTCTCATGGTATATATTCTACCCCCTGAAGCCACTACTACTTGGGATAATCTAGCCTGTGAATTTGTATCAAAATATTATTCATTGTCAAAATCTTTTGGAATCAGGCATCTTATAATGACCTAGAGGAATCGCTCTAATGAAGGACTAGTAAGAGATTATATCAGATTTAAAGATTTACTATGTCTATGTCTATGTCCTCATAATGGTTTACCTGAATGATATTTGATGATCGGCTCAACACGTCGAGCTCGTTGGGGAACCCCAATAAGAAGGTATGATGAGCACAGCAGCAAGTTTTCCCTCAATTATGAAACCAAGGTTATCGAACTAGTAGGAGAAAGGAAACACCTCCAAGGTGTTGTTTCCAACTTGGAATCCTGCACAAGATAACCACATAACAATGCCCCCAACTTACAGTGAGGTTGTCATCACTGGTTTTGCTAAAAACAAAGGATTAAGCGTTTTGTGTGGAAGATAGTAATTGCTTGCAGAAAGTAAATAGAACACAGTAAATAGATTGTAGATTGATGGTAAAAGAATGGACTGGGGTCCATAGTTCACTAGAGGTGATTCTCCTTAAGATAGATGACATGTTCGGTGAACAAATTACGGCGGGGCAATTAACAAACATCAAGAAAGCATACATGTGTATACTAATCATCTTGACTCCTATGAGATTTGATTGGGCATTACAACATTATACATAGACTGTAATCCAACTGCATCTATGACCAATAATCCACCTTCAGGTTATCATCCGAACCCCCTCCAGTATTAAGTTGCAAGCAACAGATAATTGCATTAAGAAAAGTGTCTAAAGTAAACAATACGATTGTTCTCTGAACAAAGGATTGTTGTTTTCTTCCTAGTAGCAAAAACACATCTAGTAACTTAGAGATTTCGGTCACTTCCTGATGTCTATGCACTTCTATTCTTGTAGAAAGTTGTTGGGCCTCCAAGTGCAGAGGTTTGTAGAACAACAGCAAGTTTTCCCTTAAGTGGATCACCCAAGGTTTATCGAACTCAGGGAGGAAGTGGTCAAAGGTATCCCCTCTCAAGCAACCCTGCAATCAAGATACAAGAAGTCTCTTGTGTCCCCAACACACACAATACACTTGTCAGGTGTATACGTGCACTAGTTCGGCAAAGAGATAGTGAAATACAAGTGGTATGGATAATTATAAGTGGCAACGGTGATAGAAAATAGCTTGATGGCGTGGAAAAGACTAAAGGCAAACTGAAATAAAGATAGAGCAAGCAAACATGTAATAGATCTAATAGCAAACGGTGTTTCAATGCTTAGAAACAAGGCCTAGGGATCATACTTTCACTAGTGAACACTCTTATATAAATATATTATCTTCATGATACTACTCTTAACTACTCTCTCCAGTTGGACACTCTAATCGATGGTAGGGTTATAACAACACACCTCAAAGTCCATCTTTCCCATCTAGATAACCTCACACTGTCACCTTGAGTACTAGATGAGTCCAACAAACACCACAATTTCATAAAGACATCCAACTCCAAATATAACTCATAACAAGTATTTACAATCTCTAGCCTAAGTGCCACCATGGTGTGCACGCTGTCACTTTCACACACATGGGGAGAGTAGAGATCTATTAAATCACTTGAGTAGCAAGGTGGATCTAATTGATTACAAAGCTCATGATCACAATATGATCATGCATAGAGAGAGAGATGAACACATATCTACCGGTAGAACCCTTAGCCTCGAGAGATAACTACTCCCTCCTCATCATGGGAATCATCAATGGTGATGAAGATGGTGGTGGAGATTAATGGAGATGGCTCCGGGGGCACTTCCCCGTCCCGACAGGGTGCCAGAACAGAGACTTTCTGTCCCACGAATCTCCCCTTCGGTGGCGGCGGCGCTACGAAACTTTTCGTGGCTGCAGGCTTGACTCTCTAGTGTTTATGCCTCGGGAGGCTTCTTATAGGCCAGAGGCCAAGGTCGGTGGGCGGCCAGGGGGCCCACACCATGCCCTGGTGCGGCCTAGGGGGACCCGCGCCATGGGGTGGTGTGGACACCCTGTGGCCCCTCTCCGACTCTCCTTCTAGCTCCGTGAGTCTTCCAGTAAAATATCAACTTTGGCTTTTGTCCGGTCCAATTCCGAGAATACTGATTTTCTGACTTTCCTGGTACCAAAAACAGCAGAAAACAAGCAACTGGCACTGTGGCACTTGTTAATAGGTTAGTCCAAGAAATCATATGAAAAGTACTCCAAAGTGTGGACAAAACACAAGAAAGTAGATAAAACCAAGCATGGAACATCAAAAATTATAGATACATTTGCAATGTATCAACATCCCCAAGCTTAACTCCTGCTCGTCCTCGAGTAGGTAAGTGATAAAAAGAAAGAATAATTTTTGAGGTGACATGCACCATCAAAGACTTGATCAAAGTATTTGTAAAACATTCAAAGCTGGGATCATAGTACTTCAATCATAACATGAAAGACAAAGTTGTACCAATAAGCAAAGAAACTATGATGCAACATGAAAAGATACAAACAAAATATTCATGAATAATAATGCTTTGTAAGACGTTTGTTTTTTTCACATAAAGAAAACATAGCATAATAGTATTAAGCTTGTCCCTCAATAGAGTAGCAAATATAAATGCATAGGACACCTTCAAAGTTCATAAGAGTGACTAGATACAATAGTTTAAAACAAGCAATATCAAAGTATGCATCAATCAACTAGTCTTGGGACAATGCACATAGAACTAAGAATGGACACTATGCTCTCAAAGTAAGTGCATAAAGATAGAAGGTGGAGACTCAATATAATGGTGGAAGAAAGGCCTTTGTAAAAGGAAGTAGGGATTCAAGTCTCATAAAGAGCTTCCAAAAATTATGGTACTTATAGCTTCCACCTCCCATTGCCCCTATCATAAGCATCTTTAAGGTGATTAAGGTTAAAGTGACACAACTAAGAGGATATGCTTGACAAGTTATAAACCGAAATCTCATGCCCCTTACTTATGAAGACAAAACCTCATGCTACTCAACTTTAGTCACAAGTAAGCTCTTGTCATTGTAAGTACATGTGTATCATATAGAACCGCCAATGGGGTACCCCTTGCACATGATACAGGAGTTATCCCATAATGAAAATGACAAGGCAAGCAGACAATGAGCATCTCGGCGATCTTTTTATTTGCTATTTGCATAGGTTTTTATTGAGGATGCTTCATAGAGTGCTCATTATGGTGATGCTGCAAGTTTCCACCATGATTAAGCATGGCTTAGGCTAGCGGCCCAGGCGTTTCTCTAACACACGTACAAACTCCATGATCTTACAAGTTCCACTTTTATTTCACACTGCCGGGATCCATAAGCAAAAGAACATGATATCAACGGGGTACACAGTACAAGTGCAATGCTGAAAGCGTTCCCCATGAAACATGGTTCTGCTAATTTCAACTTATAAAGCGCAAGCATATACGCAACAAAGAAGGACCCAATGATTCAAGTTTATTAGATGCAAAAAGTAAAGTGTGCCATCAAGTTCGTGAGAGCTTTCATCACTAGTTTTCTCATAACAAGTTTAATTTGGAAGGCAAACAAAAACCTGAATATACTTGGAATAGCATATGCTAGTAGGTAGGTATGGTGGACTCTTTGGAATAACTTGGTTTAGGGAGTTGGATGCATGAGTGGAACTCATACTTGGTTACGGAGGCTAGCAAAAGACTGGGAGCGACAAACTAAGAGAGCAATAATGGCCATAATCATGCAGAGCGACAAAACATCATTGATCAAAGCATAAAGTGATACTACAAGTTGAAAACTAAAGGATCATAAAGGCTATGGTGACTTGAGCTAGTCATAACATGGTGTGAGCATGCGCCATGTCAACCCAAATAAAACATCAAAGGAGAATACCACTATACTATGCTTTAATATGCTAAAACAACGCATGATTCATCCAAGTCACATTAAGCAATCTCAATTGTTTATATAAAGTCATGCTACAGCAAAGAATACTAAGCATAAATCCAAAACAATATCAAGCATGGCATGACAAAGCATAGGCCACAGTCAAAAACGAGCTCTTTTTACCACATACGCATGAACTTTCCTACTCTTTTCCAATCCAAACCAAACTATTTGAACACCAATGCATGAAAGAGGGGGGTCCAACCAATTTATTCAGAAAACTAAGAAAACCAAGAAAACTAAAAACCAAAACGAAAACGAAAAGAAGACGCTCCAAGAACAACACAACTATGCATCAAACAATAAAAATGAAGCGTTTGGAAGAAACATGGGATTTTTATTGATGAAGAAGGGGATGCCTTGGGCATCCCCAAGCTTTGACGCTTGTACTTCTTGAATATTTCTTGGAGTGACACGCCTGGAATCCCCAAGCTTGAGCTTTACTCTATCCTTCATCTCATTACTCATTCCTTCCATACACCTGAAATTTTTCCTTCATACAAAACTTCACACAATCTTTATTAGCAACATTAGTGCACTCAAGATAAATAAGTCTTAAGGTTCAGTTCTAACACCAAATAAACTTCCATTAGAACACTAGCTACTGTAGCACTTCCCTCATAAAGCTCAATTCCCCAAAAGACCTCAAAAAGAAACCAACAAGAAGCAAATGCAGAAAATGGCAGAAATCGGTCAAAACAGACCAGCAGGTAAATACGAATTTGTTCGAAGACCTTCTGTTGCTCAAATCAAAAAGTGATGAACTAACGAAAGTTAGATAACTACCTGGGGCAGAAGCACAAAAATTATCGCCTCAAAAAGATGTTCAGAGATTTTACACGAATTTTTACGGTGAAGCAAAGAAATCTGTTTCAGGACAGCAACTTTCCCAATCATTACTTCTCTCTCATTAGAGGTTACTCTTGGCACAAAAAGAAAATAAAAAGGATAAGGAGAGGTTATTACAGAAGTAATAACTTCCAAGACTCATCTAAAACTTTTGGGTTATCTCCCAGTAAGTAATTTTCTTTAACGCCTTTAAGTTAGGCATGATAGTTTGAGAAGATGCTCACATAAGAAACATGAATTGAAGTAAAAGAGAGCATCAAGAAGCAAATTCAAAGCACATTTAAGTCTAACCCACTTCCTATGCATAGGAATCTTGTAAAGAAACAAGTCATGAAAGTACAAAGCAACCATAGTAAAGCAAAACAAGTGCAACTTCAAGACTTTCAACATAAAGAGGGGAGACCTAATATTATTGAGGTGCATAAAACCATGTTTCCCTCTCTCATAATAACTTTCAGTAGCATCATGAATAAAATTAACAATATAACTATCACATAAAACATTCTTATCATGAGCCACATGCATAAAAGAATTAATACTCTCCACATATGCATAGTCATTCTTATTAATTGTAGTGGGAGCAAATTCAACAAAATAGCTATCATTATTATTCTCATCACCATAATCATCCAATATAGGAGGCATATTGTAATCATAATTAGATTTCTCCTCAATAGTAGGTGGACTAAAAATATCATACGCATCATTGTAATCATCATATATTTGAGGCATAGTATCATCAAAGTAAATATTCTCCTTCGTGCTTGGGGGACTAAAAATATCATGCTCATCAAAACCAGCTTCCCCAAGCTTAGACTTTTCCATAGCATTAGAAATAATGGTGTTCAAAGAATTCATACTAATAACATTTTTATTAGCATGCAAATAAAGTTCCATAGGTTTTTTAATTTTCTCTTCAAACACTTCATGTCCTAACTCAAGATAAATACTATAAAGCTCTCTAATTTAGTTGTTGTTTTCCATTAAGCCTAACTAGTGAAAACAAGAAACAAAAAGACAAAATTGCAGAATCTAAAGGAAATAACTTCGAGCACTCACACCGGAGGATGTGAGTACCTTTTACCTTACCTCTCCGGCAACGGCACCAGAAAATAGGCGTTTGCCGTGGGAGATTCTTCTTTTTTAATCCTCCGGTGTGAATACCTTTTACCTTACCTCCCCGGCAACGGCACCAGAAAATAGCTTGATGTCTACGCACTTCTATTCTTGTAGACAGTTGTTGGGCCTCCAAGTGCAGAGGTATGGATAATTATAAGTGGTAATGGTGATATAAAATAGCTTGATGGCGTGGATAAGACTAAAGGCAAACTGAAATAAAGATAGAAGCAAGCAAACATGTAATAGATCTAATAGAAAACGGTGTTTTAATGCTTAGAAACAAGGCCTAGGGATCATACTTTCACTAGTGAACACTCTCATATAAATATATTATCTTCATGACACTACTCTTAACTACTCTCTAGTTGGACACTCTAATCGATGGTAGGGCTATAATAGCACACCTCAAAGTCCATCTTTCCCATCTAGAAAACCCCACACTGTCACCTTGAGTACTAGATGAGTCCAACAAACACCACAATTCCATAAAGACATCCAACTCCAAATGTAACTCATAACAAGTATTTGCAATATCTAGCGTAAGTGCCACCATGGTGTGCACGCTGTCACTTTCCCACACATGGGGAGAGCAGAGATCTACTAAAGCACTTGAGTAGCAAGGTAGATCTAATTGATTACAAAGCTCATGATCACAATATGATCATGCATAGAGAGAGAGAGATGAACACATAGCTACCGGTAGAACCCTTAGCCTCAAGAGAGAACTACTCCCTCCTCATCATGGGAATCAGCAATGGTGATGAAGATGGTGGTGGAGATCGATGGAGATGGCTCCGGGGACACTTCCTCGTCCCAGCAGGGTGCCAGAACAGAGATTTTCTGTCCCCCGAATCTCCCCTTCAGTGGCGGTGGCGCTGCGGAACTTTTTGTGGCTGGAGGCTTGACTCTCTAGGGTTTATGCCTCGGGAGGCTTCTTATAGGCCAGATGCCAAGGTCGGTGGGCGGCCAGGGGGCCCACACCAAGCCCTGGCGCGGCCTGGGGGGACCCGTGCCATGGGGTGGTGTGGCCACCCTCTGGCCCCTCTCCGACTCTCCTTCTGGCTCCGTGAGTCTTCCGGGAAAATATCAACTTTGGCTTTTGTCCGGTCCAATTCCGAGAGTATTGATTTTCTGACTTTCCTGGAACCAAAAACAGTAGAAAACAGGCAACTGGCACTGTGGTACTTGTTAATAGGTTAGTCCAAGAAATCATATGAAAAGGACTCCAAAGTTTTGACAAAACACAAGAAAGTAGATAAAACCAAGCATGGAACATCAAAAATTATAGATACATTTGCAATGTATCACTTCCCTAGATTCCTAGAGGCATGAACCCACTATCGAGCATAAATACTCCCTCTTGGAGTTGCTAGCATCTACTTGGCCAAGATATCTACTAACAATGGAAAGCATGCAAGATCGAAAATAACATAGATATGATAGAATCAATAATCAATCTAATATAGCATCTCAATATCCATCGGATCCCCGCAAAGACAACATGTAGGATTACAAATAGATGATCTTGATCATGAGCGGAGCTCACAAGATCTAAACATGGTAGCACAAAGGAGAAGAACCAACCATCTAGCTACTACATGGATCCGTAGTCAAAAGATGAACTACTCACGCATCACACTGGAGGCAGGCATGGTGATGAAGAAGGCCTCCAGAGTGATCTCTCCCCTTCAACAGGGTGCCGGGAAGAGCTTCATATCCCTCCCAATCTAGGGATGGAGATGACGGTGGCTATAGACTCTTTCATGGAATTTTGATCAGGTACATAGGGTTTTTGTCCCGGGGGCAATATATGGGCGAAGGGGCAAGGTCAGTGGAGAGCCAGGGGCCCACACCCCTAGTGGCGCCGCTAGGGCTGGCCGTGCCAACACCAGGAGTGGCTGGCATGGTTCCCCTCTTCGTATCCCCTCCAGACTCTGTGTTCCTTCTAGTGAAATATTGACTTGGGCTTTTGTCTGGTCCAATTCCGAGAATATTTCCTTACTAGCTTTTCTAAAACCAAAAACAGCAGAAAATAGGAAACTGGCACTGTGGCATCTTGTTAATAGGTTAGTTCTAGAAAATGTGTAAAATACTCCAAAGTGTGGACAAAACATAAGAAAGTAGATATAAAACAAGCATGGAACATCAAAAATTATAGATACGTTTCCAACGTACCAGTATTTATTGCATATCTTTTATGGCGGTTTAATTGAACCTAATAAAATTGAGCTAAACTCTTTCTCAGAAGGAGCCTTTATGAATCTTCTTATACCTAAAGTTTGGGGTTTACTTAATGGAATTCGTGATCATAGAGTTTCATGGAATTTTGGTCTAGGAAGTGAAGGAGGCGTAGAAATAGAACATGATTGTATTCATGACTATAATAAAAAGGCCATGTTAAAGAATTATCTAAATAACTTTATTTGGATTCAAATCTTGTGTTGCAAGTTGTTAAAGCTTTTACAGAACATATCAAAGCTCCAAAAGAGGGTCCGGTCAAGTATGATCCACCACCCGGACCTGAAAAGAAAAGATAAAGCAACACTGGCCTCCCTAGAACCAATAAATGAGATGCCTTTCCCTAACACTGCACAAAAGCATATTCTTGAATATGAACAGGTCAAAGTAGTACAGGAAAAGAAGGAAGAATAAAGCAGCCAGAAGTCGTGGAACATCTGGAAGAACCAAAGATGAAGAGGTAACCAAGGAAGCAATTATGGCTATGTACACACATTGTAACATAGTTGAACTTGATGAAGAGGTTTATGTATTGGTTGAAGGTAAAACGAAGGTAAAAGATGTGGGTAAGCCTATTCTTCCCTGTGTATTTAAAGAAACCTCGCATTATGGTTTATGCGATCTTGGCACCGAAGTTAATGTTATATCTTATGATTTCTACTTAGAAATAAAAGAAGAAATAGAACCGGCTACAATTGAAAATACTGATATGACAATTATGTTAGCTAATAAGAATCTTACAATTCCAATGGGAGTAGTTGAAGATGCAACTATCACAATTGGCAACAAAGACTTTCCTATAGATTTTGTAGTTGTTGATATGCTAGCTGACACTCTTTGGCCAATTATATTTGGAAGGAACTTTTTGGGTGATATAGGTGCCTATGTTAATTTCAAGAAGGAGATTCTGTCCCTTAAACTTAGGGGAGCGGAAAATAAATTCCACTTTTCCAAATTTAAAGATAGGCCTCCACAAATACTCCCTTAAACTTAGGGGAGCGGAAAATAAATTCCACTTTTCCAAATTTAAAGACAGGCCTCCACAAATACAAGAAGAAGAGGAAGAGAGAACTATTGAGGAAATGGTGGCTCTTTTATTTAGCAATCAAGAAGAAGAAATAAAAGAAGATCCAAATTATGAAGACATAGATATGGAGGACAGGTCCTTGGGAGAACTAGAAGATGAATTCGATTCACTCCCCATTATGGGACCTCCAACTGATGAGGCTTTTCAAGAGCCAGAAAAGAGAGGGGACGAGGAACTACCACCCCCAGAATTGAAGACTCTACAGGATAATCTTAAATACAGGATTTTAGATGATACAAATAAATTTCCTGTTATTATTAGTACTAAACTTTAAGGAGAAGAAGAAGAACTCGTGAAGATACTTAAGGAGCATCGTAAAGCTTTGGGGTATTCAATGGATGATCTGAAGGGCATTAGTCCCATGATAATTTTCCATCGAATATTCATGGAAGAAGGTGCTAAACTAGTAACTTAATAGAAGATTGAAACCTGAAATGAAAGAAGTGGTAAGAAAAGAAATTGTACACCTACTGGACGCATGTATAATCTATCATGTTAAAGAAAGTGAATGGGTAAGTCATGTTCATTGTGTCCCTAAGAAGGGCGGTTTTATAGTTGTTCCTAATGAAAACAATGAATTGATACCTGCTAGAACTATTGTTGGGCATAGGATGTGCATAGACTTCAGAAAATTAAATAAAGAAACTAGGAAAGATCACTATCCTTTATCGTTCATAGATCAAACTTTAGAAAGGTTAGCAAACCATACTCATTTTTGCTACTTGGACGGATACTCTGGTTTTTCTCAAATAGCTGTTCATCCTGACGACCAACTTAAAACAACTTGCATTAGTCCTTATGGTTTACATTCTTACCGACGTATGCCTTTTGGTTTATGTAATGCTCCAGCTACTTTTCAAAGATGCATGGCTGCTATTTTTGCGGATTTTATAGAACTTATAATGGAAATATTTATGGATGACTTTTTCGTCTATGGAACTTTGTTTACTAGTTGCTTGGATAATCTCAAAAGAGTTTTGCAACATTGCAAAGAAACCAACCTTGTTCTAAACTGGGAGAAGTGCCATTTTATGGTCAAAGAAGGTATAGTCCTTGGACACAAGGTATCGTGTAACAGAATTGAAGTTGATAGAGCTAAGGTTGAGGAAATAGAGAGAATGCCATAACCAAGGGATATTAAAGGTATAAGAAGTTTCCTTGGTCATGTGGGTTTTTATAGAAGGTTCATTAGAAGTTTCTCTAGAATATCTAAACTTTTGACTAACCTCCTACAAAAGGGAGTAAGATTTAATTTTGATGATAAATGTCTTGAAGCCTTTGATAAACTCAAAAATGCTTTATCCTGTGCTCCTATTATTAAACCACATATCTGGGATACAACCTTTGACTTAATATGTGAAGCTAGTGATGATGCTATAGGAGGAACTCTAGGACAACACATTCGTCACAAATTTAACATTATACATCATGCTAGTAGAACTTTAAATGGTGCTTAGAAGAATTACCCTAAAGAAGAAAGGGAACTTTTTGCTGTATTTTTCTCTTGTGATAAATTTCGTTCTTACATAGTTGATGCAAAGGTAAGAGTTCATACGGATTGTGATGGTTTAAAAGAACTCCTTGAGAGGAAAGACCATAAGCCAAGACTGATCTGTTGGATTCTTTCAATTCAAGAACTTGAGTTGCAGATTATGCAGAGGCAAGAAATAAAGATGTTAGATGCAGTGTCCATATTTGCCCACCAAGACACAAATCTTGTTGAGAGGAACTTTAGTCCTGGTGATTTTCATTTACAAGAATTGTTCAATGAACTAAGGTCAATTCCCCTAAAAGAGAAGAAGTATTTGTTGTTGGAGGAGCTTTTCATCCCCGAATAAGCAAACGGTAAGTGCAAGGTAAGTGTTCTTACCCAAATAAGTGATTTGTTTTCACAAATTTTACTTCTGAATTTTTTCCTTTGAATTCCTTATGTTTTTCTGAATTTTTAGAGGGTTTTTACCAACTATACGGGCGGAACTATACGACCGGATAGGAAGCTCCTGTCGTATAGTTGGTCGTTAAACTCTCTGTATCATCTTCGTGAAATTGTTTTCGATATCTTAGCCTATACGGTCGCAACTATACGACTGGACCCAAAATTCCAGCTGTATAGTTGGTCGTTAAACTCTCATATACTTTTTGGTGTCTGTATCTATACGGTCGCAACTATATGACCAGAGCCAAAATTCCGACCGTATAGTTGCTCATTAAACTCTCAGACACTTTTGATTTTCGATGTATGTATCTATACTGTTGCAACTATATGACCGGAGCCAAAATTCCGGCCGTATAGTTGGTCGTTAAACTCTCAGACACTTTTCGTTTTGTCTTTTCATTTTTATTCATAAAAAACGTTATTGTCGGTTCTGAGTCTTGATTTAATCGACCTAGACTCGAGATATTTCGAAATATCTGCCCGGAACCAACTATACGACCGGAGCTATATGGGTCGCGCCCATATAGTTGGTCGTTACACGGCAGGACACTTCCAAATCCGTGATTTCTTTCCCTGTTTCGTTAAGATTCTTTTCTTGGGCGACAATTTGGTGTTTCTCGCGAGTTTTACCGACCTCTGACCCCCTTATATACTGCCATTGTCTCTCTCTAATCATAATCTATAGGAACCAATCTAGCAATGTGCTATCCCGTGCCAGGCCTTGGGAAACCCATGGGGCTCATTGCTCCTTCCAGTGACCGCTCTAGCAGCCCGTCCATGGAGGACGACGACGAGGCGGTGGAGAGGTTTAGCCCGGGGTACAAGGAGTATGTCGAGCCAAGCTACTTCAACAACGATTCCAATGATGACGTGGTTGACATCTACATCCACCGTGACGTCTATGATCCACCGGATATCAATTGGGCGGCAATGAATAAACCTCAACGAGAAAGAGAAGATCGCAAGCCGCATGGCAAAGGGTGTGTTGAGGCGGTCAAGTTTATCACCACGGATCCAAGGCCACACAAGCGTAAGGAATTATCTAATATTGGTGCAGGTGCTAGCAAGGGAGTGAATGCACCACTCTCAGAGCCAACCATTGGTGCTCGGATGAAGGTTAAGCCTCAAGAAGAGTGGAGGTACGTTTTCCACTTCCCCGATCCATCCATTATGGATGAGGAAGAAGAAGTTGTCCCCAGGACCAAGGATCACGTGCGGGAACTGGATATATATCATAAGAAGGAGCTACTCCGTCACATTGAAGTTCGGCACCGTCTTAATGATATGGAGAAGAAGGAAGACCTCCTCCCATTAGTGACTAAGCTCGCAGATAGAGTGGACACTCTGCAATCCGATATGCGTAGGTTCTACAGCTGCATTACTGCTCTGGAGGAACTAACAAGAAGCTACGCACCACGGCGTTACACGCCATGGCACCACGATGATCTACAACAATCATAGTATCAAATAATCGCAAGGGATTATTTGATCTTGTAAGACCTTGATTCCAAGCTTGGGGAGATCTTTAAGACCTTGTAATCTATCTTATAAGTTTTTAATATTATTTTTTGCATTCGTTCAAACTAGCAATAATGTTTGCATCATTAGAATTCCCTTCAGGAATAGTCGATACCTTTAATAAAATTCCGAGTTTATTATTATATATGGAGCAATATTGAGTTTGTGTTTGTTTTATTGGATATATGAATGGCTTGAGTATAATTTTACTTGCACTTGATGATAGCAATAGGAGTCTTCCACACCATTGATATTAATGGAACACATAAAGATAATTTGGTCAATATGTTGTATGTCTACAGTTTGATTTACAAAGAATAATTATCTATGCAGTTAAGCTGAAAAAGAAACCTTGAACAAAGGAAAATGAAAGTGCTATTAAAATAAGAGTGAGAACAAGTTGAGGTAGAATCTTCAAGTCATAAGAATGCTTCATATACAATTGGAATTTGATAATTGAGATTGTTAAACTTTGAATTCCTACATGAAGTGGATTTTATGGCTAGCTCCTTTACACAGCACTTAAACAAAACTGTGAGCATATATAAAGAAAAGAAAAAGAAGAAAAAGAGCGAATGTGCAAAGAGCAAATAGGCATATACCACTGTATTGTAGTATGACAAAGAGACACTTCGGAGATTTTGAATCTCAAGTGAATACATTGATCCTAAAATACTTGGGACTACCTCGCTAACTCATTCGGTTGAACCGGATATTTTTACATTATGTTGAGATTCATCTTTTATGAACTATTGATCACTAAGGCGTGGAAGCCTGCTAATACTATTCAGATGGTTCCAGTAAGGTACTATTCATGAACCTATTCATATGTATAGTATATGATAAACACATGCTGCAACTGCCACATTTATTTTGTCGACTCAGCTTCATGAATATGAGGATCACATCCATTAAGCTAAAACTTGATCGGGACGAGCAAGAGTCTAAGCTTGGGGAAGTTGATGAGTGCATATTTGCATCATGTTTTACATTACTATTTTGCATTGTAGATGTAGGATCTTGGTATTTTACAGTGCTCTCGCGCACATTTTATGTTTTTTATCGCCAGGGTTAGGACACATGATGGATCCAATGTATACAATTCTTGGAGCAGTTGTACTATGGAGAAAAGGAGTCAAAAACAACGTAAATCACTTATTTGGGAAATATTAATAATACCAGAAGAAAACTAGAAGTGAATAAATGAGATAGAGGGTTCAACGACCAACTATACGACTGGAATAAATATTCTGGCCATATAGTTCTGGCCATATAGTTGGTGTGGCCTCCGCCTCCTCAAATAGTTTCACTCCGTGCAACTGGATCGGAGAGATGACATATAGAACACCCAGAAATCACCGAAACCTCACCTCCAGAAGTCATCTAGAGGGGGAACTCATCCACCGGGGATCCATCTTCGCCCTGCACAGATCCGAGAGGCTAAGTCGTCGATCTTCATCATGCACTGCTGCATCACCACCATCTCCATCCATCCCATCTACATCTTGTCTAGATGTTCTTGTAATTTCCATACTCATTGTGGATTTATACAAGTACTATTCATCTATGATAGATTCCATTGTTATTGACATGATGTTGATTGCATCCATGTCTGAGTAGATCATTAGTTCTTGGGGAGATGGAGAAACCCTAGTATGAGATTGAAATAAGATAAAGTCTATTATGATATTCATCGTTGTGACCATGTGTGACATTTTCTACATCTTGGTGTTGAGAGAAGTGGACCTCTCAATATTTGCCTCTCATGTGGACTTGATGGAGGGAACTACTTGTTGGTAGAGGGAGGCGTGCTAGCACTTACATTGACTATAAAGTTGTTAACACTCCTTACGTATCAACTTGGGAAACCGAGGAAACTCACGGAACACTATCCATGCCATGGGATACGTCCTACAGGATTACATCCCTTAATAGCACAGTAATTTGATTGATGTCGATTGCTGACTACTATGGTTATGAGGATGATGTGAGCAGCGGTTGCTGCCTATTTGTCCAAATACGGAGTTCCTTCCACACATACATAGTTGAGATTGTTCATGATAATAATCTTTATCTTAGCTCCTTATAATGCTAGTGGTGTATCCGGTACTCCCTAAGAATGCTTTTCCCCTATTGCAGTTCCAATCTCTATTACATAAGCGATACTTACTTTATGTATTCAGTTGTTTTACTTTACTTTATTGTTGCTCTTATACCTAAAACCCAAAAACAACCTTCTACACAATACTCGCATTTTATCTTGTCACTTAGAACTTTATTTAGCATTTCTATTGCAATATTTATTTCAAGAGTTATTGGACTTCGGACTCCTGCTTCATGTGGGATTGATATATTTATTTCAAAACTAGCTACAAATGATCTGTGCACTTGTAGTCATCAGCCATCGACAAATTTTGTTTCTTAGGTACAGAAGGTTTAATGACCAACTATATGGCGGGAATAAAAATTCCAGATGTATAGTTCCGGCCGTATAGTTATCGTTATCTTCGTAAAATTTCTTTTCCAAGGTACAGAAAGTTTAATGACCAACTATACAGTGGGACCTTTTTGGTCCGGCCGTATAGTTGCGCCCTATATTTGGGAAAATCCCTAAACCGCCAACTGGAAGGTAACCATTGCTCAAAATTTTATTCTTTCTTCTTCTAAAAACCTCGAGACACCACCTAGGAGCTTCTCCCATTTAGAGAATCTGAGCATATGTAAGCAATAAAATTCTACCTCGGAAACCTCCTAGACTATAATTCTCTATAGAAGTTCATGTTTTCTTTTTACTTTATTTTTATCGGTGGGGTAAACGAACTATGTTCGTATACCAAACCGATGCATTTTATTGTATGTGTTATTTTCGCAGGGACTTGAACCTTGTGTGACGACGTGTATGGTAGTGCCAACCGTGCAAACACTCACATGAGCCACTTTGTTGCTTCAATTCAACGCTTCGACAATCAGTGTCTGGTAAAACCTTCCAACTCGAACCTCTTTTAATAAGCACATAGGGGCTGCACACTCGTGTCTCGTATCCTGTTTCGCTTGCACCTCATCACAATCTAGGAAAGGCATCTTCTAGAACTAGTTTGTTGACTTAAGCGTGGTGCTTAGGTTGATGAACCAACTCAGTGGGACTTGTATTTTATCACTTTGAGCTAATCCCCGTGCCTTCAAAAACACAAAGTGTTTTATTTTCTTCTTAGTTTCCAAGCAGGTTCGCAAGGAAGGAAGCCACCAGGCTATATCAAGAATTATACGTTAAAGCAAAGGTTCTCTATCCATCAAAAGAGAGGTTACTTGTACCTCAATGGTAAAGTGTGTCACCCTTGTTTTCAACTAAGCTTGGGGAGGTAACCACTTATCACACTCTCTTTTGGAAACTGTGTTTTCTCTTTTCTTTTTGTGATATACTCAAGTTTGGTTCTTGCAAAGTTATAAGCTTGGGGAGGTTTCTTCTGCATGTGTAGAGTCTTGTGCAATGTTTGTATTCGATGAAGGTTTAATGCAATCATGTATCCCGCTGTTTTTTAACGCTTATTTAAGTGAGTCTAGTTCTGTATTCATATGGGGATACACTTGCTCATGATAGGAACCATAAGAGTTTACTTAGAGCTTGTATGCACCTTGCCAAATTGTTTATCAAGCTTGTGACATTATTTGTGATCCTCTAGAAAACATTGCCACGATCTCTACACTTGGGAAGAATGAATACTTGATCAAGATCTTTTGAAATTTGTTGGTTGTCACTAAATAGCTTTGTATTAAATGAATAGGTTATGCTCGACCCCATAATGTCAAAACAATAGGCTTGGTAGTTTGCTTACGGAAGGAGTTGTCAATTGGAAATGATATTTCGAAGTTTTGAGTTCTATGCTAAATAAGGTGTTGTTTAATTGTCTTAAGAGTTTAGCCTTAAAGATACTCAACACCATAGATGCGATGATTGACTTGATAGTACTCTTTGAAAGGATTTGTTTGAAGAAACTAATATTTCGCGGTAATTGAGATGCATGCCAAACCTTGACCTGTTGATTAAAATATGATATTGCTTTATGCATGTCTGCACCACTATCGCACAACATGGGATGCTAACAACTTCGTTGGCCTTTGAACAGTCCAAAAAGATGAAACTCTTGGAGTTTTGCTATGAGTTGCCCAACATATGTAGCAAAATTCTATATCTAGGTATGCATTGGTATTCTCATGGGCCTGCGTTCAACGAAAGAGGGAATACTCCTCTGTCCATTATGACAAATCATTATACCGAAAAGAGAAACCTTGGTAATGGTCACGAGTATCCATTCTTAGCCTACACAGTATGATTAAACACACTAAGTTTTGCATGATCTCATTACTGATGAACTAAAGTTTTAGAAAGACAAAGAATAGAAAATGAGTGTTTGATAGCCATGATTCATTGATGTGGATGACCAAAATAGACACTCTAATGTTATGCTTCTTTTGACATGTTCTCGCATTTCATTTTGGCATAAATCTCGTTACTAGGAGATAAACTTTCTGAAACTCAATAACTATTGTTTGCACTTAAGAGCCTTAACTAGATGACATGATTGGTTGAATCGATAAACTTTATTCCTATTTATGCTTGACATCTATTTGTGACTAAGTTTTGCCTCATAAAAAATAAGATATGAAAAGTTATACAAAAGGTGCAATAAGAGCATCACAAGTTTGTCTGCAAGTTAGATTCACTGTTGACATGGAGCATATAAGTTTTGATGAATCTTTTGTGGACTTTATAATTGAGCTTGTGTTGCCTTGTATGAATACATGCTTTCTCTCTCCAAGCTTGTGGAAGAAATAAGGATGCAAGGCATTGATTTCCAATGATAAGCTATTTCACAACCATTAATTTATTATCGACCCTTCCTGCTCGAGCACAATCAAGGTCTAGCTTGGGGAAGTTGATGGCTGTGAAATACCACCTCTTTTAGCCATATAAAATGTCCCATTTACCTCTCATATCATGTTTCTTCCAGCTATAGCTATGCCTTATATGCATGACTTCTAGTTCTCATTTACTTTCGTATGAGCTTTGCACATTTATTAGTTTAGGTAGAATTTTATCACTTTCCTTGTCTATGACATGTGTGTAGGTGTTGGTTAAGATTATGGATAAAAAGGAACAAAGAGAGCGTAGTATGGAGGAGCTGCAGGGACCAGACTTAGCCATTTGAGAGGTTGGAAAAGTGAAATTTTCTAACTTCTCAAAATAAATATCTAAGACCATGAGGTTGTATCCCTCAACGAGGTGAACTCAACGAGCCCAAGAACACCCAAAACAGAGTTTGTATGAAGAAATGGCGACCAAAATACTAAAGGATCTCCAAGTTCAACGACCAACTATACGGCCGGAACTAAAAGTTCCCGCCGTATAGTTTGGCTGTATAGTTGGTAAAAAGGTCGCAAACGACGGGATTTCACCCCGGAGAAGCTCAAGAACCTTCCCTAAGTCATATGACGGTATTGGGAGAACCCTAGGTCATCCCCAAGGCCTATATAAAGGAGGGAGGATCCAAGAGAGAGCCATAGCACCATAGCCCTTCAGGGGCGGAGCCCTGCCACTGCCGCCACCCATCCGATCTCCACGATGGCGGAGCTCTGTCTCAACCACACCTCCGTGATCTAGATCTCCCTCAGCACCATCACCATCAAGGCATACAAGCAAGAAGAAGAGGAGGAGAAGGAAGACATCACCACCACCACACATTGATCTCCATCTCCATCATCATCTCCATCTCCCTCTCTCTCTCTTGTGTTTAGTAATTGTAAGATTGAACACGGTTGTGACATCATTATATATTTATATATGTTTTGCTATTCATCCATGTGTGAGTGATTGATTCAATTGTAGGTTGAGGTATGATCTAGTGCGCTAAGTTAGAATTTATTATGATCTAAGATAATTTTATGTGATCCTTTAGTCTCGAAGTGCCTTTTGCCTTGCGGTGACACGCGAGAATCATGCATAGTGCACACAGAGTGACATCTCGGTCATCAAATGAGGAACGTCTATTTGTATAAGGAATCTCTTATAGATCACACATATATTCTCCCATCTAGTACTAGTGAGACCAAAGCCTAGAATCCCTCAATTATTCCATTCAATCCTACAACTACAATCTTTTTAATTCAGTTCATATTCCTGTTTACTTTCCGTCTTAGTTTATTTTGTTCTTGTTAAAAGTTCTTTGTTATTAGATATTTTAAACCTCTCTCAATTATCGATGTTCTAGTAACTTATAGAATAGGCTATTTCCAAACCACGGTTTGGGTGTAAAACGTGGCCGCATTGACAACGTGGTTGTGGGGTCGTGTTGTTTCCGTTCGTCGATCTCCCATTGGGACAAACTCTTAAACATTTACTGCTACAAGTACTGCAATAACCCTATTGTTGGTGCAGGAATCCAGTCATCAACCACCCTCTGCCAGCCTTCTAAGGAAGAGGGCTAACGATCTGCCATTAAGAGTTAGTTGGTACATATGGGTAAAGTTGTACACCCTTGTAGGGTTAAATATTTTCGAAAGTTCGTGTCCATGGTTATGGATGACTTAGAAACAAACATCATGATCATAGAGAAGAATACCCTAATTGTAAAACTTGGCAAGTAAAGTGTGTTTAAGGATACTTCCATCAGGATAAGGGGGTGATCCTAGCCGGTAGGTTTAGCTGATAAAGAATCGGTGGATATCAAAAGATGATTAAAGCTAGATATATCGCTCTCTTGTCCCTTTTTAAATGTTTTGTTTAGTCGAGCTTGTACTCCTTCCTATTTTACAAAAAAAGGTAGCTTTATGCAACGTAACTCCATAAGCCATAAGTCGTGTGGAGTACACCCGATACTCAACCTTGCTTTGTTTTTACTTTTGTTGGAGAGTAAGTTTTATCAAAGAAGATGAGTTCAATACAACATCGACGAGTAGCTTGGGTTTCCCAGGTGACAGTCTGAGATGTATGGACTAGGACGTCATCGTTATGCCTCAGGGGTCTTAGGCCATTTGTTAAGTTTGCTATGTTTCACAACATAATTTGCCTTCCATTTTTTGATGTATGTGGTCGGTGACCTCTTGTGACCTCTGCTTGTAATATTTTGGTTCTTTCTTAGATATGATCTTGTATTACTTCTTTGAGTTGTAGAGTCACTATAGTGTTAACGATTCTTTCACCGTATACTCTCGAGCTCTAGGTTATATTTATGCCAGATGAATATCTGGATTTGTCTACCCCTAATCTCGAGGGTGTGATAGATTTTGGTTGTCACACACGGTATTTTCAACCATCTCTAATGAGGGGTGGGCGATGAAGGTTTACAATATGGACCAAAAACATCCGTGTAGGAAGGCTCTCAACTTGCACTCGGACCGGAAAACGGAACCGCGTGGGAAGGAGATCAACTATGCACACGTGAAAGTAAACAGAACCGTGTGAAATCAAACTAGTTGGAACCAAAAAAAAAGTCACGCCGATCGCTGGTGCCACTCGAGGTCACCGACAGGGCCGGCTCTAGCCCATGGCAACCTTGTGCCATGGCCAAGGGCCTGATGGCTCAATGCACGGCGCCTAGAAAAATGCTTGATGGCGGTGTAGATGTAGAGCTCGTTGGGAACCCCAAGAGGAAGGTATGATGAGCACAGCAGCAAGTTTCCCTCAGTTATGAAACCAACGTTTAATCGAACTAGTAGGAGCAAGGAAACACCTCAAAGGTGTTACTAGCTGAGCTTTGGCAGGGCGCACTACCGGTGCTAGTAGCAACGTGGAGACCTGCACAACACAACCACAGAACTTTGTCCCCAACTTGCGATGAGGTTGTCAATCTCACCGTGTTTTGCGGAAAACAAAGGATTAAACGTATCGAATGGAAAGAAGCAAAAGTTTGCAGAAACTAAACACAAAGCAGTAAAAGATTGTAGATTGTATATAAAAGACAAGGATCGGGATCCATAGTTCACTAGAGGTGGCTCTCCTTAGATAGATAACATGCTGGGTGAACAAATTACAGCGGGGCAATTGACAAACACCGAGAAAGCAATACATGCATATACTAATCATCTTGACTCCTCTGAGACTTGATTGGGCATTACAACATAATACATAGACCGCCATCCAACTGCATCTATGACTAATAATCCACCTTCAGGTTATCATCCGAACCCCCTCCAGTATTAAGTTGCAAGCAACAGATTATTGCTTTACGAACTGCGTGTAAAGTAAACAATACGATTGTTCTAAGAACAAAGGATTGTTGTTTTCTCCCTAGTAGCAACAGCATATCTAGTACCTTAGAGATTTCTGTCACTTACCCAAATTAACATAGGCATGAACCCACTATCGAGCATAAATACTAACTCTTGGAGTTGCTAGCATCTACTTGGCCAAGATAGCTACTAACAACGGAAAGCATGCAAGATCTCAAATAACAAAGACATGATAGAATCAATAATCAATCTGAAATAGCATCTCAATATCCATTGGATCCCCGCAAACACAACATGTATGGATTACAAATAGATGATCTTGATCATGAACGGAGCTCACGAGATCTAAACATGAAAGCACAAAGGAGGAGAAACCAGCCATCTAGCTACTACATAGATCCGTAGTCCAAGGATGAACTACTCACGCATCACGCCGAAGGCTTGCATGGTGATGAAGAAGGCCTCTAGGGTGAATTCCCCTCTCCGGCAGGGTGCCGGGAAGAGCTTCAGATCCCTCCCGATCTAGGCATGGAGATGACGGCGGCTACAGACTCTTTCGTGGATTTTTGATTGGGTACTTAGGGTTTTTGTCCTAAGGGCAACTTATAGGCGGAAGGAGAGGCCGAGGGGGTGCCGGGAGCGGCCACACCACCCCCTGGCGCGGGCCAGGCCTGGCCGTGCGGCCAGGTGGTGTGGTGGATCCCTGGCCCTTCTCCGTCTCATATTCTGGCACTTGATCCCATCCGGAAAAATAGGCACTTTGGCTTTTGTCTCGTCCAATTCCGAGAATATTCATTTTCTGACTTTCCTGGAACCAAAAACAGCAGAAAACAGGCAGCTGGCATTGTGGCTCTTGTTAATAGGTTAGTCCAAGAAATCATATGAAAAGTACTCCAAAGTAGGAACAAAACACAAGAAAGTGGATAAAACTAAGCATGGAACATCAAAAATTATAGATACATTTGCAATGTATCATGGCCCATGCTGACGGAGGCCCATAATTTACTAGTTCTCTAAACTATAAAGCCTACGTATCTCTGGAAAAAAAGACATGGCCCAAGCGGCTGTCCAGGAAGCCTGAGCAGAGACGATCGAGAACGACTCGCAGTCGAAACGGCACGATCGATGCCGCTTGCCGCTTCGACCCCTTTTTTGGTTCCAATCGATCTGGCCATCCTTGGCTCCTGCCTCCTCATTGGCACTTGGCAGATCGGCAATTCGGCAGACGGCAGTTTCCGATTAGCTGATGACCCGATGTACACCTGAAGTTGTCTTGCACTCCTGCTCGCGTCGTGTGCGCGGTGCTAGTGCGCGTGCGTCCTTGATACGTTACAAACGTATCTATAATTTTTGATGTTCCATGCTTGTTTTATATCTACTTTCTTATGTTTTGTACACACTTTCGAGTATTTCTATACACTTTCTTGGACTAACCTATTAACAAGAGCCATAGTGCCAGTTGCCAGTTTTCTGCTATTTTTGGTTCCAGGAAAGTCAGAAAATGAATATTGTTGGATTGGACTAGACAAAAGCCAAAGTCGATATTTTATCGGAAGACTCACGGAGCCAGAAGACGAGATGGAGAGGGGCCACAGGGTGGCCACACCATGTGGTGGCGCGGGCTTGCCCTAGACGCGCCACCAGGTGGAGTGGGCCCCCTGGCCGCCCACCGACCTTGCCTCTTCGCCTATAAGATGCCTCCCGATGCAAAAACCCTAAGTCATCAAGCCTCTAGCCACGAAAAGTTCTGCAGTGCCGCCGCCACCGAAGGGGAGATATGGGGGACAGAAAGTCTCTATTCCGGCACCCTACCGAGACGGGGAATTGCCCCCGGATCCATCTCCATCGATCTCCACCGCCATCTCCATCGTCGTTGCTGATTCCCATGATGAGGAGGGACCAGTTCTCTCTCAAGGCTAAGGGTTCTACCGGTAGCTATGTATTCATCTCTCTCTCTCTATGCATGATCATATTGTGATCATGAGCTTTGTAATCAAGTAGATCTACTTTGCTACTCAAGTGCTTTAATAGATCTCTGCTCTCCCCATGTGTGTGAAGTTGACAGTGTGCACACCATGGTGGCACTTAGGATAGAGATTACAAATACTTGTTATGAGTTATATTTGGAGCTGGATGTCTTTATGAAATTGTGGTGTTTGTTGGAACCATCTAGTGCTCGAGGTGATAGTGTGGGGTTATCTAGATGCGGAAAGCAAACTTTGAGGAGTGTTGTTATAGCCCTACCAATGATTAGAGTGTCCAACCGGAGAGTAGTTAAGAGTAATATCATAAAGAGAAGATATTTATATGAGAGTGTTCACTAGTGAAAGTATGATCCCTAGGCCTTGTTTCTAAGCATTGATACACCATTTGCAATTAGATCTGTTACATGTTTGCTTGCTTTCATCTTTATTTCAGTTTGCCTTTAGTCTTTTCCCACGTCAACCACACGCCAGCAAGCTATTTTGTGGTACCGTTACCACTTATAATTATCCATACCACTTGTATTTCACTATCTCTTCGCCGAACTAGTGAACCTATACACCTGACAAGTGTATTGGGTGTGTTGGGGACACAAGAGACTTCTTGTATCTTGATTGCAGGATTGCTTGAGAGGGGATACCTTTGACCACTTCCTCCCTGAGTTCGATAAACCTTGGGTGATCCACTTAAGGGAAAACTTGTTGTTGTTCTACAAACCTCTACACCTGGAGGCCCAACAACTGTCTACAAGAATAGAAGTGCGTAGACATCAAGCTATTTTCTGGTGCCGTTGCTGGGGAGGTAAGGTAAAAGGTACTCACATCCTCCGGTGTGAGTGCTCGAAGTTATTTCCTTTAGATTCTGCAATTTTGACTTTTTGTTTCATGTTTTCACTAGTTAAGCTTAATGGAAAACAACAACAAAATTAGAGAGCTTTATAGTATTTATCTTGAGTTAGGACATGAAGTGTTTGACGAGAAAATTAAAAAACCTATGGAACTTTATTTGCATGCTAATAACAATGTTGTTAGTACGAATTCTTTGGACACCATTATTGCTAATGCTATGGAAAAGTATAAGCTTGGGGAAGCTAGTTTTTGTGAAAATGATCTTTTTAGTTCCCCAGCTTTGGAAGATAGCTATTCTATTGCTTATGAGGATACCAAACCTCCAATATATGATGATTACAATGATGAATATGATATTTTCAGTCCACCTACTATTGAGGAGGAAATTAATTATGATTACAATATGATTCCTATATTTGATGATTATGGTGATGAAAATAATAATGATAGCTATTTTGTTGAATTTGCTCCTACTACAATTAATAAGAATGACTATGTTTATGTGGAGAGTATTAATTCTTTTATGCATGTGGCTCATGATAAGAATGTTTTATGTGATAGTTATATTGTTAATTTTATTCATGATGCTACTGAAAGTTAATATGAGAGAGGGAAACATCGTTTTATGTATCTCAACAACATTATTAAGTTTCCGCTCTTTATGTTGAAAGTCTTGAAGTTGTACTTGTTTTGCTTTTCTATGCTTGTTGCTTTGTGCTTTCAGACTTGTTTCTTTACAAGATTCCTATGCATAGGAAGTGGGTTAGACTTAAATGTGTTTTGAATTTGCTTCTTGATGATCTCTTTTACTTCAATTCTTAATTCTTATGTGAGCATCTTCTCAAACTATCATGCCTAACTTAAAGGCGTTAAAGAAAAGTACTTATTGGGAGATAACCCAAAAGTTTTAGATGAGTCTCGGAAGTTATTACCTCTGTAATAACCGCTCCTTATCCTTTTTATTTGCTTTTCGTGCTAAGAGTAACCTCTAATGAGAGAGAAGTAATGCTTGGGAAAGTTGTTGTCCCGAAACGGATTTTTGTTCTTCACTGTAAAAATTCGTGTAAAATATCTGTAAGTCCTTTTGAGCCATGAATGTTTGTGCTTCTGCCCCGGGTTGTTATCTAACTTTCGTTAGTTCAACACTTTTTGATTTGAGCAACATAAGGTCTTCGAAAAAATTTGTCTATACCTGCTGGTCTGTTTTGACAGATTTCTGCCATTATTTGCATTTGCTTCTTGTTGGTTCTTTTTTGAGTTCTTTTGGGGAATTGAGCTTTTTGAGGGAAGTGCTATAGTAGCTTGTGTTTTAATGGAAGTTTTATTGGTGTTGGAACTTAACCTAAAGACTTATTATCTTGAGTGCACTAATGTTGCTAATAAAGATTGTATGAAGGAAAAATTTCAGGCGTATGGAAGGAATGAGTAATGAAATGAAGAATGGACTAAAGCTCAAGCTTGGGGATTCCACGCGAGTCACCCCAAGAAATATCCAAGAAGTACAACCGTCAAAGCTTGGGGATGCCCAAGGCATCCCCTTCTTCATTAATAAAAATCCCAGGTTTCTTCCAAACACTTCATTTTTATTGTTTCATGCACAGTTGTGTTGTTCTTGGAGCGTCTTTGTTTTCTTTTTTGGTTTTTGTTTGCTTGGTTTTCTTTGTTTTCTTAAATAAGTTGGTTGGATCCCAACACACTTCTTTTGGAGAGAGACACGCTCCATTTTCATTGCCTAGAACACTCTAGTTTTCATTCTAATTGTTCTGTGAGTGTTCTCTTTTGCTAGCACTGTGTTTAGCCTTAGTTTTCTTGTGCTTTCAGCTTAGAACTTTTTTAGTTCTTGCTTTTGAATTTGTGAGACAAGCTCACTGATCTTTATTTATTATTATCTTTGTGATTTTTCAAATAAGTTGGTTTGGATTGGAAAAGAGTAGGAAAAGTTCATTCTTAAGTGTTAAAAGGAGCTTGTTTTTGAGTGTGGCCTATGCTTTGTCATGTCATGCTTGATATTGTTTTGGCTTTATGCTTAGTGATCTTTGTTGTAGCATGACATGTTATAAACAATTGAGATTGCTTAATGTTCCTTGGAAGAATCATGCATTGTTTTAGCATATTAAAGCATAGTATTGTGGTGTTCTCCTTTGATGCTTTATTTGGGTTGACTTGGCGCATGCTCACACCATGTTATGACTATCCCAAGTCACCATAGCCTTTATGATACTTTAGTTTTCAACTTGTAGTATCACTTTATAATTTGATCAATAATGTTTTGTCGCTTTGCATGATTATGGCCATTATTGCTCTCTTAGTTGGTCCCTACCAGTCTTTTGCTAGCCTCTGTAACCAAGTATGAGTTCCACTCATGCATCTGATTCCTTAAACCAAGTTATTCCAAAGAGTACACCATACCTACCTATTAGAATTTGCTATTCCAAGTATATTCATGTTTTTATCTACCTTCCAAATTAAACTAGTTATGAGAAAACTAGTGATTAAAGCTCTCACGAACTTGATGGCACATTTTACTTTTCTTGCCCTTAATAAACTTGAACCATTGTGTCGTTTATGTTGTATATGCTTGCACTTATATGTTGGTGATTAGCAGAACCATGCTTTCATGGGGAACGCTTTCAACATTGCACTTGTACTTTGTACCTAGTTGATATCATGCTCTTTTGTCTACGGATGTCGTCGGTGTGAAATGAAAGGGGAGCTTGTAAGTCCATGGAGTTATGTATATGTGTTAGAGAAACACCTGGGCTTCTGGTCTAATCCATGTTGTCATGGTGGAAACATGCAGCGTAACCATAATGAGCTGTCTATGAAGCATTCTTCTTATAAAAAATGTCAGATATTGAGAAAAAAGAGAAAAAGAAAAGAAAAAAAGAGATATATGAAAATACAAAAGAGAGAAAAAAAGCACCATATTCCCATGGTAAATAAGAAGATTGTTGAGATGCTCGTTGTCTGTTTGCCTTGTCATTTTGATATGGGGATTCTTCCGTATCATCGGGCAAGGGGTACCCCGTTGGCGGTTCTCTATGATACACATTTACTTACTATGACAAGAACTTACCGGTAACTAAACTTGAGTAGCATGAGGAGCGGCTCTCGTATTCAAGGGACATGAGATTTCCAACTTATACTTCGTCAAGCATATACTCCGTAGTTTGTTCACTTTAACCTTAATCACTTCAAGATGCTTAAGATAGGGGCAATGAGAGCTGAAAGCTAATAAGTACCATAATTTTTGGAAGCTCTTTATGAAACTTGAATCCCTGCTTCCTTCTATGAAGACCTTTCTTTTACTTTTATGTTGAGGCTCCACCTTGTATCTTTACACACCTACTTTGAGAGCATAGTGGCCATTCTTAGTTCTACGTGCATTGTCCCAAGACTTGTTGATTGATGCATAACTTGATATTGCTTGTTCTTAAACTACTTGTATCTAGTCAGTCTTATGAACTTTGAAGGTGTCCTATGCATTTATGTTTGCTACTCTATGAGGGGCAAGCTGAATGTCACTGTGCTATGTTTTCTTTATGTGAAACAAACAAACGTCTTGCAAAGCATTGTTATTCATGAATCTTTTGTTTGTATCCTTTCATGTTACAACATAGTTGCTATGTCTTATTGTTAGAACTTTATCTTTCATGCCATGTTCAAGTACTATGATCCCAGCTATCAATGTTTTACAAATACTTTGATCAAGTTTATGATGGTGCATGTCATCTCAAAAAAAATTCTTTCTTTTTACCACTTACCTACTCGAGGATGAGCACGAGTTAAGCTTGGGGATGTTGATACGTTGCAAACGTGCCTATAATTTTTAATGTTCCATGCTTGTTTTATATCTACTTTCTTATGTTTTGTCTACACTTTGGAGTATTTCTATACACTTTCTTGGACTAATCTATTAACAAGAGCTACATTGCCAGTTGCCTGTTTTCTGCTGTTTTTGGTTCTAGGAAAATCAGAAAACGAATATTCTCGGAATTGGACCGGACAAAAGCCAAAGTCGATATTTTACCGGAAGACTCACGGAGCTAGAAGACGAGGCGGAGAGGGGCCATAGGGTGGCCACACCATGTGGTGGCGCAGGCTAGCCCTGGCCGCCCACCGACCTTGCCTCTTCGCCTATAAGATGCCCCCCGATGCAAAAAACCTAAGTCGTCAAACCTCCAGCCACAAAAAGTTCTGCAGCACCGCCGCCACCGAAGGGGAGATTTGGGTGACAGAAAGTCTCTGTTCCGGCACCCTGCCAGGACGGGGAATTGCCCCCGGAGCCATCTCCATCGATATCCACCGCCATCTCCATCGTCGTTGCTGATTCCCATGATGAGGAGGGAGTAGTTCTCTCTCAAGGCTAAGGGTTCTACCGGTAGCTATGTGTTCATCTCTCTCTATGCATGATCATATTGTGATCATGAGCTTTGTAATCAAGTAGATCTACTTTGCTACTCAAGTTCTTTAATAGATCTCTGCTCTCCCCATGTGTGTGAAGTTGACAGTGTGCACACCATGGTGGCACTTAGGATAGAGATTACAAATACTTGTTATGAGTTATATTTGGAGTTGGATGTCTTTATGAAATTGTGGTGTTTGTTGGAACCATCTAGTGCTCAAGGTGACAGTGTGGGGTTATCTAGATGGGAAAGGCTTACTTTGAGGAGTGCTGTTATAGCCCTACCAATGATTAGAGTGTCCAACCGGAGAGTAGTTAAGAGTAGTATCATAAAGAGAAGATATTTATATGAGAGTGTTCACTAGTGAACCTATGATCCCTAGGCCTTGTTTCTAAGCATTGATACACCGTTTGCAATTAGATATGTTACATGTTTGCTTGCTTACATCTTTATTTCAGTTTGCCTTTAGTCTTTTCCCACGTCAACCACACGCCAGCAAGCTATTTTCTGGCACCGTTACCACTTATAATTATCCATACCACTTGTATTTCACTATCTCTTCGCCGAACTAGTGCACCTATACACCTGACAAGTGTATTGGGTGTGTTCAGGGACACAAGAGACTTCTTGTATCTTGATTGCAGGATTGCTTGAGAGGGGGTACCTTTGACCACTTCCTCCCTGAGTTCGATAAACCTTGGGTGATCCACTTAAGGGAAAACTTGCTACTGTTCTACAAACTTCTGCACTTGGAGGCCCAACAACTGTCTACAAGAATAGAAGTGCGTAGACATCAGTCCTTCAGACTGAAAAGGAGTAAATCACTCAGGCTTCAGTCCTGCTCGCGTGCTGACTCCCGGTAGGCTTCAATCCCATTTGTTGCAATCATTAGGCTAGCTAACTAGCTTCAGTTAGTTTGTCATTAGCACCGTCCATGTAGGAGCATCTCATGAGAGAAAAAAGTTAGCTAGTTCAATTAATTTTAACATGTTGTAGAAGTCTTAGGATTTAGGGTTTTATTTATAATTTGTTATCTATGTATTTTAGGTGATATGGCGCCTAAGCATAAGTCTGGGGCTCCAAAAAAGAATAAAAGAAAGTGGGAGCTTGATACGTCCATTTTGCATCACTATTCTATGTCTTAATTCATTGATATATTTCGTATTGAGAGGTGATACTTATGTTATTTCATCTGTTTTTGCATGGTTGATGACTTTTGGAGCATGGACCGCTGCAGTCAGGATTCTGATGGAAAAGGTGTTGTTTGGAGGCAAAATTCGCGAAGATCAGAAAATCCGGGAAAATATACAGAAAATTCTATTTTTCCAGAAGATTCAGGATGCCAGAAGATGGAGTGGAGGTGGGCCAGAAGGGGGCCCACACCACCCCATGGCGCAGGCAGGCCTAGGCCGTGCCTGGGAGTGGTGTGGCCACCCTGGTCCACTCCAGCCTCTCCCCTCTGGCGTATATCATCCCCACGAAACCCTAAGACTCAGGGAGCGACCACAGAAAGATTCCTCCGCCTCTGCGGGGCGGAAAACACCGAGAGAGAAAGATCTCTCCGGCAGATAGATTTCTGCCGGGGGAATTCCTTCCCAGAGAGGGGAGATCGTCGCCATCAACACCACCATCAAGCTGGACTTCATCGGGATCATCATCATCACCACCACCACCATCATCACCATCAGCACCCTCATCACCATCTCCATATTGCTGTAACAATTGCGTTGAATCTTGCATAGTTCATAGGGGAAACTTTCCCGGTGTTGATTACTCTTTGTAGTTGATGCTATTGAGTGAACCATTGAATTATTGTTTATGTTTAGATTGTTATACATCATTATTCCATCTCTGATCATGATCCATATGATGTCTCGTGAGTAGTTTGTTTTGTTCTTGAGGACATGGGAGAAGTCTTGTTGTTAGTAGTGGAGTTGCGTTGAGAAAGATTCAATAGATTGTTATTTAAGTTGTGGTGTACTTCTTCTAGTGGTGTCATGTGAACGTCGACTACATGACACTTCACCTATATGTCCTAGGGGAATGCATTGTGTATTTGGCTACTAATCGTATGGGTTGCCGGAGTGACAGAAACCTGAACCCCCGTTAGAAAACCATTGCACAAGGGGCGTAAGGGTCTTAGAGTTTAAAGCTGTGGTTAGGTTTTTACCTTAATTACTTTCTTGTACTTACAGATGTTTGCAAGGGGTATAATCAGAAGTATGTATTAAGTCTTGGATGGGCGGTACATTAGCACAGGTTCACCCACACAACACTTAGCAAGCTAAAGAAGATTAATCGACTATATGAAGCGAAAGCACTTGACCGTCTTCCCATGTATCCTCGAGAACATTTGGTCATCTATAGAAATACAACTGGCTTGTCCTTTGCTGCATAGCTGCATTTATTCCTACTATCTTTTGTTTACTTGTACTTTGTTTACTTGCTTTATCAAAAACCCCTAAAAATCCGTTTGCTAAGTATTTGCAGAGAATTCTTGATCCATACCACTAGCCAGCACCTTCTGCTCCTCGTTGGGTTCGACACTCTTACTTATCGAAAATACTGCGATACACCCCCTATACTTGTGGGTCATCAAGACTATTTTCTGGCGCCGTTGTCGGGGAGTGAAGTGCTATTGGAGAGTGGAACTGGTAAACGAAACTTCTACTATGAGTATTGTTTACTTCTGCTAGTTGCTTTATTTTCGTTATGGATAATTCGCTGAGTTTCTTATTTGGTAATGCTACTACCACTGCTAAGGTAGTACATAAGCCACCACCTGCTGAGAAAGATGTTTTCAAAATACCTACAAGAATTATTGATCGTGTTATGAATAACTACTATGTTGGGGATGGAACTGTCCATCCCGGTGATCATTTACTCTTTATACACGATATAGTGGGTTGTTCAAGTGTGCAGGTATTACTACAGATCAAGTTAAGAAGAAGTTATTATCATTATCACTGAAAGGAAGAGCTGAGGAATGGTATAAGCTGTTGAAGAATGGTCAAGCTCTGGAATGGGAGGAAATAGTACCTCTCTTTTATTCAAAGTTTTATCCTCCTAGTGAGATTCATAAAGATCGGAATCAAATATACAACTTGTGGCCTCTTGATGGAGAGAGTAGAGCTCAAGCTTGGGGGAGATTGAAGTTACTAATGCTCAAATGTCCCATTCATGAGCTCCCCAACAATATTATTATCAATACCTTTTATGCAAGGCTCCCTCTACATGATAAAGATTTATTGGATGCTTCTTATGCTGGATCATTCACTCGCATGGAAGAAGAAGTTAAATGGGATCTTCTAGACCGTATTCAAGACAATGCTGAAGCTTGGGAGAATGACAAAGGTAGAAAGTTAGGTATAAATTATGATTATGAATGCATTGAATCTTTTATGGGAACTGATGACTTTCAAAATATTAAAAATGCTTATGGTCTAGACTCTCAAGCTATTGCTTCTTATTTTAAGGCTTTTGCTTCCTACATTGAAGTGCCTAAAAAGAAGTGGAATAAGTATCATGAACCTTATAAAGATATTGCTAAGAGTGTTCCTGCAAGAAATACTGAAGTTTATACTGCTAATCATGTTTTACCTGAACCTTATATTGAGAAAATGCCTTTCCCAGTTAGGATTAAGGAACATTCTATGATACCTAGTATGGTTAATGAAAGTATGAATAAGGCTATTGAACCTGATAAACAAATGGTTGATGAACCTATTGTAGCAAATGTGAAAGACTTTGTTGCTAAATATGAAAAAGAGGGACACACTATCCTTTGTAAGGATACCTCTAATATTGTTTCACAAAGTAGTGTTATGAGAGCTAGTATTCCTGTGTTTTATGTTAGAATAAGTAATCATTGCTATGATGGTACTTGTGATAGCTATATTGTTAAGTTTATACATGATACTGAAAGTTATTATGAGAGAGGGAAAAGTGTTCTTATGCATCTCAATAATATCAAGTTTCCTCGTTTTATGCTGAAAGTTTTTATGTTGCACATCTTTTGCCTTCTTATGCAAGTTGCCTGTGGTTTCAATAACTTGTTTGCTTACAAAATCCCCTTGCATAGGAAGTGGGTTAGACTTAAATGTGCGTGTGTTTTTGCTTCTTAATGCTCTCTTTCACTTCAATCCATATCCCTATGAGAGCTTCTTCAAAATTATCATGCCCATCTTAATGGCTATAAAGAAAGAGCTTTATGGGAGAGAACCCAATTTGTTTTTGCTTTTAGTTTGTTTTTGTTTCTTTGAGTCTTGGAAGTTATTACTTCGGTAATAACCGCTCTTTATCCGTTTTGTTTGGTTTTTGTGTCAAGATCAACCTCTAATGAGAGAGAAGTAATATTTGGGGAAGTTGTTGTCCCGAAACATATTTTTGTGCTTCACTGTAAATATTCGTGAGAGATCTCTTTATGTCGGATTGAGCTATAATTTTTTGTGTTTCTGCCCCAGGTTGTTATTTAAGTTTCGTTAGTTTTGCAATTTTTGATTTGAGCAACAGAAGATTTTCGCAAAAATTGATCTTTACCTGCTGGTCTATTTTGACAGATTTTGCCACTCTTGCATTTGCTTCTTTATTCGATTTCCTTTTTGAATTCCTTTTTGGGTTTTCGTAAGGAGTTGCTACAATAGCTTTTGTTTTGATGGTTTTCAGTTGAAGTTGGACTCAAAAGGTTTTATCACTTCACTTATACTAATGTTGCTAATGAGAACTGTGTGAAGTTTTGTGTGAAAGAAATTTCCAGGAAGTGGAGATAATGGTGTAATAAGGAAGAGAAGGGTTTTATGACTCAAGTAATAAGTATATGAAGATAAATATATCGATGATATTCAAGAGATGACTCCGGAACGATCCACTGAATACCAAATTCAGAGACCTGCAGAGTCCGTTTCCAACTAGGTAACAGTTCTGGTAAGAAAAGTTCCGCGAAAATACAATCCAACTATATTTTTGTATTTTTCAGTCAATAAGGATAGCTACGAAGAGAAAAAGGGACGGAAACAGAGCCAGGGTGGCTCACACCACCCTGTGGCGCGGGCCCTCCCCAGGCCGCGCCACCAGGTGGTGAGTCCACCCCGGACTCCGCCTCCGACTCGTTTTCTCCCAGTACCTTCCTTTTGATGTGAAACTTCGTAATTTATAACCCCTCGGACCCCCTGAGGTCCGTATATCATGTTTTCGTCGTGTTTTTGTTTCGATCTGTTTCTTCCAAGACATACTGATTGAAAGCTTAGAAACACAATGGTGTCTGCCAAGGATAAAGGGAAGGAGCCTATGGAGGAAGACCTCCAAGACCTCGGGAAGGAGAAGGAGATCGAGAGTGAAGGTGAAGAGGAGCAAGGCCAATGTCCGCACACCGGCACTACCATTGCAAGCATTGGAGTGGTGGCGAACCCTGCTAGGATCAGAAGGACGGCACGGATGTCAATTGGAGGGAAGCCTCCGCGTCACTGCTTGGCGCCAAGGATAACTTCTCCGAACACCAAGAGTACCTTCCATACCTTTACCCATAACCATGCAGGAGAATCCAAGTGGGAAGAATGGAAGAAGAATCACAAGAGCTGGGATCCACAAACTGAAATGATTATGGGCCGTATTGTGCACAACTCGGACTTGATTCGTACTCCCACCTTCAAGATTGAGGACTTTGGGAAATTGATCAAAGAGCTCATCAAGAGGATACCACCACCACCAAAGGAGTAATTCGTCATCAGGTTTGGCATCCCCTTGGTTTGTTCCAAGCTTGGGGGAGTGCCGCGGTATCATATCACTATCTTCTACCTTTTTACCTTATTAGTAGAGTCATATCATGAATAGAGGAGTTATTATGTAGTATGGTTTGCATTATGGAAGTGTCCCCTCTCTCATTAGATATGTATCCCTTAGCGTTAGTTTCCATTATGGAATATTAATGAGAAGTTCTATCATTCACCCTTTTTGCATAGCTTATTTTAGTTTTCGATTCATGGTTATATGATTGATCTTGTTGTTAGTATTGGTATCACTCTAGGATCATTGAGTTAATTTAGTTGGTTTTGGCAAACCTGGCTCGGTCAGTAGCAACACCTTTTTGAGAGTTGAAAAAGATAAAAGTACCTTTAAAGAAAAATTATTTCATCATCTTTCTTTCTTGATTTTCTCATAAGTCTAGTATTCTCAAGTTAAGATATTTTGTGCTTCCAAGGAAGATTGCATGTTTTTTTTATCACTTGTATGTTTGTTTGTCTCCTTCAACTCTTATACTTGCTACCCAGCCTTGCTAGCCAAAAACCTGTACTGAGAGGGTATTCTTCTCGTGCATCCACCTCCTTTAAACCAAAACCTTTGCCATTTGTGTCCACCATACCTACCTACTAGCATTATTGCTATTCCAAGTAAATTCTTGTTTTATCTACCTCCCAAATTAAACTTGTTATGTGAAAATTAGTGATTAAAGCTCTCACGAACTTGATGGCACACTTTACTTTCTTGCATTTAATAAACTTGAACCATTGGGTCCTTCTTTGTTGCGTATATGCTTGCGCTTTATGAGTTGAAGTTAGCCAAACCATGTATCATGGGGACCGTTTTCAACACTTCATTTGGTACTTTGTACCTAGTTGATATCATGTTCTTTTGCTTATGGATCCCGGCGGCGTGAAATAAAAGTGGAACTTTTAAGATCATGGAGTTTATATGTGTGTTAGAGAAATGCCTGGGCCGCTAGCCTAAGCCATGCCTAATCATGGTGGAAACTTGCAGAATAACTATAGTGAGCATTCTATGAAGCATCCTCAATAAAAACCTATGCAAATAGCAAATAAAAAGATCGCGGAGATGCTCACTGTCTGCTTGCCTTGTCATTTTGATTATGGGATAGATCCTGTGTCATGTGCAAGGGGTACCCCGTTGGCGGTTCTCAATGATATGCATGTATTTACAATGACAAGAGCTTGCTCGTGACTGAATTTGAGTAGCATGAGGATCGGTACTCATAAGTAAGGGGCATGAGATTTCAACTTATAACTTGTCAAGCATATCCTCTTAGTTGTGTCACTTTTACCTTAACCACCAAAAGATGCCTATGTTAGGGGCAATGAGAGCTGAAAGCTAGTAAGTATCATAATTTTTGGGAGCTCTTTATGAGACTTGCAATCCCTGCTTCCCTCTACGAAGGGCCTTTCTTTACTTTGTAGTTGAGTCAGTAAACCTATTCCCTTCTATCTCAGCAAGTATTTTGAGTTGATGTGTTACATTCATTCATATGTTGATTTATTCAATCATGTTCTTATGTTCCTTGTTTTGCACATTGCTCTTATCTTGAAGTTTACTACTTTGAAAGCTTTCTTTGAAAACCAGCTATTTGTGAACTCCGGCAAATTATCAACTATTCTTCGACCAAGAGCTAAGGTTGCCATTACTAATTATGATTCACTTTTATGTATCTTTATTGTGTTTCCTTTACTCATTGCAAGTTGAGTTATATAATCGTGAGTTGTCTTCTATTATGATCTATGCTTTTGATGAATATGATGCTTCTTGTTCGTATTCTTTTATCGACTCTTCACTCCATAAACCTAAGGCCATGTTTATTGAGCTCAGTTTCGCTTGGGGACAAGCGAAGTCTAAGCTTGGGGGGGAGTTGATACATCCATTTTGCATCACTATTCTATGTCTTAATTCACTATTATTCATTGATATATTTCGTATTGAGAGGTGATACTTATGTTATTTCATCTGTTTTTGCATGGTTGATGACTTTTGGAGCATGGACCGCTGCAGTCAGGATTCTGATGGAAAAGGTGCTGTTTGGAGGCAAAATTCGCGAAGATCAGAAAATCTGGGAAAATATACGGAAAATTCTATTTCTCCAGAAGACTCAGGATGCCAGAAGATGGAGTGGAGGTGGGCCACAGGGGGGCCCACACCACCCCATGGCGCGGGCAGGCCTAGGCCGCGCCTGGGAGTGGTGTGGTCGCCCTGGTCCACTCCAGCCTCTCCCCTCTGGCGTATATCATCCCCAAGAAACCCTAAGACTCGGGGAGCGACCACAGAAAGATTTCGCCGCCTCTACGGGGCGGAAAACACCGAGAGAGAAAGATCTCTCCGGCAGACAGATTTCTGCCGGAGGAATTCCTTCCTGGAGAGGGGAGATCGTCGCCATCAACACCACCATCAAGTTGGATTTCATCGGGATCATCATCATCATCACCACCATCATCACCATCAGCACCCTCATCACCATCTCCATATTGCTGTAACAATTGTGTTGAATCTTGCATAGTTCATAGGGGAAACTTTCCCGGTGTTGATTACTCTTTGTAGTTGATGCTATTGAGTGAACCATTGAATTATTGTTTATGTTCAGATTGTTATACATCATTATTCCATCTCTGATCATGATCCATATGATGTCTCGTGAGTAGTTCCTTTTGTTCTTGAGGACATGGGAGAAGTCTTGTTGTTAGTAGTGGAGTTGCGTTGAGAAAGATTCAATAGATTGTTATTTAAGTTGTGGTGTACTTCTTCTAGTGGTGTCATGTGAACGTCGACTATATGACACTTCACCTATATGGGCCTAGGGGAATGCATTGTGTATTTGGCTACTAATCGTAGGGGTTGCCGGAGTGACAGAAACCTGAACCCCCGTTAGGAAACCATTGCACAAGGGACGTAAGGGTCTTAGAGTTTAAAGCTGTGGTTAGGTTTTTACCTTAATTACTTTCTTGTACTTACGGATGTTTGCAAGGGGTATAATCACAAGTATGTATTAAGTCTTGGATGGGGCGGTACATTAGCACAGGTTCACCCATACAACACTTAGCAAGCTAAAAAAGATTAATCGACTATATGAAGCGAAAGCACTTGACAGTCTTCCCATGTATCCTCGAGAACGTTTGGTCATCTACAGAATTACAACCGGCTTGTCCTTTGCTGCATAAAGGATTGGGCCACTTGCTGCATTTATTCCTACTATCTTTTGTTTACTTGTACTTTGTTTACTTGCTTTATCGAAAACCCCTAAAAATCCTTTTGCTAAGTATTTGCAGAGAATTCCTGATCCATACCACTAGCCAGCACCTTCTGCTCCTCGTTGGGTTCGACACTCTTACTTATCAAAAATACTGCGATACACCCCCTATACTTGTGGGTCATCAGTGCTTGAACTTATTGAATTACAAAAGGTGCTTTAAAAGGTATTTTTCGACAGCAAGTGGTGTTAATGTCGATGATGATAATCAAAGTCAAGAATCTGAACCCGGACAGGATGATGATGAAACTACAATATCGATCATGAGGGTAAGTAACTAAAAAGCTTTGATTTTTGCAGAAGTAAGTTAGCAACTAATTGTAAATTTTTGAATTCAAACATAGATGTTGAGGCTAATGAGGACAATGCGGAGGAGGGAAATTTGCAGCCTTCGCGTGATACACGGAATGGTGAAGAACAAGATGATTCTCTTTTATCTATGTATGATCGAAGAACATGGGATGATTCTCTTTTATCTATGTATAATTTGATGTCAATGCATGAGATTCTTAAATTCATTACAACCTTAAATTGCCATCCAAATGTCTCAATTGCCTATCAGATTCTTGTGACTTCACATGTGACTGTGGCCTCAGCTGAAAGAAGTTTCTCTAAAATGAAGCTACTGAAGAACTGTTTGAGGTCAACTATATTACAAGATAGATTGAATGTCTTGGCTACGTGTTGTGTTATATTGAGAAGGATATATTGGACAACATTAATCTTGATAGTGTCCTTGATAATTTTGTTGGGTTCGCAGCATAGAAAACAAAAATTTCCTACGATGTGAATAACTAAGCACCGAGATATATCTACCTAGATACAATCAACGGGAAGATATATATGCATAGAGAACATACCCTTGAAGAGCGACAAAGAGTTACGAGGTTTTACTCGTGGATGATGTAATCATACACTTGCCGATCTCAAGATCATGATGAAATCCTTCAGGTCCAGCAATTCTAGCACCATCAGGTCCAGCACCTTAAAGTCCAGCACCGCAAAGAAGCGGTGCATCCGTGATCGCACACACGTCCGGTCCACCGAACAACCTCCGCCTCCTCGGTCCAGCGATGCAGCGGAAGCAGCAACTCCTTTCCAGATAAAGCCACCGGGAACGTGTATCTCGCAAATCCGATACCATGGGGAATAATTTTTAGAGGGTAAGAGAGATCCTTCACGAGGAGGTGTGATTTGTGAGGAGGAGAGGGACGCCTTTTATAGGGGAGAGGGGGACAGCCCCTCCCATGGCCGGCGGCCATGGAGGTGCCCCCTCACCTCCTCTCGTTCATGTGGGTGAAGCGCCCACTCACATAAAAAGCCTCCAACCAAAAATCTCACTCACATGCATTAAATTTCCACCAAATTAAATGCAACTCTCATTAAATATAACTATTTTCTTTATTTTATTCAAAATTTTGTTAATTACTTTAATTAACAAACATTCACATAAACCCCCCTACAACATTTCAATATCACATGCAAAACCAGTTTCTGCAATTTCACCCAAAATAATTCCGGTTTCAATCGAAATGATTCCAATGCTTTCTTAAATCTTTATCTGAAACATATTTGCGCCAAATGGTGTCGGTATCTTTTAAGTGTGTCGCCCTATGATTTCGAATAATGCAGACATGATCGAGACCCTTCTCCGATCAATAATTAGTAGCGGGACCTGGAGATCCATACTGACTCCCACACATTCAACGATGACTTTTTTGATCGTGAGAACCTTTTACAAATGTAACCAAATCACTTTGTCTCACGATATATTACATGTACGATATTTGAGTATCGATATCTCCATACCTAGTTTGATCTCGTTACCGATATGCATTCTTTTCTTGTTCCTGTGATATAACATTCTAATGATCACATCACTTGATTGCAAGCTATCTCAACATGATATCACCGAGAGGGCCCAGAGTATATCTATCTATCATCGGGATGGAAAATCCCACTGTTGATCCATGAGACTCAACATAACACCTTCGGAGTATCCATGAGAACCCACCTTTATAGTCACCCTGTTACGGTGTGACGTTTGATGTTATCAAGTTACTCTTCTAGTGTTAGCAATTAAAATGATCTCATGGTTTAATGACTAAGATTACTTCGTATGATGTTATAGCAATTTAAACATAATGATTTTGATCATATTGTTATACTTTGGGTGAATGTTCATCACACCATTCAACCAATGTTGTGACCTCATTATTAACAATATCCAATGTCCATGATCAAAAAAGCTTGATCATCATGTTAATCAATGAGCTAGTTTATAAGAGAGGCATAACTAGAAACCATTTATTTGTTTATTAAACACACATGTATTAATATTTCCAATTAATACAACTAGCAAGGTGGCCCTCGCAAGTGCGGGGGCATCATCTTTATGGATTTTAGAGTGACTTCTCGTGATTTTCATATTATGCTCTATGCATAATACTCCCTCCATTTTGAAATATAATATGTTTTAGCTTTTTCCTAGACTACATGTATCTAGACACCTTTTAATATATATGTTCACTAATTTTATTCTGAACCTAGACAATAAAAGAAGTCTAGGTACATCTGTATTCAAAAACAGCCAAGACATCTTATATTTTGAAATGAAGGAGTAATATGTTTCTATGACCATCACGGATGGAAAATAAGTATCTCATGTGTATTTAGTATTTCTCATTTCTGTTGAATAATTTAAGCCTTGTCTCTTTATTGTTCTGGTAGAACTTTATCGTTATTTGGTCCAAAACATATAGACTGACATTACTCTATATCACATAGAAGAGACCGACAATCTTGCTAACATTACGAATTGATCCAACATATCAAAAAAAAAATCTGGATTCTACGGTAACAACCACATGCAGTGGCGCTCAGTTTGGCGGTGAAAATGGTCGATGAGCTATACATTTTTGTATGAACTCGGTTAGAAAGGTATTAATTGCTGAAATATTGTCGCATTATGGGCTAACTTGTAATTTATCTTGAATGTAGAAGGCCAACCGGAACGGCTGTATATAAAAAACTAATTTCCCATTTCTCAGTTATTTTGGTGTTTCTAAAGACTTAGTCTATCCAAGTCTAGCCATCCATCTCAGTTATCATCTTATGGATAAATAATTTGTTTATCTTCTCTTTTTTTATTCATCGACGGAGCTGATTTAATGGCTCAGCACTCACCGAGCATCTGTGATCATATCAGATGAGGTTTTCTTAGTTCTCACTCGACCAAGCGTACTACATGTTTAACTAAAACTACTTTCATAACCTCACAAATCTAATTGTATAATTTCTATCTAAGAAACTCTATCTTCTATTAGTTGTGAAAAAGTAAAAATAATTTGCTAGGTCCTTCTTCTATTAACAACATACATTGTGACCATAGTCATAGTTGGTAGTACTTAACATGATGATGTAGTACATGAACCTCGGATATTAAGAATCATATATGTGGGTGGATGTGTATTTTGGAATTCAGTTTTGCAAGATATAAGTATCTTGCTAAGGAGTGAAAACTTCCACGAAAGACCAATCCCAAAAATACTTTACATGTTTCATCCTCAAACTCGATAAAGACTAATCGAAGTGGCGGGAAAACTGCAAAGGAGTGTTGCATGGTTGCAACCGACGGAGTAGACATATGGCGAGAGCTCTTCTATACGATAGTGGTCGGCCTATATTGAGGCACAAGTTTCTCCCAGTGAGTATATTAAAATGATGCATTGGGTTGACCGATTTTTAGTCGCTTTGACTACATTGAATCTACATGTCTTGTTGTATAGCATATCACAAGCTTTGACATCGACTTTTTTTGTCTCAGGAAACGCAACAAACATGGAAAACCAAACCAAGAGTCCAAGAGAAACATAGATTCCATATGTTAATGAAACCTTTTGTAATACTAACGACAATGATAATTATATGCGTGGTTGATCATTGTCCCGGTAGATAACTTCAGCTCAGTTTTTGTAGCTTTGTATTTTCCAAACTGAAGAATTTCAAGACCATAGTATTTTAGTGTCGGGCAAACAAAAACCACTGTTTTTCTTTATCTCGGTTTTTGTAAAAAGAATGTCAGACTTCATACCCCAGTACTTAAAAAATCCATAGTTTTAGAGAATACTTCAGTTTTTTAACTGGAATATTTATTGGATTCAAGCACCTTAAAATATTTAATTCATCAGTGTTTTCAAGAATCAAAGTATTCTCTAAAAACTTCAAAATTATTTTAATGCTAAATTGAGCATTCAATTTATTAAAATTCATTTTTTTCTTAGAGAAAATTGTCAAATATTGTTGTGTGAGGTAAACTGCAACTACATTACCTATACATTTATTTATTGGAGTAGTTCAAACATCCATAGCACCTGATTACAGGTTGGCCTAATAGCGATTGTCCTTGTCCACGTACCAACGTATACCTTATGTAACGCTAGAATTTTCTGGAGGCAGAACCTTTTTTTCTTAGGTGTGGCGGCAGAACTTTTTTGGTGCGTATCAGCGTGCCTTATGATCGATCCGGACTCTATTCCAATAAATCTGGGACTCCTCGTACGTGGCATTGTTGACTGTTTTTTTTACCAACCAATTTCTTTTGTTGTCTTTAAATCGTAGCCATAAATAGTTGATCAAAAGGTTAATATAATTTAGGTGATGTGGATCAACGTGGTGGCTAAAAACAACCTTATATTACTTTTAGTATATAATAGATTATAGTATGCAGAATAAAATTTATCATAAACAAGGAATAAGATAATAACCACTTTATTATTGTCTTTTGGGCATATTCCCTTCAGATTTTGCATCTAGAAATGCACGAAGATGCTTTTCTCGAAGCATTGATAATTATTGATGATCTCATTGGAGGCTAGTTTTTTTTGAGGTATTCGCTAGCATGGAATATTTGTTATGTTTCCTACCATTTTTATTTTTTTAATCTAAATATCAGGAAGCTTTAGTGCTTGACAATTATTTATAGACATCTCGACTTTGAACGTGTGTGGTTATATGCTTTTAAATATTTTGCAAGTGAAATTGTCACATATATTTTCTATATATCTAGTTATATATATATATATCCAGCTACACACGGGCGTAGCTGCGCATATATTGATGGCCCAAAATATATCGAGCTCGTTGGGGAACCCCAAGAGGAAGGTACGATGAGCACAGCAGCAAGTTTTCCCTCAGTTATGAAATCAAGGTTATCAATCTAGTAGGAGAAAGGAAACACCCCAAAGGTGTTGCTAGCTGGACTTTAGCAGGGCGCACTACCAGCGTCAGCAGCAACATGGAGACCTGCACAACACAACCACAAAACTTTGCCCCCAACTTGCGATGAGGTTGTCGATCTCACCGGTTTTGCTGAAAACAAAGGATTAAACGTATTGAGTGAAAGAAATTAATAGTTTACAGAAAATAAACACAAAAGCAGTAAACAGTTGATTATAGAATGATTGTAAAAGAAAGGATTGGGGTTCATAGTTCACTAGTGGTGGCTCTCCTTAAGATAGATAACATGTTGGGTGAACAAATTACAGTGGGGCAATTGACAAACATCGAGAAAGCAAACATGTATATACTAATCATCTTGACTCCTTTGAGACTTGATTGGGCATTACAACATTATACATAGACCGCCATCCAACTGAATCTATGACTAATAATCCAACTTCAGGTTATCATCCGGACCCCCTCTAGTATTAAGTTGCAAGCAACAGATTATTGCATTACGAATTGCGTGTAAAGTAAACAATACGATTGTTTAATGAACAAAGGATTGTTGTTTTCTCCCTAGTAGCAACAGCACATCTAGTACCTTAGAGATTTCTGTCACTTCCCCAGATTACTAGAGGCATAAACCGACTATCGAGCATAAATACTAACTCTTGGAGTTGCTAGCATCTACTTGGCCAAGATAGCTACTAACAACGGAAAGCATGCAAGATCACAAATAACAAAGACATGATAGAATCAATAATCAATCTAAAATAGCATCTCAATATCCATCGGATCCCCGCAAACACAACATGTAGGATTACAAATAGATGATCTTGATCATGAACGGAGCTCACAAGATCTAAACATGATAGCACAAAGGAGGAGAACCAGCCATCTAGCTACTACATGGACCTGTAGTCCAGAGATGAACTACTCACGCATCACACCGGAGGCTTGCATGATGATGAAGAAGGCCTCCAAGGTGAATTCCTCTCTTCGGCAGGGTGCCGGGAAGAGCTTTAGATCCCTCCCGATCTAGGGATAGAGACGACGGCGGCTACAGACTCTTTCGAGGAATTTTGATCTGGTACTTAGGGTTTCTGTATCAGAGGCATCTTATAGTCGGAAGGGGACGCCGAGGGGGTGCCTACGGCGGCCAGACCACCCCCTGGCGCGGGCCAGGCTGGGTCGCGCAGCCAGGTGGTGTGGAGGCCCCCTGGACCCTCTACGTCTCGTATTCTGGCTCCGGGTGTATAGAAAAACTGACTTTGGCTTTTGTCCCTTCCAATTCCGAGAATATTTATTTTCTGACTTCCTAGAACAAAAAACAGTAGAAAACAGGCAGCTGGCACTGTGGCTCTTGTTAATAGGTTAGTCCAAGAAGGTGTATAGAAAGTACTCCAAAGTTGGAACAAAACATAAGAAAGTAGATAAAACAAAGCATGGAATATCAAAAATTATGGATACGTTAGCAACGTATCAACATCCCCAAGCTTAACTCCTGCTCGTCCTCGAGTAGGTAAGTGATAAAAAGAAAGAATACTTTTTGAGGTGACATGCACCATCATAAACTTGACCAAAGTATTTGTAAAACATTGATAGATGGAATCATAGTACTTCAACATAGCATGAAAGATAAAGTTCTAACAATAAGATGTAGCAACTATGTTGCAACATGAAAAGGCACAAACAAAAGATTCATGCATAACAATGCTTTGCAAGACTTTTGTTTCACATAAAGAAAACATAGAATAGTGGCATTCAGCTTGTCCCTCATAGAGTAGCAAACATAAATGCATAGGACACCTTCAAAGTTCATAAGAGTGACTAGATACAAGTAGTTTAAGAACAGGCAATATCAAGTTTTGCATCAATCAACAAGTCTTGGGACAATGCACATAGAACTAAGAATGGCCACTATGCTCTCAAAGTAGGTGCATAAAGATAGAAGGTGGAGACTCAACATAAAAGTAAAAGAAAGGCCTTCATAGAAGGAAGTAGAGATTCAAGTTTCATAAAAAGCTTCCAAAAATTATGGTACTTGTTAGCTCTCAGCTCTCATTGCCCCTATCATAAGCATCTTTAAGGTGATTAAGGTTAAAGTGACACAACTATGAGGATGTGCTTGACAAGTTATAAGCTGAAATCTCATGCCCCTTACTTACGAAGACCAAACCTCATGCTACTCAACTTTAGTCACGAGTAAGCTCTTGTCATTGTAAGTACATATGTATCATAAAGAACCGACAACGGGGTACCCCTTGCACATGATACAGGAGTTATCCCATAATCAAAATGACAAGGCAAGCAGACAATGAGCATCTCAGCGATCTTTTTATTTGCTATTTGCATAGGTTTTTATTGAGGATGCTTCATAGAGTGCTCATTATGGTGATGCTGCAAGTTTCCACCATGATTAGGCATGGCTTAGGCTAGCGGCCCAGGCGTTTCTCTAAGACACATACAAACTCCATGATCTTACAAGTTCCACTTTTATTTCACACTGTCGGGATCCATAAGCAAAAGAATATGATATCAACGGGGTACAAAGTACAAGTGCAATGTTGAAAGCGTTCCCCATGATACATGGTTCTGCTAATTAAAACTTATAAAGCGCAAGCATATAGGCAACAAAGATGGACCCAATGGTTCAAGTTTATTTAATGCAAGATAAGTAAAGTGTGCCATCAAGTTCGTGAGAGCTTTAATCACTAATTTTCACATTACAAGTTTAATTTGGAAGGTAGATAAAACATGAATATACTTGGAATAGAAATTGCTAATGGGTAGGTATGGTGGACTCTTTGGAAATACTTGGTTTAAGGAGTTGGATGCATGAGTAGAACTCATACTTGGTTACAGAGGCTAGCAAAAGACTGGGAGCGACCAACTCAGAGAGCAATAATGGTCATAATCATGCAGAGCGGCAAAACATCATTAATTAAAGCATAAAGTGATATTACAAGTTGAATACTAAAGGATAATCAAGGCTATGGTGACTTGGGACAGTCATATCATGGTGTGAGCATGTGCCAAGTCAACCCAAATAAAGCATCAAAGGAGAATGCCACAATACTATGCTTTTATATGCTAAAACAACGCATAATCCTTCCAAGGCACATTAAGCAATCTCAATTGTTTATAACAAGTTATGCTACAGAAAAGAATACTAAGCATAAAACCAAAACAATATCGAGCATGGAATGACAAAGCATAGGCCACAGTCAAAAACAAGCTCTCTTTACCACTTAAGCACGAACTTTCCTACTCTTTTCCAATCCAAACCAAACTATTTGAAAACCAATGTATGAAAGAGGGGGTCCAACCAATTTATTCACCAAACTAAGCAAACCAAGCAAACGAAAAACCAGAATGAAAACCAAAAAGAAGACGCTCCAAGAACAACACAAGTGTGCATGAAACAATAAAAATGAAGTGTTTGAAAGAAACCTGAATTTTTATTGATGAAGAGGGGATGCCTTGGGCATCCCCAAGATTTGACGCTTGTACTTCTTGGATATTTCTTGGGGTGACACGCGTGGCATCCCCAAGCTTGAGCTTTAGTCCATCCTTCATCTCATTACTCATTCCTTCCATACACCTGAAATTTTTCCTTCATACAAAACTTCACACAATCTTTATTAGCAACATTAGTGCACTCAAGATAATAAGTCATTGGGTTCAGTTTCAACACCAATAAAACTTTCATTAAAACACAAGATACTGTAGCACTTCCCTCAAAAAGCTCAATTCCCCAAAAGAACTCAAAAAGGAACCAACAAGAAGTAAATGCAAATAATGGCAGAAATCTGTCAAAACAGACCAGCAGGTAAAGACAAATTTTTTGGAAGACCTTCTGTTGCTCAAATCGAAAAATGTTGAAGTAACGAAAGTTAGATAACAACCTGGGTAAGAAGCACAAAAATTCATGCCTCAAAAGGACGTACAGAGATTTTACACGAATTTTTTACGGTGAAGCACATAAATCTGTTTCGGGACAGCAACTTCCCCAATCATTACTTCTTTCTCATTAGAGGTTACTGATGGGTTCGTAGCATGGAAAACAAAAAAATTCTACCGCAAGAACGAACAAACCCCAGATCTAATCTAGATAAAAGCCAAGATCTAATCTATTAGACATGAGCAACGAGATAGATAGGAACTAACCCTCGTAGATCCGAAAGCGTTAATGAGATTAGATCTCGTGGTTAACGTAGTCGATCACTCGCCGGTCTCAAGATTGTGTGGACGATCCTTCCGGCGTCGTGTTCTGGCAGCGCTCCCGCAGTCGGTCAAGTTGACGATCCTTTCAGCGCCGCGTTTTGGCAGCGTTTCCGCAGTCGGTCACACGTGCGGAGTCGAAGCAGACCTTCCTCTCCCCGTTCCAGCGAGCAGCGGAGGTAGTAGATCTTCTCCACGGAATCCCAGCAGCACAACGGCGTGGTGGTGGTGGTGGAGTAGAGAATTCTGCAGGGCTTCGCCTATGCCTGTGCAGAAGAAAGGTGGAGGAGAGAGGCGGCAGAGATTGGGAGTTATGGGAGCGGGGTAGGAGGGGGCGCCCCCTCCCTTCTATTTAAAGGAGGGAGGCGCGCCTGGGGAGGGGGAGTCCTAGTAGGACTCCCCTCCTATGGCCGGCGGTGGGAAGGGGGGAGGAGTCCTCCTCCCCCACGAATCCGTGTCTTGCCCCACTAGGTTTCCTTTGACCCTTTCTTGGGTTTCAAGCAAACTCCAAGAAATCATCTAGAACCTTCCAGAACATTCCGAAACCTTCTAGAATCTCCATACAAACACTCCGGAACATTTCCTAACTCAGAAAATGATCCCCTATATATGAATCTTATTCTCCGAACAATTCTGGATCTCCTCGTGATGTCCCGGATCCATTCCAAGACTCCGAACAACATTTGGTCTCCAACGCACATTCCATATCTACTTAAAACAACTTCGAACCTTAAGTGTGTCACCCTACGGTTCGTGAATATGTAGACATGATAGAGACACATCTCCTATCAATAACCATCAGCGGGACCTGGAGATCCATAATGGCTACCACATACTCAACGATGACTTCATGATCGATTGAACCATTTACATATGAAACCAATTCCCTTTGTCTCGCGATATTATACTTATCCGAGGCTTGATCGTCAGCATCTCCATACCTAGTTCTACCTCGTTACTGATAAGTACTCTTTACTCGTTCCGTGATATGTCATCCCTTGTGATCAAGTCACATGCTTGCAAGCTAACTAGATGAAATTCCACCGAGAGGGCCTAGAGCATATCTATCCGTCATATGGATGGACAAATCCCAATCTTGGTCCATGCGCTTCAACACGTACTTTCAGAATACCCAATGACGCCGTTATGACCACCCAGTTACGAAGCGGTGTTTGATGTCATCAAAGTATCCATCCGGTGATGGTGATTAACATAACCTCATGGTCGAAGGATTAGGTTACTATGCATTTGAAAGCTTATAGCAATACGAACTTAATGACTTGATCTTATGCTACACTTACTATGGGTGTGTGTCCATTACATCATTCTCCTAATGATATAACCTTGTTATTAATCACATCCAATGTCCATGATCAGGAAACCATGATCATCAATTAATCAACAAGCTAGTTCAACAAGAGGCTTATTAGGGACTCTCTTATGTTTACAAAACACACAAGTATTAGTGTTTCCTAATAATACAATTATAGCATGGGATGTAAACATTTATCATAAACATAAAGATATAATAATAACCACTTTATTATTGCCTCTTGGGCATATCTCCAACAGTCTCCCACTTGCACTAGAGTCAATAATCTAGTTAAAAAACTTGTGCATTCAACACCTATGGCTTTCTGGTGTTGTATAGACACTATTGCTAGTGGTAAACATAATCTTCGGATCTGACACTTCCAGGTCCGTGTGTATTTGCATGTCCTTGCGTCTCTACGCAGTACTCATTCTCCAATGAGATGGCATTGTATAAATTTGGTCCTTTGGTGAGACCTTTAGTTCCTTCGGCTCAAAATATGTTGATATTATTGTCACAAAATATATCTTCATAGTTTTAGCCCGCTAGGAACCACACCTAGATTGATAACAAACTACTTAACACAAATACCCTCCTTTGCTGCTACTATAGAAGTTATATACTTAGCCTTTTGTTGTAGTATCCGTCACAATATCTCAATTTTGGAACTCATTCAAATCCATCATGGAACATCCTTTCCATTATATTGTGCCACCCATAGTCTAAATTGAGATAAAGTTAATTTGTATCTTGTGACAACACTAGTATCAATGTAACACTTTACAATGAACTACCTTTAACTATTTGTCACTTATACATGGTATATTCTTAGTTCTTCCAAAGATCATAAGAATATCTTTACTATTGTCCAATGATTATCTTATGAATCATTCTAGTATATGCTCATAACATTTAGAGCATAGGACATATCTGGATGTATACATCTCAAAGAATGATTGATCAAAATATTCTTGTGATTTCACCAAGTGTCAAAACACTTGAATCTCGTGTCAACACACTTGAATCTTGATTTAGTCCTTTCCGTGCGTCAAGAACCTTTCTTCTTGTTTCCATATTGAACTCATTCAACATCTTATCTATGTACATTTGGCAAAACCATATTAGCGCCTCAATCTATTCATATAGACATTGATGCCTAATTCTCGAGCTATGCCTAAGTCTTCCATTGAAATGAAATTCTTAACCTGTGTCAATAAAAGATACATTATTTGTAATCAACAATATGTCCTCTACATAATGTATTAGAAATATGTCTCAGCGCTCCCACTTAATTTCTTGCAAATGCAAGCATCTTCATCATCTCCGATGAATTTAAACTCTTTTAACAGTTTCATCATGGTGAAGATTCCAACTCCGCTATGCTTACTTCAACCATTGAAGTTTTGCATACTCTTTTAGCATCCTTTGAATTAACAAAACCCTTTGGATCGTGTCATGTACACGTCCTAGGTAACCATTCTATTAGAAGAACTTGTTTTGTTTGTTCAATTACCATATACCAAAATATATGTAGTGGTTGCTACATTAATCCGTCCAGACTAAATATCGCTATGAAAGATCAAATCTTATCATAGTCAATTCCTTGAACATTGTCGTAAACTCTTTCCGACATGTCGACTATTTCATAGATTCGAAACATCCATGTCTATTTCTTTATAGATCCAAACACGACCGATAGGCTTCACGCCTTTCCGGAGGGTCTTCAAAGTTCAGAAACTTGATTTCTCGTGTATGGAAGCTATCACGGATTCCATGACTTCTAGTCATTTTATGGAGTCAGGGCCCATCATCGCTTCTTTGCACGTAGTCGGTTCATCATTGTTAAAACAATAACATCTTGCTTATTAAATCTTACTACTTGATTCTTACCGACCCACACGGTTTTATAGGAACTCTAATCTCCGAGATCACACCTTTTGTAATCACGAGAGCCATGAGCATTGTGGCCATCACCGGGACACTTTCCGGCGCTGCACTACTTAGCACATAAAGCTAAGGTTCAACAACCTTATCAAAGTTCTATTGTCCTCCCACTTAACTTTTCACGAAAAATTCCTTCTCAAGAAACTTGACGTTCCAAGTAACAAACTCTTTTGTCCTCGGTGTTATGGAGAAATTCCCAACAAATTCTTTGGGATAACCTACAAAGACGTGCTTATCCGACTTTGGTTGTAAACATTTTACTTATGCATAACATACCAAAATTTAAGAAAAGACAATTCGGGTTTTATCCCAAACCATGACTTATATGGTGTCATTTCAACGGATCACGATGGAGCTCTTTTCAGTGTAAAAGCGGTAGTCACTAAAGCTTTAATATTTAATATATAATGGCAGTTTTATAAATGACACCTTTGATCTTACCATGTCCAACAAGGTTTCATTACATATCTTGAACACTCCATAATCCTATGGTGTTTTGGGAAATGCAAATCCATGGAACGATTCCTCAAATCTTAGGTGTTTCTGCTAAACTTGTAACTCAAACATCTTTCTTTATGATCGAATCATAAACTCTTTATTTTCTTGTTACAATGATTTTCAACTTCATCTTGAAAGTCTTTGAACAACTTTCAAATGTTTTCATACTTCTTCCTTATTGAATAAGTATATACATATACTCACCCAAATCTTCGGAGAAAGCATATGAAGTTTGAAATCTATCGCCCATGACTACACATAATGGACTATATACATCAATATGTACAAATTCCAATCAGTTAGTCGTCCGTTCCTCTTTTGGCCTACGAACGGAGTTTTAATTATCTCCTGGAAAGTAACATAAGCGTCATTTGATCCAAATCAAAGACTCCAAAAATCCATCAATATAGAGTTTCTTCATATATACTTTCAATATAATTTAAATGGCGATGTCACTTTGCAAGTGATCTTTCAATCATTTGTCTTGCGACATTTTAGCATTAGTTTTATGGTCGTTATTTCTCCAACCAGACTTGTATATCATCCATCTATTATGGAATACGGTAATTATTTGAACAACCTTTTGTCGTCATAATACCTGATCAAAATAAAAATTATTGAAACAAATCTTGAAGGAAAGCTTTGATGTTAACGAGCAACACAACAACCCTTTGTTTGTTTTCGATGAACATCATCACATATTCTCTTGCTAGTTACTTAGGCCATTGCAGTTCATGAATTGTGTTGTCCTATATGACACTTCATACCAACCAATTCGGTATCCAATACCGCAGAACCACATTGTTTAACAACCAAGGAATACAGCCATAACATGTATCTTCTATATACCTAAGTTGGACATCTCCAATCTTTTCTTTTCTGCCAAATATTTTATAGATTCTCTTTCAGCAATTCCTTTTCTTTTAAAAGAATCTATCAACATCAATAGTGGTGTCATCAACATGACACATGGTACAAAGCGTATACAGTCAACTACTAATACCTTCGGACTTGCACTTTGAGATGGATCACCATCATCAAATGTTTGGTGTTCTTTCAAAAATCCATTCTTTAGTAATCTTTTAGTGTAGTAAAAATTTTACTTACATCTTCTATTCATCCTTATCATGACAACTTTCATGATCAAGCTGCTATAGCTTATAAAGGTGAATTGCGAGTATAATGTTTCTTTTTCAAAACCTTTTGGAGGATTAGGACGACTAGCATCTCCAACCTTCACAAATTCTCATCAAATATGAGGACGTATACTCTATCATGTTGTAACCAACACATTGTTTTAGATATCACAATACCTTTCACATATGATGGTTTCTGAAACATTGCTTTCAGCTCTTAGATAAACTTGATATTAAAAAACAATCTTTTGAGTATCAAGAATCATGGAGGCAAACATGATACATTAGATACTAACACTGGAATTGTTACTCTTGATTTAATACTACTTATTAAACTTCATGGAGCAAATAGAGTTTGTTGAAAGTTTGCAATAGGACTTATAAACTTTAGATTGACATTTAAAACAATACGATACCACTTCGTAAAGTAAATATCCAGAATTTCTATAGTTCTACTATCTCAACTATAACTAAGCGTAAGGTGGTGAACGGATGCCAATGACTACAACAAACTATGCAAATTCACTTTGATTATGTATATGATAAATTGAGTTCGACTAATCCAAATTACAAATGAACTCCCACTCAAAACAACATCCCTCAAGTTGTTTTAGTGATTACATGAACCAAATCCACTACACCAAGTCCGATCATCACGTGAGATGATGTAGCTTTAAAGGCGAATAATCAACATGTTCATCATATCATCCATATGACTCATGCTTTACCTTTCGGTATTCTGTGTTCCGAGACCATGTCTGTACATGCTAGGCTCGTCAAGGTTAACCTTAGTTTCTGCATGTGCAAATCTGGCTTACACCCGTTGTATGCACACGTAGAGTCTATCACACCCGATCATCACGAGATGCTTCGAAACGACGAGTCTTAGCAACGGTGCCAACTAAGGACGAACACTTTATTACTTGATATTTAGTGAGAGGGATCATCTTATAATGCTACCGTCGCGATCTAAGCAATACAAGATGCATAAAGGATTAACATCACAGGCAATTCATAATATGTGTGATATGATATGGCCCTTTCTTCTTGCGCCTTTGATCTCCATCTCCAAAGCACGAACATGATCTCCATCATCACCAGCATTGCGTCAAGGTCAGTGGCGCCGCTTCATGGTTGTCCATCATCACTAGTAACTATTACAACTACCTGGAATAAAGCTATTACAAGATGAATAGACACGCAGGTCTTAACAGAATTAAAAGACAACCATTAGGCTCCTGCCGGTTGCCATATTACAACAAGGATCATTGCATACATCAAATATAATCATAATCACATGATGGCCATATCACATCACAAAACCCCTGCAAAAACAAGTTAGACGCCTCTAATTTTCTTTGCATGTTTTACGTGGTTTGGGGCTTTCGCATAAGACCGATCTTACCTACGAACAAGGACCACAACGTTGATACAAATGTTGTCAGATGCTCATTGTAAATTGAATCTTAACTATGGTGGGAGAGACAGACACCCGCAAAGCCACTTGTGCAAAGCAAGTTGCACGTCAAGCGTGGAGCAAGTTTCATGTGCGATGACATGTAATGTTAGCCCGAGCCGCTTCATCCCACCATGCCGCAAGATGCAAAGTACACGCTAAGACACCGAAAACAAAAGCATCAACGCCCACAAAAATATTGTGTTCTACTCGTGCAACAGATCTACGCATAGATACGGCTCTGATACCACTGATGGGTTCGTAGCATGGAAAACAAAAAATTTCTACCGCAAGAACGAACAAAACCCAGATCTAATCTATATAAAAGCCAAGATCTAATCTATTAGACATGAGCAACGAGATAGATAGGAACTAACCCTCGTAGATCCGAAAGCGTTAACGAGATTAGATCTCGTGCTTGATGTAGTCGATCACTTGTCGATCTCAAGATCGTGTGGACGATCCTTCCGGCGTCGCGTTCTGGCAGCGCTCCTGCAGTCGGTCAAGTTGAAGATCCTTCCGGCGCCGCGTTTTGGCAGCGCTTCCGTAGTCGGTTACACGTGCGGAGTCGAAGCAGACCTTCCTCTCCCCGTTCCAGCGAGCAGCGGAGGTAGTAGATCTTCTCCACGGAATCCCAGCAGCACGACGGCGTGGTGGTGGTGGTGGAGTAGAGAATTCTGTAGGGCTTCGCCTATGCCTGTGCAGAAGAAAGGTGGAGGAGAGAGGCGGCAGAGATTGGGAGTTATGGAAGCGGGGTAGGAGGGGGCGCCCCCTCCCTTCTATTTAAAGGAGGGAGATGCGCCTGGGGAGGGGGAGTCCTAGTAGGACTCCCCTCCTATGGCCGGCGGTGGGAAGGGGGGAGGAGTCCTCCTCCCCCCACGAATCCGTGTCTTGCCCCACTAGATTTCCTTTGACCCTTTCTTGGTTTTCAAGCAAACTCCAAGAAATCCTCTAGAACCTTCCAGAACATTCCGAAACCTTCTAGAATCTCCATACAAACACTCCGGAACATTTCCTAACTCAGAAAATGATCCCCTATATATGAATCTTATTCTCCGGACAATTCCAAATCTCCTCGTGATGTCCCGGATCCATTCCGAGACTCTGAACAACATTCGGTCTCCAACGCACATTCCATATCTACTTAAAACAACTTCGAACCTTAAGTGTCTCACCCTACGGTTCGTGAATATGTAGACATGATAGAGACACATCTCCTATCAATAACCATCAGCGGGACCTGGAGATCCATAATGGCTCCCACATACTCAACGATGACTTCCTGATCGATTGAACCATTTACATACGAAACCAATTCCCTTTGTCTCGCGATATTATACTTATCCGAGGCTTGATCGTCAGCATCTCCATACCTAGTTCTACCTCGTTACTGATAAGTACTCTTTACTCGTTCCGTGATATGTCATCCTTTGTGATCCAGTCACATGCTTGCAAGCTAACTAGATGACATTCCACCGAGAGGGCCCAGAGCATATCTATCCATCATATGCATGGACAAATCCCAATCTTGGTCCATACGCTTCAACACATACTTTCAGAATACCCAATGACACCTTTATGACCACCCAGTTACGAAGCGGTGTTTGATGTCATCAAAGTATCCATCCGGTGATGGTGATTAACATAACCTCATGGTCGAAGGATTAGGTTACTATGCATTTGAAAGCTTATAGCAATATGAACTTAATGACTTGATCTTATGCTACACTTACTATGGGTGTGTGTCTATTACATCATTCTCCTAATGATATAACCTTGTTATTAATCACATCCAATGTCCATGATCAGGAAACCATGATCATCAATTAATCAATAAGCTAGTTGAACAAGAGGCTTACTAGGGACTCTCTTATGTTTACAAAACACACAAGTATTAGTGTTTCCTAATAATACAATTATAGCATGGGATGTAAACATTTATCATAAACATAAAGATATAATAATAACCACTTTATTATTGCCTCTTGGGCATATCTCCAACAATTACTCTTGGCACAAAAAGAAAATAAAAAGGATAAGGAGCGGTTATTACAGAAGTAATAACTTCCAAGAATCATCTAAAACTTTTGGGTTATGTCCCAATAAGTTCTTTTCTTTAGCACCTTTAAGTTAGGCATAAGAAGCAAGAAAAAGAATCAAGTGTTCTCCAATGAAGAAGCATTAAAACCAAATTTCTTACCCTTACCTCTCTTACTTTTATTCTTAACCTTGGGGAACATATGATTGTTTGGTGGAGAAGCAAAATGCATGGTCCCCTTTCCCACATCTATTATTGCTGCAAGAAGTTTCAATAGGGATCTTCCAAGTGTAATTTGTCCTTTTCCTGCATATTCAATAACAAGATAATCAGTAGAAACCATTTTCCCTAGGATCTTTGTAAACACTCCTTCAGCTATTCCAATGGGTAATATTATGACATTATTAGCAAGGAATACTTCTTCTCCTCCTTCAGAAAGTCCCCAAAGATTCAAAGATTTATATACATCTTTAGGCATAAGGCAAAATTCGGACATAATATCACAGCGAGCTTGAAAAGTTTCATTATTTATAGCAATCTTTACTGTGGGGAGCCACTTTGATGGTTCAGAATTTATTGGAACATAATCATGATGCTCTCTAAGTGTGTTATAGCAATCCTTTAAACTAGTAGTGCAGGTCTCAAGAGTGTTCAATCTAGCAAATATGTTTATAAAGAAAGAATCAGATTTGCTAGGCAAGTTGTAAGTAAAGATCAACTTTTTATGGCATTAACAACATCATCCTCATTACATTGGAGGAAATCTCCTCCTACAACAGCATCCAAAGCATAACTATAGCAAAGAGCAATTCCAAGGTAAAAACTGCTAAGGAACAAGCTTTGAGTCATTTTAGGTTCAGTTTTTTCATGTAGATAAGAGATTCTAGACCAAGCTTCTTTGAAACTCTCTTTAATTCCTTGTTTAAAAGTGAAAATCATTTCCTCGGGTGACATAGTGATTAGAGCAATGCTAGACATAATGGCAACTTAAGATAGGAACTAAATTTCTTGTGTGTTTAATAAAGAAAGCAAACTAGTAAAACTAATTTTGTGTGTGTTTTTGATAAAGAAACAAGCAAACAAAACAAAAGTAAACTAAGCAAAACAAAAATAACACAGTAAAGAGATTAGTTATGAGGGACTCCCTTTGTGAAGATGTCCTTGACTCCCCGGCAACGGCGCCAGAAAATATGCTTGATGGCCCAAAATATATCGAGCTCGTTGGGGAACCCCAAGAGGAAGGTATGATGAGAACACCAACAAGTTTTCCCTCAGTTATGAAACCAAGGTTATCAATCCAGTAGGAGCAAGGAAACACCCCAAAGGTTTTGCTAGCTGGACTTTGGCAGGGCGCACTACCGGCGTCAGCAGCAACGTGGAGACCTGCACAACATAACCACAGAACTTTACCCCCAACTTGCGATGAGGTTGTCAATCTCACCAGTTTTGCTGAAAACAAAGGATTAAACGTATCGAGTGGAAGAAACTAATAGTTTGCAGAAAATAAACACAAAGGAGTAAACAGTTGATTGTAGATTGATTGTAAAAGAAAGGACCGGGGTCCATAGTTCACTAGTGGTGGCTCTCCTTAAGATAGATAACATGTTGGGTGAACAAATTACAGCGGGGCAATTAACAAACATCGAGAAAGCAAACATGCATATACTAATCATCTTGACTCCTTTGAGACTTGATTGGGCATTACAACATTATACATAGACCGCCATCCAACTGAATCTATGACTAATAATCCACCTTCAGGTTATCATCCGAACCCCCTCACAGTATTAAGTTGCAAGTAACAGATAATTGCATTACGAATTGCGTGTAAAGTAAACAATACGATTGTTCTATGAACAAAGGATTGTTGTTTTCTCCCTAGTAGCAACAACACATCTAGTACCTTAGAGATTTATGTCACTTCCCCAGATTACTAGAGGCATGAACCCACTATCGAGCATAAATATTAACTCTTGCAGTTGCTAGCATCTACTTAGCCAAGATAGCTACTAACAACGGAAAGCATGAAAGATCACAAATAACAAAGACATGATAAAATCAATAATCAATATGAAATAGCATCTCAATATCCATCGGATCCCCGCAAACACAACATGTAGGATTACAAATAGATGATCTTGATCATGAACGGAGCTCACAAGATCTAAACATGATAGCACAAAGGAGGAGAACCAGCCATCTAGCTACTACATGGACTCGTAGTCCAGAGATGAACTACTCACGCATCACATCGGAGGCTTGCATGATGATGAAGAAGGCCTCCAGGGTGAATTCCCCTCATCGGCAGGGTGCCTGGAAGAGCTTCAGATCCCTCCCGATCTAGGGATGGAGACGACGACGGCTAGAGACTCTTTCGTGGAATTTTGATCGGGTACTTAGGGTTTCTGTATCGGAGGCATCTTACAGTCGGAAGGGGAGGCCGAGGGGGTGCCTAGGGAGGCTAGACCGCCCCCTGGCACGGGCTAGGCTAGGCCGCGGCCAGGTGGTGTGGCGGCCCACTGGCCCCTCTCCGTCTCGTATTCTGGCTCCGGGTGTCCCTCGGTAAAAAAATGACTTTGGCTTTTATCCCGTCCAATTCCAAGAATATTCATTTTCTGACTTCCTGGAAGCAAAAAATAGCAGAAAACAGGCAGCCGGCACTGTGGCTCTTGTTAATAGGTTAGTCCAAGAAAGTTTATAGAAAGTACTCCAAAGTTGGAACAAAACATAAGAAAGTAGATAAAACCAAGCATGGAACATCAAAAATTATGGATACGTTAGCAACGTATCAGCTATCCACCATTGATTCTCTCCACCTTTGATATAGAGAGCACATATTTCCATACCCAAAAGGCTTGATCCCCATATGATGTTACTAACGCCGTTAGTACCATGGCGTGCAAACCCTAATGTTTTCCATGCACAAACCCTAACCGAACTAAACCTTATTCATTCTTTCATCAAATTAGCCAGCTACACTCAAGGTACATGCACAAAACCCTAACCGAACTAAGCCTTATTCATTATTTCATCAAATTAACCAACTACACATAGGCTACATGCACAAAACCCTAACCAAAGTAAGCCTTATTCATTCTTTCATCAAATTAGCCAGCTACACAAAGGCTGCATGCACAAAACCCTAACCGTCATTGCTTTAGTTATAGTAGCAACAACCCAAAATGAGGGCACTAGCTACTGCATTTAGACCACAACTTCTTTTCATTTTATCTCTTGTTTTACGAGCTGCTGGCCAAAGCAATACTTAGTCATTCTTTCATTAAATTTCCTTGATCATTGGATAAACAAGATGGAATCGGCGATTGCTTTCTTTGATCATTAGATTTTTCTCTAAGAGTGCCTTCTATATTTTATAGAGTAGGAGAGTAGCATGTAGCGTGCGGCAAAACACAAAAAGACCCAACAGTCCCGCGTGAGAATTAATTCTCTCCCGCCAAAAAAAAGACACTACACTCTCCCGCTGGAAAGTTAGGGTTTGCATACTAGCACAAGCACTTAGTATGAAGCATTATGAATGCAAAAATCTTATAAGCCTTGTTCTCACTACCTTCCCATTTTAGGTGCTAAAATTTTCTCAGCCAAACAACGCTCTAAAAATTTAGGGTTTGTCCAAATAAGACAGTACACTCTATCGCCGGATAGTTAGGGTTTGCATACTAGCACAAGCACTTAGCATGAAGCATTTGCATGCAAAACTATTATAAGCCTTGTTCTCACTACCTTCCCCTTTTAGCTGCTAAAAATTTCTAGGTCAAACAAGGCTCTAAAAATTTAGGGTTTGTCCAAAACCCTAGCACTGCATGCATGCACAAAAAAGGAATGGAACACACACCGTTAGACATCATTTTCCCAATCCAAGAGCCAGCCACTAGCATCTAAAAGAGCATCTGCATGTGATCTCTATATCCAACGGTCCTAAGCCTATGCGCAACTATGCCTATGTGTAGCAAATCCGCGTCGAAGGGCCCCGAAAAATTAGGACCTATATATATATTGTCATTAGGACCCCTTTTGTTGACTTCGCCCAAGGGTCCCGAAAAATATAGAGCCGGTCCTGGTCACCGATGTAGCTCAAGGCGTCCACCGGGTTAGGGTCGTCGTAGATCTGGGACGTGTGTTGGGCGGCGCCACTGGTGACGGAGTCCTGTGGTCCAAGATGCCTTCAAAGAACGAAACAGTTCCTTCTTGTCCTTACCTGCTATGTTTTGTTGTTGACCTGGATGTCTTCACCGAATCAGACCAACTCATCGGACTTGGTTAGCGTATACGCAGAGAAAAAGAAGAGGTCAGCTCACATGAATCAATGAAAAAAATTGGATGAACAAATAGGAGGTTCAGAGCGATGGGTAAGAAGGGGAATGGATTTGGTCGATGTGTGTGTGCGCCTCCCTTGAAATGCTTCACCCTTTTTTCACGATCTTCGCTATCAGTAGTTGCAGCGCCATCTGCAGAGCGCACATAAGAAAATAAAGATCTAAACTGCAAGCACACAAAACATGCATATACATATAAGTTCTCAAATCCAATCAAAGAATAAGATCTGCACGTACACTAGTTAATAAATTGGAGAAGTGAATTAGAATGAGTGGGTTTAGCTGTTAGTCAACTCGTCAAGGAGCTGGTCGGAGGAGTCGAGTTGCGCGGCCGGCTAGACGCTGCTATAGAACTCGTCCACGGCGTCGATCTTCTCGTCCATGGCCATAGAGCTCCTATACATGCACATGAAAAAGTAGAGTTGAGCCTAGAAGAGAGAGAGGGGAAAATGAGATACGGAGGGGCGGTGTGTGGGGGTCGTGGTGAGCGAGGTGGCAGCAGGAGGATCGCGAGGGACTGATTATATAGCTAGGGTTCATAGATGGGCTATGAGCCGGTTCGGATCTATTAATTGTACACCTTACTTTCACGTTTACATCAATTAGTCTCCCAACACGACTCACGATGCACGGTCTATGTGCATGTTTGTTCTCTATATCGAACACAATTTTTTTTCTAAAAAAGACGTGTGATATCCTCCTACATCACACGCATTTTTACAATGGAAGGTGTGAGAAATACACTACATATTTTTCCATGAAGGAAAACCGTGTGTGATTGTCTCCTGCATCATACACCGTCCTTTTGTAAGAAAAGCCGTGTGTGATGCATCACACACGGTTTTATGTGTGGTTCGAGGGATTTCAGTATAGTGTGAGACTAACAAACGATTTTTTTTTACGAGGGACAGAAAACGTAGCATTTCATACGGTTTTGCCTTTGCATGTGTGATGGGGGCCTCAGTAGGCCTGATCTTAGTAGTGGTGGCCTTTTGGAGTTTCTATAGAAAACAATTTCACTTATATCTGATCAGGTAGCAAAGAACTTGCTTCTTTTGATATAAAAGTTGCAACGGGAAACAAAAAGTGACGGTCATTCAGACGGGCAGGCACACAAAAATTCAGGCACTAACACAAGACGTCAAGATCACCCCTGCAGGACGGCAAGGGCGGCCGTACTGCCAGGGTCGGCGCCACCACCCGTCAGCTTTGCCTTCCTCCGCGTTAGTGAGTAGTGACGCCGAGGCCGCCGCCCCGCACCGGCTCCTGCTACTGCACGTTGCGTCGTCACGCCAACGCCACTGCCCCCGAACTATCATCTTCAAGCCGGTCGGTTACTTTTGTATATATATAACACGTTGTTGAGTAAAATATTTCTCTTCACACTTGTATCATTGCATAATTTAAAAATGCTTTGCAGTTCATGAACCACACATGACATGCTGGGGGTGGAAACTTGGAACTCGCTACTTTGCTGCCAGCCAGGAAGACATCTTGCCCATTAATTAATATATGCAGAAAGAGAGTTTACAAGTACTCCAACATCTGTGAATTACCCGAAATTGCCTATCACGGTTACACTTGCAATCTGTAATTTGAAGCACGGGAGAAAGATGATAACGATAATTACATTACATTCTTCAAGGGAAGATCACGCACATGCAGGCAGGTGCGGTTGTTCAATAAATACTGATCACGGGAGCAACGCAACACAGAGCTGTGTATACTAGCTAGATCCTCTTGTTCAGTTCAGATTGTCACGATCATGAAGTGAGTACTTCACGTCAGGCAGAACCTGGAGGACGTCAGGGCGCTCTGGAAAGGTCAGAAAAAGGACGACCGTGAGTTTTCAAAGACATCAGTAGTACTAGTGGCAGGTAAATGCACCAATACGAGTGATAGCATTAACTATAATTTCTCTGATAAAGGGTGAACTATATAACGTTAACTGGATTGTTAATTAGATCATGATCGAGTTCGTGGAAACCGAAAGTTTTCTTTTCACTTTGATAGCAGAGGTGGACACCAAAAGTTTGCTTTTCTTGTTGACAGAGGAAAATAAATGAACAGCAAGGGGAGTTCAGAAATACACTGTATCCACTGTCTTTCTAAGTAAGTGATCATAATTTGGATACACTGCCAGTAAGGTTACTACTTGGGTTAAAAGTATTTTTAGCCCAAAATAAGGTTATTTCAGGTTACACGTTTCTTGTGAAGGACTTGAGAGTGGAGTAGTAGTATTAACCATTGAAGTACGCCTTGCATTGACCTCGGCATTGCCAACAGGTCTGACTATAACTACCCACTTGCTCTTAACAGAAGCTGTTGACCATCCACTCTGCATCGTTCGCGATCACGCAAAGACCAGGGTAAGATTTACTACCGGTAAAGAAAGCTAAGGAAACCAGAGGAGCGCATTGCGCGGGAAGAGAAGATTCTGTCTCACGCTAGCCAAGGATTATTGTAGCTGTTGATTTACTGCTAAATAAGATTAACTACTAGTAAATGCTTCTCTGGACACAGATTAATTAAGGGACTGTGTGAGAGCAGAGCAGACAAGCAAGAAGAGAACTCACTGCGCAAGACGGCGAGCTGCGCCGGCGTGAGCTTCGCCGCGAACCCGCTGAGTGCTGTCGTGTAGCTGTAGATCAAAGCCTCCACCGCCTTCTCCTTGCTTGGAGAATCAACAAGACAGAAACGGATGAACTATTGCTTGGAAGGAAAAGGAAACTCTCTAGCTCCGATGATAGCACCTCAAAACCGACGATATATATATACCTGCCGACCACGGCGCTGAGGATGCTTATGTAGTACGTTCGGCTGTCGACGCCGCCGGCCGAGGGCTTCACCGTGACGATGTACACGCCACGGGAAGCGGGAGCGCACGGCTTCCCCCTGCCGGCGGTGGTGGCGTCCGTGGACGCGGCGACGACGGCAAGGACGATGAAGGCAATGGAGACCGCCGCCGTGGCGCACTTCATCGTCGACGACCGTGGTGTGGTGGGGCAGTGAGTGTGCTATGGCCTATGGGGGTGTTCTTGTTTGCGGCGGGAAGGAGGTGAGGGGAATGCGGTTGCTTATATAACCGCGGCGTGTCCTCGGGTGAGACATGTCCAAAGTTAGCATCACTTGCTCACTATATCATTTCCTTGTGTCGGCCTTGGTGTTATAGTAATTACTAACAAAGTGTGGCAGCTGCCCGTCCGGTGGAATCAAAACTGAACAAACGGGTCTTTTTTTTTCTTTTGCAAAATTCTACCGATCTGCTCACTCTTTCTCTGTAGAAGGAAGTGAAATTTTTATCTAGATAGACATGTATCTAAGCTTGTTTTATACTCTCTCCGTTTTAAAATATAAGATGTTTTAGCTTTGTAAAAAATGTATCTAAACCCCTTTTAGCGTGTATGTTGATTTAGATTTAAGGTGAATCTACACACTAAAAAGTGTCTAGATACATTTTTTTCACAAAGCTAAAACATCTTATATTTTGAAACGTAAATACATGTGAAATTAAGGAAATCTTCGACATCTGTTTCTAGATGAAGACAGTATTAAAAATCATCAATATCAGTATAAACAGGCCCAAACTGAACAAACGGGTCTCTGGTTGTTCCCAAATCATCCGTAAGTTTTTATAGGCAAAGCGGCAAAATAATGTACTCATTGCTATTGTGATAGTGTGAACTTTAAACACCTAGTACTACCGGGGCGGTGCCAGCAGGGGTCGAGGGTGGTCAATCGATCCGGCTCACCAAATCGAGCGATTTTTTAGATACGAGCAAGTTGGGCAGGGAAAATCTCCTCAGTCTCCTGACTCGTCCTCCTCAAAAATCCCATCCCCTTCGGTCAACCCTAACTCTCCCACCGATGTGCCTCCTCTCCGGCTGCCCTACCCTGCTCCCACGGCGTGCAACCCCTCAGCCCCTGTCTCTTGTAGCCTCGCGCAGTCCCCTGGCCCTGCGTCCGCGAGCACCGAACGAAACTGCGACGCCGCCGAACGGAACTGCGGCGATGTCGTGCATTGATGGACGCATGGTTCACTGACTTCAGCGGCCGTTTGCCAGGGAGGAGACGGAAGGCGACCACGCGACAATTTCTTCTTGCCAACATGGATTCAACTTAAGGTATGAAACTATCTTATCAAAATGTAGCACCATTTTGTATGTAGTTTTCTTGTTCTTTATAGTCAGTTTGGTAGCAGTGGTATAAAGAGGCCCAAACTGAACAAACGGGTCTCTCATTGTTCTCAAATCATGCGTAAGTTTTTATAGGCAAAGCGGCAAAATAATGTAGCATTGTGATAGTGTGAACTGTAAACACCTAGTACTACGACACTAACTACAATCATAACTGGGTGCTTCTTACCTTTGCCTAACTTCAGTTAAACCAAGATTCCTACACATAAATGAGAAAATAAATCACCATTTATTGGGTCTTGCTACGTGCATAGCCTGGAACTTTTCTAGCAGTGCCCGGCAAGCATGTGCCCGTTTATTAATGAACGCGTGATCCATTTTACATGAAAAAATGTTCAGGATTTGGCAGGGTCCCCCTGCGCTTGGAAACTATTTTATGTTTAATATAAAATTGGGGCACATGCTCTTGCACCATCTCTAGCCCGAACTAAGATTCGTCATAAACTTGGGATAGTAAAGCTAACTATCTTTCGGACAATTTTTAGTACAATTTGCATATAGCAGGGATCATTTCTTGCTAGTTTTCATATAGCGGAGATCATTTTGGAGAAAATGAGACAGACTGGAATTGATGTTGCCTTGGCCTAATCGAGCCCTCCGCTTCAGTTGCCACTGATTCGTCCTAGCCCGTCATGGATGAAGAGGGCCCACAGGAGCAAAGTCGAAGCGAGGGAGGAGGCAGAGGAGATGAGCACGTATATGGCTACAAAGTGAAGACCAAGAAAATAGCGGCGTAAAAAGAAATTTATATATAAGTAGAAATCGAAGAAATAAAAGGTGGTAGTGCACCAAAGATTTACTCCCTCCCTTCTGAAGATTTGGATTTGCCTAGATTTGCATAAATCTAGACACATTTTAGTACGTAGATAAATGTGAATCTAGACAAATCCAAGTCACTTATTTCTGGATAGAGAGAGTACTAATCTACGTGACTACACACTACTTAATCTCATAAAGTTACATGCATTTTTTATAGTGGCATAAAAAACTGTTATTTGAGAATGTGCTATTCCATTTTCCGCACATTTCAGAAATCTGACAAATATTGAAAGCAAATGGTAGGAGTGGCCTAAGCTTTTAGTTCTAGATGACTTCATACTCTAAGGGGTATTTTCATACGGTGACACTGTAACATAAAATAAATAAAAGCAACCTCAAATGGAAATGGCACATCCCAATCTCCAGCCTGATACAACCAAAGCAGCTCCCAAAGTGTATATATTTGGTTATATGAAGAATAAGAACATTTCTTCAGTTATATCTTCCACTGGACTTTTTTAGATGTGCAAAAAATACATCATAACCTACATAATCATGCGTAGCTAAAGACTATCTGAACGAACTAATACCAAAGAATGCATACATCATAGATAACTCTTGCAATAGGAACAAATGTTGATAAACCATTTTACCTGCCAAGTACCATTCTCTATGCTAACTACAACATCTTCATATCCTCTGATATCAATCACTTATCTAGAGTTAAATTTTGTATGTCCTCTTTTGGAAAAGGACAACCATGTCCTAATATAGAATCCCACCAATTTAGCTATAACTACAATGCTCCATCTCATATGTGAACACACAATGATTTAGAAGTACCTCAAGGGACATCTGAAAATGAATACTGTTCTGAATGAAACTAACAATGTGTATGCATCAACGTACAAAGGAAACTAACACTGTCAGAGACGATATTAAATAAAAACCGGAGGATGTAGCAATCGACAACTGACCTTAATACTGCTCATGTTGCCAGACCTCCATTGAATGAGTAAACGAAAAACATGTTGCTTTCTCCAAGTAGAACTTTTTTGAAACTCTGTTCAGAGGCACGTTCTACAGTAGAAGTGAATGGAGCGTTGTACTTAAATGCATTCTGCATTGCAGATATGTAGAATTTTCAGAGGAGTGAACCTACGGATCTGCTAAAACTCATATTCCAAAAAAAAAATCTTTCGGTTTATTGATGTATTGCTGTCATACAAACAGAGGACAAACAATTAAGCAAACCTTTTATTCTCAAGCAAGATGCTACATCGCAAGCTCACTTGAATCGACCTTACCTCCTTTTTCATCCGTTTGGGTTATAGATGCATTGCCCATTAGCGATATACAATCGAACATTTTAAGAAAAGAGTGCAATAGAAAGAAACCACACCATAGGATTGTATTTATTAGCAACTTCTAAGTAAGTTCTTTGGCATAGGAACAGAAGTTACGTAGTCGGCAAACTTCGAAAAGGATACTTTTAAGATGTGCTCTTTTTGAATCACAGAATGCCGAATTTCAGCTTGACAAACTTTGAGTGATATTTTTAAAATGTTTTCAAACTGTTCAACAACACATAATAAGCATATACAAATACTTACCATACATGATTAAGATATTCCATGATTGGTATAGGTGTTGACTATTAGAAAAAGTCTCGCTAAAAAGCTCCCACCAAATGAGAACATGAACAAAAAGGATAGAAAAAAGTGGAAATAATATACTTTCAAATCATTGGTGTAGTCAAGTTTTTGCGCAGCCCTTCGTACCTCTTCAGCTGTAGCTATCCAATATCATTATCTCTGAGGCAAAGAGTAGAGAGTATGCATTGAAGTAGAGCACCAAATTTGTAAGACAGCCATCGGCTGGGAACCAAACATACTCATGATAACAGAACATAAGTTGGGGCAGATGGGGATCATACAACACACAAGGGAAGGGTGCCTTATTAAAATGGCTAGAATCTTAATTTAGCTTTCTTCAGCATGCGGCCACTTCGTTTCATGTTAAGACTACAAACATCAGTGGAGAAACAGGATACTATTGAAGTATGATCCAAATTCTATTAAGGAGGCTAACTTCTGATGGAGCGGAGCGAGGCCCATCGTCGGGAGGCTTACCACCTCTATATATACCTCTTGTAAGTCGCCGACTGGGATAAGTTGCATCGGTGAAATCTCCGGAGTTGTGTAAACACTCCCCGTTATAGTGAAGATTTGTTGGCTGGCTCCCGTGGTTTTTTCCCCTCTCTTTGTTTGAGAGGGTTTTCCACGTTAAATCTGAGTCCCCTTGCTGTGATTTTATTTTCGTTCTTTGTTATCTACTTGTCGCAAAGCTAACAAGTGGTATCAGAGACCCAAGTTCTAATCTAGGGTTTGCGACATGTCATCGTTGAAGTTCGATCTACCGCAGCTGGACTACGCCACAAGATTCTGCTTGTGGCAGGTGAAGATGCGGGCGATTCTCGCCCAAACTTCAGATCTGGATGAAGCGCTGGAAGGATTCGGGAAAAAGGATGCTAAGAGCTGGCTGACGAAGAGAAGCGGAAAGACCATAAGGCTTTGTCTATGATTCAACTTTATATGTCCAATAATATTTTGCAGAAAGTTTTGGCAGAGAAATCTGATGCTGCTCTTTTGGGGGAAACTGGAATCGATCTGCATGTCAAAGGATCTAACCAGTAAGATGCATGTGAAGATGAAGTTGTTCTCGCATAGATTGAAGGAAGGTGGATCGGCAATGAATCACTTATCGCTTTTCAGAGAGATTATTTCTGATTTGCAATCTATGAAAGTAAAATATGATGATGAGGATCTAGCTCTATTACTCTTATGCTCGCTGCCTAGTTCTTATACACACTTTCGTGATACAGTGTTGTTGAGCCGTGATAAAATAACCCTTGATGAAGTACAAGATGCCATCAAACAGAGGGAAAAGATGAAAACTATGGTGCAGGCAGATGGGCGTCTTCCAAGGTTGAAGCTCTGTAGGTTCATGGCTGGACCGAGTAGAGATTTAACAACCATGCCAACCGAGATAAGAGCAAAGACGGGAAAAATCGTTCGAAGTCCAAGGGAAAGGACAAGTTCTGCAGGCATTGTAAAAAATCTAATCATGTTATTAATGATTGTTGGAAGCTGCAGAATAAGGAGAAAAGGAACGGAACTTACCAACCGAAAGATAAGGATCAAGGTACTGGTAAGGCTGTTGTTGTTTCTGGTGACAGTTCTGATGGTGAATGTTTAGCCGTTTTTGCTGCTTCTGCTTCTCGTGATGATGAATGGATACTTGATACTGCATGTTCGTTTCATATTTGTTGTAACAAAGATTGGTTCAGTTCATATGAGTCTGTGCAGGCTAGAGATTTTGTACGTGTGAGGAATGACAACCCGTGCCATATTGTCGGAGTTGGATCTGTTAAGATCAGGACACATGATGGTGTGACACGTACGTTGACTGGGGTAAAGCACATATCAAGCATGGCCAGAAATTTGATATCCCTGAGTACCATGGACATTGATGAATACAAGTACGCCGGTGGGCGTAGATTGTTAAAGGTATCAAAAGGTTCTCTTATTCACATGATAGGTGATATGAATTCTACTAAGTTATATGTTTTTAGAGGTAGCACTTTGTCTGGTATTGTTGTTGCTGTTACTTCTAATGATTCTGATGATTATGGTAAAACAAATATGTGGCATATGCGTCTTGGGCATATGAGCGAACATGGCATGGTAGAGTTTGTTAAGAGAGAGTTGATTGGTGGTTGCAACTTGGGTAAGTTTGAGTTCTGTGAGCACTGCATGTTTGGTAACATAAAAGAGTTAAATTCAATACTTCCGTTCATATCACCAAAGGCATATTAGATTATATGCATGCTGATGTATGGGGACCTTCCCGTAAGACTTCTATTGGTGGTGCTAATTATATGCTTACTATTATTAATGACTACTCAAGAAAAGTGTGGCCATATTTTCTGAAACATAAATCTGATGTTTTTGATGCTTTTAAAAAGTGGAAAGCTATGATAGAAAAGCAAACTGAAAAAAAGGTAAATGTACTATGTACTGACAATGGTATGGAATTCTGTTCTAATAAGTTTGAAGAGTTTTGCAGTAATGATGGTATGATCAGGCACCACACCATCCCTTACACTCCCCAGCATAATGGCGTGGCTGAGTGCATGAAAAGAACCATCGTCTCGAGGGCTCGCTGTATGTTGTCCAATGCAGGTCTGCATAGACGTTTCTAGGCTGAAGCAGCCAACATAGCGTGTTACCTCATCAACAGTTCACCTTCTATTCCACTCGAGAAGAAAACTCCCATTGAGGTATGGTCAGGTTTGCCTGCCGATTATTCACAGTTGAGAGTTTTTGGTTGCACTGCTTATGCTCACGTTGATAATGGAAAGTTAGAGCCTAGAGCTGTTAAGTGCATGTTCCTTGGTTATGGTTCAGGAGTTAAGGCATATAAACTATGGAATCCTGAAAGTAAAAAGATTTTGTTGAGTAGGAATGTTGTTTTCAATGAATCTGTTATGTATCATGACAGCTTGCCATCAGATCCCTCTCATGTTGCTATTGGAGAGGATGGAGTTAGTGTGCAGGTGTAGCACCTGCAGAAAATTGTTGATAATAATGTTGTCGTTGATGATACTCATGAGGAAAATATTGATGATGATATTGTTCAGCACTCACCTACTATTTTGCAGCAGCCACAGGAATCTATTGTTGTTGATAGACCTAGGCATAACATAGTACCACCTCGTCATTTGATTGAAGAGTGTAATCTTGCTCATTACGCTCTGAGTTGTGTTGAACAGGTGGAGCATGATACTGAAACTGCTACATACAATGAGGTTGTTGCATCCGTTGACCGCGAGAAGTGGGTTTTTGCTATGCAAGAAGAGATGCAATCGCTTGATAAGAATGGCACATGGGAAGTTGTGCGCTTGCCTAAACAGAAGAAGGTTGTCCGCTGTAAGTGGATATATAAGAGAAATGAAGGTTTATCTCCTAATGAGCCTCCAAGGTTTAAGGCAAGGTTAGTAGCAAAAGGTTTCAGCCAGATTCCAGGTATTGATTATAATGATGTTTTCTATCCAGTTGTGAAGCATAGTTTTATTCGTGCTTTCTTTGGTATTGTTGCTATGCATGATCTTGAGCTTGAGCAGCTAGATGTAAAGACTGTTTTTCTGCATGGTGAACTGGATGAGGAGATTTACATGGAGCAACCTGAAGGGTTCATAGTTCCTGGAATAGAGGATTTTGTGTGCAAATTGAAGAGGTCGCTTTATGGTTTGAAGCAATCTCCAAGACAGTGGTACAAAAGGTTTGATTCATTTGTGATCTCACGAGGTTTCAAGAGGTCTCAGTTTGATAGTTGTGTTTATATTAAGTTTGTTGATGGATCACCTATATACTTGCTGTTATATGTTGATGATATGTTAATTGCTGCCAAGAGCATGAAAGAAATCACTACTTTGAAGGCACACCTAAGTAGTGAATTTGAGATGAAAGATCTTGGTGCTGCTAAGAAAATCCTAGGTATGGAAATTAAACGGGACAGAAAATCTAGGTTGTTGTTTCTTAGTCAGCAAAGTTACATTGAGAAAGTTCTTCAACGTTTTAATATGCATGATGCAAAGTCAGTTAGTACTCCTGTTGCTCCTCACTTTAAAATGTCAGCATTCCAATGTCCTAGTTCTGATGAAGATATTAAGTACATGTCTCGAGTTCCTTATTCTAGTGTTGTTTGTTCCTTGATGTATGTCATGGTTTGTTCTCGCCCTGATTTATCATATGCTATGAGTTTGGTGAGTTGTTACATGGCTAATCCTGATAAAGAACACATGAAAGTTGTTCAGTGGATTTTCAGGTACCTCCGTGGCACATCCAAATCTTGCTTAAAGTTTGGTGATACATTGCAAATGTATCTGTAATTTTTGATGCTCCATGCTTGGTTTTATCCACTTTCTTGTGTTTTGTCCGCACTTTGGAGTACTTTTCATATGATTTCTTGGACTAACCTATTAACAAGAGCCATAGTGCCAGCTGCCTGTTTTCTGCTGTTTTTGGTTCCAGGAAAGTCAGAAAATGAATATTCTCGGAATTGGACAGGACAAAAGCCAAAGTGCCTATTTTCCTGAAGACTCCAGGAGCCAGAATACAAGACGGAGGAGGGCCAAGGGCTGGCCACACCACCCCCAGGCATGGGCTAGGCCTGGCCGCGCCAGGGCATGGTGTGGTGGCCCTAGGCACCCCCTCGGTCTCCCTCTTCGCCTATAAGAAGCCTTCTGACCTAAAAACTCCGAGGGGTTCGACGTTTTTCCACGAAAAGTTCCGCTGTGCCGCCGCCACCGAAGGGGAGATTCGGGGGACAGAAAGTCTCTGTTTCGACACCCTGTCGGGACAGGGGAAGTGCCCCCGGAGCCATCTCCATCGATCTCCACCATCATCTTCATCAACCATCCATATTTCCCCCATCTATGAGTGAGTAATCCCCCGCTGTAGGCTATGGGGATGGTAGGGATTGGATGAGATCGTTCATGTAATGGCATCAGATTGTTAGGGCATGGTTCCTAGTATCTTTTATTAGTGCTTTATGACTTTGTTGCAACTTGTTGTGCTTAATGCTTGTCACTAGGGCCCGAGTGCCATGATTTTAGATCTGAACTTATTATTGATTCATTATGACAGTATTGTTTTTGGTCTTATCTACAAGTTGTATACACACGTCGTTGTCCGGAACCTATGGCCCCGAAGTGACAGAAATCGGGATAACCGGAAGGGAAAGGCTTTGATGTGAGGATCACATGTGTTCACGGAGTGTTAATGCTTTGCTCCGGTGCTCTATTAAAAGGAGCACCTTAATTGCCAGTAGTTCTCTAGAGGCTCCGCTGCAATCGGGCTGGCAGGACAAAAGATGTTGTGCAAGTTCTCATTGCGAGCACGTATGACTCTATATGGAACACATGCCTAGGATTGTCTAGTACTTGGGTGCTTTATCTTATTTATCTGCAATTGCCCTATGTTCTGATTGCTATGTGAATTGTCTTGTCCATGCAACGCCCGTCCGTCCATCCCTATGCCTACCGCACTCGAATCACACTGTTTACTGCTTTTGGTACTACTGTCTTTGCTTTACTACTGCTGTTACTTTACTATTCCTACGACAAAACTGTTGCTACTGATAAACTGCTGTGAGCAAGATTGTTTCCAAGTGCAGCTCAATTGATAACTCAGTTGTTAAGGCTGATAAATATTCTTTGGCTCCCCTTGTGTCGAATCAATAAATTGGGTTTCACTTCCCTCGAAAATACTGCGATACACCCCGTATACTTGTGGGTCATCAAGACTACTTTCTGGCGCCGTTGCCGGGGAGTATAGCTTTATTTATCAAGTTCACTTGGATTCACTATTGTTCAAGCTAAGTTTATCTTTCTCCTTGTTTGCTTGTTTCTTTATCAAAAATACAAAAAAAGTAGTTTCTACTCTAGTTGTTATTCTCGTTGGTCTGTTATTGTCTTGCTTTATCATGCTTGTTGTCAATGGTTAGTTTCTTTGAAACTAAAGCTTATTGGCAAGGTGGGTTCACGGAAGATCAAAAATATTATTATAAGGAACATCGCTTGTCACAAAAAGGGAAACACTTATGGGAACAAATTGATAGATTGTATACCATTGCTAGAAACATGTGCTCTACTTATAATGTTACTTATTGCTGTGATGAATCTCGTTGCAGAAAGAGGTATAAACACCTCCCTTTTCAATGTGAGTATAATGATAATGATACCATATCTTCCTATTCTAAAGGAATTTATGACTTTTATGATGCGAAATAAATTGAAGAATTTATTGCTTGGAAGGGTGCTTTTGAACTTGCTAGTTTGCTTGAATATTGATGATTCACCTTATAAGTATGAGGTTTATAGTATACTTAAATTTTGCTTTGATAATTACAAGGATGAAAATAGCTCTATTCCTGAGTATTTTAATAGATGCTCTCCACAAATGGAAGAGACTAATGCCTTGCAGGATCCTATGGAAGAAGAAATTGATGAACCTGAAATCTCATTAGATGAAAAAGAGGAGGAGAGTGACGAACAAAAGGAGGAAGAATGGATTAGCTACCCATGCCTACCTTCTAATGAGAGTAACTCTTTATCCCTTACATTATTTGATTGTCCCCCATGCTTACTAAAGGAGGATGAATGTTATGTTCCTGAGGATTCTTTTGAAAGTGTTTATAATAAAGCTCTAGTGCTTGTAGATCATGAAAAGCATGCTTTATGTGATAGTTATATTGTTGAGTTTATTCATGAAGCTACTGAAAATTATTATGAGAGAGGAAAATATGATTGTAGAAGTTTTCATGGTATTGAAACACCTCTCTATGTGCTAAAGTTACTCTTGTTTTATCTTCCTATGCTTGTCTCTTTGTTCTTTGTGAATTTATTTGCATACACGATTCCTATGCATAGGAAGTGGGTTAGACTTAAATGTGTTTTGGATTTGCTTCTTGATGCTCTCTTTTACTTCACTTCATATTTCTTATGAGAGCATCCTCTCAAACTTTTATGCCTGGAGATGATAATATGTCTATTATTCTTGGGAGACCTTTTCTTAAATACAGCAGGAGCTGTTATTAATTGTAATCAAGGGAAGGTGACCTTCAATGAACAAATTGTCTATTTCCTCAAGAATATTGAAAGGACTTATGGTTTGAATTCAATTGAACATGTTGAGGGCATTCAAGTTGGAGAAATATATTGTCCCATACGAAGAGAAAAAATTGAAACTATTATGATTGGGACCATTGCTATCAAGGTTGAGGTAACATAATCATTAGTGGGATACAAAGTTCTGTCTCATATGAAATTGTTTTGGTAACAAGACCTGATCAACCTTGTTAACAAAAGGATTCCATTGAACAAAACAATGTTTTCACTATGATTATTTCTGTTTACTTCTATTCTATCCATTCTAGTTTTTGCTTATGCCTAACTTAAAGGCATTAAAGAAAAATACTTATTGGGAGATAACCCAAAAGTTTTAGATGAGTCTTGGAAGTTATTACCTCTGTAATAACCGCTCCTTATCCTTTTTATTTTCTTTTTGTGCCAAGAGTAACCTCTAATGAGAGAGAAGTAATGATTGGGAAAGTTGCTGTACCGAAACAGATTTATGTGCTTCACCGTAAACATTCATGAAAGCGCTCTGTATGTCGGATTGAGGTGTAATGTTTTGTGCTTCTGTCCCAGGTTGTTATCTAACTTTCGTTAGTTTAACACTTTTTGATTTGAGCAACAGAAGGTCTTCGAAAAAATTAGTCTTTACCTGATGTTCTGTTTTGACAGATTTCTGCCATTTTCTGCATTTGCTTCTTGTTGGTTCTTTTTTGAGTTCTTTTGGGGAATTGAGCTTTTTAAGGGAAGTTCTACAGTAGCTAGTGTTCTAATGGAAGTTTATTTGGTGTTTGAACTGAACCTTAAGACTTATTATCTTGAGTGCACTAATGTTGCTAATAAAGATTGTGTGAAGTTTTGTATGAAGGAAAAATTTCAGGTGTATGGAAGAAATGAGTAATGAGATGAAAAATGGACTAAAGCTCAAGATAGGGGATGCCACGCGTGTCACCCCAAGAAATATCCAAGAAGTACAAGCGTCAAAGCTTGGGGATGCCCAAGGCATCCCCTTCTTCATCAATAAAAATTACAGGTTTCTTCCAAACACTTTATTTTTAGTGTTTCATGCACAGTTGTGTTGTTCTTGGAGCGTCTTCTTTTTCGCTTTCGTTATGCATTGGTGTTCAAATAGTCTGGTTTGGATTGGAAAAGAGTAGGAAAGCTCATGCTTAAGTGGTAAAGTGAGCTTGTTTTTGACTGTGGCCTATGCTTTGTCATACCATGCTTGATATTGTTTTGGCTTTATGCTTAGTATTCTTTGCTGTAGCATGACTTGTTATAAACATTTGAGATTGCTTAATGTGCCTTGTATAAACATTTGAGATTGCTTAATGTGCCTTGGATGAATCATGCGTTCTTTTAGCATATTAAAGCATAGTATAGTGGTATTCTCCTTTGTTGCTTTATTTGGGATGACTTGGCGCATGCTTACACCATGTTATGACTATCTCAAGTCACCATAAGCCTTTATGATCCTTTAGTTTTTAACTTGTAGTGTCACTTTATGCTTTGATCAATGATGTTTTGTCGCTCTGCATGATTATGGCCATTATTGCGGTCTCGTTTGTCGCTCCCTTACTATTGCTAGCCTCCACTTACACTGAGTGTTTTACTCATGTTTCCAACTCCCTTAAACCAAATATTTCCAAAGTGTCCATCATACCTACCCATTAGCATCATTTGCTACCTCTATGCATATTCAATATGCCTTGTTTTCTTCTAAATAAAATGTTTGCTTGTTATGAGAAAGTTAGTTAGTAAAGCTCTCACGAACTTGATGGCACACTCTATTTTCTTGCACTTAATAAACCTAAACCATTGCGTCCTTCTTTGTTGTGCATATGCTTGCGCTTTATGAGTTGAAGTTAGCAGAACCATGTATCATGGGGACCGCTTTCAACGCTTCTTAGGTACTCTGTACCTAGTTGATATCATGTTCTTTTGCTTATGGATCCCGGCGGTGTGAAATAAAAGTGGAACTTGTAAGATCATGGAGTTTGTATGTATGTTAGAGAAACGCCTGAGCCGCTAGCCTAAGCCATGCCTCATCATGGTGGAAACTTGCAGCATAACCATAATGACCATTCTATGAAGCATCCTCAATAAAAATCTATGCACATAGTAAATAAAAAGATCGCTGAGATGCTCATTGTCTGCTTGCCTTGTCATTTTGATTATGGGATAGCTCCTGTATCATGTGCAAGGGGTACCCCGTTGGCGGTTCTCTATGATACGTATATACTTACAATGACAAGAGCTTACCCGTGACTGAAGTTGAGTAGCATGAGGATCGGTCTTTGTAAGCAAGGGGCATGAGACTTAGATTTATAACATGTCAAGCATATCCTCTTAGTTGTGTCACTTTAACCTTAACCATTTAAAGATGCTTATGATAGGGGCAATGAGAGCTCAAAGCTAATGAGTACCATACTTTCAGCATTTGGAAGCCTTTCAAACTATGCAAAACCTTTTCTTTTACTTGTTGAGTCTCCACTTATTCTTTGAGCACTTTGTTGAGAGCATAGTGGCCATTCTTAGTTCTATGTGCATTGTCCCAAGACTTGTTGATTGATGCATACCTTGGTATTGCTTGTTTTAAACTATTGTATCTAGTCACTCTTATGAACTTTAAAGGTGTCCTATGCATTTATATTTGCTACTCTATTGAGGGACAAGCTGAATGCCACTATGCTATGTTTTCTTTATGTGAAACAAACAAACGTCTTGCAAGGCATTATTATTCATGAATATTTTGTTTGTGCCTTTTTATGTTGCATCATAGTCTCTTTGTCTTATTGCTAGAACTTTGTCTTTCATGTTATGATTGAAGTACTATGATCCTAGCTTTGAATGTTTACAAATACTTTGGTCAAGTCTTTGATGGTGCATGTCACCTCAAAAATTATTCTTCCTTTTTATCACTTACCTACTCGAGGACGAGCAGGAGTTAAGCTTGGGGATGTTGATACATTGCAAATGTATCTATAATTTTTGATGCTCCATGCTTGGTTTTATCCACTTTCTTGTGTTTTGTCCGCACTTTGGAGTACTTTTCATATGATTTCTTGGACTAACCTATTAACAAGAGCCACAGTGCCAGCTGCCTGTTTTCTGCTGTTTTTGGTTCCAGGAAAGTCACAAAATGAATATTCTCGGAATTGGACGGGACAAAAGCCAAAGTGCCTATTTTTCTAGAAGACTCCAGGAGCCAGAATACGAGACGAGGAGGGCCAAGGGCTGGCCACACCAACCCCAGGCGCGGGCTAGGTCTGGCCGCGCCAGGGCATGGTGTGGTGGCCCCAGGCACACCCTCGGTCTCCCTCTTCGCCTATAAGAAGCCTTCTGACCTAAAAACTCCGAGGGGTTCGAAGTTTTTCCACGAAAAGTTCCGCTGTGCCGCCGCCACCGAAGGGGAGATTCGGGGGACATAAAGTCTCTGTTTCGGCACCCTGTTGGGACAGGGAAGTGCCCCCGGAGCCATCTCCATCGATCTCCACCATCATTTTCATCAACCATCCATGTTTCCCCCATCTATGAGTGGATAATCCCCCGCTGTAGGCTATGGGGATGGTAGGGATTGGATGAGATCGTTCATGTAATGGCATCAGAATGTTAGGGCAGGGTGCCTAGTATCTTTTATTAGTGCTTTATGACTTTGTTGCAACTTGTTGTGCTTAATGCTTGTCACTAGGACCTGAGTGCCATGATTTCAGATTAGAACTTATTATTGATTCATTATGATAATATTGTTTTTTGTCTTATCTACAAGTTGTATACACACGTCGTTGTCCAGAACCTATGGCCCCGAAGTGACAGAAATCGGGATAACCGGAAGGGAAAGGCTTTGATGTGAGGATCACATGTGTTCACGGAGTGTTAATGCTTTGCTCTGGTGCTCTATTAAAAGAGCACCTTAATTGCCAGTAGTTCCCTAGAGGCCCCGCTGCAATCGGGCTGGCAGGACAAAAGATGTTGTGCAAGTTCTCATTGCGAGCACGTATGACTATATGGAACACATGCCTAGGATTGTCTAGTACTTGGGTGCTTTATCTTATTTATCTGCAATTGCCCTATGTTCTGATTGCTATGTGAATTGTCTTGTCCATGCAACGCCCGTCCGTCCATCCCTATGCCTACCGCACTCGAATCACACTGTTTACTGCTTTTGGTACTACTGTCTTTGCTTTACTACTGCTGTTACTTTACTATTCCTACGACAAAACTGTTGCTACTGATAAACTGCTGTGAGCAAGATTGTTTCCAGGTGCAGCTGAATTGATAACTCAGTTGTTAAGGCTGATAAATATTCTTTGGCTCCCCTTGTGTCGAATCAATAAATTGGGTTTCACTTCTCTCGAAAATACTGCGATACACCCCATATACATGTGGGTCATCATTTGGCAAGACTGGTGAGGAACTCGCAGGCTATGTGGATTCAGATTTTGCTGCCGATTTGGATAAGAGGAGGTCCCTCACAGGTTATCTGTTCACGGTAGGTGGGTGTGCCGTGAGTTGGAAGGCAACGCTGCAAGCAGTTGTTGCTCTATCTACAACCGAAGCAGAATATATGGTTGTTGCTGAAGCTTGTAAAGAGCCTGTTTGGTTGAAATGTTTGTATGCTGAGCTTTGTCAGGATGATTCTTGCATCAACCTGTTCTGTGACATTCAAAGTGTTATTTACCTTACTAAGGATCAGATGTTTCATGAGAGAACAAATCACATTGATATCAAGTACCATTATGTCCGTGATATTGTTGCACAAGGTACGCTGAAGGTATGCAAGATAAGCACTATGATAATCCTGTTGATATGATGACAAACCCTTTTCCTGTTGCTAAGTTTAAGCTATACTTAAGCTTAGTTGGTATAACTGCTTAGCCCAAGTGGTTGTTGGCGTCAAAAGTGTTTTCTTTATTTGTTCAGGGAGATGATTGATGTTGATGCTACAAGAAGGAATTTATCTCAAGATGAAGTTTGTTGAAGTATGATCCAAATTCTATTAAGGAGGCTAACTTCGGACGGAGCGTAGCGACGAAGCGACACCCCCCCGCGGTACGGATCGTTGATGACCTAAGTTACCACCGCTATATATAGCTCTTGTAAGCCGCCAGCTGGGATAAGTTGCATCGGTGAAATCTCCGGCGTTGTGTAAACACTTCCCATTATAGTGAAGATTTGTTGGTTGGTGCCCGTGGTTTTTTCCCTCTCTTTGTTTGAGAGGGTTTTTCATGTTAAATATGTGTCCCCCTTGCTATGATTTTATTTTCGTTCTTCGTTATCTACTTGTCGCAAAGCTAACAGATACTCACTTCGTTCAAATTCATATGTTTTTTTTACATGGAAGTAGCAGAACAGTGAAACATCGCATTCACTACAAATTGAATTTCCTACTGGAATTTATACTGTAATGCGGCTGCGGATCCTTGTAATATTAGCTGTTCTCATCATTTCTAAAACAACAGATATTGAGAAAACTCACTATCCAGAATTAGAGTACAGTAAAACGCTAAGCACCTTATAAAAATTTGCACCAGTTCAGAGGATAAAGGGAAAAGAATGGGCTCCCAAACAAATAGTGAACCAGGAAAAGCAGAGCTGAAGCTGAAGTGCACAGCATGGGTCTGTGTTTATGTGCGATCCCATACACACGTGTGGTTTAAATACAAGAACCTAACAGCAATAGCACTGTTGTTACAACCATAGACTGCAATGGGCAAATTAAATGTTATGAACCTTGAGAAGGTAAATCATGATCACATTTGCTAATCAATCGTGTGTACGTAGTCTGTGTGACAACCCAAAATATGCAACTGCACTACTGTAGATCAAACATGCACACCGATACACAGAGAGAAGGGCCACAGAAATAGCAATGTTAGAACCACAGAATGTAACGTGCGAATTAGAACAGAGTGATGCTTGAGAAGGAAGACCATGAGCACATTTCTGCAAGCTTTTGTGGCAATTCAGAAATATGCAATTCCACATCAAATGTTACATAGATACGGAGAAAAAGGTCACATGTTTGTTCCCTCGATATGCAAGTGCGTCAAACACAGCAAGACTGGGCCATGAGAAACTGAAGGAAAACAAAGCGTACTTGATGACTGTTCCTCCTCTGCCAACGAGCGCGCTGCAGCATGCGTCGGGCAGCACGAGCACGACGGCAGCCCGATCGTCGATCACCCGGTCATCCTGATGCCAGAGCAGAGCAGAGCAGAGGATTAACTAATCAACTGAAGACCTTCAGACTGAACCGAAACCAAACCCGGGCAGAGCAGAGCAGAGCAAAGCAGGGTACCTGGAAGATGATTTTTTTGGAGGATGAGCTCGCGGCGTCCATGAGGTGGAAGAGACCGGAGACGAGGAGGACCATGTTGTCCGTTCCTGGGAGGAGCTGGCCCCGGCGGGAGAGCTGGGCGTTGGCCCCGGAGGTGGACTGGACGGCCTGTTACTCTCTGGCGGGTCTTCCCTCCTGCGGTAAGAACCAGTAACTCACCCGCTCGATCCGAATTTCACTTTGTGGACTCCCTCCGATGATTAACCTACAGTTTTCAATTATTGGTACTCGCGTGTCTTTCTAGTAGATGATCAGCATTTTTGTTTACTGTAGAAAAAAGTGCCGCCGGTTATATGATTGCAAGCCGCCGGCTGCTAGTGAAAACTTTTGCAGGGTATCCGTAAGATGCAAGATTTATATACTATCTGAGTCGGATGGCATATAGGTTTCGATTCGATGCCTTCGTTGACGAAGCCTGCATGGACCGGAATGGCGTTCTTAGGTTCGTCTTACAATTCCATGCATGTGCTTAAAACCAGTATATTCGACTGTTCTATGCTCCATGACAACTTTTTCCCGAGTTCTTTCTGTTTTTCTAAAGAAAGACAGAAATCCTTTGAAAGGTAATACTTCGGTTTTCGGGTGGGCAGATGCTCGGGATCCATACCGTGCGCTCTGAGATAGAAAGTCCGTGCAAGACAAAATCACAAAAGGAGAGCGAGCACAAGAGCCCCAGGTTTACAGGGCAACACATGTTGAATAAAACTAGCTGTTAGGTTTCAGGTTCAGTAGCTGCTAGCATATTCAGTTAGACCGTTAGGGGTTTTAGTCGTTTTGTTCAGTTCAGGTGCGACGTCTTCTGTGCGTGCATCCTTGTTTGTAGGATCGTCGTGGATGATGCGCTCGATCGTGAGATGGCGCGATCCCAGTCAGAGCGACGCGTGAACCTCGGGTCGGTGACCCCATGTCGCGCGTGCTCGCAGAGCCACGGACGAAGCAGGGTAAGGTGGTGGTGAGATCATGGTGCGGGAGAGCGATGGTGGTGTCGTCATGTACACATCCCTAATGAAGACCAATTATACCAAGTGGGAGATCTTAATGAGGATCTCGTTCCAGGACGCTAGCGTCTGGGAGGCCGTCGACACTGGCGACGCGATGGAGCGGCAAGAGTAGTTCAGAGAAGGTGCAAGTGCTCGCCGCCAAGGAAAACACCAAGGTGGCCTAGGACACGACCAAGACACTGCGCGTCAGTATGGATCGCATCCGCGAGGCATGACGTCAGCGGTTCTCCAAGGATTTCGACAGCCTGGGCGTTCAAGAACGGGGAGACAGTCGAGGACTTCTCCCTACGTGTATCTGTCATTGTAAGCGAGATGTAGTCCTTGGGCGACACCACGTCGTAGCTCGACGGTGTCCAAGGGATCATGTGGGTCGTGCCTCCCAAGTATGCGCAAATGGCGTGCTCAATAGAAACTTTGCTTGACTTGAAGGATTTAGTGGCTCACGGCATCAGAGGGTCGCGGTGCGCTAGAGCAGAACGCGGGCGGGATATTACTTCTCACTGAGGAGGCACCACAAACGCCGCAAAACCTATGGATCTAGGGGGATCTGGGTCTAGCGGCAAGGAACACGAGGACCGGCCAATCACATGACTGGCGATGTGAGGTGTCCATGGACATGGACACAAGAATCGCTGGCACTTTCAAATTCGGCAATGGGTCCCATGTCGACATTCAAGGGCATGGGAAGGTTCTCTTCGCCATTGGCGGAGAGCAACACCATGCACTAACAAACGTGTACTGGATCCCTCGCATGCGCAGCATTGTCTTCAGCATCGGGCAACTCGATGAGATCCGGTGCCCATCTCACATCAAGGGAGGCTTCATGATGGTGCAAGACCATGCTAGGCAGGTGAGTAGGCCGATGCCGCTACTACCCTCCGTTGCAAACCGCACCACCGCCTCCAGCTCCAGGGGCCGTCACCGTCGAGACCATAATAGTGTCGCCCAACCCTGATGAAGCCCAAGGGTCTAGATTTGGATGCCGCTGGATGAGCAACGGCCTGGACGCTGCCTCTCCCTATCGCCCCGCCGCTGAGCCGGCGCCGCTACGACGCCACATCCCTACAACGTGCCGAGCCGCCGTAGCCTAGGTTGCACCGCCGCCAAACCGCAGATGCCCCATCATCTCTCGTGGCGCACGGGGGAAGGAGGTCCGCCGGCGCTGGCGCCACCCGGGCCTTGCCCGGCGCCAGCGAGATCTTGGTATCTACTTATCATGGAAGATGCTGTGGCTGCCGGCTTTGTGTTGTGCCGGCTGAATACGGAGTAGGGCAACAATGTTGCGTGGTCGACAAACGCCAACACGACGATGCGGATTCGCCGTCTCGGCCAGGGATTTTCGTGACGGCGCGCGCCTATGTCGATTGATGGAGCCCTGCATGTGCGTACCGTTGGGCATCGCAGACTTGATTTAATTAGTCCAGTGTCTCGATCTCTTTGGATCGTGCATCTAGCTCGAAATAGATCGATCACGCCTGGTTGATCGTGTCGTAGCCGTGCAAAGAGGATATATCGTATACGTATCCTATGCTAGTGCACAACCGTGTTTCACCAAATATATTCTCTCATGCATGTCTGAAACTCTTTTCCGACAATTTGACCCAACTGTGCCACACGACACGATATTGCCAAGTCATTTTCTGAACGTTTTTCATGTCTGGAAGAGCATGTACGTACACAGTGGAAACTCGTGGTCGTGGAGCTCTCGTAGTCTCTTTGGATGCACACTATTGTATTCAAGTGGAGATTTAAAACCGTTTTTCATGTCTGCATGTACGGCGGAAAATCGTGGTCGTGGTGTTCTAACTTGGATGTATGTTCAGTTTCTGTTTTGAAGAAAAAAAAAGTGCAACCAATATTTTTATTTCGTGAATTTAACCCCGCATTTATTTTGTTCGGAGGAACTTTGAGGAGTTAGCTATCGTACCGGATGCAAACTAGCTGCGAAAAACACGCGCTCCAACACGGCGACCCCTTTTTTTTTTTTTAAACGGACGGCGACCCATTTGGCTTCTGCATTTCCATTCACACGTAGAAAGGGCCACGAGCACCAAACGATGTGACCCACTAAGAACCAACCCGTGGTTGAATGGTTAGGAGACAGTGGTTAGTGACACCTTTAGCCTACCAGAGTTTAAATCCTAGATTTGATACTTTGGTTCTCAAAAAAAAAAACGAAATATTCTTTAGTGGGAGATGATGTTTCCGTCGACAGCGAGGCGTCTATGGTGACTTAAACCCGTCAGATCAGTCTCAAGACTCAGTCTTTCGGAGGTGCTCATAGGATAGGGTGTGCGTGTGTGCATTCATAGGGGTGAGTGTATGTGCGTATTTGTGAGCGACTGCGTTTGTTTTGGATTTCGAAAAAAAAAACGATGTGACCCATTTTGGCTCGTATCCGTGGATGTGTCAGTTTTGACCAATTTTCAGCCTAAATTTGTGCTCGTTTTGCGGTCAAACGGACAATGTCCCCGGTTGTCTGCCACGTGTCCTGCCAATCAGCCACCCACCTATCGTTCACACCGCCTAGACGGTCCTTTTTAGTGCGAGGCACCGGGATCCCTTTCCATCCTAGCCCTATTTACTTCCAAACACGCGAATGTCGGGCCCTTAGTGTCGCACTCCTCTCCCATGTCGTCGACATCTCCCCGTCGTAGATCAGGACCGCTGCTCACGCCCTGAATACCAAAGAAGTGATGATGCGCGAAGAACGACCTCAATCTGGACTCCCGCTCCATGCGGCATACATGGAGGCACAGTCGCACCTCCGTCTAGAGTGTACGACATGTGGTCGCCGTTGGAGGCTCGTGCATCGGCAGCACTAGCGTGGCCACTAACGGCAGTGGCCGCGCCATCGGGCCTCATTAATCTCAACTCCGACAACGAGTACCCTATTTTCTATGGTTTAAGTTTTTTCAAGGATACATCCTGGGAGACATATCTTTTCCATAGAAGAAAGTCCAAGAGGCCGAGTTTTGCGCGTTGTGGCACAGGCGCCACCAGTGCAACTCCGTGCCGCCTCAGAGGCAGTACTCACACTCTAGCTAATTACTCGTGGCACCTCCACCTATCCACTTGCCCTAGGAAATCCTGGAAGAGCCCTGCCACCCTCCAAAACTCGGCCTCAATGGAGATCTTGTAGATGACCTCGTCAGGGGATGGGTTGGCCCCTTCAAAGACCACGTCATTCCTGTGGCGCCAAAGCATCCAACAAACTAGGGCAATCCCGGTCCAAAGATCACGGTCTTGGCCCTTGCCACCCCGCCTGCTCTGAAGCCATGCTACTAGCTTGGAGTCTTGGTCCGACATCCAATGACTTTTGCTCCACCAGCGTAGGCAGGTTTCCCATACTTCACGTGCAAGCACGCATCCTAGCAGGAGGTGGTCGATGGTCTCTCCACGCTGGTTGCAGAAGGGGCAAGCTGCCGGGTGCTGCAAGCCACGCCGGCTTAGCCTATCGGCAGTCCAGCATTTGTTCCTGATGGCCAGCAAGAGTGATACCTTACAGCTGGTGGGGGTGCGGGAACGCCATATCTGTAGGGGCTCGGCCATCGAAGTCCGCCCAGCAAATATGGCCTGGTAGCAGGAACATGCAGTGTAATAGTTACTTGGATCCCAGTTCCACTTGCAAATGTCTTGGGTCCCCTCAATTAAGGAAATCTCCTCGATTCGATCAGTCACTTCGAGGAGCTCTCTGATGGCTGCGGCTCCTAGATCAGGGGGCACATCATGCAGCCAGCCTCCCGTCAGGCCCTCGCGCACTTTGCGTGTGGAGATCGCACCTATAGGCACTGCTGCGAAGAGGTTTGACGCGACATCCTGGATCCACCCACATGGTAGCCACCTGTCTGTCAAGAAGAAAGTGGAAGCTCCGTCCCCAAGCACTGAGCAAGTGGCCGCCTCAAAAAGTTATCTCACCAACTCCGGAATGCGGATGTCGAGGTTCTGCCAAGGCTTGTCTACCTCAACGCGCCTCAACCACAACCATCTGGCCCATAGAGCAACGTTCATGAGGCGCAGGTTGGGGATGCCAAGCCCCCCAACTCCTTGGGTATGCACATTCTATCCCACGCCATTAGTGTGGCATCCCGTAAAAAAAGTCACTACTAGAAAATCGTTGTGTTTTGTGCATTGCATCATCATGACCGCATGCTCATGTCATCATGCCACATTGCATTTGAGCATCGTCATCATCATGCATATGGTTTGTCTAAAACTATTTTCTAAAAGCCTATATTTATTTTCTAGATATTCCCCGTCTTTATTTCAAATTACAAACCCCGGTCTTTTGTGGATCTTTTATTTGTCTAAACTATTTTACAAAACAATTTTTCAAACTAAATAAAAATATAAACTATTTTTACCTGGGGAGGCCGCCACCGGCCAGGCCCAATGGCCCAGCTGGCAGCAGCCTACTACCCAGAGAAAAACCTTAAAAACTAAAACTCAAACCCTACCCTATCCATCCGCCAGCCACCTACCCCCCTCCTCCCTCCTTGTTTTTTTTTCGCCAGCCGCCAACTCCCGCGTCGCGACCGCCTCGTGCGTGTTTCCCAACCCACCTGGTCACCGTGGCCTCCCTGCGCACGCTGCCCGACCCAGCTTGGCCCGCCTGGCCCCGCACGCACCCCACCGCGTGCACCACACCTCCTCTGCACCCCGCTCGCCACCTGCTTCCACCACCACACTCCCTGGCCCTGCCCCCTGTCACGTTACACAGCACGACACACGCGCGCCATGCACGCACAACACCCCCTCCCCGCTCGCCTCCACCTACCCCTGGCCCCACCACTCAACGCGCTCGCCCACGATCCCCACCCCTCTCGTCTCGTTTCCCCACCTACCACCTCGCGCCGCTCCCCTCGTTCCCCAGCAGCAACCGCCATCGCCACCTTCCTCCGCCCTCGATCCGGGCCGAGCCCCGCCATTCCCTCCGTCCTCCCTCTGTCGCGGCACCAGCCCACCCCGGTAGCGCGACCTCGGCGGCCGCCAGCAAGCTCGCCGGCCATCGCCTCCTCCATCGCAAGAGCGCCGCCACCTCGCGTCACCTGCAACCCCGCCGCCGGACGCCCCTCTCCACCTCGTGGAGCGCTACCTCGGCCCGCCGTCCTCGCCATCCCCGGATGTGGACGCATCCCCTTTCGGCCCCGAGCTCCGTTTCACCACCGTCGACCTGCACCTTCTGTTGGAGATATGCCCAAGAGGCAATAATAAAGTGGTTATTATTATATCTTTATGTTTATGATAAATGTTTACATCCCATGCTATAATTGTATTATTAGGAAACACTAATACATGTGTGTGTTGTAAACATAAAAGAGTCCCTAGTAAGCCTCTTGTTAAACTAGCTTGTTGATTAATGGATGATCATGGTTTCCTGATCATGGATATTGGATGTCGTTAATAACAAGGTTATATCATTAGGAGAATGATGTGATGGACACACACACCCATAGTAAGCGTAGCATAAGATCAAGTCATTAAGTTCGTATTGCTGTAAGCTTTTAAAATGCATAGTAACCTAATCCTTCGACCATGAGGTTATGTTAATCACCATCACCGGGTGGATACTTTGATGACATCAAACGCCGCTTCGTAACTGGGTGGTTATAGAAGTGTCATTGGGTATTCTAAAAGTATGTGTTGAAGCGCATGAACCAAGATTGGGATTTGTCCATCCATATGACGGATAGATATGCTCTGGGCCCTCTCGGTGGAATGTCATCTAGTTAGCTTGCAAGCATGTGACTAGGTCACAAGGGATGACATATCACGAAACGAGTAAAGAGTACTTATCAGTAACGAGGTAGAACTAGGTATGGAGATACCAACGATCAAACCTCGGATAAGTATAGTATCGCGAGACAAAGGGAATTGGTTTCATATGTAAGTGGTTCAATCGATCGCGAAGTCATCGTTGAGTATGTGGGAGCCATTATGGATCTCCAGGTCCCGCTGATGGTTATTGATAGGAGATGTGTCTCTATCATGTCTACATATTCACGAACCGTAGGGTGACACACTTAAGGTTCGAAGTTGTTTTAAGTAGATATGGAATGTGCGTTGGAGACCGAATGTTGTTCGGAGTCTCGGATTGGATTCAGGACATCACAAGGAGATCCGGAATGGTCCGGAGAATAAGATTCATATATAGGAGATCATTTTATGAGTTAGGAAATGTTCCGGAGTGTTTGTATGAGGATTCTAGAAGGTTTCGGAATGTTCCGGAAGGTTCTAGAAGACATCTTGGAGTTTGCTTGAAAATCAAGATAGGGATCAAGGAGTCCTGGTGGGTCAAGACACGGATTCGTGGGGGAGGAGGACTCCTCCCCCCTCCCCAAATTCGTTGGCCATAGAGGAGGGGAGTCCTACAAGGACTCCCCCTCCCCAGGCGCGCCTCCTCCCCTTAAATAGAAGGGCAGGGGCGCCCCCTCCACACACGCTCTCATAACGTCTAATCTCTGCCGCCTCTCTCCTCCACCATATTCTGCACAGGCATAGGCGAAGCCCTGCAGAATTCTCTACTCCACCACCACCACCACGCCGTCGTGCTGCTGGGATTCCGTGGAGAAGATCTACTACCTCCGCTGCTCGCTGGAACGGGGAGAGGAAGGTCTGCTTCGACTCCGCATGTGTGACCGACTGCGGAAGCGCTGCCGAATCGTGGCGCCGGAAGGATCGTCTACTTGACCAAGGGCGGAAGCGCTGCTGGAACGTGACGCCGGAAGGATCGTCTACTTGACCGAGGGCGGAAGCGCTGCTGGATCGCGACGCCGGAAGAATCGTCCACACGATCTTGAGATCGGCAAGTGATCGACTACATCAACCACGAGATCTAATCTCGTTAACGCTTTCGGATCTACGAGGGTTAGTTCCTATCTATCTCGTTGCTCATGTCTCATAGATTAGATCTTGGCTTTTATCTAGATTAGATCTTGGTTTTGTTCGTTCTTGCGGTAGAAATTTTTTGTTTTCCATGCTACGAACCCATCACCTTCCGCCTCACCGGGTCCCCGCTCCGCTCCGGCCAGAGGCTCACCTCCGCCGCCCCTGCTTGATCCCCACCGCTAGAGCTCCTCTCTAACGTGGCCCCGCAGAGCCCCATGTCGGCCCGTACTCTGCGCTTGTGGGTCGCCTCGGCCGCTGCCTCTGCCTGCGACGACCCCCGCGCCGGCCTCGCCCCTGCTCCGGCCCGTCAACTGCCACTCGAGCCCAAGCCCTTCGCAGAGCCGCGGCGGCAGCACGGCCACGACCCCGTGTCCCTGGCCGCCTCGCGTCGACCCTGCCCTGGTTGTGCTCCTCCTTGTCTCCAGGACGCCGTGTGCCCCAGCTTCGGCCCTCCGTTTCCCCGCTGACCCTGTGCGGATGTTGTTCTTGCTGTATGCGCCTTTTGGGCATGTGTGTATCATGTTGATGCTCTTCAGCGGGAGTGTGTTCAGGTACCGGTGCTCATATGGTGAAGATAGTTCAGAATAAGGTGTGCTACTATGTTGTGGAAATGCTAGGTCTGAACCGAACAATGATCGACCCCCAAAGGTCGCCCGACATGTCCATAAGGTTGTCTTCCCGGAACGCCAAGCCCTACAACACGGAACACCGAGCTCTTCCCCCCGGAACCCGAAGACCGTTCCCCCGGACCGCCATGATCTCCATCCCAGATCTGAAGACGCCGAGACCCCGACCGGAAGATGCCCTGAACACCAAGATCTGCTTCCGAACGCTTTGACCAAGGCCGAACCAAGATCTCCACTGATGCGACAAGTTCTCCTTCCCGGCTGCGATGCCCGAGAACCCGGACACCAAGGTCACCGACACGGAACGCCAAGTTCTTCATCCCGAACGCCAAGACCGGCCCGATACGAGGACCCGACAAGATCTTCACGACGACAAGATCGACACCGACCAGGGCGAATCCGATGCGCCCCCCGACGCCTAACCAAGTCCTTCTTCCCGGAACGCCAAGCTCTCCTTCCGTTGTCCAAGACCGATCCCGCTAACCCTGTCGAACCCTAAGACCGGACCCCGAACCCCCCCCCCCCCGGAACCCAAGATCTTCCGAACCTAGATGTGTGACCCTAATAATATGACATTATCAACTATCGCATATTAAATTGTTCATGCATGCATACTTGTCTGTGGTTTGGGGGCATTATGCCGATTCACCTCATAATTAAATATGGAGTCTATATGCGGGATATCTTTGTCTTATTCCGGACTCCATTTAAATTGGTGTAGCGAACCGATGCCATGTTTTGTCTTGCTAATCCAACATTTAATTTGCGGGGTATCTAAAAACAACTTGAACTGTCTCATTAATTGTCGGGGCCCTGGTTCCGCTTAATATTGCCTAATTGCACCGCCTCTATGCCATGTCATGCATCATATCTGCATCATGCCCGATCTTCTACCTTAGTATTAAATATTACATCCGGTGTTTCTTCTAGTGTTTGCTTCTTCGCGGATTAGGCCGATGAGTTGATGCGAGTATCGATAAGTTCTCCGGATATGATCCTTCGGCAGTGTTTTCCCAGGCGAGAATCTCTCCCTCTTCTACCTATTTTGCATTTATAGTCTTAATTTCCTCCTGTTGATCTATTGCTATCCGTGTCCCGATGCTTTAGTTTCCGTACACCAGTTATATCCCGTGTAGCCTCTATATTGCCTTGGACACCTCCTATTACCTGTGTTTGGTAGATAGTTGGCCTTGCGAGTCGTAGTTGCGTGCTCAGGTGCGATCTCGCGTTGTCAAGTACCATAGTTGTTGGAATGCTGGCAGATGTTTAATGGTGGAGATGATCATGACTTTAAATACCACTATTAAAATGCTAGATATAACTAATGCAGAGGCATCGGTGGGCAATATATGTTATTTGGTTCTTCCACGCTCACTTGTGTCCCGTAGGCCCCGAGTAGTTGATACCTGTTCCTTGACTATTCGCACTATCCACATCCGAGAGACCCTATGGGATCCCCCTGAGCCAGAGCTTGATTCATTTCTATTTCTTGGGGCCACAAAGTAGTTTGGGGCTTTACTACTATCATGTACTTATGCCATGCTTTACTGCTTTATTTAAGATTGTGCGTGGAGCACCTATACTGTTTTGGATCGCGCCACGTTTTCGCGCGATCGACAAGCCCAGACACACTTTCGGGTTCCCAGTCGTTTACAGCCGTCGTCGTAAACCTTGGGTCCGTTCTGGAGCCGGCCAACTTCGTTGCGGGTAGCTTAGTGGGGTGTCCCCTGAAATATTTTATGAATCCTGTGATCGCTTTGTCATGAAAGCCTCATTGGGTTTTGAGTTGGTTTTTCCGAGGTTGATCGAGTGTGTGTTGCTATTTGTGCACCCCTGCAGGGTAAAACTTTCTGAAAGCCATGTCCGCGGTTATGGACGACTTGGAGCATAGTATCTCGATTATAGACAAGCATAACTAAAGTAGTGCTATAAATTTGACTTAATATGTGACTAGTAATCAGATTCAACTACAACGGAATGGATATTAAAAATGCCAACCACTGGTGGATCTGTGGTGACCTGTGTCATACTATACCTGCCTAGTAAGTATTGCAACTCCAATGGAATGTGATAAAAGTGCCAATAACTGCTGGGTTTTGGGATTCCTCAGGACAATTATATTTGACTAGTAAATGTTCCAACTACAACGGAATGTTAACTAAAACTGCCCACTACTTATGCTATCAGGATGACTCATGCTATATATATCCGACTAGTAAATGTGGCAATTATAATTGAATGAGTAAAACTGCCAACTGTGTGAGTTCCTTGGTCTGACTTCCTCGTTTGGTCTCGAGGGGGAAATATCAGGATGGGTATGTTTGGTGTTAGTATTAGGTAGGATCCGAATAGGTCTTTCTTACCCCTCTCTAATAGCCGCCAGTGGTACCGAGTCTCTATAGGTTGTTTTGTGCCGATGCGCTGCCGCTTCAGCCCACCATACCTATGTAGGCGAGAGCCGCCGAATTCTAGCCTCGCCGTGTACTGGCCTTAGTACTGACACTCCTCGTTTTCCTTTGCCCTTTATCGGCACCCCTTTTGTTTTAGCAGGTTTGCGATCGACGTCGTTAGCAGGGTTACCCTTCCGGCTTGGCATGGGCAGGATTATGGACGCCATTGGTTATTCTTCAGGGCTCTTAGCCCCATTTGCATCTTGTCCGTAGTCGGACGCTCTATCGTTTTCAAGGTGATTTGGATCTTTGTATAGTATATATGTATTCTTGACTCATGGAGTCGTTGTTGTATATATATGTTCTGTGGGTCCCATCGAGGACTGTTGTGTAATGGTATTACTTCGTTTTCCACCCGCATGAAAGTGCCTGGTGGGCGTCCTTGAATCGTTTCTATGCGGGTTTGGCGGGAAGCGCTAAAACTTGCATAGGGCCGTTTCGAGGGTGTTATAGAGTGGTATCAGAGCCTAGCAGTTGCGATACCCCACAAGTCTAGTCTGTAGGATAACCTAGCTAACAGCCGAAGTAGAGTATCAAACTATTTTGCAAACGCGGTTGGATAGAGCTGATTAGGTCTGCTTTTACTCCTTACCCTCTACTGTTCTCCTCTTACCTATGCGTGTTTTGGCTCTGCTCTTATCTTTCTTTGAGTCCAGGAATTCTCGTGGTTGGGTTTCCGTAGTACCTTCAGGGTTTCGCTTCCTTCTTTGGTAGCGGTGTTTCTACATCCGGTCTTCGTGCTATCCCAGGAATCCTTCATCTGTTGGACTTCTCGTTGTTCCTTCTTAGTGCCTTTCGGCGTTTCCAAGACGACATCATCAGCTACGCCAAGATCCGATGCAGAGCCTGCATCCCTCCTTTGTTTCCGAACCTCGTTTGTCGAGATCTTCAGTCTAATTCCGAGAGTTGGTTGCATAATTCTCCTATTCATGTGTAGAGTAATGGTTTGGGTGCGCGATGGACTGATCCCCATCTGACTACTCTTATCATTCGCTCTTGTACATCAAATCGGAGAATCAAGCAATTTTACTCCGTCCCCGGAAGCTAGAGGTGGCTTTATTTGTTGATACCTCTACCTTCGCCCTTTGTTCCCGGAGTGTTCTCTCGACGATCCTGGACAACGACCTCTTGTTAGTGGTGTCGCGTGGATCTACACGAAGCACGAAGAATCTGATCGTCGATCTTCTTCCCCGTACCATGAGGCGGATCTCGAGAACCATTGTTAGTGGTGTCGAATTGTGGCATCCTGTAAAAAAACCACTACTAGAAAATCGCTGTGTTTTTGTGCATTTCATCATCATGACCGCATGCTCATGTCATCATGCCACATTGCATTTGAGCATCGTCATCATCATGCATATGGTTTGTCTAAAACTATTTTCTAAAAGCCTATATTTGTTTTCTAGATATTCCTCGTCTTTATTTCAAATTAAAAACCCTGGTCTTTTGTGGATATTTTATTTGTCTAAACTATTTTAAAAAAGAATTTTTCAAACTAAATAAAAATATAAACTATTTTTACCTAGGGAGGCCGCCACGGGCCAGGCCCAGCTGGCAGCAGCCTACTACCTAGAGAAAAACCCTAAAAACTAAAACTGAAACCCTACCCTATCCATCCGCCAGCCACCTACCCCCCTCCTCCCTCCTTGTTTTTTTTTGCCTGCCGCCAACTCCCGCGTCGCGACCGCCTCGTGCGTGTTTCCCAACCCACCTGGTTGCCGTGGCCTCCCTGCGCACGCTGCCCGACCCAGCTTGGCCCGCCTGGCCCCGCACGCACCCCACCGCGTGCACCACACCTCCTCTGCACCCCGCTCGCCACCTGCTTCCACCACCACACTCCCTGGCCCTGCCCCCTGTCACGTTACACAGCACGACACACGCGCGCCGTGCACGCACAGCATGCCCCCCCGATCGCCTCCACCTACCCCTGGCCCCACCACTCAACGCGCTCGCCCACGATCCCTACCCATCTCGTCTCGTTTCCCCACCTACCTCCTCGCGCCGCTCCCCTCGTTCCCCAGCAGCAACCGCCATCGCCACCTTCCTCCGCCCTCGATCCGGGCCGAGCCCCGCCAGTCCCTCCGTCCTCCCTCTGTCGCGGCACCAGCCCACCCCGGTAGCGCGACCTCGGCGGCCGCCAGCAAGCTCGGCGGCCACCGCCTCCTCCATGCGCGAGAGCGCCGCCACCTCGCGTCGCCTGCAACCCCGCCGCCGGACGCCCCTCTCCACCTCGTGCAGCACTACCTCGGCCCGCCGTCCTCGCCATCCCCGACTGTGGACGCGTCCCCTTTCGGCCCCGAGCTCCGTTTCACCACCGCCGACCTCCACCTTCCGCCTCACCGGGTCCCCGCTACGCTCCGGCCAGAGGCTCACCTCCGCCGCCCCTGCTTGATCCCCACCGCTAGAGCTCCTCTCTAACGTGGCCCCGCAGAGCCCCATGTCGGCCCGTACTCTGCGCTTGTGGGTCGCCTCGGCCGCTGCCTCTGCCTGCGACGACCCCCGCGCCGGCCTCGCCCCTGCTCCGGCCCGTCAACTGCCACTCGAGCCCAAGCCCTTCGCAGAGCCGCGACGGCAGCATGGCCACGCCCCCGTGTCCCTGGCCGCCTCGCGTCGACCCTGCCCTGGTTGTGCTCCTCCTTGTCTCCAGGACGCCGTGTGCCCCAGCTTCGGCCCTCCGTTTCCCCGCTGACCCTGTGCGGATGTTGTTCTTGCTGTATGCGCCTTTTGGCCATGTGCATGTCATGTTGATGCTCTTCAGCAGGAGTGTGTTCAGGTACCGGTGCTCATATGGTGAAGATAGTTCAGAATAAGGTGTGCTACTATGTTGTGGAAATGCTAGGTCTGAACCGAATAATGATCGACCCCCAAAGGTCGCCCGACATGTCCATAAGGTTGTCTTCCCGGAACGCTAAGCCCTACAACACGGAACACCGAGCTCTTCCCCCCGGAACCCGAAGACCGTTCCCCCGGACCGCCATGATCTCCATCCTAGATCTGAAGACGCCGAGACCCCGACCGGAAGATGCCCTGAACACCAAGATCTGCTTCCGAACGCTTTGACCAAGGCCGAACCAAGATCTCCACTGATGCGACAAGTTCTCCTTCCCGGCTGCGATGCCCGAGAACCCGGACACCAAGGTCACCGACACGGAACGCCAAGTTCTTCATCCCGAACGCCAAGACCGGCCCGATACGAGGACCCGACAAGATCTTCACGACGACAAGATCGACACCGACCAGGGCGAATCCGATGCGCCCCCCGACGCCTAACCAAGTCCTTCTTCCCGGAACGCCAAGCTCTCCTTCCGTTGTCCAAGACCGATCCCGCTAACCCTGTCGAACCCTAAGACCGGACCCCGAACCCCCCCCCCCCCCCGGAACCCAAGATCTTCCGAACCTAGATGTGTGACCCTAATAATATGACATTATCAACTATCGCATATTAAATTGTTCATGCATGCATACTTGTCTGTGGTTTGGGGGCATTATGCCGATTCACCTCATAATTAAATATGGAGTCTATATGCGGGATATCTTTGTCTTATTCCGGACTCCATTTAAATTGGTGTAGCGAACCGATGCCATGTTTTGTCTTGCTAATCCAACATTTAATTTGGGGGGGTATCTAAACAACTTGAACTGTCTCATTAATTGTCGGGACCCTGGTTCCGCTTAATATTGCCTAATTGCACCGCCTCTATGCCATGTCATGCATCATATCTGCATCATGCCCGATCTTCTGCCGTAGTATTAAATATTGCATCCGGTGTTTCTTCTAGTGTTTGCTTCTTCGCGGATTAGGCCGATGAGTTGATGCGAGTATCGACAAGTTCTCCGGATATGATCCTTCGGCAGTGTTTTCCCAGGCGAGCATCTCTCCCTCTTCTACCTATTTTGCATTTATAGTCTTTATTTACTCCTGTTGATCTATTGCTATCCGTGTCGCGATGCTTTAGTTTCCGTACACCAGTTATATCCCGTGTAGCCTCTATATTGCCTTGGACACCTCCTATTACCTGTGTTTGGTAGATAGCTAGCCTTGCGAGTCGTAGTTGCGTGCTCAGGTGCGATCTCGCGTTGTCAAGTACCATAGTTGTTGGAATGCTGGCAGATGTTTAATGGTGGAGATGATCATGACTTTAAATACCACTATTAAAATGCTAGATATAACTAATGCAGAGGCATCGGTGGACAATAGATGTTATTTGGTTCTTCCACGCTCACTTGTGTCCCGTAGGCCCCGAGTACTTGATACCTGTTCCTTGACTATTCGCACTATCCACATCCGGGAGACCCTATGGGATCCCCCTGAGCCAGAGCTTGATTCATTTCTATTTCTTGGGGCCACAAAGTAGTTTGGGGCTTTACTACTATCCTATACTTATGCCATGCTTTACTGCTTTATTTAAGATTGTGCGTGGAGCACCTGTACTGTTTTGGATCGCGCCACGTTTTCGCGCGATCGACAAGCCCAGACACACTTTCGGGTTCCCAGTTGTTTACAGCCGTCGTCGCAAACCCTGGGTCCGTTCTGGAGCCGGCCAACTTCGTTGCGGGTAGCTTAGTGGGGTTTCCCCCTGAAATATTTTATGAATCCTGTGATCGCTTTGTCGTGAAAGCCTCGTTGGGTTTTGGGTTGGTTTTTCCGAGGTTGATCGAGTGTGTGTTGCTATTTGTGCACCCCTGCAGGGTAAATCTTTCTAAAAGCCATGTCCGCGGTTATGGGCGATTTGGAGCACAGTATCTCGATCATAGACAAGCATAACTAAAGTAGTGCTATAAATTTGACTTAATATGTGACTAGTAATCAGATTCAACTACAACGGAATGGATATTAAAAATGCCAACCACTGGTGGATCTGTGGTGACCTGTGTCATACTATACCTGCCTAGTAAGTATTGCAACTCCAATGGAATGTGATAAAAGTGCCAATAACTGCTGGGTTTTGGGATTCCTCAGGACAATTATATCTGACTAGTAAATGTTCCAACTACAACAGAATGTTAACTAAAACTGCCCACTATTTATGCTATCAGGATGACTCATGCTATATAAATCCGACTAGTAAATGCTGCAACTATAATGGAATGAGTAAAACTGCCAACTGTGTGAGTTCCTTGTTCCGACTTCCTCGTTTGGTCTCGAGGGGGAAATACCAGGATGGATATGTTTGGTGTTAGTATCAGGTAGGATCCGAGTAGGTCTTTCTTACGCCTCTCTAATAGCCACCAGTGGTACCGAGTCTCTATAGGTTGTTGAGTGCCGTTGCGCTGCCGCTTCAGCCCACCATACCTATGTAGGTGAGAGCCGCCGAATTCTAGCCTCGCCGTGTACTGGCCTCAGTACTGACGCTCCTCTTTTTCCTTTGCCCTTTGTCGGCACCCCTTCTGTTTTAGCAGGTTTGCGATCGACGTCGTTAGCAGGGTTACACTTCCGGCTTGGCCTGGGCAGGGTTATGGACGCCATTGGTTATTCTTGAGGGCTCTTAGCCCCATTTGCATCTTGTCCGTAGTTGGACGCTATATCGTTTTCAAGGTGATTTGGATCTTTGTATAGTATATCTGTATTCTTGACTCATGGAGTCGTTGTTGTATATATATGTTCTGTGGGTCCTATCGAGGACTGTTGTGTAATGGTATTACTTCGTTTTCCACCCGCACGAAAGTGCCTGGTGGACGTCCTTGAATCGTTTCTATGCGGGTTTGGCGGAAAGCGCTAAAACTTGCATAGGGCCGATTCGAGGGTGTTACAATTAGGCAGTGTCCACCGTGAACATCTTTCCTCCTCTTCTAGAGGAAGCCGCGAATGATTTTATCGATGGCGATTATGGTCTCTATGGGGATGTCAAGGGACATCATAGTGAAGATCGGTATGGCTGACAGCGTCGTCTTTACCAGCTCACCCTTGGTCTTCGACTTTGACTATCATAAGGTGGAAGATCTCCATAATCAGGATAAAGAGCTGCGAGGAGAGCGGGTCGCCTTGCCTCAACCCCCGCCTGTTGGCCACCCTCGCCCATGGGCTGCTATTCATCAGGATATGCGTGGAAGTGGTGGATAAGAGCTCACAGATGCATGCAAGGAGGTGTTCTTAGTCCACCATATCAAATGCTTTGGTGATATCCAGCTTAAGGAGCACATCTGGGTCTTGTTTGTGTACAGTTTGTGGGTTGTTCCTTGCACCATCATAAAGTTGCTACTCCCTCCGGTCCGATTTATTAGGCACGTACGTAGTTTAAGAACAAGTTTGATCATTAATTTTGGTTAACAAATTTTACATAATATGTCACAAAAATTATATCATTGGATTCATCTTCAAAATTACTTTCCAATAGTATATTTTTTAGGACATATGTTACATATTTTATTGGTCAAAATTAATGATTAAACTTGTTCTTCAACTACGTGCGTGCCTAATAAACTGGACCGGAGGGAGTAGCGTTTAAGTTTAGTTTTAGATTTATTTAAGTTTACCCTAGCTTTTGGTTGGTCCGCTAGTGCTTAGCTGTGCAATTCAACACGAAATGAACTCGAGTCAGCAGTCAACAAAACGAACTCTTGCCACCCGCTAGCAAGCTGGAACCTTGTAGATTAAGGCCGATATGCAACAAAGTCTTGTGACCCCATGTTTTTGTTCCAGCCAACCTGAACAAGACGCGTGCGCATCCATCCAAACGCGCACAACACGTAGGGCGGCGAAAAGAAACCATTTTGTAGAGGCTCCTGACCTGGCGAAAAGCTTTGGGACAGCTAGCGTTACAAGTAGTGATGCTGTTCGTGGTTATTAATTATGCCATAGATTAGCACAGGTAGCGTCATTTTTAATAAATGGAATATTCGTTTGGCTGAGTTTTTTTTCAACGATTAACTGTGCCGACACGGGAGAATTGAGGCAATCCATCGAGAACCCATCTAGGTTTCCGCTCCCTTCGCCCATGATGGCGTCGGTCCGGTTCGCCTCCGGCGGCCCTTGGGACTTGGATGGGCGGCGGACCACGGCCCCTCGCCGGTGGAGGGTTTCCTTTTTTTCTTTTAATTTTTTGGTATCTTCTTGGTGCAGCGGCGGTGACATCCTACAGTCAAAATAAGATCCTCTCATCCTATCCTCGCATAGGTGGTGCGTCTAGTGCTGACGGAGCCGCATGCCGCTATATGTCTGACGGATCTTCTGGGATCCGGTCGATTTTCATGTTTGTTGGTTTAGTCACAGGTCAGCTTTGGATCACATTTGTCATCAATGATGATGGTTGTTTCTCTGGTGCGTTTGATCTTTTGGGACCTCCGCCTCGAAACAGCCTTTCGCCCCGCTTTATAAATTAAGCCACAATGGCCGAACCGATACAAGTTGATGGGGAGATCCTCTTACAAAGCAGATCAACATAGACAAAGGAAAAACACGGTGACCTAAGCTTGCCACCGAAGACACCAAAACATGACCGAGTAGAACTAGATCTACGTGATGACGCTCCCAAGAGGGTAACGACGCACCACGCCGCCGTCGTCGAGATCGTGACGGTCAAGGGTTTTCACCCGGAGTCCTAGCGTGCAGAAGGTAGCAACAATGACGCCCACGAGAGGCTTACGACGCCCACAGGCATCGGGGCCGTTGGCGCCGAAGCGCTGAGCGTTCGCCCAAAAAAATCTTCGCACCACTCCTACTCTCATGCCGCTCGTAAATCCCGACGACTTTCTGTCTGTCTACCACAACAAGCTATATTACGGCAAGGTTTTCCGCTGCGGTGATGGAGGGGTGAGGACGACGGTGCGCCTTTCGCTCGTGCTAGTGTCAGTAGTCGTGCTTATTGGTCTAAAGACCTATTTGTAAATTTTCTTACTTTTAATGTTCTTTGTACTGCTTTTGATGATTATCAATAAATCATTGGAATTTAAAATATATTGTGCGGACGATGTGAGTGACAAACCTTAGCTCCTCCCCCTCCCATGCATCGTCCCCGCATGAGCAGGGGAAAACCCTAGATCCCTCTCCTCTAGCCCCCCTTCCCACCCATTCTGGCCATCGCCGGCATGAGCCATCGGGAAAAGCCCGCACGGTGCCGACGGTAGGGGGATTTCTTCTACCCGGCGTGGTGGGGTCGGCGGGCTGCACCAGGGGTGGCTTTGCGCAGTGGAGGTGGCCACAAGTGGTTGTGCTTGCGGTGGATCCGGGCGGTTTAGTGGCGGTTGTCCGGGCGCGTCCCTATAGGTGCTCTAGTTTGTCAAGGTCACCCGGCGGGCGGGGTAGCTCTCTGGGAGGCGCTGCGGCAGCTCGCGGTGCTGTCCCGAGATGGTCTCTCCTGGCGTGGCGCACCAAGTCGGGCGTGATCTTGGCCAACCGCGGGCCTGTGGGTCTATGGAGGCCGGACGGAAAGGGGCGAAGGTGCCGCCCATGGAGTGTGTTATTGCTGGCCATGGCAAGGTGGTGAGGTTGAGGCGGCGCGGGCGAGCTGCGGGGTTGCGGTGGCGGCGGCGGCTTTCTTGCTACAACGCGGCAATAGGGACTTCACGGGCCCCTGAGGGGGCCTGGCCGGGCCTGAGGGACCGGTGAGTCCTTGTTACTGCATCCGTTCGACAACTGCCTTTGGCGGTGGAGGATGGTATCCTTCGGCAGGTGATTATGTGATCGCCCTTCGGTTTCAATCGTGCCTATCCTCCCCACCTTGCAGGGCGACGCGATGAGTTTCACCACGCTGGTCCAAGTCCGTGGATGCCGGGGCGACGGCCTCGGAGGTTCAACTGCACGGGGGTCATCGCGGCAGGACGACGTTGCGGTGGTGATGGGCCATTTCCTTGGTCCATGGGGGTAGCAAGTAGTGGTCGTTGGGGTCTCCTGGTGCTGACATCACCTAAATCTTGTATGAGATGCTCGGCTCGAGGCTTGCCAGTGGTCCGAGGTATCAAGTTCGGGGAGGGGTTTTTTCGAGCGAAAGCCCAGCGCTTTGCCACCAACGGCGGCGACGCATGCGGATGCATGACCCTCTTGGGAGCGTCGTTGTGGCTACTCACTCCGTATTACGGCTCCGGTGAAAATCCTAGACCTTGTGGTCTTGATGACGGCGGCACTTTAGTGTGTCGTTACCTTCTTGGAGACGTTATCCTGGAGACCTGGTTTTCTTGATCGCGACCACGGCTTCGGTAGCAAACTCGGTGCTTCTTAGTTTTTTCTTGTTTATCTCTGATCTGCTTAAGTTTAGCCGTTGATTATTTATAAAGCAGGGTGAAATGCTGACTGGAGGAGTGACCTTACGCGGTTTCTCCGACCACTCCGCCCAGCGGAGATGTCCAACTGGACAGTAGCAAGTCTCCGAAGCAGAACAGCTTGTTGACAGACAAGTGAGACGAAACGGACTGTCAGTCTTGTGGTTATCGATCGAGCGTGAGGTCTTGTGCGTGTTGTCCAAGGGAAAAATTACATTTTGGGTCTGGACCGCAACGACTCGGATCGGATAGGCGCGCCGGTCGGAATATACCCGTTCCTGCCGTGCCATGTCCGCGGCCGCAACGCGAACGCGACGCGGGCGCCGGAGTCGTACATTCAAACACAACCGGTTCAACGGTCAACATTCAAACCCCTCCGACCAAAGGAACAAAACAATCCTTCTCTTCCACTCACGTTTGCAAGTCTCCTCCCTCCAAACCATACCCCGCTAGCTGCCTGCCAATCCGGCCTCCACAACCTATATATCCCTCCCCTCCACCGCACCACCTCCCTCACGTTCCAACCGCAAAGACTTCAACTCCATCGATACCCCGTCAAAGTTTCCGGCCACCGCCGCAAGGTGCGACTCACGGACTCACCACAGGAGCTCACACGCCTTTTCAATAACCATTAGCAGCAGTTAGAACGACCATGGTTCTACCCATGTCGAGGACGACGAGGCTGGTGCCGGAGCTACCGCTCCTGCGGCGAGGGAGGCGGCAGGTGGCAGCGGCCGACGACTCGGAGCCGGCGGTGCCGGCGCACTTCCTCTGCCCGATCTCGCTGGAGCTCATGAAGGACCCGGTCACGGCGCCCACGGGGATCACCTACGACCGGGAGAGCGTCGAGGGGTGGCTGGCGCGCGGCCGCGGCACCTGCCCGGTCACCGGCGCGCCCGTGCGCCTCGGCGACCTCGTCCCCAACCACGCCACGCGCCGCATGATCCAGGACTGGTGCGTCGCCAACCAGGCCGAGCGGGTGCCCACGCCCAAGGTGCCCGTCGCCGACGCCGACGCGGCCGAGGTGCTCGCGGCCGTGTCCGCCGCGGCCAGGCGCGGCGACGCGGCGGCGTGCGGGGAGGTGGCGGCCAAGGCCAGGGCCCTCGGGAAGGAGAGCGACCGCAACCGCCGCTGCCTCGCGGCGGCCGGCGCCGCGCAGAGGCTCTCTTCCGCGTTCCGGGACCTCGCAGGCGAGCCCGTCGATGGCGCCGGAGCCGCCGTATCCGGCGCGCTGGGGAAGATCCTGGCCTCCCTGACCGTCTTCTTCCCGCTCGACGACGAGTCGCGCCGCTGCATTGCCTCCCCGGCATCCCTCAAGACCCTCGTCTCGGTGCTCTCCCACGGCGACCTCGCCGCGCGGGCCAGCGCCGCCGTCGTCCTCCGCGAGCTCGCCTCCTCCGCCGACAGACCCACCGTCGAGACCATCTCGAGGACGCCCGGCGCCTGCGAGGCCCTCCTTACCCTCGTCAGGAGCCCCGTCTCCCCGCAGGCCACCAAGGCGGCGCTCGTCACGGCCTACTACCTCGCCACCGCCTCGGACCGCGCGGCGGCCCGCCTCGCCTCCCTCGGCGCCGTGCCCGTCTTCGCCGAGCTCCTCGTGGACGCCGACAAGGGCACCAGCGAGAAGGCCCTGGCGGTGCTCGACGGCGTCCTCTGCGCCGACGCCGGCCTCGACTCCGCGCGCGCGCACGCGCTCGTCGTGCCGGTCCTGGTCAAGAAGATGTTCCGCGTCTCCGACATGGCCACGGAGTTCGCCGTCTCCGCGCTCTGGCGCCTCTGCCGCGCCGGGGAGGCGTGCCGCGCCGACGCGCTGCGCGTGGGCGCCTTCCAGAAGCTGCTGCTGCTGCTCCAGGTCGGGTGCGGCGGCGTCACCAAGGACCGGGCCAGCGAGCTGCTCAAGCTGCTCAATGGATCCAGGGGCACCGTCGAGTGCATCGAGACGGCCGACTTCAAGGGGCTCAAGAGGCCATTCTGATTCCATTTTTTTCGTAGATCGATTTGGAAATTAGATTTAGATGTGTGAATAAAACATAATACTACAAAGGATGGTTAGATTTTTTTTTCTTTAAACATACAGAAACATGAACACACAGGGGAATTAACAGGTCATTTTTTCCATAGTACAATATATTTCCTGGCGCAAATTTCATACTACTTGTATTACCTTTTTTTTCCCATGTTATTTGTTGTATGTATTTATGATTTTAATCTGAACTGAATACCACAGAAGTGGATCAGGAGTCGGGAAAATTGAAGCCAACAAATAAAAATAACATACCGATAAATTTCGGCATTATATCTCACGCCATCCTATCGATCCTTTGATTTTTTATTATTTATAAGAAACGAAACCGTGGATATCGTTTCGTTATTGTCGTTGTAGGACGTTCAGACTTGAGACTGCTATATCATGCTGTAGCTGTACCAACTGTCCTCTGATTATGAGAGGCGTGTTTCACGTTTAATTCCTGAACCAAAACAAACCAAAGCACAATATGACGATCTCAACATCTTCAGTTTGACCGCCTGTTCTGCTCGCTTTGCATTTATACGGAGTACTCGTACTAAACAAAACGGAAGTGCCAACATTTCCGTTGGTTCCACAGACGTATAAGTAGGGACACCATTTGCGACCGGCCGGGTACGCCGACGAGCCGTGACGGCACTGGGCAGGCTGACTCAACCAAGTCGTCTCATCGATCACCGTTTGTCGTCGGCAACATTCTACTCCTTGCTTGGTCGTCAATCGTCATCACGGATCCGGCAACGCCAGTCCGATCTCTGCTACGTGTTCAACGCCTAACAAGCCGTTCACCTCTGAGCTCATCTGCCTAAAGGGACCACCAGACCTGGTCGACGCCCGTGCGAGTGCGATACCCGTGGACGCATGGAGAGGCAAGCTGCATGTACCGGCACCGATCTCCCTTTTCCGCTTGGTCGGTAGGGTTACACAAGCAGGATTCCCCATATTCCATAAAACACGTAGATTAGTACAAATTGTATTAAATGTCTCCATTCTCATTTAACACTACGTCCAGATAAATCCCATCCGTACAGAAATAACTTATTTTTCCAACTGACCCCCCACTGAGACCGAGTTTCATTATCATCAGATAACGAAACACACGAACAACATCCAAGTGCCATACAAGAAAGACAAGAGGTTCTTGAGTGTCGCCCTATTAGGTAACGCTCGAAAGGAAGAAAAGCTAGGAGTTCACAGAAGACAAGTTCAAAGTTACGGCACACACACAGAAGAAAAAAAACATAGGATTGACTGGCATCAGGCCGTCAAGCTACATCTCAAAAGGAGGAAGACTAAAACTGATGGCAGGGCGACCCAGAAGCCAAACCCCTGCGGCAACAACTTCATGATCTTCAGGAATCAGTACCAACATCAGCACCAGGTCCTTGGATACGAAGGTTAACCGACACACGTCTTCCTAACACATGATCACCAATCACCACACCTAGTAAAGCATCAACTCCACTTCGAAGAACGTTTTGATCAGGGGGACAGTGAAGACCTGCCCAATGTTTCATAAACAAAAAAACGTAACTAATTAGTTCCATTGGAGATGAGATCAACTTACCATCAAAACAAGCTTTGTTGCGGGTTTTCCATATTGCCTAGTAAAATAGCAGTAACGCCAACAATATCGACATTCCTGCTGGCAGGGAAATGTTGTGGGAACCATCAGAAAAACCGAGAGAAGGATGAAGGCCTATCCCTAGCACCAACAGATTGAGCCACACAACTCCAAATAAATTTTGCTGCAGAACATTGAAATAAAAGATGTGAATGGATTCCTCCTCATCACAAAACTGACATTTAGTATTGCCCACCCATTTTATTTTTGATAATGTTAGCCTTGGTTGATATGGCATTGTGCCAGATAAGCCACAGCCAGATCTTGATCTTCAAGGGAATTTTTGCTTTCCACAAGTACCTAAAAGATCTGTCAATCCCATTACTGTAAAGCTTCTGATACATGGACTTGACAGAGAAAATCCTATTTTTTGTCCATTTCCATACTGGTATGTCCTCATCATCATCCAAAGCCATCAGAACAGTCAAATATTGCAAAGCTCTCATATGTGACTACAGTTCAGTAGACAACCATCTCCTAAAGGACAATCTCCAACCATTGGTTGCTACTTGAGAAACTGTCGAACTTTGTTCATTACAGATCTCAAACAAATCAAGAATTTTTCTTTCAAAGGTACTAAGCCACACCAGGAATCCCCCAGAAATAAGTCCTCTGGCCATTCCCAACTTGCATTTTTATCCCACATAGGTACACCTCTTTAACATGACGTATATCAGACCACAAGGCTGAATCGGATGGCTTGTTTTTAGATGATACATCCCATCAGATTTCTAATACTTTTCTCTCATAAAATCCTGCCAGGGGCCCTTGTGCTTTTCTAGCTTCCACCACCATTTAGCCATCAAAGCAACATTAAATCTGGTAAGATCTTTGAGACACAAACCACCATTAGATCTAGGTTTACGGACAATCTTCCACTTAACAAGGTGATATATTCTCTTCATTGCATTGCAAGCCCACTGGAAGGATCTGATGGGTTTCTCCATTTGAACCACATTAGTTTTATGCTGCAGCCTCAAAGTCATCTGATACAATCTAGTGCTGGAAATACATGCATCAATTTTTGTGACTCTGCCACCAATAAACATTGTACCACCAATCCCGCCCCCATTTCTGTTGAATTCTTTCACCCAGGAAAGCCATCTCAGCCATAGTGATTCTTCTAGCACAAACAGGTGTCCCTCGGTATTTGATTGGCCATCTACCAGGATGGCAGTTAACTAGCTCAGCATATTCCTTCACCTTCTCCAGATCATCTAAAATCATCATCACCTCACTTTTCTGAAAATTTATTTTAAGCCCTCACATCATCTCAAACAAGTACAACAAGATCTTGATATTTCTAGCACCCTCCATATTATCTTGATGAATAGGATAGTATCATCAGCATACTGTAAAATGGCAATCCCCCTAGGTATGATGTGATCCACTAAACCTTCAAACAAACCACTTTGCAGACCGAAGTTAATCATATTTGAGAGACTATTAACAACAAGATTAAAGAGATATGGAGCAAAAGGATCCCCCTATATTACACCTTTGTGACTTCCAAAATAAGGACCCACCTGATCATTGACCTTGACACTCAGTGTTCCACGAGTGACAGACTTCTTTATCCAAATCATACTCTTCTCACTGAAGCCTTTCTGCTTACAAGCAAGTGAAAAGGAAAACCCAGTTTATTTTATCACAGGCTTTCTCAAAAACAATCTTCAACATAACCCCTGCTGTTTTCTGACCTTGGTTTCTCTAAGAATCTCATGAAATAGCATAACCCCATCAGTTATGTATCTATCTTTTATGAAAGCAGTCTAACAAGGATGAATAATCTTGTGCATAACTGTTTCAGTTCTGATAGTTATTGTTTTGGTAATAATCTTAAAGAGCACCTATAACAGACAAATGGGCCTAAATTGTTTAATGGAATCAACATCTTCACCTTTAGGTATTAAGTTGATCACATCATAATTAATCCTGCTTAAATCAAACTTATGGCTATGAAATTCAGAAAATATGCTAACAATGTCATGTTTAATGATTTCCCAACTGGCTTGGTAGAATTCAATAGGAGTCCCATCAGGACCAGCAGACTTATTTTTATCCATTTGGAAGATCACATCTCTAATATCTTCCTCTCTGAAGTCCCTGTCCATCATCAATCTATCATGATCTGAAAGTTTCTCATTATCATTCCAAACCTCATCTCTTAACTTTATATAAGAATTCTACTCTTGGTCAAAGAGAGTTTTAGAGAACTCCCTAGCATGAGCAAGAAAATCCTGATCCTTTGAATGATATTGTCACCATCCTTGAAAGTGAAACTAATTTTTTCCTCCTTTTGTCGTTTGCCACTCTGTGAAAGAAGTTGGTGTTGTTGTCACCTATAACAGACAGTTCTCATTTGATCATTTCTGCCAAAAGGTCTCCTCATCCTCATAATTTTGAAGCACAATTATGAGGATCTCTTCTCTAGATAGCACAGTTGTATCTAGATAGCACAATTGTCTCTTCAATGTCCTCTAAATCAGATAGTTCTTGAGTGAGTACCATTTTTTCTTGATATCATCACCTCTTAGGTTAGCACCCCAACCTTTTAAATCCTTCTTAACTTTCTTCAGTTTAGTTAAAACCAAATCAAGCTTGTTAGTAACCCTAACAGGCTGAGCCCAAATCCTAGATACTCTCAAAATGAAAGCATCTTCTCTAAGCCATCTTTTCTCAAATATGAAGTTTTAAGTTCTGTGTTCCCTACCTTCCATGGTGTCCAAAATAACTGGAGAATGATCTGACACATCTCTAGTCATCTTGTTAATAGTTGTAAGAGGAAACATAGCCTCCCAATGACTACTCATCATAAAATGATCCAATTTCTCCAGGGTGGGGATTGCTTGTTTATTAGACCAAGTAAACTGACCACTAGTCATAGAAAGCTCCCTTAGCTCATAAGTATTAATGATATAATTAAACATATCATTCCACTTGTTAGGTCTGAGATTTTTTTCTTATTAGAAGGGAATCTGAGAAGATTGAAATATCCTCCAATCAGGAGAGGCAAGGTTTGATCACTACACACATTTCCCAACTCGGTTGAAAAATTCTCCTTATCTTCCTCCTACGCAGCACCATAAACAATCACCAGATTCCACTTTAGATTAATCTTCAAATCCATGAGTAACCTTAATAAAAAATTGTTGACAACAGTATCTCCCTGATGGCTCAAAATATATTCGAGCTTGTTGGGGAACCCCAAGAGGAAGGTATGATGAGCACAACAACACGTTTTCCCTCAGTTATGAAACCAAGGTTATCAAACCAGTAGGAGCAAGGAAACACCTCCAAGGTGTTGTTTCCAACATGGAATCCTGCACAACACAACCACAGAACTTTGACCCAACATACAATGAGGTTGTTAATCTCACCGGTTTTGCTGAAAACAAAGGATTAAAGGTATTGTGTGGAAGATAGTAATTGCTTGTAGAAAGTAAACAGAAAATAGTAAATAGATTATATATTGATGGTAAAAGAATGGACCGGGATCTATAGTTCACTAGAGGTGATTCTCCTTAAGATAGATGACATGTTGGGTGAACAAATTACAGCAGGGCAATTGACAAACATCGAGAAAGCATACATGCATATACTAATCATCTTGAGTCCTATGAGATTTGATTGGGTATTACAACATTATACATAGACTGTAATCCAACTGCATCTATGACTAATAATCGACCTTCAGGTTATCATCTGAACCCCCTCTAGTATTAAGTTGCAAGCAACAGATAATTGCATTAAGCAAAGTGTGTAAAGTAAATAATACGATTGTTCTATGAACAATATTGTTGTTTTCTCCCTAGTAGAAATAACACATCTGGTACCTTAGAGATTTTTGTCACTTCCCTAGATTCCTAGAGGCATGAACCCACTATCGAGCATAAATACTCCCTCTTGGAGTTGCTAGCATCTACTCGGCCAAGATAGCTACTAACAACGGAAAGCATGCAAGATCCCAAATAACATAGAATCAATAATCAATCTGAAATAGCATCTCAGTATCCATCGGATCCCCACAAACACAACATGTATGATTACAAATAGATGATCTTGATCATGAACAGAGCTCACAAGCTCTAAACATGGTAGCACAAAGGAGAAGAACCAACTGATGGCCCAAAATATCGAGCTCGTTGGGGAACCCCAAGAGGAAGGTATGATGAGCATAGCAGTAAGTTTTCCCTCAGTTATGAAACCAAGGTTATCAATCCAGTAGGAGCAAGGAAACACCTCCAAGGTGTTGCTAGCTGGACTTTGGCAGGGCGCACTACTGGCGCCAGCAGCAACGTGGAAACCTGCACAACACAACCATAGAACTTTGCCCCCAACTTATAGTGAGGTTGTCAATCTCACCGGTTTTGCTGAAAACAAAGGATTAAAGGTATTGTGTGGAAGAAAGTAATAGTTTGCAGAAAGTAAATAGAAAGTAGTAAACACTTGTAGATTGATGATAAAAGAAAGGACCGAGCTCCATAGTTCACTAGTGGTGGCTCTCCTTAAGATAGATGACATGTTGGGTGAACAAATTACAGCGGGGCAATTGACAAACATCGAGAAAGCAATCCTGCATATACTACTCATCTTGACTCCTTGATACATTGCAAATGTATCTATAATTTTTGATGTTCCATGTTTGGTTTTATCCACTTTCTTGTGTTTTTTTCCAACTTTGGAGTACTTTTCATATGATTTCTTGGACTAACCTATTAACAAGAGCCACAGTGCCAGTTGCCTGTTTTCTGCTATTTTTGGTTCCAGGAAAGTCGGAAAATGAATATTCTCGGAATTGGACGGGACAAAAGCCAAAGTGCCTATTTTTCCGGAAGTCATCAAGTGCCAGAATACGAGACGGAGAGAGGCCAGAGGGCCACCACACCACCTGGCCACGCAGCCAGGCCTGGCTCGCACAAGGGGGTGGTGTGGCCGCTCTCGGCACCCCCTCGACCTCTCCTTCCGCCTATATATTGCTCTCGGGATGAAAACCCTAAGTACCCGATCAAAAAATCCACGAAAGAGTCTGTAGCCGCCGTCATCTCCATCCCTAGATCAAGAGGGATCTGAAGCTCTTCCCGGCACCCTGCCGGAGAGGGGAATTCACCCTGGAGGCCTTCTTCATCACCATGCAAGCCTCCGGTGTGATGCGTGAGTAGTTCATCCTTGGACTACGGATCTATGTAGTAGCTAGATGGCTGGTTCTCCTCCTTTGTGCTTTCATGTCCAGATCTTGTGAGCTCCGTTCATGATCAAGATTATCTATTTGTAATTCTACATGTTGTGTTTGCGGGGATCCGATGGATATTGAGATGCTATTTCAGATTGATTATTGATTCTATCATGTCTTTGTTATTGGTGATCTTGCATGCTTTCCGTTGTTAGTAGCTATCTTGGCCAAGTAGATGCTAGCAACTCCAAGAGTTAGTATTTATGCTCGATAGTGGGTTCATGCCTCTAGTAATCTGGGGAAGTGACAGAAATCTCTAAGGTACTAGATGTGCTATTGCTACTAGGGAGAAAACAACAATCCTTTGTTCATAGAACAATCATATTGTTTACTTTACACGCAGTTCGTAAAGCAATAATCTGTTGCTTACAACTTAATACTGGAGGGGGTTTGGATGATAACCTGAAGGTGGATTATTAGTCATAAATGCAGGTGGATGGCGGTCTATGTATAATGTTGTAATGCCAATCAAGTCTCAAGGGAGTCAAGATGATTAGTATCTGCATGTATTGCTTTCTCGGTGTTTGTCAATTGCCCCGCTGTAATTTGTTCACCCAGCATGTTATCTATCTTAAGGAGAGCCACGTCTAGTGAACTATGGATCCCGGTCCTTTTCTTTTACATACAATCTACAACTGTTTACTGCTTTGTGTTTACTTTCTGCAAACTTTTACTTCTTTCCATTCGATACGTCTAATCCTTTGTTTTCCGCAAAACACGGTGAGATTGACAACCTCATCGCAAGTTGGGGACAAATTTCTATGGTTGTGTTGTGCAGGTCTCCACGTGCTACTAGCACCGGTAGTGCGCCCTGCCAAAGCTCAACTAGTAACACCTTTGGGGTGTTTCCTTGCTCCTACTGGTTCGATTAAACTTTGGTTTCATAACTGAGGGAAACTTGCTGATGTGCTCATCATACCTTCCTCTTGGGGTTCCCAACGAGCTCTACATCAACACCGCACCAACACTTTTCTGGGCGCCGTGCATTGAGCCATCAAGCGATTTTCTGGCGCCGTTGCCAGGGAGTCAAGGACATCTTCACAAGGGGAGTCCCTCATAACCAATCTCTTTACTTTGTTGTTTTTATTTTGCTTAGTTTCTTTTTGCTTTGTTTGCTTGTTTTGTTATTCAAAAACACAAAAAAATTAGTTCTACTAGTTTGCTTTCTTATAAAAAACACAACAAAAATTAAGTCTCATATAGTTGTTGGTCTATTATTGCCTTGCTTTGTCATGCTTCCTATCAATGGTTGGTTTCTTTGAAACTGAATCTTATTGGCATGGTGGGTTCACGGAACAACAAAAATATTATTATAAGGAACACTGCTTGTCACAAAAAGGGAAACACTTATGGGAACAAATTGAAAAATTGAATACCATTGCTAGAAACGTGTGCTCTACTTACAATGTTACTTATTGCTTTGATAAATCTTGTTTCTGTAGGAGGTATAAACACCTCCCTTTTCAATGTGAGTATAATGATAATGTTACCATATCTTCTTATGTTAAAGGAAATTATGACTTTTATGCTGTGGAACAAATTGAATAATTTATTGCTTGGAAGGGTGCATTCGAACTAGCTTATTTGCTTGAAAATACTGATGATGCACCTTATAAATATGAGGTTTATGATATACTTCAATTTTTCTTTGATAATTACAAGGAAGAAAATGGCTATATTCTTGAATATCTTAATAGATGCTCTCCAACTATGGAAGAGACTAATGCCTTGCAGGAGTCTATGAAAGAAGAAATTGCTGAAACTGGAAGCTCATTGGATGAAAAAGAGGAGGAGAGTGATGATCAAGGGGAGGAAGAATGGATCTACCCATCCTACCTTCTAATGAAAGTAACTCTTTATCCCTTACATTATTTGATTGTCCCCCATGCTTACCAAAGGAGGACGAATGTCATGTTCCTGAGGATTCTTTTGAAAATGTTTATAATAAAGCTCTAGGTTTGTAGATCATGAAAAGCATGCTTTATTTGATAGCTATATTGTTGAGTTTATTCATGAGGCTACTGAAAATTATTATGAGAGAGGAAAATATGGTTGTAGAAGTTTTCATGGTATTGAAACACCTCTCTATGTGCAGAAAGTTTTGAAGTTATTCTCGTTTTATCTTCCTATGCATGTCACTTTGTTCTTTGTGAATTTATTTGCATACGAGATTCCTATGCATAGGAAGTGGGTTAGACTTAAATGTGTTTTGAATTTGCTTCTTGATGCTCTCTTTTACTTCAATTCATATTTTTTATGTGAGCATCTTCTCAAACTATCATGCCCAACTTAAAGGCGTTAAAGAAAGTACTTATTGGGAGATAACCCAAAAGTTTTAGATGAGTCTTGGAAGTTATTACCTCTGTAATAACCTATCCTTATCCTTTTTATTTGCTTTTTGTGCCAAGAGTAACCTCTAATGAGAGAGAAATAATGATTGGGAAAGTTGCTGTCCCGAAACAGATTTCTGTGCTTTATCGTAAAAATTCGTGAGAGAGCTATGTATGTCGGATTTAGCTGTAATTGTTTGTGCTTCTTCCCCAGGTTTTTATCTAACTTTCGTTAGTTCAACACTTTTTGATTTGATCAACAGAAGATCTTCCAAAAAATTCGTATTTACCTGCTGGTCTGTTTTGACAGATTTCTGCCATTTTCTGCATTTGCTTCTTGTGGGTTCCTTTTTGAGTTCTTTTGGAGAATTGAGCTTTTTGAGGGAAGTGATACAGTAGCTAGTGTTCTAATGGAAGTTTATTTGGTGTTAGAACTAAACCTTAAGACTTATTTATCTTGAGTGCACTAATGTTGCTAATAAAGATTGTGTGAAGTTTTGTATGAAGGAAAAAATTTAGGTGTATGGAAGGAATGAGTAATAAGATGAAGAATAGACTAAAGCTTAAGCTTGGGGATGCCACGCATGTCACACCAAGAAATATCCAAGAAGTAAAAGCGTCAAAGCTTGGGGATGCCCAAGGCATCCCCATCTTCATAAATAAAAATCCCAGGTTTCTTCCAAACACTTCATTTTTATTGTTTCATGCACAGTTGTGTTTTTCTTGGAGCGTCTTCTTTTTCGTTTTCCTTTTGGTTTTTAGTTTGCTTGGTTTGCTTAGTTTTCTAAATAAATTGATTGGACCCCCTCTTTCATACATTGCTTTGTAAATAGTTTGGTTTGGTTTGGAAAAGAGTAGGAAAGTTCATGCTTATTTGGTAAAAAGAGCTCGTTTTTTACTGTGGCCTATGCTTTGTCATGCCATGCTTGATATTGTTTTGGCTGTGTGCTTAGTATTTTTTTCTGTAGCATGATTTGTTATAAACAATTGAGATTGCTTAATGTGCCTTGGATTAATCATGCGTTGTTTTAGCATATTAAAACATAGTATAGTGGTATTCTCCTTTGATGCTTTATTTGGGTTGACTTGGCACATGCTCACACCATGTTATGACTATCTCAAGTCACCATAGCCTTTATGATCCTTTAGTTTTCAACTTGTAGTATCACTTTTTGCTTTGATCAATGATGTTTTGTTATGAGAAAACTAGTGATTAAAGCTCTCACGAACTTGATGGCACACTTTACTTTTTGCATCTAATAAACTTGAACCATTGGGTCCTTCTTTGTTGCGTATATGCTTGCGCTTTATAAGTTGAAATTAGCAGAACCATGTTCAATGGGGAATGCTTTCAACATTGCACTTGTACTTTGTACCCCGTTGATATCATGTTATTTTGCTTACGGATCACGACGGTGTGAAATAAAAGTGGAACTTGTAAGATCATGGAGTTTGTATGTGTGTTAGAGAAACGCCTGGGCCGCTAGCCTAAGCCATGCCTAATCATGGTGGAAACTTGCAGCATCACCATAATGAGCACTCTATGAAGCATCCTCAACAAAAACCTATGCAAATAGCAAATAAAAAGATCACTGAGATGCTCATTGTCTGCTTGCCTTGTTATTTTGATTATGGGAAAGCTCCTGTATCATGTGCAAGGGGTACCCCGTTGGCGGTTATCATAATCCAACTGCATATATGACTAATAATCCACCTTCAGGTTATCATCCGAACCCCCTCCAGTATTAAGTTGCAAGCAACAGATGATTGCATTACGCATTACGTGTAAAGTAAACAATACGATTGTTCTATGAACAAAGGATTGTTGTTTTCTCCCTAGTAGAAACATCACATTTAGTACCTTAGAGATTTCTGTCACTTCTCCAGATTACTAGAGGAATGAACCCACTATCAAGCATAAATACTCTCTCTTGGAGTTGCTAGCATCTACTCGGCCAAGATAGCTACTAACAACGGAAGGCATGCAAGATCACAAATAACAAAGACATGATAGAATTAATAATCAATCTGAAATAGCATCTCAATATCCATCGGATCCCCGCAAACACAACATGTAGGATTACAAATAGATGATCTTGATCATGAACAAAGCTCACAAGATCTAAACATGGTAGCACAAAGGAGAAGAACCAACCATCTATCTACTACATGGACCCGTAGTCCAAGGATTAACTACTCACGCATCACACCGGAGGCTTGCATGGTGATGAAAAAGGCCTCCAGGGTGAATTCTCCCCTCCGGCAGGGTGCCGGGAAGAGTGATACGTTGCTAACGTATCCATAATTTTTGATGTTCCATGCTTTGTTTTTATCTACTTTCTTATGTTTTGTTCCAACTTTGGAGTACTTTCTATACACTTTCTTGGACTAACCTATTAACAGAGCCACAATGCCAGTTGCCTGTTTTCTGCTATTTTTTGTTCCAGGAAAGTCAGAAAATGAATATTCTTGGAATTGGACGAGACAAAAGCCAAAGTCAGTTTTTCACCGAGGGACACAAGGAGCCAGAATACGAGACGTAGAGGGGCCAGGGGCCGCCACACCACCTGGCCGCGCAGCCCAGCCTGGCCCGCGCTAGGGGGTGGTCTGGCCGCCTCCGGCACCCCCTCGGCCTCCCCTTTCGCCTATAAGATGCCTCTGGTACAGAAACCCTAAGTACCCTGATCAAAATTCCACAAAAGAGTCTATAGCCGCCGTCATATCAAAATTCCACAAAAGAGCTATAGATCCCTCCCGATCTAGGGATGGAGATGACGGTGGCTACAAACTCTTTCGTGAAATTTTGATCGGGTACTTAGGGTTTCTGTATCAGAGGCATCTTATAGGCGAAAGGGGAGGCCGAGGGGGGTGCCCGAGGCGGCCAGACCACCCTCTGGCGTGGGCCAGGCTTGGCCGTGCAGCCAGGTGGTGTGGCGGCCCCCTGGCCCCTCTCTGTCTCGTCCTCTGGCTCCGTGTCCCCCTCGGTGAAAAATTGACTTTGGCTTTTGTCCCGTCCAATTCCGAGAATATTCATTTTCTGAATTTCCTAGAACCAAAAATAGTAGAAAACTGGCAACTGGCACTATGGCATCTTGTTAATAGGTTAGTCCAAGAAAGTGTATAGAAAGTACTCCATAGTGTGGAAAAAACATAAGAAAGTAGATAAAACCAAGCATGGGACATCAAAAATTATAGATACGTTTGCAACATATCAACATCCCCAAGCTTAACTCCTTCTCGTCCTCGAGTAGGTAAGTGATAAAAAGAAAGAATAATTTTTGAGGTGACATGCACCATCATAAACTTGATCAAAGTATTTGTAAAACATTGATAGTTGGGATCATAGTACTTCAACCATAACATGAAAGACAAAGTTCTAACAATAAGACAAAGCAACTATTGTTGCAACATGAAAAGGCACAAACAAAAGATTCATGAATAACAATGCTTTACAAGACGTTTGTTTGTTTCACATAAAGAAAACATAGCATAGTGGCATTCAGCTTGTCCCTCATAGAGTAGCAAACATAAATGCATAGGACACCTTCAAAGTTCATAAGAGTGACTAGATACAAATAGTTTAAGAACAAGCAATATCAAAATTATGCATCAATCAACAAGTCTTGGGACAATGCACATAGAACTAAGAATGGCAACTATGCTCTCAAAGTAGGTGCATAAAGATAGAAGGTGGAGACTCAAGATAAAAGTAAAAGAAAGGCCTTCATAGAAGGAAGTAGGGATTCAAGTTTCATAAAGAGCTTCCAAAAATTATGGTCCTTATTAGCTTTCAGCTCTCGTTGTCCCTATCATAAGCATCTTTAGTTGATTAAGGTTAAAGTGACACAACTAAGAGGTTATGCTTGACAAGTTATAAGTTGAAATCTCATGCCCCTTACTTACGAAGACCGAACCTCATGCTACTCAACTTTAGTCACAGGTAAGCTCTTGTCATTTTAAGTACATATGTATCATAGAGAACCTCCAATGGGGTACCCCTTTCTCATGATACAGGAGCTATCCTACAATCAAAATGACAAGGCAAGCAGACAATGAGCATCTCAGCGATCTTTTTATTTGCTATTTGCATAGGTTTTTATTGATGCTTCATAGAGTGCTCATTATGGTTATGCTGCAAGTTTCCACCATGATTAGGCATGGCTTAGGCTAGCGGCCCAGGCGTTTTTCTAACACAAATACAAACTCCATGATCTTACAAGTTCCCCTTTTATTTCATACCACTGGGATCCATAAGCAAAAGAACATGATATCAATGGGGTACAATGTACAAGTGCAATGTTGAAAGCGTTCCCCATGATACATGGTTCTTCTAACTTCAACTTGCAAGCATATAGGCAACAAAGATGGACGGAATGGTTCAAGTTTATTAAATGCAAGAAAGTAAAGTGTGCCATCAAGTTCGTGAGAGCTTTAACCACTAGTTTTCTCATAACAAGTTTAATTCAGAAGGTAGATAAAAACATGAATATACTTGGAATAGCAAATGCTAATATGTAGGTATGGTGGACTCTTTGGAATAACTTGGTTTTAGGAGTTGGATGCATGAGAGGAACTCATACTTGGTTATGGAGGCTAGCAAAAGACTGAGAGGGAACAACTAAGAGAACAATAATGGCCATAATCATGAGCAACAAAACATCATTAATTAAAGCATAAAGTGATATTTCAAGTAGAAAACTAAGGGTCATAAAGGCTATGGTGACTTGGTATAGTCATAACATGGTGTGAGCATGTGCCAAGTCAACCCAAATAAAGCCTCAAAGGAGAATACCACAATTCTATGCTTTAATATGCTAAAACAACGCATGATTCTTTCAAAGGCACATTAAGCAATCTCAATTGTTTAGAACAAGTCATGCTACAGCAAAGATCACTAAGCATAAAGCCAAAACAATATCAAGCATGGCATGACAAAGCATAGGCCACAGTCGAAAACAAGCTCCTTTTACCACTTAAGCATGAACTTTTCCTACTCTTTTCCAATCCAAACCGAACTATTTGAAAACCAATGTATGAAAGAGGGGGTCCAACCAATTTATTCAAGCAAACTAAGAAAACCAAGCAAACAAAAACCAAAAACGAAAAACGAAGATGCTCCAAGAACAACACAACTGTGCATGAAATAATAAAAATAAAGTGTTTGGAAGAAACCTGGGATTTTTATTGATGAAGAAGGGGATGCCTTGGGCATCCCCAAGCTTTGAGGCTTGTACCTCTTGAATATTTCTTGGGGTGACACGGGGTGGCATCCCCAAGCTTTGAGGCTTGTACCTCTTGAATATTTCTTGGGGTGACACGGGGTGGCATCCCCAAGCTCGAGCTTCAGTCCATTCTTCATCTCATTACATCATTCTCTGCATACACCTGAAATTTTTCCTTCATACAAAACTTCACACAATCTTTATTAGCAACATTAGTGCACTCAAGATAATAAGTCTTTTGGTTCAGTTTCAACACCAATAAAACTTCCATTAAAACACAAGCTACTGAAGCACTTCCCTTGAAAATCTCAATTCCCCAAAGAGAACCCAAAAAGGAACCAACAAGAAGCTAATGCAAATAATAGCAGAAATCTGTCAAAACAGACCAGCAGGTAGAAATCAATTTTTTCGAAGACCTTATGTTGCTCAAATAAAAAAGTGTTGAACTAACGAAAGTTAGATAACAACCTGGGGCAGAAGCACAAAAATTCACGCCTGAAAATGACGTAGAGAGATTTTACAAGAAGTTTTACGGTGAAGCACATAAATCTGTTTCGGGACAACAATTTCCCCAATCATTACTTCTCTCTCATTAGAGGTTACTCTTGGCACAAAAAGCAAATACAAAGGATTAGGAGAGGTTATTACAGAGGTAATAACTTCCAAGACTCATCTAAAACTTTTGGGTTATCTCCCAATAAGTACTTATCTTTAACGCCTTTAAGTTAGGCATAAGAAGCAAGAAAAAGAATCAAGTGTTCTGAAATAAAGAAGCATCAAGAGCAAATTTTGTTTTCGTAGGAGAGGCAAAAGAAATCTTCTCTCTCTTCTTAGAGAAGTGTTCTATACCTTTCTTGAATGGAAGTTGATATTTAATGGTGCCTTCTTTCATATCAATAATGGCACCAACAGTTCTAAGAAAAGGTCTTCCCAAAGTAATAGGACAAGAAGCATTGCATTCAACATCCAAAACATAGAAATCAACGGGGACATAGGCATTGTTAACCATAGTAAGAACATCATTAATACTCCCCATGAGTTTCTTTTTAGCATTATCATCAAGTGGGACATTCAAATAACAATCTTCCAATGGTGGCAAATCAAGCATATTGATGACCCACAAGTATAGGGGGTGTATCGCAGTATTTTTGATAAGTAAGAGTGTCGAACCCAACGAGGAGCAGAAGGTGCTGGCTAGTGGTATGGATCAGGAATTCTCTGCAAATACTTAGCAAACAGATTTTTAGGGGTTTTTGATAAAGCAAGTAAACAAAGTACGAGTAAATGAAAAACAGCAAGAATGAATGCAGCAAGTGGCCCAATCCTTTATGCAGCAAAGGACAAGACGGTTGTATTTCTATAGATGACCAAACATTCTCGAGGACACACGGAAAGACTGTCAAGTGCTTTCGCTTCATATAGTTGATTAATCTTCTCTAGCTTGCTAAGTGTTGTGTGGGTGAACCTGTGCTAATGTACCGCCCCATCCAAGACTAAATACATACTTGTGATTATACCCCTTGCAAACATCCGTAAGTATAAGAAAGTAATTAAGGTAGAAACCTAACCACAACTTTAAACTCTAAGACCCTTACGTCCCTTGTGCAATGGTTTCCTAATGGGGGTTCAGGTTTCTGTCACTCCGGCAACCCCTATGATTAGTAGCCAAATACACAATGCATTCCCCTAGGCCCTTATAGGTGAAGTGTCATGTAGTCAACGTTCGCATGACACCACTAGAAGAAGTACACCACAACTTAAATAACAATCTATTGAATCTTTCTCAACGCAACTCCACTACTAACAACAAGACTTCTCCCATGTCCTCAAGAACAAAACGAACTACTCACAAGACATCATATAGATCATGATCATAGATGGAATAATGATGTATAACAATCTAAACATAAACAATAATTCAATGGTTCACTCAATAGCATCAACTACAAAGAGTAATCAACACCGGGAAAGTTTCCCCTATGAACTATGCAAGGTTCAACACAATTGTTATAGCAATATGGAGATGGTGATGAGGGTGCTAATGGTGATGATGGTGGTGATGATGATGATGATGATCCCGATGAAGTCCAGCTTGATGGTGGTGTTGATGGTGACGATCTCCCCTCTCCGGGAAGGAATTCCCCCGGCAGAAATCTGTCTGCTGGAGAGATCTTTCTCTCTCGGTGTTTTCCTCCCCGCAGAGGCGGCGGAATCTTTCTGTGGTCGCTCCCCGAGTCTTAGGGTTTCGTGGGGATGATATACGCCAGAGGGGAGAGGCTGGAGTGGGCCAGGGTGGCCACACCACTCCCAGGCGCGGCCTAGGCCTACCTGCGCCATGGGGTGGTGTGGGCCCCCTCTGGCCCACCTCCACTCCATCTTCTGGCATCCTGAGTCTTCTGGAAAAATAGAATTTTCCGTATATTTTCCCGGATTTTCTGATCTTCGCGAATTTTGCCTCCAAACAACACCTTTTCCATCAGAATCCTGACTGCAGCGGTCCATGCTCCAAAAGTCATCAACCATGCAAAAACAGATGAAATAACATAAGTATCACCTCTCAATACGAAATATATCAATGAATAATAGTGAATTAAGACATAGAATAGTGATGCAAAATGGACGTATCAACTCCCCCCAAGCTTAGACTTTGCTTGTCCCCAAGCGAAACTGAGCTCAATAAACACGACCTCAGGTTTATGGAGTGAAGAGTCAATAAAAGAATACGGACAAGAAGCATCACATTCATCAAATACATAGATCATAATAGAAGACAACTCACTATTATATAACTCAACTTGCCATGAGTAAAGGAAACACAATAAAGATACATAAAGTGAATCAGAATTGGTAATGGAAAACTTAGCTCTTGGCCGAAGAATAGTTGATAATTTGCTGGAGTTCACAAATAGCTGATTTTTCAATGAAAGCTTTCAAAGTAGTAAACATCAAGATAAGAGCAATGCGCAAAACAAGGAACAAAAGAAACATGAATGCATAAATCATCATATGAATGAATGAAACACATCAACTCAAAGTACTTGCTGAGATAGAAGGGAGTAGGTTTACTGACTCAACTATAAAGTAAAAGAAAGGCTCTTCAAAGAGGGAAGCAGGGATTGCAAGTCTCATAAAGAGCTCCCCAAAATTATGATACTTACTAGCTTTCAGCTCTCATTGCCCCTATCATAGGCATCTTTAGGTGATTAAGGTGAAAGTGAGGTCCAATCTGAGTTATATGCTTGACAGACTATAAACTGAAAATCCCAAGTCCCTTGAGTATGAGGGCCGCTCCTCATGCTACTCAACTTTTGTTACCGGTAAGTTCTTGTCATCTTAAGTATGTGCGTATCATTGAGAACCGCCAACGGGGTACCCCTTGCCCGATGATACGGAAGAATCCCCATATCAAAATGACAAAGCAAGCAGACAATGAGTATCTCAACAATCTTCTTATTTACCATGGGAAAATGGTGCTTTTTTCTCTCTTTCCTCTTTTCATAGTATCTTCCTTTTTTTTCTTTTTCTCAATAGCTATCTCTCTGTTTTTTTATAAGAAGAATGCTTCATAGATATCATTATGGTTATGCTGCAGGTTTCCACCATGTCAGCATGGATTAGACCAGCGGCCCAGGCGTTTCTCTAACACACATACATAACTCCATGGACTTACAAGCTCCCCTTTTATTTCACACCGACAACATCCGCAAAAAAAAGAGCAAGGTATCAACTGGGTATATATTTACAAGGGTTGAAAGCGTTCCCCGTGACAGAACGGTTCTGCTAATCCCCAGCCTATAATTTGCAAGCATATAACTTTCATGGAGAGTTCACAATGGTTCAGGTTTATTAAGTGCGGAAAATAAAGTGTGCCATCAAGTTCGTGAGAGCTTTAATCACTAATTTTTCACATAACAAGTTTAATTTGGGAGGTAGACAAAACAAGAATTTACTTGGAATAGCAATAATGCTACTAGGTAGGTATGGTGGACATAAATGGCAAAGGTTTTGGTTTAAAGGAGGTGGATGCATGAGAAGAATACCCTCTCAGTACAGGTTTTTGGCTAGCAAGGCTGGGTAGCAAGTACAAGAGTTGAAGGAAACAACCAAACATACAAATGATAAAAACAAACATGAAATCTTCCTTGGAAGCACAAAAGATCTTAACTAGAGAATACTAGACTTATGAGCAAATCAAGAAAGAAAGATGATGAAATTATTTTTCTTTAGAGTACTTCTATCTTTTTCTTTTCAACTCTAAAAAAGGTGTTGCTGCTGACCGAGCCAGGTTTGCCAAAACCAACTAGATTAACTCAATGATCCCAAAGTGATACCAATACTAACAACAAGATCAATCATATAACCACGAATTGAAAACTAACATAAGCTATGCAAAAGAGTGAATGATAGAACTTCTCATTAATATTCCATAACGGAAACTCACACCAAGGGATACATATCTAACGAGAGAGGGGACACTTCCATAATGCAAACCATACTACAAACATAACTCCTCTATTCATGATATGACATCTTCATCAATAAAAATTCCAGGTTTCTTCCAAACACTTCATTTTTATTTTTTCATGCACAGTTGTGTTGTTCTTGGAGGCTCTTCGTTTTTGTTTCTGGATTTCGTTTTGCTTGGTTTTCTTAGTTTGCTTGAATAAATTGGTTGGACCCCCTCTTTCATACGGTTTTCAAATAGTTTGGTTTGGATTGGAAAAGAGTAGGAAAGTTCATGCTTAAGTGGTAAAGAGAGCTTGTTTTTGACCGTGGCCTATGATTTGTCATGCCATGCTTGATATTGTTTTGGCTTTAGGCTTAGTATTCTTTTCTGTAGCATGACTCGTTATAAACAATTGAGATTGCTTAATGTGCCTTGGAAGGATCATGCGTTGTTTTAGCATATTAAAGCATAGTATTGTGGTATTCTCCTTTGATGCTTTATTTGGGTTAACTTGGCACATGCTCACACCATGTATGACTATCCCAAGTCATCATAGCCTTTATGATCCTTTAGTTTTCAACTTGTAGTATCACTTTATGCTTTGATCAATGATGTTTTGTCGCTCTGCATGATTATGGCCATTATTGCTCTCTTAGTTGGTCGCTCCCAGTCTTTTGCTAGCCTCCATAACCAAGTATGAGTTCCACTCATGCATCCAACTCCAAATAAAACCAAGTTATTCCAAAGAGTCCACCGTACCTACCTATTAGCAATTGCTATTCCAAGTATATTCATGTTTTTATCTACCTTCCGAATTAAACTTGTTATGAGAATAGTGATTAAAGCTCTCACGAACTTGATGGCACACTTTACTTTTCTTGCCCTTAATAAACTTGAACAATTGTGTCGTCTATGTTGTATATGCTTGCACTTATATGTTGGGGATTAGCAGAACCATGCTGTCATGGGGAACGCTTTCAACATCACACTTGTGCTTTGTACCTAGTTGATATCATGCTCTTTTGTCTATGGATGTCATCGGTGTGAAATGAAAGGGGAGCTTGTAAGTCCATGGAGTTATGTATATGTGTTAGAGAAACGCCTGGGCCGCTGGTCTAATCTATGCTGTCATGGTGGAAACCTGCAGCGTAACCATAATGAGCTATCTATGAAGCATTCTTCTTATAAAAAAGAGAGTCAGATATTGAGAAAAAGAGAAAAATAAAAGAAAAAAAGAGATATGAGAAAAGAGGAAAGAGAGAAAAAAGCACCATTTTCCCATGGTAAATAAGAAGATTGCTGAGATGCTCGTTGTCTGCTTGCCTTGTCATTTTGATATGGGGATTCTTCCGTATCATCGGGCAAGGGGTACCCCGTTGGCGGTTCTTTATGATACACATGTACTTACGATGATAAGAACTTACTAGTTACTAAACTTGAGTAGCATGAGGAGCGGCCCTCGTTTTCAAGGGACATGAGATTTCCAACTTATACTTTGTCAAGCATATACTCCATAGTTTGTGTCACTTTAACCTTAATCAACTAAAGATGCTTATGATAGGGACAACGAGAGCTGAAAGCTAATAAGGACCATAATTTTTGGAAGCTCTTTATGAAACTTGAATCCCTACTTCCTTCTATGAAGGCCTTTCTTTTACTTATATGTTGAGTCTCCACCTTCTATCTTTATGCACCTACTTTGAGAGCATAGTGGCCATTCTTAGTTCTGTGTGCATTGTCCCAAGACTTATTGATTGATGCAGAGCTTTGATATTGCTTGTTCTTAAACTACTTGTATCTAGTCACTCTTATGAACTTTGAAGGTGTCCTATGCATTTATTTGCTACTCTATGAGGGACAAGCTGAATGCCACTATGCTATGTTTTCTTTGTGTGAAACAAACAAACGTCTTACAAAGCATTGTTATTCATGAATCTTTTGTTTGTATCCTTTCATGTTACAACATAGTTGCTTTGTCTTATTGTTAGAACTTTATCTTTCATGCTATGTTGAAGTACTATGATCCCAGCTATCAATGTTTTACAAATACTTTGATCAAGTTTATGATGGTGCATGTCACCTCAAAAATTATTCTTTCTTTTTATCACTTACCTACTCAAGGACGAGCAGGAGTTAAGCTTGGGGATGCTGATACGTTGCTAACGTATCTATAATTTTTGATGGTCCATGCTTGTTTTATATCTACTTTCTTATGTTTTGTCCACACTTTGGAGTATTTCTATACACTTTCTTGGACTAACCTTTTAACAAGATGTCACAGTGCTAGTTGCCTATTTTCTTCTATTTTTGGTTCTAGAAAAGTCAGAAAATGAATATTCTCGGAATTGGACCGGACAAAAGCCAAAGTCGATATTTTACTGGAAGACTCACGGAGCCAGAAGACGAGACGGAGAGGGGCCACAAGGTGGACAAACCACCCCTAGGCACGGGTCCCCTTGGCCGCGCCAGGGCATGGTGTGGGCCCCCTGGCCGGCCACCGACCTTGCCTCTTCGCCTATAAGATGCCTCCCAATGCAAAAACCCTAAATCGTCAAGCCTCCAGCCACAAAAAGTTCCATAGTGCCGCCGCCACCGAAGGGGAGATTCGGGGGATAGAAGTCTCTGTTCGGGCACCCTGCCGGGACGAGAAAGTGCCCCCGGAGTCATCTCCATCAATCTCCACCACCATCTCCATCGCCATTGCCGATTCCCATGACGAGGAGGGAGTAGTTCTTCCTCAAGGCTAAGGGTTCTATCGGTAGCTATGTGTTCATCTCTCTCTATGCATGATCATATTGTGATCATGAGCTTGTAATCTATAGATCTACCTTACTACTCAAGTGCTTTAATAGATCTCTGCTCTCCCCATGTGTGTGAAGTTGATAGTGTGCACACCATGGTGGCACTTAGGCTAGAGATTACAAATACTTGTTATGAGTTAATTTTGGAGTTGGATGTCTCTATGAAATTGTGGTGTTTGTTTGAACCATCTAGAGATCAAGGTGACAGTGTGGGTTATCTAGATGCGGAAAGCGAACTTTGAGGTGTGTTGTCATAGCCCTACCAATGATTAGAGTGTCCAACCGGAGAGTAGTTAAGAGTAGTATCATAAAGAGAAGATATTTATATGAGAGCATTCACTAGTGAAAGTATGATCCCTAGGCCTTGTTTCTAAGCATTGAAACACCGTTTGCAACTAGATCTGTTACATGTTTGCCTGCTTCCATCTTTATTTTAGTTTGCCTTTAGTCTTTTCCCACGTCAACCACACGCCAGCAAGCTATTTTCTGGCACCGTTACCACTTATAATTATCCATACCACTTGTATTTAACTATCTCTTCACTGAACTAGTGCACCTATGCACCTGACAAGTGTATTGGGTGTGTTGGGGACATAAGAAACTTCTTGTATCTTGATTGCAGGGTTGCTTGAGGGGGAATACCTTTGACCACTTTCTCCCTGAGTTTGATAAACCTTGGGTGATCCACTTAAGGGAAAACTTGCTGCTGTTCTACAAACCTCTGCACTTGGAGGCCCAACAACTGTCTACAAGAATAGAAGTGCATAGACATCAATATACCCATCTATATCCCTATGCTTTTCCATCTCACAAAGTTCAACAAAGTTATTTAGATGAGCAGTGATACATTGCAAATGTATCTATAATTTTTGATGTTCCATGCTTGGTTTTATCTATTTGTATCTAGTCACCCTTATGAACTTTGAAGGTGTCATATGCATTTATATTTGCTACTCTATGCGGGAGAAGCTGAATACTATTATGCTATGTTTTATTTATGTGAAACAAACAAATGTCTTGCAAAGCATTGTTATTCATGAATCTTTTGTTTGTGCCTTTTCATGTTGCAACATAGTTTCTTTGTCTTATTGCTAGAACTTTGTCTTTCATGTTATGATTGAAGTACTATGATCCCAGCTTTGAATGTTTTACAAATACTTTGATCAAGTTTATGATGGTGCATGTCACCTCAAACATTATTCTTTCTTTTTATCACTTACCTACTCGAGGACGAGAAGGAGTTAAGCTTAGGGATGTTGATACATTGCAAATGTATCTATAATTTTTGATGTTCCATGTTTGGTTTTATCTACTTTCTTATGTTTTGTTCCAACTTCGGAGTACTTTTCATAGACTTTCTTGGACTAACCTATTAACAAGATGCCATAGTGCCAGTTGCCTGTTTTCTGCTGTTTTTGGTTCCAAGAAAGTCAGGAAATCAATATTCTCGGAATTGGACCGGACAAAAGCCAAAGTTGATATTTTCCCGGAAGACTCACGGAGCCAGAAGGAGAGTCGGAGAGGGGCCACAGGGTGGCCACACCACCCCATGGCGCGGGTCCCCCCAGGCTGCGCTAGGGCATGGTGTGGGCCCCTTGGCCGCCCACCGACCTTGCCCTCTGGCCTATAAGAAGCCTCCCGAGGCATAAACCCTAGATAGTCAAGCCTCTAGCCACGAAAAATTCCGCAGTGCCACCGCCACCAAAGGGGAGACTTGGGGGACAGAAAGTCTCCATTCCGGCACCCTGCCGGGATGAGGAAGTGCCCCTGGAGCCATCTCCATCGATCTCCACCACCATCTCCATCATCATTGCTGATTACCATGATGAGGAGGGAGTAGTTCTCTCTCGAGGCTAAGGGTTCTACCGGTAGCTATGTGTTCATCTCTCTCTATGCGTGATCATATTGTGATCATGAGCTTTGTAATCAAGTAGATCTACCTTGCTACTCAAGTGCTTTAATAGATCTCTACTCTCCCCATGTGTGTGAAAGTGACAGCGTGCGCACCATGGTGGCACTTAGGCTAGAGATTACAAATACTTGTTATGAGTTATATTTGGAGTTGGATGTCTTTATGAAATTGTGGTGTTTGTTGGACTCATCTAGTGCTCAAGGTGACAATGTGGGGTTTTCTAGATGGGAAAGGCTTACTTTGAAGTGTGCTGTTATAGCCCTACCATCGATTAGAGTGTTCAACCGGAGAGTAGTTAAGAGTAGTATCATAAAGAGAGGATATATTTATATGAGAGTGTTCACTAGTGAAAGTATGATCCCTAGGCCTTGTTTCTAAGCACTGAAACACCGTTTGCTATTAGATCTATTACATGTTTGCTTGCTTCTATCTTTATTTCAGTTTGCCTTTAGTCTTTTCCACGTCATCAAGCTATTTTCTATCACCGTTACCACTTATAATTATCCATACCACTTGTATTTCACTATCTCTTTGCCGAACTAGTGCACCTATACACCTGACAAGTGTATTAGGTGTGTTGGGGACACAAGAGACTTCTTATATGTTGATTGCAGGTTTGCTTGAGAGGGAATACCTTTGACCACTTCCTCCCTGAGTTCGATAAACCTTGGATGATCCACTTAAGGGAAAACTTGCTGCTGTTCTACAAACCTCTGCACTTGGAGGCCCAGCAACTGTCTACAAGAATAGAAGTGCGTAGACATCAAGCAGCAGCATCTTCATTACCAATACCAGAAAATTGTTCTCTCATAACAAGATTGAGTAAAGCCGGTTTAATTTCAAAGAAAATAGCTTCAGGAACAGGTGGAGCAATAGGTGTGCACATGAAATCATTGTTGCTGGTGCTAGTGAAGTCACACAACTTAGTGTTTTCAAGAGTAGTCATTTTTGTGTGTTTTTAATAAAGAAAGCAAACTAGTACAACTAATTTTTTCGTGTTTTTGATAAAGAAACAAGCAAACAAAGCAGAAATAAACTAAGAAAAACAAAAATAACAAAGTAAAGAGATTGGTTATGAGGGACTCCCCTTGTGAAGATGTCCTTGACTCCCCGGAAACAGCGCCAGAAAAAGTCCTTGATGGCCCAAAATATCAAGCTTGTTGGGGAACCCCAAGAGGAAGTTATGATGAGCACATCAATAAGTTTTCCCCCAGTTATGAAACCAAGGTTATCAATCCAGTAGGAGCAAGGAAACACCTTCAAGGTGTTGCTAGCTGGACTTTGGCAGGGCGCACTACCGACGCCAGCAGCAATGTGGAAACCTGCACAACACAACCACAGAACTTTGCCCCCAACTTACAGTGAGGTTGTCACTCTCACCGGTTTTGCTAAAAACAAAGGATTAAACATATTGTGCGGAAGAAAGTAATAGTTTGCAGAAAGTAAACAAAAAGCAGTAAATAGTTGTAGATTGATGATAAAAGAAAGGACGGAGGTCCATAGTTCACTAGTGGTGGCGCTCCTTAAGTTAGATGACATGTTGGGTGAACAAATTACAGCGGGGCAATTGACAAACATCGAGAAAGCAATCATGCATATACTACTCATCTTTACTCCTATGAGATTTGATTGGGCATTACAGCATTATACATACACCGTAATCCAACTGCATCTATGACTAATAATCCACCTTCAGGTTATCATCCGAACCCCCTCCAGTATTAAGTTGCAAGAATCAGATAATTGCATTACGCATTGCGTGTAAAGTAAACAATACGATTGTTCTATGAACAAAGGATTGTTGTTTTCTCCCTAGTAGCAACAACACATCTAGTACCTTAGAGATTTCTGTCACTTCCCAGATTACTAGAGGCATGAACCCACTATCGAGCATAAATACTAACTCTTGGAGTTGCTAGCATCTACTTGGCCAAGATAGCTACTAACAATGGAAAGCATGCAAGATCACAAATAACAAAGACATGATAGAATCAATAATCAATCTGAAATAGCATCTCAATATCCATCGGATCCCCGCAAACACAACATGTAGGATTACAAATAGATTATTTTGATCATGAACGGAGCTCACAAGATCTAACCATGTTAGCACAAAGGAGAAGAACAAACCATCTAGCTACTACGTGGACCCGTAGTCCAAGGATGAACTACTCACGCATCACACCGGAGGCTTGCATGGTGATAAAGAAGGCCTCCAGGGTGAATTCTCCCCTCCGGTAGGGTGCCGGGAAGAGCTTCAGATCCCTCCCGATCTAGGGATGGAGATGACGGCGGCTACAGACTTTTTCGTGGAATTTTGATTGGGTACTTAGGGTTTCTGTATCAGAGGCATCTTATAGGCGAAAGGGGAGGCCGAGGGGGTGCTCGAGGCGGCCAGACCACCCCCTGGCATGGGCCAGGCTTGGCCGCGTGGCCAGGTGGTGTGGCGCCCCCCTGGCCTTTCTCCATCTTGTACTCTAGCTCTATGTCCCCCTTGGTGAAAAACAGACTTTGGATTTTGTCCTGTCCAATTCCAAGAATATTCTTTTTCTTACTTTCTTGGAACCAAAAACAGCAGAAAACAGGCAGCTGTCACTGTGGCATCTTGTTAATATGTTAGTCCAAGAAAGTGTATAGAAAGAACTCCAAAGTGTGGACAAAACATAAGAAAGTAGACAAAACCAATCATGGAACATCAAAAATTATAGATACGTTTGCAACGTATCACCAACCATCTAGCTACTACATGGACCCGTAGTCCAGGGATGAACTACTCACGCATCACACCGAAGGTAGGCATGGTGATGAAGAAGGCCTCCAGGGTGATCTCTGCCCTCCGGCAGGGTGCATGGAAGAGCTTCAGATCCCTCCCGGTCTAGGGATGGAGATGGCGGCGGCTACAGACTCTTTCATGGAATTTTGATCGGGTACTAAGGGTTTTCGTCCCGGTGGAAATATATAGGCGAAGGGGCAAGGTCGATGGAGTGCCAGGGAGCCCACACCCCCTGGTGGCGCGGCTAGGGCTGGCCGCGCCACCACCAGGTGTGGCCGGCCTGGCTCCCGTCTTCGTCTCCCCTCTGGACTCCGTGTTCCTTCTAGTGAAATATTGACTTCGGATTTTTTCCGGTCCAATTCTGAGAATATTTCCTTACTAGCTTTTCTGAAACCAAAAACAGCAAAAAACAGGCAACCGGCACTATGGCATCTTGTTAATAGGTTAGTTCCAGAAAATATGTAAAAATACTCCAAAGTGTGGACAAAACATAAGAAAGTAGATATAAAACAAGCATGGAACATCAAAAATTATAGATACGTTTGCAACGTATCAACATCCCCAAGCTTAACTCCTTCTCGTACTCGAGTAGGTAAGTGATAAAAAGAATAATTTTTGAGGTGACATGCACCATCATAATCTTGATCAAGGTATTTGTAAAACATTATAGCTGGGATTATAGTACTTTAACATAGCATGAAAGATATAGTTCTAACAATAAGACATAGCAACTATGTTATAACATGAAAAGGTACAAACAAAAGATTCATGAATAATAATGCTTCGAAAGACGTTTGTTTGTTTCACATATAGAAAACATAATGAGAATGGTATTCAGCTTGTCCCTCATAGTGTAGTAAGACATAAATGCATAGGACACTTTCAAAGTTCATAAGGGTTACTAGATACAAATAGTTTAAGAACAAGAAATATCAAAGTTATGAATCAATCAACAAGTTTTGGGACAATGCAAATTAAACTAAGAATGACCACTATGCTCTCTCAATAGGTGCATAAAGATAGAAGATGGAGACTCAACATAAAAGTAAAAGAAAGGCCCTTCATAGAAGGAAGCAGGGATTCAAGTTTCATAAAGAGCTTCCAAAAATTATGGTACTTATTAGCTTTCAGCTCTCATTGCCCCTATCATAAGCATCTTTAGGTGATTAAGGTTAAAGTGAACAAATATGAGGATATGCTTGACAAGTTATAAGTTGAAATCTCATGCCCCTTACTTATGAAGACCGAACCTCATGCTACTCAACTTTAGTCACGAGTAAGTTCTTGTCATTGTAAATACATGTGTATCATAGAGAATCGCCAATGGGGTACCCCTTGCTCGATGATACGGAAGCATTCCCATATCAAAATGACAAGGCAAGTAAACAATGAGCATCTCCGCGATCTTTTTATTTGCTATTTGCATAGGTTTTTATTAAGGATACTTCATAGATTGCTCATTATGGTTATGCTGCAAGTTTCCACCATGATTAGGCATGGCTTAAGCTAGCGGCCTAGGCGTTTCTCTAACACATATACAAACTCCATGAGCTTACAAGCTCCCTTTTTATTTCACACCGCCGGGATCCATAAGTAAAAGAACATGATGTCAACCAAATAAAGTGCAATGTTGAAAGCGTTCCCCATGGTAACATGGTTCTGCTAATTCACAACTTATAAAGTGCAAGCACATATGCAACATAGATGGGCACAATGGTTCAAGTTTATTAAGTGCAAGAAAAGTAAAGTGTGCCATCAAGTTTGTGAGAGCTTTAATCACTATTTTTCACATGACAAGTTTAATTCGGAAGGTAGATAAAAACATGAATATACTTGGAATAGCAAATGCTAATAGGTAGGTATAGTGGACTCTTTGGAATAACTTGGTTTTATTTGGATTTGGATGCATGAGTAGAACTCATACTTGGTATGGAGGCTAGCAAAAGACTGGGAGCGACCAACCAAGAGAGCAATAATGGCCATAATTATGCAAAGCGACAAAACATTATTAATTAAAGCATAAAGTGATATTACAAGTCGAAAACTAAATGATCAAAAAGGCTATGGTGATTTGCTGTAGTCTTAACATGGTGTGAGCATGCGCCAAGTCAACCCAAATAAAGCGTTAAAGGAGAATACCACAATATTATGCTTCTAAAACAACGCATGATTCTTTCAAGGCACATTAAGCAATCTCAATTGTTTATAACAAGTCATGCTACAACAATAATCACTAAGCATAAATCCAAAACAATATCAAGCATGACATGATAAAGTCTAAATCACAGTAAAAAACAAGCTCATTTTATACCACTTAAGCATGAACTTTCCTACTCTTTTCCAATCCAAATCAACCTATTTGAAAACCATCATATATGAATGTGGGGGTGCAACCAATTTATTCAAGCAAACTAAAAAACGAAAACTAAAAACAAAAACAAAGCGCTCCAAGAACAAAACAATTGTGCATGAAATAATAAAAATGAAGTGTTTGGAAGAAACCTGATTTTTTTATTGATGAAGAAGGGGACGCCTTGGGCATCCCCAAGCTTTGACGCTTGTACTTATTTAATATTTCATGGGGTGACACGGGTGGCATCCCCAAGCTTGAGCTTTTGTCTATTCTTCATCTTATCACATTACTCTTCCCTACACTTAAAATTTTCCTTCATACAAAACTTCACACAATCTTCATTAGCAACATTAGTATACTCAAGATAATAAGTCTTTTGGTTCAGTTTTAACACAAGTAAAACTTGCATTAAAACACAAGCTACTGTAGCACTTCCTTTTAAAAAGTTCAAATGATCAAAGAGAACTCAAAGAGAAAGAGATTAAGGGACAAATGCAAATAATGGCAGAAATCTGTCAAAACAGACCAGCAGGTAAAAACCGATTTTTTCGAAGACCGTCTGTTGCTCAAATCGAAAGTGTTGAACTAACAAAAGTTGGATAAAAACCTAGGTCAGAAGCACAAAAATTATAGCTCAAACCAACGTACGGAGGTTTTTTACGAATTTTTACAGCGAAGCACAAAATTCTGTTTCGACACAGCAACTTTCCCAAATCTTTCTTCTCTCATTAGAGGTTACTCTTGGCACAGAAACCACACAAAAATGATAAGAAGAGGTTATTACTGAAGCAATAACTTCCAAGACTCTACAAAAGACTCCTAACGAAATTTGGGTTATCTTCCAATAAGTGCTTTTCTTTAACGCCTTTGAGCTAGGCATAAGAAGCAAAAAGAATCAAGTATTATCAAATGAAGAAGCATTAAAATCAACACCAGAAATATCTTCAACAAGGCAAGGTATCTCATCCAAGTAAGTTGTAGAGTACCCCCTCTCACTACTCTTCGGTTCACTATTTTCATCAAACGGGTTTTCAGGAACAATCTAATGAAAATTCTTTTCTACGGCTTCATGCATTCCTACAAGTTTAAAAGGTATTGGTATTTTAATTTCCTGTCCATATTTAGGTTTGGTTTTATCCATCCTTTCTTGTGTCCCAATAACATCTACGCATGAGCCTAGCATATTAAAATGATCAAAGACTTCTCTGGCTTCCTTAACAACATCATAGAATTCTTTAAGCAAGGTTTCTAGAATAAAATCTCTCTTTTCAGTGTCCTCAATATCTTTAAGTTTAAGAAACATTACTTGCATTATAGGGTTAAGGTTAACAAACCTAGCTTCCAACATGTGTACTAAAGAAGCTGCATCAATTTCATAATTTGGAGCAAGTTCTACTAGGGATTTATCCTCAATATCTTCATGCTTGCTAACATGATTAAAGAAATCTTCAATATTATCTTTCCCAATTATAGAGCCACTACCTATTGAAAGGTCTTTCAGGGTGAACTTAGGGATCAACATGGTGAGCTAAGAACGAGGTAACAACTGTAGAAAGAACTATTTTTTTGTGTTTTTAATATAAAGAAGCAAACTAGTCCAACTATTTTTTGTGTGTTTTTGATAAAGAAATAGGCAAACAAAGCAAAAATAAACTAAGCAAAAAAAATAAAACAAACTAAAGAGATTGGTTATGAGGGACTCCCCTTGTGAAGATGTCCTTGACTGCCTGGCAACGGCACCAGAAATATAGCTTGATGGCTCAAAATATATTCGAGCTCGTTAGGGAACCCCAAGAGGAAGGTATGATGAGCACAACAGCAAGTTTTCCCTCAGTTATGAAACCAACGTTATCGAACCAGTAGGATCAAGGAAACACCTCCAAGGTGTTGTTTCCAACTTGGAATCCTGCACAACATAACCACGGAACTTTGCCCCCAACTTACAGTGAGGTTGTCAATCTCACCGGTTTTGCTGAAAACAAAGGATTAAACGTATTGTGTGGAAGATAGTAATTGTTTGCAGAAAGTAAACAGAAAATAGTAAAAGATTATAGATTCATGGTAAAAGAATGGATCGGGGTCCATAGTTCACTAGAGGTGAATCTCCTTAAGATAGAGGACATGTTGGGTGAACAAATTACAGTGGGGCAATTGACAAACATCGAGAAAGCATACATGCATATACTAATCATCTTGACTCCTATGAGATTTGTTTGGGAATTACAACATTATACATAGACCGTACTCCAACTGCATCTATGACTAATAATCCACCTTCAGGTTATCATCTGAACCCTCTTCAGTATTAAGTTGCAAGTAATAGATAATTGCATTAAGCAAAGTGTGTAAAGTAAACAATACGATTGTTCTTTGAACAAAGGATTGCTGTTTTCTCCCTAGTAGCAACAGCACATCTAGTACCTTAGAGATTTATGTTACTTCCCCAGATTCCTAGAGGCATGAACCCACTATCGAGCATAAATACTCCCTCTTAGAGTTGCTAGCATCTACTCGACCAAGATAGCTACTAACAACGGAAAGCATACAAGATCACAAATAACATAGACATGATAGAATCAATAATCAATCTAAAATAGCATCTCAATATCCATCGGATCCCTGCAAACACAACATGTATGATTACAAATAGATGATCTTGATCGCGAACCGAGCTCACAAGATCTAAACATGGTAGATGAAAGGAGAAGAACCAACCATCTAGCTACTACATGGACCCGTAGTCCAGAGATGAACTACTCACGCATCACACCGGAGGCAGACATGGTGATGAAGAAGGCCTCCAGGGTGATCTCTCCCCTCCGGCAGGGTGCCGGGAAGAGCTTCAGATCCCTCCCAATCTAGGGATGGAGATGGCGGCGGCTACAGAATCTTTCGTGGAATTTTGATCAGGTACTTAGGTTTTTCATCCCAGAGGCAATATATAGGCAAATGGGAAAGGTCGGTGGAGTGCTAGTGGGCCCACACCCCCTGGTGGCGCGGCTAGGGCTGGCCGCACCACCACCAGGTGTGGCCTGTTGGAGATATGCCCAAGAGGCAATAATAAAGTGGTTATTATTATATCTTTATGTTTATGATAAATGTTTACATCCCATGCTATAATTGTATTAACCGGAAACATTAATACTTGTGTGTTTTGTAAACATAAAAGAGTCCCTAGTAAGCCTCTTGTTAAACTAGCTTGTTGATTAATGGATGATCATGGTTTCCTGATCATGGACATTGGATGTCGTTAATAACAAGATCATATCATTAGGAGAATGATGTGATGGACACACACCCGTAGTAAGCATAGCATAAGATCAAGTCATTAAGTTCGTTTGCTATAAGCTTTAAAATACATAGTAACCTAATCCTTCGACCATGAGGTTATGTTAATCACCATCACCGGATGGATACTTTGATGACATCAAACACCGCTTCGTAACTGGGTGGTCATAAAGGTGTCATTGGGTATTCTAAAAGTATGTGTTGAAGCGCATGGACCAAGATTGGGATTTGTCCATCCATATGACGGATAGATATGCTCTGGGCCCTCTCGGTGGAATGTCATCTAATTAGCTTGCAAGCATGTGACTGGGTCACAAGGGATGACATAACATGGAACGAGTAAAGAGTACTTATCAGTAACGAGGTAGAACTAGGTATGGAGATACCGACGATCAAACCTCGGATAAGTAGAGTATCGCGTGACAAAGGGAATTGGTTTCGTATGTTAATGGTTCTATCGATCACGAAGTCCTCGTTGAGTATGTGGGAGCCGTTATGGATCTCCAGATCCCGCTGATGGTTATTGATCGGAGAGGTGTCTCCATCATGTCTGCATATTCATGAACCGTAGGGTGACACACTTAAGGTTCGAAGTTGTTTTAAGTAGATATGGAATGTGCGTTGGAGACCGAATGTTGTTCGGAGTCTCGGATTGGATTCGGGACATCACGAGGAGCTCCGGATTTGTCCGAAGAATAAGATTCATATATTGGGGATCATTTTCTAAGTTAGGAAATGTTCCGGAGTATTTGTATGGGGATTCTAGAAGGTTTCGGAATGTTCCGGAAGGTTCTGGAAGATTTCTTGGAGTTTACTTGAAAACCAAGAAAGGATCAAGGAATCCTTGTGGGGTAAGTCAAGGATTCGTGGGGGAGTAGGACTCTCCCCCCACCTCCTTGATCCGCCGGCCAAGGGAGAGGGGAGTCCTACAAGGACTCCACCTCCCCATGGCGCCTCCCTCCCATAAATAGAGGGGTTTGGAGGCGCCACCCCCTTGCCCCTTCCACTCCAAACCCTAGCCGCCTCTCTCCTCCTCCTTCCCTCTGCTCTGGCTTAGGCGAAGCCCTGCAGAATTCTCTACTCCACCACCACCACCACGCCGTCGTGCTGCTGGGATTTCGTGGAGAGATCTACTACCTCCGCTGCTCACTGGAACGGGGAGAGGAAGGTCTGCTTCGACCCCGCATGTGTGACCGACTGCGGAAGCGCTGTCGGAACGCGGCGCCGGAAGGATCGTCTACTCGATCTTGAGATCGGCAAGTGATCGACTACATCAACAACGAGATCCGAATTTCGTAACGCTTTCGGATCTACAAGGGTTAGTACAGATCTATCTCATTGCACATGTCTAATAGATTAGATCTTAGCTTTTATCTAGATTAGATCTAGGTTTTGTTCGTTCTTGCGGTAGAATTTTTTTGTTTTCCATGCTACGAACCCATCATGGCCGGCATGGCTCCCCTCTTCGTCTCCCCTCCGGACTCCGTGTTCCTTCTGGTGCAATATTGACTTGGGCTTTTGTCCGGTCCAATTCCGAGAATATTTCCTTACTAGCTTTTCTGAAACCAAAAACAGCAGAAAATAGGCAACTGGCACTGTGAAACCAAAAACAGGCAACATGCAACTGGCACAGCAGAAAACAAGCAATATGTTAGTTCCAGAAAATGTGTAAAAATACTCCAAAGTGTGGACAAAACATAAGAAAGTAGATATAAAACAAGCATGAAACATCAAAAATTATAGATATGTTTGCAACATATCACTCCCACATTGAATATTGACAGCCTAAACCACCAAGGACACCACATGCTTTGTCAATAGATGGAGACCATTTCCAAGAGAATTGATTCAAAGGATCAATTCTCCTGAAAAGGGCCAAGGAATAATCTGTCTTAATTGTTTCTTGCAGCCCAATAAAATCCAAATCTTGTTCCTTAATAAAAGCTTGCGAAAACACACGCATCCCTTTCTTACCCACACCTCTACAATTAAAGCTCTCACCTATCGTAAGAATTCTGTGTTTTTCTTCCTCACTCTAGATCCAACCACAATATCACTCAAAGGGTGATATCTATGAACCTTCACTGAGGCAGCACTACATCCAACCAGTGCTCATCCAGAGACAGCACCACAACCAGACTGTGTTACTCCCCCATTTTTTTACATGCAGATCTTACTTTCTTCTTGTTTCTTCTAGAAACAACAGGAGTGAAACCACCTTCAGCATCACTATCTTCCTCACAAAAACCCAACAAAAAAACCGGTTTGCTATTCTCTGTAGCATGATCCTTTACATTTTCATTTTAGCAACAAGATTACGCCTAGCAATTTCTAAATCTTTCATGCAACAAATCTTATCAAGAGAGAAAGAAGTAGGATCAACACCTAACTCAAGAGCTTTAGAGCAAATATCATCATTATCAAGGATAGCAAAGGAATTATGAGAATGAAGATTTGTACCTTCCAAGTTTCTTACATTAGCCTGCTCCCTTGCCCTGTCTTCTACCCTTCCCTGGGCATTTTGTTGGGCAGCTTGTCTGGTACTTGTCCTTGGAAGAGGAAGGGTGGGTCCAGTGGAAAGAACATGATTAGCATCAAAAGGAAATTCCACTTGGGAAAGAGGATCTTCTTAAGTGTTCTCTACTTCTGGTTGAGAATCATCAACCAAAATCACCATAGCAGTGTGTTCATGCTCCAATCTGGGAGCAGGGAGAGCCATCACCACCCACTGAGCAAAATAATACTCCTCAATAGGTTCACCCTCTTGGCTTTGATCCTCATCATTGTCCTAAAAAAACTTGCTCCTCATCATCAAGTTCTCTATCAGTTTGCATTCTTTTAATAGCAGGATTTTCCTCCAAATAGGGCCCAAAAGTTGACTGTAGGTCCTCTTGTGCATCAAGCACTTATCACTGCTAGATGAAGAAAGGTTGCTCACAAAGTTTTTGAAGGAAGGGTCCCTGCGAGCATCCTCCAGAACTGAGCTGTCAAAATCATCCATATACATAGCTTGAGTCGACAAAGAATCCACTATTTCCATATGGACAGCAGAAAGATTGGTTTGCACATTAGCAATATCAACTGCACCTGCGTGAGAGGGCAAAGCAGCAAGGATTTCACTTTTAGCCCTGAGATCTCCATGGGAGCTGCCAGCACCACCAGAAACACCTAGGAAACCTTGCATTCTAATATCAACAGGCACATAACTAGAATCAGAGGATTGCATATCATCATCAGCCACAACTTTCCCTCTATCCTCTCTACTAGCACAGTTACTGGTCCTTCCACCCGGATAGACATTAGATCTAAGTGGAGCTGAGAAAGATCCACCTTTGTTAGCTTCATCCAAATTTGTCCCAATAACGGTACTTTGGCATTTTGGGGTCCCTTGTTGATCATCGCCCTTCTGATCATGAGCTTCCACCGCATACATCATAGCAGGATTGGTGCTAGGGTCAAAAAGCTCTTCGGTATACTGAAATTTATAGTATCCTTTCTTGATCTCACCAGTCATGGTGTTGGCAACCAGTGGGACATCTTGGCAGCCAATCTTAACTCTAATAAAGGATAAATTTGTCAAATAGTTCTTGCCAAGAGACAAAGGCTTGCCAACCAAGATAGCAACATAGAATGTCGTAGATCTATTCTTGAATTTCATAGGAATCCCCTTGATTCTGAACCAAGATTCCTCCATCATTGCAAATGGCTCAACATCTCCTATGTACTTTTGCAAAGTGATGACAACATTCTCAACGGTCTTCATGAAAAATTTACCAAAGTGCGCCAAGTCCTCGATGCATATGGCATTTGGAAATCTCTACTCATGAATTCTTTATCAGAGACAGGTTTAACAAAGAAATGCCACTTCAAGTTTCTGGCAGCAGCCTGAACATCAAACTCATGCTCAATATGATGATAGTTAACTCCACCCGGTTCTACAATGATGTGGGCATAATTTAGCTACTCCATAGATTGTTGATCCTCCTCCACCATCCGAATAGAGTAGAAACCCTGGTAAAAATTTGAGTATCCAAAAAAGGGCGCTACATATTCCCAGGGATCCTCTCTTGGAAGACACTAACATGATGATGTTTACCACAGTTTTCACATGAGTGTCTAGCCACAATAGAAGCAGGATGAACATTTTCTTGTTGAGGCAAAATCGAAATTTCCCCTCCAGTGTCCCCAACACCAGTAGCAACAACATGAAGTACAGCAGAAGTAGGAACCGACCCAACAGAGACATGCTGATGTGCAGTTGGAATCGATAGAGAAGGTCTAGCGGGAACTGGTTCAAGGATTGGCGAACTTAAATTGGGAGCTTGAACAAAAGCCACTGTTGCATGTAGATTCTGCCCTGCCGATGTCGGGGATACCTCCGTAGAAGTAGAATTCTCGCGCTGCATCTCTGCCCTATGAGCCCATCTATCCCTATTGCTGCGAGCTTCAGCTTCATCATGACGCTTCTTCTCGAGGAGCGCCCGTTCTCTGGCCAAGCGCTCAGAGTTATGGAGGATTTCCGCCTGCTGACGGTAATCTTCCTGGTGGCGGAGCTCCTCAGCATGATGACGCTCCTCAGCATGATGACGCTCCTCAGATCTGCGGTGCTCCTCATTGAAATGACACCTATCTTCTTCACGGCGCCAGATCTCTTCTCTTCTACTGTCATCTTCCCGTCTGCGCTCATCATCTCTTCCCCTTTCATCTTCGTGGTGCTTCGCATCGGAGATCAGGCGAGCCCTCTGTTGGTTGTTGTGGTATTGCGAAGATCTGACGTTGTTGTTGTTTGTTGTAGTTGCGCACCGGAGATCTCCTTTGCCCACTCTGTCGTCAATCCATAGCAGTAGGAGATCTAGCGACTTGTGCAAAAGATCTAGAATCACTTGATCTCACACCTCTCCACTCACCGAGATGAAAGATGGGGGAGGATATGGATGTGGTTCCTGCGGATGGCGGACGAAGACTGACACCGCACGTTTGATGCAGTCTAGGGTTTGCACGAAAGGGAAATGGAGAGGAACCACCGCGGGGAGGTGGGACTATATCTGGGCGCACTCCCTAACTATAGCGACCCGAGTCACCTGGCGCCATGGATGGACTCGAGACGGATCGACCAGTGTGTACCACATTGCATATCCGTGAGAAGGACGGTACACGATGTGTCGCACCAAAACAAAACTGATCCCCATGTGAGCCAATCAAACCACCGACCAGAACCGACACACCATGGAATCTCACCATGGAGCCCAATCGAATCAACCTCGGTAGAAAGCAACGCTCGACAACTCGATCAGACTCATCCCAGAGCATAAGGTGACGCGAATTCGAGATGGAAATCGAACCAGAGTAGCGGGTGCAAATCCCGTTCACAACAGAGAAGAATGAAACTCTCCACCGCCAGTGGGGATCAGGCGACAGAGGAGTGTGGACGGGCAGCGGGGTCACCAGAAGCGGGGGGGGGGGGGGGGGGGGGGGGGGGAGGGGGGGCAGGGGTCTGCGGGGAGGGAGCGGTCGCTTCGGTCATTTTCGGAAAGGAAACATATATCCTGCTAGGAACTGCATCTGGAAGTATTTTAGTGTATAGATATATTCGAATCTACATAAACTAAAGTCAGTTATTTTTGGACGGAGTATTAGAGAAAATTTCCACACCGCTTGCAACCCTACCGGTCGGCCATTGCATTTCTCCGGCTGCGGTCGCTGCGCGTCGAGTTCGAATTGATGGTTCGGCTACTCAAATTTCTGCGTCTGTCTCAATTAATGAATCGGTTTGCTTCCTGTGGAATTTTGCGACAGCTAGCTGACCGGTTCAATCTTTTTGAGTTGACGGGGCACGGTGGAATGCACGCGTCCACACAAATTTCGGCTGACTTGCGTGTCCACGTCCGCCTGGTTCGTCGTTTCCCAGAATAGCCGTTGAACGAACAATATAGCTCTCAAAAAAAAAAAAAAACTGTTGAACACTTATGTTTTGCCGTATCTGAAAATCTGAACCACTTACAAAGTGCTCGAAATTCTCTCTATGTCATTGCCAAGCGAATATTTTTGTACTGCCACTGGAATCGGGTAAGACTGCTACTATCCGCTCTCCAAGACTAGGGCTATTCGCAAAAAAAAAAAAAAAAAAAGACTAGGCTCGGGCTCCAGTAGAAACCGCAAAAGTTTTTGTGATAAAAAAAATTGTCCCATCAAAACGGATCCCGTATATCTATACCGTAAAACGGTATATTCCGTGAATATTTCATCGTCTTCTTCACAGGGTCGTCTTTCTCGTAGGCGTGCAGGTCCTCGCGCACGTCCTCTGCCCGTTACTAGTCCCTGCCCCTGCATGCATGCGGCCGGCCGGCGAGCTGCTGCGGCCGGTTCCGGCCCGCCGGCGACCTGCCGCATATGTACAAGTACGTATGCGTTGGTTGTCGCTCAGCATGCGTACTAGCTGATGCATTGCTTGCCGCATGCGTACGAGCTGATGCGCTGCCGCGCTGCTTGGTGCTGCTCTGCTCCCTGCGGCTCCCGTTCCGGCTGGCCGGCGAGCTGCTGCTCTAGGCAGCGACTATGGCAGCGACTATGCCGGCCAGAAACTGATAATAGCTTTGGGAATCGAACCTACTAGCCGGAAATAGAAGATTGGCACCGCCGCCATGGAATTGACCTTGAGAAGCGGCGGTGCCGTCGACGACGGGAGCGGTTGGTGCTATAATTTGTGTCCCGTCGAGCGTTGATCGATTTGCGGTTTACCTAAAAACAGACTCGGAAACTGGATATATTCGGTACACAGAGTAGTTATGCGGGAAATTGCAAACAATTTGTGGTTTTGACCACTTTTGCGGTATCTGGAAAAATCATTTTTTTCGACCAAAACTGTAAAAGTTTGCCACTTTTGCGGTATCTGCTAGAGATGCTTTGACTGCTACTATCCAGTCTCCAAAACTAGGCTCACTGTATTCGCATGTGAGTAAAATGGAAAGATATGTACGTATTTTAGTACTCCCTTCATCCGAAAATAAATGACTTGGATTCGTCTACGGTGCGAGTCTAGATAAATCCAAGTCAGGTATTTTCGGACGGAGTGAGTAATTTTTTTAGAGGAAAAGGCCATGCCCTGGTACCATTGAAGAAATCAGAATCTTACAAGGTCGATAGGGCACTCGTGGGGATAGTTCAGAAAACCAAAACAAAACATCCCACCAAATAGGCAAAAACACCTGGTTAGGTAAACCTCTACAAGCAACTACTACTCCAAAGATAGGACAGGATCGGTCCTTGTTGGCCACATTCAACAGATCCATCTACCACAAGCTTGAGAGAGTTCTCTTCTAGACGTTTCGCTAGACCATCAGCGGTGATCTTCCACACCAGGGCTTCATCAGAGTCGTCCATGTGGGTATCTTGGCCTAGCCCCAGATTTGTGCTGATCGACTTTTTCAGATTCAACCAGGATCCGGTCAGAACAAGCGAGGAGGATTCCGAGCTAGTTGCTCCAGTCCCCCGATCACATTGCTCAACCTTTCTTCTGAATCCCCTAAGGAAAGGACCTGCCACTGGGATAGCGTAAAAGCCATCTTTCTCCAGATGCCCTCCAAGCTAGACCAACGTGTTCAATTAAAGTGCATGTTATTTCTGGTATTCTAGAGAATCCACATGGCTACTACATGAATAGAATTGTTAAATTTTTGTGATTTCTCACAAAGCCACAAGCCAACAATGGATTCAAGATTAAAAGGACCAAAATATATGCTAGTCAAATGTCCCAATTCCAACCAAATCACATTTGCAACTGCACACTCAAAGAACACATGAAAACATGACTGGTTTCTGAGCAAAAGGCACAAGTGAGATCATCTACGGTTTGTCTCTTAACCAAATTATATTTAGTGAGGATTTCGTTATGAGCAACTAACCATAGGAAGAACTCTATTTTAGGTGGAACATTAACTTTCCAACAATCTAAGTGTGTACACGGAGCACTCCTTTGAAGTTGATAATAGCATATAGAGAGCTCAAACTATATATACACACCCTTAGACTCATATACCCACATAATAGCATCATTCTCATCATTAAGTTGAAGAGTTTGTGTCATTTCTAAAATTTCATACCATTTGATCAAAAGATCATAACTAAAACATCTATGGAAGATAAACTTAAGTTGTTCGTCCTATCATATTTCTGCAGTAGTGGCATATTTTCCATTAACAATAACATAGATTTCCCAGAATTGGATGACAAGATTAAAAGAACCAAACCAGTAATCCTCCCAGACCTAACCTTTTTACCACACCCCAATTTCCATTGGTATCCTAACTTGCCAGCTTTAGCTACCCAAAGGAAACCTTTCTAGAAAGGAGAAACACCTGTGTCAGATGAAGCAAAAAATATTGGGGTTGTTCACATTATATTTATGTTCAATAGTGTGCTTCCATAGCTGGTTGTCAGTCAGATGGTATCTTTTAATCCAATATGCCAACAAACAAAGATTTATTTTAGCTTGCTTGGGTATCTTTTAATCCAAGATGCCAACAAACAAAGATATTCGATGTCGGTCACTAGTTTTTTTCTTGGAGAATTTGCCACACGTATACGAGTAACACAAGTCCCTTACTAGTACAAGTCGCCCGATACTCCTATCTCTGAATGCCGCTACAAGGCCGAAGTCTTAGAAACAAATTTGGAAAAGGGAGACTAGCTGGTGCAATAAATAAAGAAGAAAGCAGGCGCGCAAAAGAGAAGCCCAACGAGAGAGATTCTAGACCGGACATGGTCTCACGGCTGATCGGTCGCTCCTTTAAAGGGAGTTAACTGCTTTGAACCATACATGAACCTTATCTCATAGAGTGTGTTGCATCTCCCTTTTTTATCTTCCCTTCCCAAATTGCCACTAGATCAGCTTGAAACTCGCCTTCTGGTCCAGTAAGAGGTAATTCTGGAGATATCACCACTTTACTTTCAATTGATCTCCTCGTTACTGCTCAAGAAGAATTAAAAAATATTAGGTAGGGATGACAGGATTCAAACTTGTGAAATTTTGTACGCTTGACTGCAATCCTTTATGTCGGTAAGGATTGCACAAGAGCACCTTCCCTTAGGCCATGAACTTATAGGTGGATAAGAATCATTTTGAGCGAGTACATAAGAGGCCATCCACTTTTTTTTCATTGGTCCTAGGGAAAGACCATCTTGCGCGAACCTAACCGCGATGGGTTACAGAAGAATAATTTCATAACTTCATCCAATGGAGATAGGTTAAGGAGAAAGAAAGGAGAAAACTAAAGAGAACGATGGACACTCCGAATGAAATAAAAAAATAGCTATTTCATCAAATCCCTAGTGTGTGGGTGTTCAGTGGAGAAAACCCTAGAGGTTCACATAGGCTGCGGGTGTGGGATAAAAATCCTCTTTTGTTGAGCTGTTTGGACTCCAAATCCAAAAATAATAAAATAAATAAATGATTTCTTTTCAATTTTAAAATTTTAAATAAGGAATAAATTATGTATACATCTAAACGTTCCGCGGATGCTCACCTATTTGCTTTGCTCAGCTATTTCGTTCTTTCTCTGCACCATTACAGTCAGCAGTCAGCACTTACTAGAGCTTTGTTTGCTTGCGACATTGGTTGGTTTCTTTAGTAGACCCTATACAGTTCATGTTTTTTGGATTATTTACAGGCCGCAGCCTATCTAGGTGAATCCATGGAGGGTCATCATTGAATTGACAAGTTTTGGAAATAGAATATTTTTTTCAGCTTACCTCAATTCATGCATGGTTCCAGATAATCCACTTGGTTGCAAAAAAAAGATAGCTAGAAATGCCTTGAAAATTTCGAAATTCAGGCCAAGCATCTTAATGCATACTATGCAAAAGTAATAATATTAGGCCACCATTGATTAGAATATTTCGCGTGTACAATTGGCTTCACAGACCCAAACCATTTCGATATCGCAGGTTGGGAACCCGGCCTCTTCCGGGGCTCGTTGCTCCAGCTTGTGGCCCAGCTGCTGAATAAAGAAACGACCTTTTGCGCCATCCCTCAAGCATGGCAAATTGGCAATGAGATTTTCGACCGTAGTCCTACTAACACAAAGCCTCTCCTTACCCCTTCGGTCGGTGTTGGACGCATGTATTCATACCTCGTACACGACTGAATTTTTTGCATTCAACGCGGCATCCGGCAGACACGAACAAGTGTACACGGACTATACATGTTGAAATTCGCTGGGAGTGGAATGTACTCTGTACGAACGTGTGCAATATTGACTAGTACTCCAGTTGACTTCCAAGTCGTTTTGGTACATGGGCTTCTGTTTTTCTTCGCATGCATACTAGTCCTACAGGTTAGCCGTGTGTGCCCTACATTGGCTGGAGGAGGAGGAGAAAGATCCTCCACTGGTCCACTACATCCGTTCCGTTGGATTGTTCTTCAATTTGGACCGGGCGAGAATAAAGTTGCATGCTTGTCTGGTCCCAACGGAAACCAAGGTTTTTTTTACATGAACTGCTATTTTTTCATTAAGACACGGCTAAATCGCCGGTCACCAGACCGGTTATAGATTCAGGGTAATTCATCACCTACGGGCAATGTTCATCACTAACGCTTTGCGTACTAGGGAAACCAAGTTTTCAGGAAGCCATTTGGTCATTCCTAAGGCCAACCTTGCCCCGGCAACACCGATGGCGATCTATATGTAAGCTGCCTCCAAGGTTGAAAACACTACGTGGTGCATTTTCTCCACAACTAAGGCCTAAAATGTGTTTATAAAATTTTCTATTGAGCAAAGTGTAGTCATATATAGCATCATGAGTAAGGGTGCACAAGAGAATATGCTTCAATTATATATGTATATATATTGTCACTTACAGTTGACATATCAATCAAACTAAGAAAAGTACAAAACCCGCCTATATACTTTGCCATAATCCGATTTGAAAGACCAACACCCAACATACATTTGGAGTTGGGGGAACTTAATTATTCATCAAAGAATGGAACTAACCAATGAGGTAACAAAGCTAAATCAAAGAACGCGTAATCTGAAACACGACAGTATACACAAAGTCCATGTGAAGGCTTGCAAGATACTAGCTACTATCCACCCGGTCACGGCGAGGGCGTCGGGCAATTAACATTTGGGCTGTTCGTGGTGCACGATGCCGCCTGCAGACTCTGCAGATACAGCCGCTGGAGAAGCTGGAGGTCGGACTCGCCGGAGACGATGGCGGCAACGGCCGACTCTCTGACAGGCGCGTCGCCGCCCAACGGCCGCGCGGAGCTCGACGCAACGAGGAGCGCCGTGATCGCCATCACTACCAGGATGGCCGGCACAGCAGACTTCGATCTCATCATCATTCCGAATTCTGATCCGCTCACACAAGCTAACTTCGCAAATAAGTGGCTAGCTATCACTGAGAATGTGAGATGACTGAATTACTCCTCAGCTCTCGCACTATTTAACAGGAAGCTGATCGGCTCCAGTTTTTTGTTGAATACCGCGTACTTGCACCGTGTGCGACTGGGCAGAGAGAATTTGACGAGATAAACAGTGACGGAGAATTGTTTCTGCATACCGCATGTCTATCAACATTCAGTAGTCAGTCAACCGAGGTACGAGACACTAAAATCCAGATGAAAATCCTCTTCCGCTGAGCTGTTTGGACTCCAAATCCAAAAACAATAAAATAAATAAATAATTTTTTTAATTTTAAAATTTTAAATAAGGAATAAATAATGTACACCTCTAAACGTGCTCACCTACTTGCTTTGCTCAGCTATTTCGTTCTGTCTCTGCACCATTACAGTCGGGAGTCAGCACTTACTACACTAGTAGAAAACAGACCTTTGGTCCAGGGGTATTAGCCCCGATTTTCCTACAAACCGGGACTAATGCCCGGGTCCAACGGCTAGAATTGGTCCTAGGGGGGTAGCAGGCACTAGCCCCGGTTCGAACAGGACCTTTAGCCTCGGGTCGTGTAACAAACCGGGGCTAAAGGGTTTCAGGCAGGCCGGGTCGGGCCACAGACCCTTTAGTTCCGGTTTGTTATACGACCCAGGGCTAAAGATGGACCTTTAGCCCTGGTTCTAGAGACGAACCGGGGCTAAAGGTCTGGCTATATCTTCTTCCCCTGCCCGAGCCACCATTCAAGCTGGTGGCTCTCCTCTCTCTCTTTCTTGCTTCCAGCTCGAGTTCATGCCCTTTTTTTCTCAAGATTTGTCTATATTTTGTGGTGCCCCATCTATCCAAAGGTTCTAAAAGGTGAGCAACTTCATCCTTTGAACTCTCATTGCTATATTAGCTCATTTCATGCTCTATCTTATAGATGGATTTGTGGATTTAGTTTGGTAGTAATTTTTGCAATGATAGCATGAGATCGATGTTTAGATTCTATCTATCTTGTATTAATGTAAGGAACTCTAAGGTAAATATCACAATATGTGGATTCTATCTATATATATCTTGTTTTGGCACATAGTCTCGAAATTTGATTTTAGAAGCACACACATGCGTGAGTTTATCATTCTAACTAGCTAGCTGGGCAAAATATCCTTCTTCGTCTACCTGCGTTCAACAAACTGAAAAAAGTGTAACAAAGATAGGGTTAATTTATAAAAGCTTGATAAGAAGACATCACAGTACATCTTCGAGAAGCTCCTCTATGGCGAGCTCCTCGAAGATGTCTGAGAATATATAGGATCCTAAGACATCTTCGAGAGAAGCTCCGCCGTAGTGGTGTCCCTCTAGCACCATCTTAGAGTTAATAACTTCTCTAGCTATAGATTAATACGCCGGGTGACTAAAACAATTCACATATTAGGGAGTGCCTTTATGGCGAGCTCCTCGAAGATGTCTGAGGACGGGATCCTAAGACATCTTCGAGAAGCTCTGCCGTAGTGGTGTCCCTGCTCTCGCACACCATCTTTCGGTTTATATCTTCTCTAGCTAAATCAGTATGCTGGTGGAGCTAACTAATTTCACATATTAGAGAGTGCCTCTACGGCGAGCTCCTCGAAGATGTCTGAGGACGAGGTCCTAAGACATCTTCGAGAAGCTCCGCCATAGTGGTGTCCCTGGTCTCGCATACCATCTTGCAGTTCTTCACAAGAATGCATACCTATTTATAGATTAAGCAGCACAACATAGTGTCGGGCACTGATGACATAATGTCGACACACTCACCCTAGCATAGTGCTGCCACCCACCTAAAATAGTGTCGTCATTTAATTTACTGGCTTAGCGCTGCCCACTGAGGACATAGTGTCGACATGTTGTCTCCACATCCACATTTAGTCCTGGTTGGTGTCTCCAACCGGGACTAAAGGTTCATCATATCTTTAGTCCCGGTTGCTGGTTTTAATTTTGTTTTTTAGATTAGTACTAATTAATTATGATTATGCTACCACCCACCCAAAATAGTGTCGTCATTTAATTTACTGGCTTAGTGCTGCCCACTGAGGACATAGTGTCGACATGTTGTCTCCACATCCACATTTAGTCCCGGTTGGTGCCTCCAACCGGGACTAAAGGTTCATCATATCTTTAGTCCCGGTTGCTGGCTTTAATTTTGTTTTTTAGATTAGTACTAATTAATTATGATTATGTTTGATGTACTTAATTAATTATATAATGCAGATGAGCCGGCAATGGATGTACGCTGACCGACTCTCTAACTAGTTCATTAAAGGCGTGTATTCTTTTCTTCTTGTGGCCGAGGCAAATAAGCGGAATGGTTTTATGTCTTGTCCATGTGGTGTCTGTCGGAATCATAAGGAATACTCTTCCTCAAGAGTCCTTCACATCCACCTGTTTCGGTCCAGTTTCATGACCGGCTATAATTGTTGGACCAAGCACGGAGAAAGAGGGGTTATGATGGAAGACAACGAAGAAGAAGAGAATGACAACGACTACCCTGAATATGATGGTGAAGGAAATATGCCCTGAGAGGCAATAATAAAGTTGTTATTATATATTTCTTGTATATGATAGATTTTTATTTTGCATGCTATAATTGTATTGATAGGAAACATCAATACATGTGTGCTTAATAAACAAAAAGGGTTCCTAGTTATGCCTCTCTTATAGACTAGCTTGTTGATTAACAAGATGATCAAAGTTTCCTGATCATGGACATTGGATGTTGTTAATAACAAGGTCACAGCATTTGTGAAATGATGTGATGAACATTCATCCGAAGTATAGCATTACGATCAAGTCATTATGTTCATATTGCTATAACATCATACAAAGTAGTCTTAGTCCTTAGACCATGAGATCATGTTAATTGCTAACACCGGAAGAGTATCTTGATAACATCAAACGTCACACCGTAACAGGGTGACTATAAAGATGGGTTCAGTACTACGAAGGTGTTATGTTGAGGCTCATGGATCAAGAGTGGAATTTGTCAATCCAGATGACGGATAGATATACTCTGGGCCCTCTCGGTGATATCACAGTAAGATAGCTTGCAAGCAAGTGATGTGATCACTAGAATGTTATATCACGGGAACGAGAAAAGAGTGCATGTCGGTAACGAGATCAAACTAGGTATTTGGATACCGATGATCGAATCTCGGACATGTATTATATCATGAGACAAAAGTATTAAATTGTTGACGTTAAAGGTTCTCACGATCACAGAAGTCATTGTTGAATATGCAGGAGTTAGTATTGATCTCCAGGTCCCCCTTCTGATTATTGATCTGAGAGAAGTCTCAATCATGTCTGCATTATTCGCGGGTGACACACTTAAGGGTTGCCGGACACCATTTAGGAGCACATATGTTCCAGACAAAAGGTTTGCAAAGCGCAGGAAATGTTTCGATAGAAACCGGAATTGTTTCAGGTGAAATTGCAGAAAGTGGTTCTGCATCTAATATTGAAATGTTGCAAGGGGTTTTATGTGAATGTTTGTTAATTAAAGTAATTAACAAAATTCTGAATAAAATAAATAAAAGAGTTTTATTAAATGAGAGAGCATTAAATTTGGAGAAATTTAATGCATTTAAAGTGGAGACTTTAAAAGAGAATGTTAAGGGGGCATTTTAATGTGGAGGGGTTACCACCACATGAATGGGGGAGGTGAGGGGTCACCCCCCCATGCGCCGGCCATGGAGAGAGGGGGCACCCCCCTCCTCCTATAAAAGGCCACCCATTCCCTCCTTCATCCTCACACCTCCTCGTGAAGGATCTCTCTCTCCCTCTAGATATTCCCCCATGGTCTCGGATTAGCGAGATACCTGTTCCCGGTGGCCTTGCGTCTGGAAGGAGTTGCTGCTTCCGCTGATTCACTGGAGCGAGGAGGTGGAGGTTGTCCGGTGGCTTGAACGTGTGTGCGAGGATGGATGCGCTGCTGATTTGCGGCGCTCGGACTTCCACACGATCTTGAGATCGGCAAGCGTACGACTACATCAACCAAGAGTTCCTACTCGTTAACAAAACTCGTTGTCTTCGAGGGTAAGTTCTCCATGGATGTATGTCCATCCTTTGCTCTGTATCTAGTAGATAGATCTTGGCGTATAGTTCTCATCGTAGGAATTTTTTTGTTTTCTATGCCACGGACCCAACAGTGGTATCAGAGCCTGATCTATGCGTAGGTGCTTTGCACGGGTAGTACACATATGTTTATATGTGGGCGATGATGATCATGTTATTGCATCTTCTATGTACTTTGGATATTGGTGGCATAGTGGGATGAAGCGTCCCGTACCAACCTTACATGTCATCGTACATGAGACCGGTTCCACGACTGACATGCAACTTGTTTTGCATAAGTGGCTGGCGGGTGTCTGTCTCTCCTACTATAGTCAATATTTGATTTACAACGAGTTGCTAATAACTTGGTTATCCTCGTTGTGGTTCATGTTCGTAGGTAGGACCGGTTCTATCTCTGAAATCCCTAAGCCACGTAAAACTTGCAATTGATAAATTAGAGGCGTCTAGTTTAGATCGTTGCTGGGCTAGTGTCTTGATATGGTATTGTTGTAAGTAGATGTATGATAGATACTCTTACAACTCACTTAACGTGTAAGTTCCATAGACCTTGGCCTTACACACAAAGGAATGATAGAGATCATACCACGATGCAAATGATAGAGATCAAATGCATGGACCATATCACCTCACTTCACACATTAGATGTTAGCATCTTATATTGCTAGTTTGGCGCTTTTGGTAGCATTATAAGATGATCCCTCATTTAGATATCAAGATAAAATGTGTTCTTCCTTAAGTATGCACCGTTTTGTGGATCGTGTTTTGAGGCATTATGTGATGATCGGGTGTTCTCGACTCTACGCTTTCATACAACGGGTGTAAGACAGTTTTACACACACGAATACTAAGGTTCTTACTTGACAAGCCTAGCATGTACAGACATGGCCTCGGAACACGGACCGAAAGGTTAAGCATGAGTCATATAGTTGATATGATGCCTATATAGATACTCGCCTTTGAAGCTACACCGACTCACGTGATGATCAGACTTGGTGTAGTCGATTTGGTTCATGTCATCACCAAAAGGACACGAGGGATGTCGTTTTTAAGTGGGAGTTCATTAGTAATTTGGATTAGTTGAACTCAATCTATCATAAACTTAGTCTAAATATATTTTACAAATTATGTTGTAGATGGCACCACCTGCTTTTAATTTCAATGTGTTCACGGAGAAAGAGAAGCTTGCTGCGAATCGTAGCAACTTCACCAACTGGGCTATGAATTTGAGGATTCTCCTCACTGCTGCACAAAAGCAATATGTGCTAGAAGCGCCGCTAGGCCCCCCACCAGCTCCTGATGCCCCTGACGAGGAAAAGAACGTCTATATAACTCGTCAGGAGGACCACAACTTAGTTCATTGCGGCATACTATATGGGCTAGAACCAGAACTTCGAAAACGTTTCGAAAATGGCAATGCCTTTGATACCATGGGAGAATTGAAAATGATTTTCGATACCCATGCTGCCGTAGAGAGTTATAATGCTTCTGAAAAGTTCCTTAGTTGCATGATGGAAGAGAACAGCTCCGTTAGTGAGCACGTACTCAAAATGGCTGGGTACGCCGATAAGCTTGTGTCCTTGGGAATAACGATTCCCATTGACTTAGGCATACATCGTGTTCTCCAATCTCTGCCACCTAGCTACAAGAGCTTTGTGATGAACTATAATATGCAGGGCATGAAGAAGTCTCTTCCCGAGCTTCTGTCAATGCTTAAGACTGCAGAAGTGGAGATTAGGAAAGAACATCAAGTGTTGATGATCAATAAGACCACCGATTTCAAGAAGGAAAAGAAAAGCAAGCAGAAGGGAAAGAAGGGCGGCAAATCTATTGCCGCGCCTGAAAAGAAACCCCGAGCTGGCCCTAAGTCTGACACCGAGTGCTACTATTGCAAGGGGACTGGCCATTGGAAGCGCAACTGCCCCAAGTATTTGGTGGACAAAAAGGCCGGCAAGGCAAACAAAGGTATATATGATATACATGTTATTGATGTATACTTGACTAGTACTCGCAGTAGCACCTGGGTATTTGATACGGGATCGGTTGCTAATATATGTAACTCAGTTCAGGGGCTGCGGAACAAGCGACAACTAGCAAGGGATGAGGTCTCGATGCAGGTCGGCAATGGATGAAGAGTTGATGTGATCACCGTCGGAACGCTGCCTCTCCATATGCCAGCGGGATTAGTTATAAACCTGAATAATTGTTATTTGGTGCCTGCACTGAGCATGAACATTGTATCCGGATCATGTTTGATGCAAAGTGGTTATTCGTTTAAATCTGAAAACAATGGTTGTTCGATTTATATGAATAATATCTTTTATGGTCATGCACCTGTGTTGAATGGTTTATTTCTATTGGATCTCGATACTAGTATTACGCATATTCATAATGTTGATGCTAAAAGGATTAAACTTGATAATGATATATCTGCATATATGTGGCACTGCCGTCTAGGTCATATTGGCGTTAAACGCATGAAGAAACTCCATTCTGATGGACTTTTGGAATCACTTGATTTTGAATCATTTGATACATGTGAGCCATGCCTTATGGGCAAGATGACTAGAACGCCGTTTTCCGGTTCAATGGAACGGGCGACAGATTTATTGGAAATCATACATACTGATGTGTGTGGACCAATGAGTGTGTCGGCGCGAGGTGGATATCGTTATTTTGTTACTTTCACGGATGATTTGAGTAGATACGGGTATATCTATTTGATGAAACACAAGTCTGAAACTTTTGAAAAGTTCAAAGAATTTCAGAATGAAGTGGAAAATCATCGTAATAGAAAGATCAAATTTCTACGGTCTGACCGTGGAGGAGAGTATCTTAGTTACGAGTTTAGCACACACATGAAAGAGTGTGGAATAGTTTCAGAACTCACGCCTGCCGGAACACCACAACGTAATGGTGTGTCAGAACGTTGTAATCGTACTTTATTGGATATGGTTCGATCTATGATGTCTCTGACTGACTTGCCACTGTCATTTTGGGGTTATGCACTGGAAACCGCTAGATTCACTTTAAATAGGGAACCATCTAAATCCATTGAAAAGACACCGTATGAATTATGGTTTGGAAACAAACCTAAGCTGTTATTTCTTAAAGTTTGGGGATGTGATGTTTATGTGAAGAAACTTCAACCGGATAAACTCGAACCCAAAGCGGAAAAATGCGTCTTCATAGGATACCCTAAGGAAACGATTGGGTATACCTTCTATCACAGATCCGAGGGCAAGGTCTTTGTTGCCAAGAATGGATCCTTTCTTGAGAAGGAGTTTCTCGCGAAAGGTGTGAGTAGTCGGAAGGTAGAACTCGAAGAGTTTATTGAACCTTCTCTTCATGAAATGGCGAGTAGCGCATCACCGGAAGTTGTTTCGGAGTTGACTTCACCTAATGAAGAGAGAGCTAATGATATTGATCATGAAACTCCGAAAGAGGACACTACCGAACCTCGCAGTACAAGCAGGACACGTGCAGCTCCTGAACTGTACGGCAATCCTGTTATGAATTTCATGATTGATGAAATAGATGACCCTGCGACGTATGAAGAAGCGATGATGAGCCCTGATTCCAACAAATGGCTAGAAGCCATGAAATCCGAGATGGAACCCATGTACGAAAACCAGGTTTGGACCTTGGTGGACTTACCTCACGATCGAAAGGCCGTTGAGAATAAATGGATTTTCAAAAGAAAAACTAATGCTGATGGTAATGTAACCATCTATAAGGCTCGACTTGTTGCAAAGGGGTTTTCGACAAATTCAAGGAGTTGACTACGATGAGACATTCTCTCCCGTAGCGATGCTTAAGCCGGTTAGGATTATGTTAGCAATTGCTGCATATTTTGATTATGAAATATGGCAGATGGATGTTAAAACTGCGTTCCTCAATGGTAATATTGAAGAAGAGTTGTATATGATACAACCAAAGGGTTTTGTCGATCCTAAGGATGCTAATAAGGTGTGCAAACTTCAGCGATCCATCTATGGACTGAAGCAAGCATCACAGAGTTGGAATCTCCGCTTTGATGAGGTGATCAAAGAGTTTGGATTTGTCCAAACTTATGGAGAGGCTTGTATTTACAATAAAGTGAGTGGGAGCAATGTGGCATTTCTGATATTATATGTGGATGACATATTATTGATTGGAAATGATATAGATCTTTTAAACAGTGTTAAAAGTTATCTAAACAGCAAATTTTCGATGAAGGACCTTGGTGAAGCTTCATATATATTAGGCATTAAAATCTATAGAGATAGATCAAGACGCCTAATTGGGCTATCGCAGAGTACATACCTTGATAAGATATTAAAGAAGTTTAATATGGATGAAAGTAAGAAGGGGTTCTTACCTATGTTGCAAGGCAAGACATTGAGTAAGACTCAAAGTCCGTCTACGGCGGAAGAAAGAGAGATGATGGATAAGATCCCCTATGCCTCGGGCATAGGCTCTATTATGTGGCACATGCTATTAGTTTGACTAGTAGGTACCAATCTGATCCAGGTTCGGAACACTGGATAGCGGTAAAGAACATCCTCAAGTACTTGAGAAGAACTAAGGATATGTTTCTTATATACGGAGGTGAAGAAGAGCTAGTCGCTAAGTGTTATGTCGATGCTAGCTTTGACACCAATCCGGATGACTCTAAGTCTCAATCCGGATACGTATTTCTCTTGAACGGAGCAGAAGTTAGTTGGAGGAGTTCCAAACAACCTGTGGTGGCTGGATCAACAACGAAGGCGGAATATGTTGCTGCTTCAGAAGCGGCGCAGGAGGCAGTTTGGATGAAAGAGTTCATTACAGAACTGGGTGTGGTTCCCAGTGCGTTGGACCCGATGGTGATCTATTCTGACAACAATGGAGCCATAGCCAACGCAAAGGAACCAAGGTCTCACAAGAATTCCAAACATATTAAGCGCCGGTTTCACTCCATCCGCGAGCATGTCAAGGATGGAGATATAAAGATTTGTAAAGTGCACACGGACCTAAATGTAGCAGATCCATTGACTAAAGTACTCCCTAGGGCAAAACATGATCAACACCAGAACTCCATGGGTGTTAGATTTATCACTGTGTAAACTAGATTATTGTCTCTAGTGCAAGTGGGAGACTGAAGGAAATATGCCCTGAGAGGCAATAATAAAGTTGTTATTATATATTTCTTGTATAGGATAGATGTTTATTTTGCATGCTATAATTGTATTGATAGGAAACATCAATACATGTGTGTTTAATAAACAAAAAGGGTTCCTAGTTATGCCTCTCTTATAGACTAGCTTGTTGATTAACAAGATGATCAAAGTTTCCTGATCATGGACATTGGATGTTGTTAATAACAAGGTCACAGCATTTGTGAAATGATGTGATGAACATTCATCCGAAGTATAGCATTACGATCAAGTCATTATGTTCATATTGCTATAACATCATACAAAGTAGTCTTAGTCCTTAGACCATGAGATCATGTTAATTGCTAACACCGGAAGAGTATCTTGATAACATCAAACGTCACACCGTAACAGGGTGACTATAAAGATGGGTTCAGTACTACGAAGGTGTTATGTTGAGGCTCATGGATCAAGAGTGGAATTTGTCAATCCAGATGACGGATAGATATACTCTGGGCCCTCTCGGTGATATCACATTAAGATAGCTTGCAAGCAAGTGATGTGATCACTAGAATGTTATATCACGGGAACGAGAAAAGAGTGCATGTTGGTAACAAGATCAAACTAGGTATTTGGATACCGATGATCGAATCTCGGACATGTATTATATCATGAGACAAAGGGATTAAATTGCTGACGTTAAAGGTTCTCATGATCACAGAAGTCATCGTTGAATATGTAGGAGTCAGTATGGATCTCCAGGTCCTGCTTCTGATTATTGATCTGAGAGGAGTCTCAATCATGTCTTCATTATTCGTGAACCGTAGGCTGACACACTTAAGGGTTGCCGGACACCATTTAGGAGCACATATGTTCCAGACAAAAGGTTTGCAAAGCGCAGGAAATGTTTCGATAGAAACAGGAATTGTTTCGATAGAAACCGGAATTGTTTCAGGTGAAATTGCAGAAAGTGGTTCTGCATGTAATATTGAAATGTTGCAAGGGGTTTTATGTGAATGTTTGTTAATTAAAGTAATTAACAAAATTCTGAATAAAATAAATAAAAGAGTTTTATTAAATGAGAGAGCATTAAATTTGGAGAAATTTAATGCATTTAAAGTGGAGACTTTAAAAGAGAATGTTAAGGGGGCATTTTAATGTGGAGGGGTTACCACCACATGAATGGGGGAGTTGAGGGGTCACCCCCCCATGCGCCGGCCATGGAGAGGGGGGGCACCTCCCTCCTCCTATAAAAGGCCACCCATTCCCTCCTTCATCCTCACACCTCCTCGTGAAGGATCTCTCTCCCCCTCTAGATATTCCCCCATGGTCTCGGATTAGCGAGATACATGTTCCCGGTGGCCTTGCGTCTGGAAGGAGTTGCTGCTTCCGCTGATTCGCTGGAGCGAGGAGGTGGAGGTTGTCCGGTGGCTTGAACGTGTGTGTGAGGACGGATGCACTGCTGATTTGCGGCGCTCGGACTTCCACACGATCTTGAGATCGACAAGCGTACGACTACATCAACCACGAGTTCCTACTCGTTAACAAAACTCGTTGTCTTCGAGGGTAAGTTCTCCATGGATGTATGTCCACCCGTTGCTCTGTATCTAGTAGATAGATCTTGGCGTATAGTTCTCATCGTAGGAAATTTTTTGGTTTCTATGCTGCGGACCCAACAGATGGTACTACAATGGAAGACATTGATGAAGAAAAAGATGAAGAACGGGCATCAGATCTGCCCGATGATGATCTTAGTCGGGTCATTGCTGATGCCCAGGAAGAATGCGTAACTGAAAGGGAGAGGTTGAAGTTCAAGAAGATGTTAGAGGATCACAACAAATTGTTGTACCCAAATTGTGAAGATGGGCACAAAAAACTGGTAGCACACTGGAATTGCTGCAATGGAAGGCAGAGAACGGTGTGACTGACAAAGGATTTGAAAAGTTGCTGAAAATAATGAAGAAGTTGCTTCCAAAGGATAACGAACTGCCCGCCAGTACCTACGAAGCAAAGAAGGTTGTCTGCCCTTTAGGATTAGAGGTGCAGAAGATACATGCATGCATTAATGACTACATCCTCTACCGTGGCGAGGAGTACGAGAAGTTGGATGCATGCCTAGTATGCACTGCATTGCGGTATAAGATAAGACGAGATAACCCTGGTGATGTTGAGGGCGAGCACCGCATGAAGAGGGTTCCTGCCAAGGTGATGTGGTATGCTCCTATAATACCACGGTTGGAACGTTTATTCAGGAACAAAGAGCATGCCAAGTTGTTGCGATGGCACATGGAATACCGTAAGAAAGACGAGATGTTGAGACACCCCACTGATGGGTCGCAGTGGAGAAAAATCGAGAGAGATTTTCCGGACTTTGCAGGTGATGTGAGGAACTTATGGTTTGGTCTAAGTACAGATGGCATGAATCCTTTTGGGAAGCAGAGCTGCAGTCATAGCACCTGGCCTGTGACTCTGTGTATCTATAACCTTCCTCCTTGATTGTGCATGAAGCGGAAGTTCATTATGATGCCAGTGCTCATCCAAGGCCCGAAGCAACCCGGCAACGACATTGATGTGTACCTAAGGCCATTAGTTGTAGAACTCTTACAGTTGTGGCACGGACAAGGTGTACGTGTGTGGGATGAGAACAAGCAGCAGGAATTTGACCTACGAGCGTTGTTGTTCATAACAATCAATGATTCGGCAGCTCTTAGTAACATTTCAGGACAGACAAACAAGGGATACAATGCATGCACACACTGTTTAAACGAGACTGAAAGTATATATTTAGATAAATGTAAGCAGAATGTGTACCCGAGGAATCGTCGTTTTCTTCCGCCCACACACATCCTAAGAAAGAAAGGTAAGCATTTCAATGGTGAGGCAGACAGCCGGTGTAAGCCTATCCGCCGTACTGGTGATGATGTATTTGACATGGTGAAGGATTTAAAAGTAATCTTTGGAAAGGGTCCTGGTAGACAATCTGTTCCGAAGGACGATGTCGGAAACACACCCATGTGGAAAAAGAAATCTATATTTTGGGAGCTACCCTATTGGAAAGTCCTAGAGGTCCGCTCTGCAATTGACGTGATGCACCTGACGAAGAATCTTTGCGTGACGCTGCTAGGCTTCTTGAGCGTGTATGGGAAGAGCAAAGATACACCTGAAGCACGGCAGGACCAACAACGTATAAAAGACCGAGACGGCATGCATCCAGAGCTGTTTGAAGGTACTACTAGCTACGCTCTTACCAAAGAAGAGAAGGAAATCTTTTTGAAGTCCTTTACAGTAGCAAGGTCCCATATGGTTTCTCGTCGAACATAAAGGGAATAATAAATATGGCAGAGAAAAAATTTCAAAACCTAAAGTCTCATGACTGCCACGTGCTTATGACCCAGCTGCTTCCGATTGCATTGAGGGGACTCCTGCCGGAAAATGTTCGAGTACCCATTGTGAAGCTATGTGTGTTTCTCAATGCAATTTCTCAGAAGGTAATCAGTCTATATAGTCTACTAAGGTTACAGAAAGATGTGGTCCAATGTCTTGTCAGCTTTAAGTTGGTGTTCCCACCATCCTTCTTAAATATTATGACTCACCTCCTAGTTCACCTAGTCGACGAGATTAACATTCTTGGTCCTATATTTCCACACAATATGTTCCCCTTTGAGAGGTTCATGGGAGTGTTAAATAAATATGTTCATAACCGTGCTAGGCTAGAAGGAAGCATCTCAAAGGGATATGGAACAGAGGAGGTCATTGAGTTTTGTGTTGACTTTATTCCTGACCTTAAGCCCATCGGTGTTCCTGAATCAAGGCATGAGGGTAGACTTAGTGTAAAAGGCACGCTAGGAAAGAAAGCAAGGATATGTATGGACAGACATTCTCTCACTAAAGCACACTATACGGTTCTGCAAAGTTCCACCTTGGTGGCTCCGTATATCGAGGAACACAAGAATATTGTACACTCCAACAACCTGGGGAAGCCTGGCTCCTAGATTAGAGATGAACATATGAGGACTTTTGGCGGTTGGTTGCAGACACATCTCATGAATGACATAAATGTTGGAGAGCAGTTGTACTTGTTGGCCAGGTCACCATCTTCGACTATATTGACTTTCCAGGGTATGAGATAAATGGGAATACATTTTACACGATCGCCCAAGATAAAAAGAGCACCAATCTAAACAGTGGTGTCCGATTTGATGCAACAGACGAGAATGGGCAAAAGGATACATATTATGGTTACATAGAGGAGATATGGGAACTTGACTATGGACCTTTTTTTAAGGTTCCTTTGTTTCAGTGCAAATGGGTCAAGCTAACAGGAGGCAGGGTTGAGGTAGACAAGAAATACGGAATGACAATAGTGGATCTCAACAACCTTGCATATGGAGATGAACCATTTGTCCTAGCCAATGATGTGGCTCAGGTTTTTTATGTGAAGGACATGTCTACCAAACCGAGAAAAAGGAAAGATAAGCAAAATAATACAACATCCGATGAGCCAAAGCGCCACATAGTTCTTTTAGGAAAAAGAAACATTGTGGGGGTGGAGGATAAGACACACATGTCAGACGATTATGATAAGTTTCATGAAATTCCGCCCTTCGCTATGAAGGATGACCCAGGCATCCCGTTAAGTAAGGAAGATGCTCCATGGTTACGGATTAGAAGAAAACCCTAACATGTGTGGATGTTGGTGATGTACAATATTATTAAACCTTTATTTTTAATGATCTTCTTATATGTATATGGATATGAACTATCTCGATCTCAATAGGTAGTATTGCAACTTGTTGTGGCCAGACATTTATTAATATTAAAACATAAAAATTAGTCATAATCATATCTAGCCCTGTAGTACACTGCTTCTGGGTCGTCTTCGGAATCGTCATCGTCATCATCGTCGCTCGTAGAATGCGGATGGATCCTCAGCCCTTCCTCGTAGCACGCGGATGGATCCTCCGGCCTCAGATTCACGACGCACGGGGGAGGGGGCTCCCGGATGACGACCCTAGTGCGCCCTAGGCCTTCACCACCACCACCACCACCGTTCTTGTGGCTATGCGGCTGGTGAAAGTGTGGGTACCTCAGGCGAGGATGGTCTCCCATGGCGATGTAGCGCATCACACCGGTGATAGTCCGGTTCGCCCACCACAGGCGGCGACCAGCCTCGTTGTGGTTCACTAGGGGCGGGCTGTCACCCTCATACCTGGCGAGCTCCCTTTCCCACCGGTTTGCGAAGAAGGCATTCTAGGTGTCGAGGTTGTCGGGATCCCAATGGGGATCCAACCGCCGCTCCAGCGTGAGATCGAGGTAGAAGTGGTTCGTGATGGCCGCCTGGCGGGCCGAACCTTGAGGCACAGGAGGCACAGGAACCCCTCCAGTGCTCAGCATCCAGCCAGCGGGCAACCAGTACCCCGGCAGGCATTGGTAGCTGGAGGCGCATAGCGCCTCGGTCTCCTCGAGCGTCAGAAAATCCCAGTAAGCGGTGTCCATTGTTGTGAGAGAGAAGGTGTGGATGTGTGGATGGACATGGCGGTCGGCCTAGATATAGAGGGAAATGGCGGGAGAACATGGCGGGAGGCGGGGGAAATGACGGGAGAACATGGCGGGAAGCGGAGGAAATGGCGGGAAGCGCGGGAAATGGCGGGAAAATATGTTTTAGTCCTAGTTAATAGTTTTAGTATTAAATATTATATTTCTAATGAATCTATTATTTTTGTGAATATTTTGGTATATTATATGTATTTTTCCATTTTTAAATAATAAACTATATTTTTATTATTTTTTATGAACATTTGTACTAAATATAATACTTGTTAAATAATAGATAATTTCATTTAAGTTGTATAATAAAGTATGATAATAGATTTAAATTATAGATCTTCTTTTTCTGAAAATTTTGATATATAATACATAATTTTCTGAAAACTATAAACCATTTTTTGTTTTGGCACCAAAAACAACATTTAGCCCCGGTTTGTAATACGAACCGAGGCTAAAGGGTGACCTTTAGCCCCGGTTTGTATTACAAACCGGGGCTAAAGGGGTGTGGCGCGCGGGAAGTGCGGCGGGCCGAAAACACCATTAGCCCCGGCAAACCGGGGCTAAAGGGGGATACCCCATCCCCACCCCGGGTCGTGGCACGACCCGGAGAGCCAGATCGCCATTTCCCAGTAGAGAGCTCGTGCGCCGCCCGTTCATGCCCGCCGCCCGCACCGTCCATGCCGTACGTGCCGCCGCCGTGGTCCGTCCCGCCGCCGCCCGCCGCCCACGCCGTCTGCCCCATCTCCATGTCGTCCGTCTTCCAAAGAGTTTGATGTAGTGGCCCTCAACCTCTTCATGGTGGCGTCCTCAAAGGCATCCAATGAGCTCCTGCAAGCTGATGCTAAGTCCTTTCTCCTTGGAGTCACTGGTGACGTTGAGTACAATGGCCTCTGTCTTGGGTTCTGTCTGACTACGCCCTAGTTGGATGACTTCAATCGCCCAGCAACCTTCCTTGTGCATCTTCCTCAACTCGCTTCCCTTGATTGACGGCATGGGTAACTGCAACATCTTGATGATGTCCAGAAGGCATTCCCCAAAGCGCAGGCACTTGATGTCTTCGGCGGTGTCGTAGTAGAAGGCCGTCATCTTTAGGTTAGGAGAAAGAAAATTAGGCACAAGGTGATAAGGAAGGGAATTACTAGAAGAATACAAATAACTTAGAAGAATATGAAAAGCAAAAACACACATTGTGAAGGTGGTTTCCAATCCTAGGGGTCACGTCCTACAGGCAACTTTGTGCTCTGATACCATCTGTTGCAACCTCGGATCGTTAAGGATCCTAAGTCCCTGTGATTAACATGCTAGTCCCTGGATCAATAGCTAGCACTTCACAGTCGATGAATATCATGTAAAACACAAGTCATTATTACACGAATAATCCAGAGTATAATTATTACAACTTGCATAGCTTATAGCTAGCTCAAATAAAACAGCGGAAACTAAGTAAAACTTGAGTCCATCAACGCCTCAGGCTAGCTGCGTGAAGACCCGCGATCCCTACGCACCTTTTAGTCTTCGGATTCTACACATAAGACGTGCAGCCAACAAGTTGGGTCAATACTTTGAATGTATTGGCAAATTACACCAAGGAAAGAGTAAGTCTATCTCTACATGCAAGGCTAAGAGTAGGCTTTGGGGTTCCTTTGCATAAAGCCAATTTTATCAATGTAATAAGGAAAGAGGAAGAAATTTTTCCCTACTTTGTAAACTTTGATAAGTAGTATAGGGTCGAATGGAACACGTGGATATTACTCACCAAGTGCCCAATCAACCTAGCACTTGGATATTACGCACCAAGTTCCCAAAATCCCACCCAATGGCGATATTACTCACGCCTTGGGGTTTATAAAACGTTAGGTTTGGAAAAGAGAGAGGAAGATCTTTCAGAGGCTCCATCCTTCAGATGCTCAATGTTGTTCTGTTTCCGTGAACATGGCTGATCGATCATTTTGCAGTAATCTGAAGAGGTTGTGCACTTTCCCCACAATCCACGATCAAGTCCTTTTACAGACAAGACCACGGCGAGGCCTTCCCTTAGTAGCCCCTCTACCAGCTGGATCCAACCGTGCCAAGAACCTCCAAATGTTGGTACCCCGGTGAGGTTTCCCACTAAGTACTAAGCCAAGACAGAGCCCATATGTATTGTGGTTGCACGGGAAGCTTCTGAATTCTGAAACATGGCAGACTTCTTCGATTCCTGGGCGGCCGTCCTCCACCAATATCCACTCGTTGACCCGACAACCATTCCGCCCAGAAGAAAACTTAGTTTTATTTTGAAGGGGTTTTGAGAAGAAAAGTCTTTCGAACCCCCCAACGGTACTTAGTATATATATGTATATAGCATAGCTAGCAGTACTTAGCGAAAACAAGGATAACCTACTAGGAAGGGAAATCTAAGTATAGAACTATCTTGGCATACTACAGAATCATCGCACTTGCAGAATATTTTCAAGTAGATCTACCAAAACAATCCTACATATGCATACTACTATTTTGAAGAGAAAACATGCACAATATTCAAAACTGGGACATAAACATGAACAAGTGGTGTAACTTGCCTTGATCCAAGCAGCACTCTACACAACAGTACTCCTCAGCACACTCCGAGCAATCTAACGAAACAAAACATAGACCCAATCACAGATTGCACAAAACAAAGTCACGAAGGCGAATATGCATGCATGCAACATGGTATTATGCAAGGATGGATTCAAATTTGACCAAGGGTTTTATTCGGGGGTGTTGCTGAGTTGGGAAAGTCATTAGAATCGATTCCCCATAGATTTTAAGTATTTTGGGTTAAAACCTAAATAATCAAGCTTAGAAAATAGATCTACACTTCCAATCTATCTCGAAACAGATCTGATCACTCTAAGCAAGTTGTAATAATTTTCTACAGAAGGTCTCGTCGAAACAAAGCCAACGCAACAAGAATCAACTAAAACGGATCTACAGATAATTTTCTGGAATTAAAATACTCTAATCTAAACTTTAAATCCTACTGCAAGATTGATGTGATAAAACAGTAATATTATTGTAGATCTGTGTTATACTCAAAAATATGAATCCAACGGTATATTATACGCAATTTTTGGACTAATACTCGATTTACTATGAATTTTACAAGATTTAAAGGTTTTCTGCCTATTTTAAAAGAAAAAGGAAAAGAAAAAGGGGCGGCGCCAACTGTGCAGCGCCAAGTGGCGGCGCGGGATTGGTCTAGGGCGGGCACGCGGCGTTGATGCGGTGGCGACGCGGCGCTGACGCGGCGCTGACGCGTGCGCTGACACGTGGCGGCGCACGATTGGGTGGTACCCCTTCGCTGGGTCAGGACGATCTGCACCACTGGATCAGGATCTGACGGCTGGGGACGGAGAGGCTTACCGGTGGCGATGACTTGTCGTTGACGATGACGGCGACGACGGCGGTGCGTTGGTGGCGATGGCCGGCGGTGTTCCGGCTGGCTCCCGGCTGCGCGAAGTGGACGACGACGTTCCCCTCCTCCTCGCGGTCACCCTGGTACGGTTGGCGTCGGTTCTCCCCTTCTCTGCTCGTGGTGGTGCTCCGCCGTTCTCTCCCGTCTCCGGCGAGACTCCGGCGACCAATTGCCTACGATTCACTGCGCTATAGAGAAGGAAAATCGAGGGGGAGACAGAGGAGTTAGCGGCGATTCCGATTTTGGAAGAAAGAGAGGGAGAAGAGCTCGGTATCGATGACGGCGACAACCTTCCGAGGCGGAGCTCCGGTGGCACGTCGGCGGCGACGTAGGTGGTGCTAGGGTTTGCGGTTTTTTTGGGAAAAGAGCCGGGACTCGATGGGGAGGCTTATAAGGGGGGGGTCTTACGTGCGGGAGGGGTCGGATTCGTCTCTGAATTCCAACGGAATTCGTTGAGATTGCGTCGGCAGAGGAGTTGGGGACGAACACGGTTAGGACGGGGATGACAGGTGGGGCCCTCTCGTCAGTGAGAGGCGGGGGGGCTGGCGGCTGGCGCGGCCTGCTGGGCCGGCCTCCGCGTCGGCTGCGCTGTGCGCCGCTCGCTCGCGGGTGCGTGCGGTAGGTAGTTGCGGGCTGGCTTCGGCTGGCCCGCTTAGGTTAGACTTCTTTTATTTTATTTTTATTCTTTTTATTTATTTCTGTTTCACCAAAAGTCGCATAACTTTTTTAAACGGACTCCGAATTAAATGAAATTTGTCTCCAAAATTTTGTAAAAAGAAGAGGAGTGTAAAGGGGTTATAAAATAACACTTTTGCAAGGGTTTTGGGGGTTAGAAAAGGTTTTACCCTTTTAGTCTTTATATGACTATGGGGTTTTGGAAAATATTTGATGCAGTTGATGCCATGATGCAAGGATATGATGCATGCTTCTAGTAACATCTGAAAATGCAAAACTTGGGATGTTACAAACCTACCCCCCTTAAGAAGAATCTCGTCCCCGAGATTCAGGTTGGTTAGCAAATAGGTGTGGGTGTTCTTTCTTCAGGTCTTCTTCACGTTCCCACGTGGCCTCTTCCTCGGAATGGTGATTCCATTGAACTTTGTAAAACCTTATAGTCTTGGTACGAGTAATTCTCTCAGCTGTTTCCAAAATCCTGGTGGGTATTTCCTCATAGGTAAGATCGTTTTCTAGTTGGACCTCGTCCAACGGAACCGTATCCTTTAGTGGGTTTCAGCCATTTTTGGGTGACACTTCTTTAGTTGCAACACATGGAAAACATCATGAACTGTTAACACTTCCAGCAATTCTAGCTGATAGGCAACCTCCCCTCTTCGACCCAAGATTTTGTAGGGCCCTATGAATCGGGGTGCTAACTTACCCTTGATTCCAAATCTCTTAACTCCTCGTAGTGGCGAAACTCGGAGATATGCACGGTCTCCCACTTCATAGGTCACATCCCTGCGCTTGGAATCATCATAACTCTTTTGCCCGGATTGGGCTATTTTTAACCTGTCTTGAATCTGTCTCACCTTTTCTTCGGCATCCTTGATCAGTTCAGGTCCAAACAAACTCCGTTCTCCAACTCCACTCCATAGCAGCGGAGTTCTACACTTTCTGCCATATAGAACTTCAAATGGAGCCATCTTGATACTAGTTTGGTAACTGTTATTGTATGAGAATTCCGCATATGGCAAATTATCATCCCAACTAGACCCATAGTCTAGCGCACAGGCTCTTAACATGTCCTCCAAGATCTAATTAACTCTTTCCGTTTGCCCATCTGTTTGCGGGTGGAAAGCAGTACTAAACTCCAGTCGTGTTCCTAGAGACTCGTGTAACTGTCACCAAAACTTCGAGGTGAATTGGGTACCTCTATCAGAGACAATCCCCTTGGGTACACCATGAAGACTTACGATCCTTGACATATAAATCTTAGCAAGTTTAGCACTCGTATAGGTGGTCTTTACGGGAATAAAGTGGGCCACCTTTGTGAAGTGGTCGACCACTACCCAGATGGAGTCATACCCAGAACGAGTCCACGGTAGTCCTGTGATAAAATCCATGCCTACCTTGTCCCACTTCCAATTGGGCACAGGTAATGGCTGCAGCAGTCCTGCTGGCTTTTGATGTTCGGCCTTGACCTTGTTGCACACATCACACAAGGAGATGTATTCAGCAATTTCTCTTTTCATGTTGTTCCACCATAACCTATCTTTCACATCCATGTACATCTTTGTATTACCAGGATGGATTGAGTACGGAGAATCGTGAGCTTCCTGAAGAATTAACTTCCTGATATCAGGGTCATTGGGAACGCACAAATGCTTCTCATACCAAAGCGTTCCTTGTTCATCCGTGTGAAACCCTTTTGCTTTACCCTTGCTTATATTAGCTCTTATCTCTTCCAACTCTTTGTCCCCCTTCTGGGCCTCTTTGATTTGGTCCAGAAGCGTTGGCACTATCTCCATAGTTGCTAAGTATCCCTCCGGAACTATTTCCAACCTGAGATCCATGAATTGTTCACACAAATCATTTGGAAGTTCTCCCACGGTAAGTCCATTTACATAGACTTTCCGGCTTAAGGCGTCAGCCACAACGTTGGCCTTTCTAGGATGGTACTGCAGGTCCAAGTCATAGTCCTTGAGGAGCTCAAGCCATCTCCTTTGCCTCATATTTAATTCCTTTTGAGTGAAGATGTATTTAAGGCTCTTGTGATCCGTGAACACATCACAATGTTTGCCCATTAGGTAATGTCTCCATACCTTGAGCGCATGCACAAATGATGCTAGTTCCAAATCGTGCGTGGGGTAGTTATTCTCATGGTTCTTAAGTTGCCGAGAGGCGTAAGACACTACTTTTCCATCTTGCATCAGTACACTACCAAGTCCTTGCTGGGAAGCGTCGCAATAGACCTGGAAGTCCTTTTGGATGTCAAGGAGGCACAAAACTGGTGCTGTTACTAGGCGCTTCTTCAACTCTTGAAAACTTGCTTCACATGCCTCGGTCCATTGGAACTTATTCTCTTTCTTCCACAATTCTGTCATAGGCTTTGCTATCTTGGAAAAGTTTTCAATGAACCTTCGGTAATATCCTCCAAGGCCCAGGAAACTCCTAATATCACCCACATTCTTAGGGGACTCCCATTCTGACGGAAGCTACCTTACTTGGGTCCACGACAACACCTTTAGCTGACACAATATGACCAAGGAATCCTACTTCTTTCAACCAGAACTCACATTTGCTAAATTTGGCATACAACTTGTGTTCCCTTAACTTTTCCATGATTAGGCGCAGGTGCCTCTCATGTTCCTTCTCGTTCTTGGAGTATATGAGTATGTCATCAATGAATACCACAATAAACTTATCCAAGTACTCCATGAACACCTTGTTCATCATAGTCATGAAGTATGCTGGGGCATTGGTTAAACCAAACGACATCACGGTGTATTCATACAATCTGTATCTCGTGGTGAAAGCTGTCTTGGGTACATCCTATTCCCGGATCTTTAGCTGGAAATAACCTGATCGGAGATCAATCTTAGAGAATACACTAGCTCCCTTTAATTGATTGAACAGGTCGTTGATATTGGGTAGAGGGTACTTATTCTTGATTGTCACTTCATTCAACGACCGGTAGTCCCCGACTAGTCTCTTGGTTTTATCCTTCTTCTCCACGAATAAGACAGGCGCTCCCCAAGATGACGCACTTGGTTGAATGAAGCCTTTGTCCAATTGCTCTCTAAGCTGTTTCTTAAGTTCCTTCAGCTCATCCACATCCATCTTGTACGGTCTCTTTGCTATTGGTCTAGTACCAGGCATCAAGTCAATGAGAAACTCGATGTCTCGGTCAGGAGGCATCCCTGGCAATTCTTCCGGAAACACATCTGGATACTCCTTCACAATTGGCACATCCTCCAAGCTAACCCCCTTAAGAGAGTTCACCATACTTCCTTTGAGTGCGAAGTCTGACTTAAAGCGGATCCTTTTCTTATCCGGAGTCGTGAGTGCGATAGTCCTTTTGGCACAATCTATGACCCCCTCATATTCGGTCATCCAGTTCATGCCCAAAATTATGTCTAAGCCTTGTGACTCTAGAACGACTAGGCTGGTGGGAAAGATGTGTTCCCCAATCCTTAGTTCTAACCCACGGCATCCAGAGTTTGCCACTATTTCTCCACCAGGAGAACTTACCCTTAGGGGAGTGCAAATAGTCTCCGTAGGTATTTTGCCTCTATCCACGAATACCCTTGATATGAATGAATGCGATGCACCAGTATCAAAAAGAACAACTGCAGGGGTGGAGTTAAGCTTGAACTTACCAATCACAGAGTCAGGTGCATCACGAGCATCCTCCACGGAGACATGATTCACTGTGGCTTCGATGAACAGATTCGGCTTCTTCCCGTTTCCAATACCATTGCCATGGTTGTGTCCGTTGTCGTTTCCATTACCATTCCCATTCTTCATCTTTTCGGGGCAAGTAGTTGCATAAAGCCCTGTCTTGTTACACTTGAAACATGTCACTTCACTCAGATCCTTCCCATTGCCGCTTCCATTGCGGTTTTTATGGCCATTGTGGTTGTGTCCCCCATGACAATGACCATTGTGGTTGTGGGGTGGTGGTGACGAAGTGCGTTGCTTCTGATACGGGGCTGAGTTGTGCTTGTGTGAGGTGGACTTTCTCTTTCGGTTCTCTATACTCCTTTGCTTTGCTTCAACCACCACTGCCATGTCCAGAAGTTCCTGATAGTTATCAAACTTCAGAGCCACAAGCTGAATGGATATTTCATCATTCAGTCCCCTTAAGAACTCCTCCTGTCTCTTGGCATCAGTGGACACATCATCAGGTGCATAACGTGCCAGCTTGTTGAAAAGGTCCCCATACTCGGAGACAGAGCGGTGTAGTTGTTTCAAGTCACGTAACTCACGTCTCTTAAGTGACATGACTCCCACGGCTACGTGATGAGTATGAAAAACCGCTTCAAACTGGTTCCAGGTGATAGCTTCAATATCGGGGTGGGTGACCTGGTAATTATCCCACCATTCAGCAGCTGGTCCCTCAAGTTGGTGCGCGGCAAAGTGCACCCTGTCAGCTCCAACGACTTGGACGGTGTCTAACTTCTTGTTGGTGGTGCGGAGCCAGTCATCTGCCACAATTGGCTCAGAACTACTTGAGAAAACTGGAGGGTTCAACCTCAAGAACCGAGTCAGGCGATCCTGTTGGGGCGGTGGGGGTGGTGGAGGCGGCGGGTTGTTGTTGTTGTTGTTGTTGTTGTTGTTGTTGTTTTGCATGTTTTGAGTGAGGAGTTGGATCAGCTGATTCTGGGAGTTCAGAAGTTGTGCTATCTCTAGGGGCATGTTGTTGTTGTTGTTTCCCCGTCTCGCCATCTGTGGGGGTTTGGGAAACAAGTTAAGAAGTGGATAGAAAGCCTAAGGAATAAACTCCTACCCTTATGTAAACAAGAGAAAAACACACGAGAAAAACAAGGCACACAAGCACATAGATCAACACACTCAACCAAGTTTAACTAAACCAAATTAGTTTTTGGTACTCATTACAATCGCGAACAACGTTTGACTATAGAACTAAAGGTGGTCCAACTACTCTACTCATCATCCACTTCCTCATCCTCAATGATGAAGCCTTCCTTTTCCAGCAGTGACTTGTATAACTCCATGTCCCTCGATGTGGCTTGAAGCTTCTCCTGAAGTTCCTTCACCTCCTGTGGCTCCGGTGTAGCAGCTTCGAGCCTCTCTTGAAGTTCCTTCTTCTCCTTCTGTAGCTTCTTGATCAAACTTGACCCCATAGTCACGGGCGTGATCTTCTCCTCCAAGCTCCTCTTGGCTGCTCACAGGTCCTTCAACATGGTGGCGAAGTTCTTGAACTCCATCTCGTTTTTTGTGAGCACCAGACTTTGCTCCCTAATCCTCTTGTTCTTATCTTGCACCCTCTTCTCTTGATTAGCGAACTTCTTGTCTTGGGCGGTGAGCTCCCCTCTTAGGGACTTGATCTTCTCTTCCAGCTCCTCGATCTTCTCGTCCTTCTCCTTGACTAGGGCACAAAGCTCGTCATTCCTCATGATCTCAAGATAGCTCCCCTTCTGAAGGTCATTGATGTGGGACTCCAAGTCTTGATATTGGATTCTTTGATGCTTGCATGTCTTCCTTTCCTCTAGGGTTAACTCGATTGGAACTCCCTTCTCATCACGTCTTCCAAAGAGTTTGATGTAGTGGCCCTCAACCTCTTCATGGTGGCGTCCTCAAAGGCGTCCAGTGAGCTCCTGCAAGCTGATGCTAAGTCCTTTCTCCTTGGAGTCACTGGTGACGTTGAGTACAATGGCCTCTGTCTTGGGTTCTGTCTGACTGCGCCCTGGTTGGATGACTTCAATCGCCCAGCATCCTTCCTTGTGCATCTTCCTCAACCCGCTTCCCTTGATTGACGGCATGGGTAACTGATTTAAGGAGGAAACTTCGGAAAGAAAGCCTACTGGTTGGTTTGGTTGTCCCCCGGCGGTGCCCGGGCGGGCCTCGGTTCAATCTTGCCGATTCTACCTGGACTCCAAAGAAAGGCCAAGTGTTCTTAAAACAAAACTCTCAGTGCACACTTCGGAGCACGGTGTTCCGTTAGGTCCTTTACGGACGACGAAAGCCCCTTGGCTATACTCTACTCTTCGCCTCCGGCTGTTCTGTTCTTTTCTTTTGGCTCGGCGGAGCTGAGCTGGGTTCCATTACACTCTGTAGGAAATGCATAGACAGTCCACGCAGCAAACCGAGGCCCTGCGTGCGCCGTACGTACCCGCCTACGAATAATAGGTAGCCCCACCCCAGGCAGAGTTTGTGAGCCGTGTAATAGGCGACCATTTCGCGCGGTTCGGGGGGCACTTGAATAAGCCGCCGGCACCCGGCTGCGTCTTTACCCCTATCCAATTTTTGGGCCAATTCCCCCTTCGTACTACCAAAAAATGAGTTTCTTGCCGAATCCGAGTTTGCTGCTCCAACCATTACAAAACTAATACCTATTCTGTTTAGTACTTCAGGTGCTTCTCTAGCAACGTCTTGATGATGTCCAGAAGGCATTCCCCAAAGCGCAGGCACTTGATGTCTTCGGCGGTGTCGTAGTAGAAGGCCGTCATCTTTAGGTTAGGAGAAAGAAAATTAGGCACAAGGTGATAAGGAAGGGAATTACTAGAAGAATACAAATAACTTAGAAGAATATGAAAAGCAAAAACACACATTGTGAAGGTGGTTTCCAATCCTAGGGGTCACGTCCTACAGGCAACTTTGTGCTCTGATACCATCTGTTGCAACCTCGGATCGTTAAGGATCCTAAGTCCCTGTGATTAACATGCTAGTCCCTGGATCAATAGCTAGCACTTCACAGTCGATGAATATCATGTAAAACACAAGTCATTATTACACGAATAATCCAGAGTATAATTATTACAACTTGCATAGCTTATAGCTAGCTCAAATAAAACAGCGGAAACTAAGTAAAACTTGAGTCCATCAACGCCTCAGGCTAGCTGCGTGAAGACCCGCGATCCCTACGCACCTTTCAGTCTTCGGATTCTACACATAAGACGTGCAGCCAACAAGTTGGGTCAATACTTTGAATGTATTGGCAAATTACACCAAGGAAAGAGTAAGTCTATCTCTACATGCAAGGCTAAGAGTAGGCTTTGGGGTTCCTTTGCATAAAGCCAATTTTATCAATGTAATAAGGAAAGAGGAAGAAATTTTTCCCTACTTTGTAAACTTTGATAAGTAGTATAGGGTCGAATGGAACACGTGGATATTACTCACCAAGTGCCCAATCAACCTAGCACTTGGATATTACGCACCAAGTTCCCAAAATCCCACCCAATGGCGATATTACTCACGCCTTGGGGTTTATAAAACGTTAGGTTTGGAAAAGAGAGAGGAAGATCTTTCAGAGGCTCCATCCTTCAGATGCTCAATGTTGTTCTGTTTCCGTGAACATGGCTGATCGATCATTTTGCAGTAATCTGAAGAGGTTGTGCACTTTCCCCACAATCCACGATCAAGTCCTTTTACAGACAAGACCACGGCGAGGCCTTCCCTTAGTAGCCCCTCTACCAGCTGGATCCAACCGTGCCAAGAACCTCCAAATGTTGGTACCCCGGTGAGGTTTCCCACTAAGTACTAAGCCAAGACAGAGCCCATATGTATTGTGGTTGCACGGGAAGCTTCTGAATTCTGAAACATGGCAGACTTCTTCGATTCCTGGGCGGCCGTCCTCCACCAATATCCACTCGTTGACCCGACAACCATTCCGCCCAGAAGAAAACTTAGTTTTATTTTGAAGGGGTTTTGAGAAGAAAAGTCTTTCGAACCCCCCAACGATACTTAGTATATGTATGTATATAACATAGCTAGCAGTACTTAGCAAAAACAAGGATAACCTACTAGGAAGGAAATCTAAGTATAGAACTATCATGGCATACTACAGAATCATCGCACTTGCAGAATATTTTCAAGTAGATCTACCAAAACAATCCTACACATGCATACTACTATTTTGAAGAGAAAACATGCACAGTATTCAAAATTGGGACATAAACATGAACAAGTGGTGTAACTTGCCTTGATCCGAGCAGCACTCTATACAATAGTACTCCTCAGTGCACTGTGAGCAATCTAACGAAACAAAACATACACCCAATCACAGATTGCACAAAACAAAGTCACGAAGGCGAATATGCATGCATGCAAAGTGGTATTATGCAAGGATGGATTCAAATTTGACCAAGGGTTTTATTCGGGGGTGTTGCTGAGTTGGGAAAGTCATTAGAATCGATTCCCCACAAATTTTAAGTATTTTGGGTCAAACCCTAAATAATCAAGGTCAGAAAATAGATCTACACTTCCAATCTATCTCGAAACAGATCTGATCACTCTAAGCAAGTTGTAACAATTTTCTATAGAAGGTCTCGTCGAACAAAGCCAACGCAACAAGAATCAACTAAAACGGATCTACGGATAATTTTCTAGAATTAAAATACTCTAATCTAAACTTTAAATCCTACTGCATGATTGATGTGGTAAAACAGCAATATTATTTGAGCTCCGTGTTCTACTCAAAAATATGAATCCAACGGTATATTATACGCAATTTTTTGGACTAATACTCGATTTACTATGAATTTTACAAGATTTAAAGGTTTTCTGCCTATTTTAAAAGAAAAAGGAAAAGAAAAAGGGGCGGCGCCAACTGTGCAGCGCCAAGTGGCGGCACAGGATTGGTCTAGGGCGGGCACGCGGCGCTGACGCGTGCGTTGACACGTGGCGGCACGTGATTGGGCGGTACCCCTTCGCTGGGTCAGGACGATCTGCACCGCTGGATAAGGATCTGATGGCCGGGGACGGAGAGGCTTACCGGCGGCGACGACTTGTCGTTGACGACGATGGCGACGGTGGCGGTGCGTCGGTGGCGATGGCCGGCGGCGTTCCGGCTGGCTCCCGGCTGTGCGAAGTGGACGACGACGTTCCCCTCCTCCTCGCGGTCGCCCTGGTACGGTCGGCATCGGTTCTCCCCTTCTCTGCTCGCGGTGGTGCTCCTCCGTTCTCTCCCGTCTCCGGCGAGACTCCGGTGACCAATTGCCGGCGATTCACTACGCTATAGAGAGGGAAAATCGAGGGAGAGACAAAGGAGTTAGCGGAGATTACGATTTTGGAAGAAAGAGAGGGAGAAGAGCTCGTTATCGATGACGGTGACAACCTCCCGAGGCGGAGCTCCGGCGGCGTGTCGGCGGCAATGTAGGTGGTGCTAGGGTTTGCGGTTTTTTTGGGAAAAGAGCCGGGACTCGATGGGGAGGCTTATAAGGGGGGTCTTACGTGCGGGAGGGGTCAGATTCGTCTCCGAATTCCAACGGAATCCGTTGAGATTGCGTCCGTAGAGGAGTTGGGGACGAACACGGTTAGGACGGGGATGACAGGTGGGGCCCTCTCATCAGTGAGAGGGGGGCGGGCTGGCGGCTTGCGCGGCCTGCTGGGCCGGCCTGCGCGACGGCTGCGCTGTGCGCCACTCGCTCGCGGGTGCGCACGGTAGGTAGTTGCGGGCTGGCTTCGGCTGTCCTGCTTAGGTTAGATTTTTATTTTTTTTCTTTTTATTTATTTCTGTTTCACCAAATGTCGCATAACTTTTGCAAACGGACTCCGAATTAAACGAAATTTGTCTCTAAAATTTTGTAAAAAGAAGAGGAGTGTAAAGGGGTTATAAAATAACACTTTTGCAAGGGTTTTGGGGGTTAGAAAATGTTTTACCCTTTTAGTCTTTATATGACTATGGGGTTTTGGAAAATATTTGATGCAATTGATGCCATGATGCAAGGATATGATGCATGCTTCTAGTAACATCTGAAAATGCAAAACTTGGGATGTTACAACCTCGTCCGAGCCTACTGGACTCCGTCAGGGATGTCCGAGTCTAGGCTCCACCGGGTTGGCACTAGGAGGTGCTACCTGTCGGCACTTGTACCTTGGTGAGGAATCCGGGTATCATCGTCGACCCGGAGCTTCTTTGGTGGCGTCCATGACGTTCCGGAGCGGTGCAGAGGGAGCCAGCCCCCGAGGAGGTGGTACGTCGTTGTATCAGGGAGGAGGACGAGCATGTACGACGATACATGTATCTTTTGGAGACTAGGTTCTCCAATATCTGGCAGGTTCACGGATCTCACCCGAGCTATTCTCCGGTGATGGTTCCTCTTTTGTGGCTGCAGAGCTCCCGTAGCATAGAACGCGCCAACCGCGTTCGCTAGTTTGATATGAGCGAGATGTATTAATAATGTACTTTATATTATGAGCGAGATATGAGCGAGATGTATTAATAATGTACTTTATCTTATATTATTGTACTTTATCTTAATCATTAAGTACTGTATCCAAGTTGTCGCAGTTGTAATATTCTTTTACTTAATGCAATATTCTTTTTCTGTATTAGTTAAGCTATGGACGGTAGACAGAATGAAGAGGGGCTTCTCAACATTGTAGATGAGGGTACTGGGGGGCCTTATTACGATGGCTCCGAATATCTTAATTTGTTTGGAGGAGATGATGGTGGAGAAAATAGTGGAGACGATGGTGCTGACCATGGTGGAGACCATGGTGAAGACACCATAATAATGACAAACTCCGTCGAGGTATATAAAGCCTCTATCGATCGTTCACTAGTATAGATGCACTAATTGATTCGTATATATGTACTGATGAATGTTTCTTCTCTTAGACCTCCACTTCCGGCCAATCTTCTACAAGGACAAGAGGCCCGACACACAAGTTGCCCGCTGATGTCCGTTTCAGCATTGACTTAGTCTCTCCGCAGGGTCAATTGCTGGAGCCCAAAGAATCTGCGAATGCATTTACAAGTCAATGCGGAGTGATTGTTAGAGACAAAGTCCCGATCACCACGCAAAATTGGAACAAGCCAGAAAAGAAAAAGGATCCAGCTGGGGCTAGTTTTGTAGATGACAGAGCGAAAGATACGATGTGGAATTCTCTAATGACACATTTCACCCTACCAGTCTTGGAGACTGATGAGCTCACATAGCAAATGATGAGGAAAGTCAAGCACTTTGCTCTTAAGAAGATGGCAGAACTAGTCAAGGAATGGAAAAAAAGATTGTACCACAAGTATGTCTTGAAGAAAAAACTCCTCCATTCACTGGCCCACTAGAGTTGCAGCAGGATAACTGGGCCGCATTTGTGGAATACAAGACCTCGGAACTAGCTAAGGCAATGTCAGCAAAAAATAAGTTAAATGTAGCCAAAAAGAAATATCACCATCATATGGGCACATGTGGCTATAGGAATGCCATGCCTAAGTGGGATAAAGCTGAGGCTGACCTGGAGGCTAAAGGGGTCACTCAAGCTACGCCTTGTTGGCCCTTGAGGTCAAGAAATTGGGTATTCGGGCATGGGCATCATTAGACCTAGAAACAGGCGAGATTGTTGCAGCCAAAGAAATTTCTTCACCCAAGAAAGAACTTATTAAAGTGATAAAAGAGGTTGAAGAGGGAACGTTTGTTCCCGACAGAGAGAACGATGAGCTGACAAAGGCTCTCGGGAATCCTGAAAAGGCGGGACGAATAAGAGGGTTCAGACCTTCTTATCGATGGGTTATCAGGTTTCCCGAGCACCTTGACACGTACAGAAGCCGATCGAGAAAAACAAAGCGGCAAAAAGAGGAGGAAACGGAGCGGTTCGCGAGGTTTGAAGCCATGCTGCAGGAGCATCGCCAGGAGCTTAATGCACTTAAAGGACTCCGACAGCAAGATCCTGCACCGGACAGTACGGTCGGCCCATCGCAACGGAAAAGCAGCGTGGCTTCCACGAAGGGCCACGGTAATGATGCAACGATGGATGTGTACCCCGTGGATGCAATTAAGAAGAAGACTAGTTGTGAGATGCATGTTGAACTGAAGAATATATCCATGAAGGTGGCGGTCGGCTTTGCTTTACCTTCTGCACTGGGAGCGACCTAACATTGAAATCCGATTCCAGCTGGCTATGCTCATGTCAGTGTAGATGAAATTCAACCTATGTGTCAGTCACTACAGCTTGACATCCCTGGAGGTGAAGGGGAGACGACACTGGGAGAAGTCACGAGTGGCTTCATTATTTGGAAAAAAGAATACATCAAGTTTCTAGGCTCGACACCAAGGCCACCTTCTCCACCAAGAAACAATCCATCACCTCCAAGGCCACCGTCTCCTCCCAGTAAAAGTCCACCTCCAAGTGCACCGTCTCCTCCCACTAAAACTCCACCACCTCCAAGTCCAATCCATGACCCCAACACGAGTCCATCTCAATCTACGCAGCCGCCTCCATCCACTAAGGGCCAAAAGTGGAAGAATATCACCGCTCCGTAGAGCGATAACCGACGCCCAAAGCGACAGTTGTCTCCCCTCCCAAGAGTACCGCCGGTTCCTCCCAAGAGGGCTTATGACCTGACCGATGGGGAGACCGATGCGGTCGTACGGGCCGAAGTGGATGCTCATTTTAAAAATAAACAACCTGACCCAGAGGTCCAAATAAAACCGAAAACCAAGGAGCACTTTAGGAAATTACTGATGCAGCCATCCCAAGCTTAGATAAATGTGCCAGATGACTATACACGATGTCTTCAAAAGACACTGAAACAGAAGATATCAAGCGGTAGAGGGAGCATCACAAAAGAGGTTCCCTAGCAGGGGGAACAAGAAAAACAATCGAGTGGTAGCGGAATCATCAGAACAGACGTCCCCCAGCTGGGGAAACAAGCAAACCAATCGCTCCCCCCACTCCAGGTGAACATACCTGAACCTCAACTATATGAGGTAGAACCTATGGATCCGAAAACGGCTAGGATATTGGCTGAGCAATGTGGTATGCCTATTCATGAAATTCTTCATGGCGATAAGCCTGATACATTGCAAATGTATCTATAATTTTTGATGTTCCATGCTTGGTTTTATCTACTTTCTTATGTTTTGTTCCAACTTCGGAGTACTTTTCATAGACTTTCTTGGACTAACCTATTAACAAGATGCCACAGTGCCAGTTGCCTATTTTCTGCTGTTTTTGGTTCTAGGAAAGTCAGAAAATCAATATTCTCGGAATTGGACCAGACAAAAGCCACAGTTCCTATTTTACCGGAAGACTCACGGAGCCATAATACGAGACGGAGGAGGGCCTGGGCCTGGCCACACCATATGGTGGCGCGGGCTAGCCCTGGCCACGCCACTAGGTGGTGTGGGCCCCCTAGCCACCCACCGACCTGGCCTCTTCGCCTATAAGAAGCCTCCCGATGCATAAACCCTAGATAATCAAGCCTCCAGCCACGAAAAGTTCCGCAGCGCCGCTGCCACCAAAGGGGAGATTCGGGGGACAGAAAGTCTCTGTTCCTGCACCCTGCCGGGATGGGGAAGTGCCCCCGGATCCATCTTCATCGATCTCCACCGCCATCTCCATCGCCATTGCTGATTCCCATGATGAGGAGGGAGTAGTTCTCTCTTGAGGCTAAGGGTTCTACCGGTAGCTATGTGTTCATCTCTCTCTCTATGCATGATCTTATTGAGATCATGAGCTTTGTAATCAAGTAGATCTACCTTGCTACTCAAGTTCTTTAATAGATCTCTACTCTCCCCATGTGTGTGAAAGTGATAGCGTGCACATCATGGTGGCACTTAGGCTAGAGATTATAAATACTTGTTATGAGTTATATTTGGAGTTGGATGTCTTTATGAAATTGTGGTGTTTGTTGGACTCATCTAGTGCTCAAGGTGACAGTGTGGGGTTATCTAGATGGGAAAGATGGACTTTGAGGTGTGTTGTTATAGCCCTACCATCGATTAGAGTGTCCAACCGGAGAGTAGTTAAGAGTAGTATCATAAAGAGAAGATATTTATATGAGAGTGTTCACTAGTGAAAGTATGATCCCTAGGCCTTGTTTCTAAGAATTGATACACCGTTTGCCACTAGATCTGTTACATGTTTGCTTGCTTCCATCTTTATTTCAGTTTTACTTTAGTCTCTACCACGCCATCAAGCTATTTTCTATCACCGTTACCACTTATAATTATCTTTACCACTTGTATTTCACTATCTGTTCGCCAAACTAGTGCACCTATACACTTGACAAGTGTATTGGGTGTGTTGGGGACACAAGAGACTTCTTATATCTTGATTGCAGGGTTGCTTGAGAGGGGATACCTTTGACCACTTCCTCCCTGAGTTCGATAAACCTTGGGTGATCCACTTAAGGGAAAACTTGCTACTATTCTACAAACCTCTGCACTTGGAGGCCCAACAATTGTCTACAAGAATAGAAGTGCATAGACATCAAGCTATTTTTTGGCGCCGTTGCCGGGGAGGTAAGGTAAAAGGTATTCACACCGGAGGATTAAAGAAGAAGAACCTCCCACGGCAAACGCCTATTTTCTGGCGCCGTTCCTGGGGAGGTAAGGTAAAAGGTACTCACATCCTCCGGTGTGAGTGCTTGAAGTTATTTCCTTTAGATTCTGCAATTTTGTATTTTTGTTTCTTGTTTTCACTAGTTAGGCTTAATGGAAAAAAAATAGAGAGCTTTATAGTATTTATCTTGAGTTAGGACATGAAGTGTTTGAAGAGAAAATTAAAAAACCTATGGAACTTTATTTGCGTGCTAATAACAATGTTATTAGTATGAATTCTTTGAACACCATTATTTCTAATGCTATGGAAAAGTCTAAGCTTGGGGAAGCTAGGTTTTATGAAAATGATCTTTTTAGTTCCCCAGCTTTGGAAGATAGCTATTATATTGCTTATGATGATACCAAACCTCCAATATATGACGATTACAATGATGAATATGATATTTTCAGTCCACCTACTATTGAGGAGAAAATTAAGTATGATTACAATATGCCTCCTATATTTGATGATTATGGTGATGAGAATAATAATGATAGCTATTTTGTTGAATTTGCTCCCACTACAATCAATAAGAATGACTATGTTTATGTGGGGAGTATTAATTCTTTTATGCATGTGGCTCATGATAAGAATGTTTCTGGTGATAGTTATATTGTTACTTTTATTCATGATGCTACTGAAAGTTATTATGAGAGAGGGAAACATAGTTTTATGTATCTCAACAATATTAAGTTTCCCCTCTTTATTTTGAAAATCTTGAAGTTGCACTTGTTTTTCTTTCCTATGCTTGTTGCTTTGTGCTTTCATGACTTGTTTCTTTACAAGATTCCTATGCATATGAAGTGGGTTAGACTTAAATGTGCTTTGAATTTGCTTCTTGATGCTCTCTTTTACTTCAATTCATATCTCTTATGTGAGCATCTTCTCAAACTATCATGCCTAACTTAAAGGCGTTAAAGAAACGTACTTATTGGGAGATAACCCAAAAGTTTTAGAGGAGTCTTGGAAGTTACTAATGAGAGAGAAGTAAAGATTGGGAAAGTTGCTGTCCCGAAACAGATTTATGTGCTTCACCGTAAAAATTCATGTAAAATCTTTGTAAGTCCTTTTGAGGCGTGAATTTTTGTGCTTCTGCCCTAGGTTGGTATCTAACTTTCCTTAGTTCAACACTTTTTGATTGGAGCAACAGAAGGTCTTCGAAAAAAATTGTCTTTACTAGCTGGTCTGATTTGACAGATTTCTGCTATTATTTGCATTTGCTTCTTGTTGGTTCCTTTTTGAGTTCTTTTGGGGAATTGAGCTTTTTGAGGGAAGTGCTACAGTAGCTTGTGTTTTAATGGAAGTTTTATTGGTGTTGAAACTGAACCTAAGGATTTATTATCTTGAGTGCACTAATGTTGCTAATAAAGATTGTGTGAAGTTTTGTATGAAGGAAAAATTTCAGGTGTATGGAAGGAATGAGTAATGAGATGAAGGATGGACTAAACCTCAAGCTTGGGGATGCTACACGTGTCACCCCAAGAAATATCCAAGAAGTACAAGCGTCAAAGCTTGGGGATGCCCAAGGCATCCCCTCTTCATCAATAAAAATCCCAGGTTTCTTCCAAACGCTTCATTTTTCTTGCTTCATGCACAACTGTGTTGTTCTTGGACCGTCTTCTTTTTCGTTTTCGTTTTGGTTTTTAGTTTTCTTGGTTTTCTTAGTTTGCTGAATAAATTGGTTGGACCCCCTCTTTCATGCATTGGTTTTCAAATAGTTTGGTTTGGATTGGAAAAGAGTAGGAAAAGTTCATGCTTAAGTGGTAAAAGGAGCTTGTTTTTGACTGTGGCCTATGCTTTGTCATGCCATGCTTGATATTGTTTTGGCTTTATGCTTAGTATTCTTTGCTGTAGCATGAATTGTTATAAACAATTGAGATTGCTTAATGTGCCTTGGATGAATCATGCGTTGTTTTAGCATATTAAAGCATAATATAGTGGTATTCTCCTTTGATGCTTTATTTGGGTTGACTTGGCGCATTCTCACACCATGTTATGACTATCTCAAGTCACCATAGACTTTATGATCCTTTAGTTTTCAACTTGTAGTATCACTTTATGCTTTGATCAATGATGTTTTGTCGCTCTGCATGATTATGGCCAGTATTGCTCTCTTAGTTTGTCGCTCCCAGTCTTTTGCTAGCCTCCACAACCAAGTATGAGTTCCACTCATGCATCCAACTCCTTAAACCCAGTTATTCCAAAGAGTCCACCATACCTACCTACTAGCTTATGTTATTCCAAGTATATTCATGCTTTTGTTTACCTTCCAAATTAAACTTGTTATGAGAAAACTAGTGATTAAAGCTCTCACGAACTTGATGGCACACTTTACTTTTCTTGCCCTTAATAAACTTGAACCATTGTGTCGTCTATGTTGTATATGCTTGCACTTATTTGTTGGAGATTAGCAGAACCATGCTGTCATGGGGAACGCTTTCAACATTGCACGGGTACTTTGTACCTAGTTGATATCATGCTCTTTTGTATATGGATGTCGTCGGTGTGAAATGAAAGGGGAGCTTGTAAGTGCATGGAGTTATGTATATGTGTTAGAGAAATGCCTGGGCCGCTGGTCTAATCCATGCTGACATGGTGGAAACCTGCAGCGTAACCATAATGAGCTGTCTATGAAGCATTCTTCTTATAAAAAAGAGTCCTATATTGAGAAAACAAAAGAGAAAAAAAAAGAAAAAAAGAGATACTATGAAAAGAGGAAAGAGATAAAAAAACACCATATTCCCATGGTAAATAAGAAGATTGCTGAGATGCTCATTGTCTGCTTGCCTTGTCATTTTGATATGGGGATTCTTCCGTATCATCGGGCAAGGGGTACCCCGTTGGCGGTTCTCTATGATACACATATACTTACGATGATAAGAACTTACCGGTGACTAAACTTGAGTAGCATGAGGAGCGGCCCTCATATTCAAGGGACATGAGATTTCTAACTTATACTCCGTCAAGCATGTACACCATAGTTTGTTCACTTTAACCTTAATCACTTCAAGATGCTTATGATAGGGGCAATGAGACCTGAAAGCTATTAAGTACCATAATTTTTGGAAGCTCTTTATGAAACTTGAATCCCTACTTCCTTCTATGAAGGCCTTTCTTCCACTTATACATTAAGTCTCCACCTTCTACCTTTATGCACCTACTTTGAGATCATAGTGGACATTCTTAGTTCTATGTGCATTGTCCCAAGACTAGTTGATTGATGCATAACTTGATATTGCTTGTTTTAAACTATTTGTATCTAGTCACTCTTATGAACTTTGAAGGTGTCCTATGCATTTATATTTGCTACTCTATGAGGGAGAAGCTGAATACTATTATGCTATGTTTTATTTATGTGAAACAAACAAACGTCTTGCAAAGCATTGTTATTCATGAATCTTTTGTTTGTGCCTTTTCATGTTGCAACATAGTTTCTTTGTCTTATTGCTAGAACTTTGTCTTTCATGTTATGATTGAAGTACTATGATCCTAGTTTTGAATGTTTTACAAATACTTTGATCAAGTTTATGATGGTGCATGTCACCTCAAAAATTATTCTTTCTTTTTATCACTTACCTACTCGAGGACGAGCAGGAGTTAAGATTAGGGATGTTGATACATTGAAAATGTATCTATAATTTTTGATGGTCCATGTTTGGTTTTATCTACTTTCTTATGTTTTGTTCTAACTTTGGAGTACTTTTCATAGACTTTCTTGGACTAACCTATTAACAAGATGCCACAGTGCCAGTTGCCTGTTTTTCTGCTGTTTTTGGTTCTAGGAAAGTCAGAAAATCAATATTCTCGGAATTGGACCGAACAAAAGCCAAAGTTCCTATTTTACCGGAAGACTCACGGAGCCAGAATACGAGACGGGGGAGGGCCAGGGCCTGGCCATACCATATGGTGGCGCGGGCTAGCCCTGGCCGCGCCACTAGGTGGTGTGGGCCCCCTAGCCGCCCACCGACCTTGCCTCTTCGCCTATAAGAAGCCTTCCGATGCATAAACCCTAGATAATCAAGCCTCGAGCCACGAAAAGTTTCGCAGCGCCGCCACCACCGAAGGGGAGATTCAGGGGACATAAAAGTCTCTGTTCCGGCACCCTGCCGGGAGGGGAAGTGCCCCCGGAGCCATCTCCATCGATCTCCACCGCCATCTCCATCGCCATTGCTGATTCCCATGATTATGAGGGAGTAGTTCTCTCTCGAGGCTAAGGGTTCTACCGGTAGCTATGTGTTCATCTCTCTCTCTATGCATGATCTTATTGAGATCATGAGCTTTATAATCAAGTAGATGTACCTTGCTACTCGAGTGCTTTAATAGATCTCTTCTCTCCCCATGTGTGTGAAAGTGATAGCGTGCACATCATGGTGGCACTTAGGCTAGAGATTACAAATATTTGTTATGAGTTATATTTGGAGTTGGATGTCTTTATGAAATTGTGGTGTTTGTTGGACTCATCTAGTGCTCAAGGTGACAATGTGGGGTTATCTAGATGGGAAAGATGGACTTTGAGGTGTGCTGTTATAGCCCTACCATCAATTAGAGTGTCCAACCGGAGAGTAGTTAAGAGTAGTATCATAAAGAGAAGATATTTATATGAGAGTGTTCACTAGTGAAAGTATGATCCTAGGCCTTGTTTCTAAGCATTGATACACCATTTGCCACTAGATTTGTTACATGTTTGCTTGCTTCCATCTTTATTTCAGTTTTACTTTAGTCTCTTCCATGCCATCAAGCTATTTTCTATCATTGTTACCATTTATAATTATCTTTACCACTTGTATTTCACTATCTGTTCGCCGAACTAGTGCACCTATACACCTGATAAGTGTATTGGGTGTGTTGGGGACACAAGAGACTTCTTGTATCTTGATTGCAGGGTTGCTTGAGAGGGGATACCTTTGACCACTTCCTCCCTGAGTTCGATAAACCTTGGGTGATCCACTTAAGAGAAAACTTGCTGCTGTTCTACAAACCTCTACACTTGGAGACCCAACAACTGTCTACAAGAATAAAAGTGCGTAGACATCAATGCCCAAGGCTGAGGTAGCACCCAAATTTGTTCACGGGGAGCCTCTGGTCAGTTCTGAGAGGCTTCAGGATATGCCAACACAAATGCGACAATTTCATGAATGGTATATGAAAGCATCAAAAGAACAGCAAAATTGGCTCTTAATGAAAGTTGGAAAATCGCATTACTCCACTGAAGAGGAGGTCCCTATTGAATTTACAGAATTGTTTCAGTTATTCAATCTAAAGGAACTCGACAAAACTATCCTCAGTGCGTATTGTCTGTAAGTGATTACTTTATTTATGTAATTAGATCTCTATCTCAGCTTGTTCAATTCATTGCCGGTAATTATACTCACTATATTATTTTGTATGCTATATATAATGATCCAGAATGAAGATGCTCGATTATAAAAGAAAGCCTATCAATGGATTTGGGTTCATTGACCCACATCGAGTTCATGGAGCTATATTAAAGGATAAACCACTGGAGATCGAGCACAACTTGTTGCGGTTTCTTACGAAACAACATTTCTGTAATGAAATACTATTTCCTTACCACAACGGCAAGTGAGTTTTTGTACACATTAACTTTTGCTTACTCGATGTTCAGTGTAAATGATGAGTTACTGACGTATGTAAACCTTGCGTAGTTACCACTGGATTCTTCTAAGCATTTCACTTGACTTTGGAAAAGTTCACATCATGGACTCACTAAACAAAGACATTGAAAACTACCGCAGCATTATCGATGCGCTCCAGAGGTAATTTCAACCATTATCGCACTATATCGATTTCTTTCGTTCATTTTCTTAGATATCAAGTAGTTATAAATTCATACATTAATTTTCTTTGTTGGGTAGAGTTTGGACACAGTTCAAGAACCATGTCCACGGTCAACGGCGTGCGGGGCTATTTTTTAAATCACTCTCGGTAAGTAGTACGAGCTAAGTCCGCGCATCTATTTAATTCTAGTTTATGTGTATTTATCATGCTAGAGTTATTATTTGATTGAATTTTATTCTTGTAAAATGCGCGAGGCAGCCACATGGGACTAATCTATGTGGATTCTACGTGTGCGAGTTCATTCGCATCAGTATTGAGAAGCCCTCGGAAAATGTTCGAGTAAGTAAACAATATATTCACCCTTTATTTTATTACAAAAAGTTGTGTTGAGTCTAATTCATACGATCTCCTTTTTATATAGTTGGACGCGATGCGGGACAAGCTCCTACTAGAGGACCGCCTAATAGCAATCCAAGAGGAATTTGCTGCATGTTTTGTCGACGAGGTCAAGACCCACGCGGAGAATATTTTATACGTAGACCTAAAGCATCCATGTAATGATCTCCATGTAATCAAATAGACATGCTCTGGACCCGGTTGGAACTTCATGTATGCTTGTAAGAGAAATTATATTATATATTGCAACAATGTGTAGAAGTACTATGTAACAGCGTTATGTATGTATACGAAAACTTGTTTCTAATAAAAACACAGAATGAAAAATAATTAAACACAAAACACAAAATGAAAAGAAAAACACAAAATCCTAAAACCCATCCCCTGTCGCGGCAGCCAAATGGCCCAAAATACTGCCGCGGCAGGAAACCTTTAGTCCCGGTTCGTAACACGACCCGGGACTAAATGTCCTGCCGTCCAGCGCGCCTCGCAGGGGCACATGGTTGGACCTCTAGCCTCGGTTCGTAACAGAACCGGGGCTAAAGCTTGGACGTTTAGTCTCGCTTTGGCAGTACCGGTTCGCAATCTGGGACTAAAGGCCCTTACGATCGGGGCTAATGGCCTAATTTCTACTAGTGCTAGATCTCGGTTTGCTTGCCATGTTGGTTGGTTCCTTTAGTAGTTCCTATATACAATTCGTGTTTCTTGGATTATTTACAAGCGGTATTCAAGATCTTATTTTTGCAACATTAGCCGCAGCCTATATAGGTGAATCCATGAAGGGTCATCGCTGAATTGACTAGTCTTGGAAATAATATTATTTTTTCAGCTTAGCTTAATTCATGCATGGTTCCAGATAATCCGTTTGGTTGCAAAAAAAAAATACTAGTTAGAAATGCTTGGAAAAATTCGAAATCAGGCCAAGCATCTTACATATGCAAAAAAAAGTATTATGGGCTACATATGCAAAAAAATATATATATTATTGGCCCACCGTTGATTATAACATTCCGCGTGTATGGTTCGCTTCACAGACCCAAACGGTTAGGAACCCGGTCTTTTCCGAGGCTCGTTGCTCCAGCTTCTGGTCCAGCCGCTGAATAAAGAAACGACCTTTTGCGTCATCTCTCAGGTATGGCGAATTGGCAATTGGGCAACGTTTTCAACAGGAGTATACTTAATCCGGCTAACACAAAGCCTCCTTGCTCCTTCGATGAGTTAATTGGATAAAACTAACACAATTGAAACAGTCAGTACGAGTCAGTACCACTCTCGATAATTTTGGCATGCCAGACCAACACCGGGACGAGAAAATTCTGATCGCGCAAATTTGAAGTTGATAACGTCTCTAACGACGCTGGCCCACGTTTGGCGCTGACGTGGTCAAGCGGCCGTTTCCCCCGCCGTTTAGGAGCTGGTGTGTTTTTGCAAAAAACACTCTATATATTATATCTTTCAATCTTGTGTCCCATTTTTATTTTTATTTTATAAATAGGGCAGTTTATTTTTTATTTTCGTTGCTTCTAATTTTTTTTCTTTTCTTTTCCTTATCCACGCCTGCACGCGCGATGCAATTCCTTATCCGGCCGCCCGCTCGCCGGCTCGCCGCCCCCGCCTCTGCAGCTTGCCGCCAAGCGCTCGCCGGTCGCGGCCCCTCACAGCTCTTCACCGCTGCTCGCCGCCCCTCTGTAGCTCGCCGCTCCGCACGTGAGCAGCGGGCAGCAGCTCGCCGGCCGCCACGCTCGCGGCCCTGCGCGTAGCTCGCCGGCCGCCGCTCGACGCCCCGTGCCCGTAGCTCGCCGCCTGGCCGCAGTTCGTTGTGCCGCTGGTCCGCAGCTCGCCGCCTAGCCACAGCTCATCTGATCGCGTTTTCGACAGATTCTTCTCGCCGAGAGCCGATAACAGCCGACCAGCTCGCGGGCCTGGCGTGCTGCTGCTCACGCGTGTAGCGGCGAGCGCGGCGCCAGCGAGCTGTGGGCTCACACGCGGGACCGGCGAGCAGCCGCGGCCGGTGAGCTGCGAGGTCACCCGCGTGGCGGCCGCCGACCGTGGACTCGCGCGTGGCCATCGGCGAGCGCGCGCACGCGCAGCTGGCTAAGTTAGCACACACGCAGGCAGCAGCGGCACACGCACGTGCAGCTGCAGCTGGCCGGCGAGCAGCGGCGGGCGGTGAGCTGCGAGGTCACACGCGTGGCGTCTGGTGAGCTGCGGCGCACGCACTTATGCGTAGCTAGCTAAGCTAAGCAGGCAGCAGTGCACGCGCACGCGCACGCGCGGCTAGCTAGCTGAGCGAGCAGCTGCAGTTGGGCGGCGAGCGGCTGCCTGCAGCCGGCCGGCGAGTAGCTGCTCACGTGTGCGGGGCTACTCATTCTCACGCACGGCCGTTTGCCACGTCAGCGCCAAACATGGGTCAGCGTCGTCAGAAAGGTTATTAACCGCTGAATCAGCGTGGCCAGAGTTTCCTCGTCCCAGTGTTGGTAGTGACATGCTAAAATTATCGAAAGTGGCACTGACTCATACTAACTGCCTCAATTGTGGTAGTTTTATCCAATTAACTCTCCTTCGATCGCTCTCGGACGGATATAGCTCGTATTTTTTTCATTCAACGTGGCATCCGGCAGACAAGAACAAGTGTACACGGACTATACATGTTGAAATTCGCTCAGAGTGGAATGTAGTACGGATGTGTGCAATATTGACTACTCCTGACTGCAAAGTCGTTTTGGTACTACATGGACTTCTGTTTTTCTTCGCATGCATACTAGTCCTACAGAAGCCCGTGCAAAAAGTGAAACTGCTCAAACTGTACAAACCGGCTAAATAATCCCTCGTTCAATCTCATTCACAAATCAAATCTAAACTTTGAAACTAGTGCAAAAATTTGAACTAGTCTAAACCGGTCAAACCGGCCAAACCGAGTTTGCACAAGCTTACCTACAGGTTAGCCGTGTGTGCCCTACACTGGCTGGAGGGGGAGGCGAAAGATCCTCCACTGATCTACATCCATTCTGTTAGGGCAACTCCACGGCCGACCGAAACGGCAGACTAACCAAAACAGTTCGTTTCTATCCGCTTGGATCGGCCCGCGGTTGCTTTGAGACAACGGTTCGGCCGGCAAGCCGTGCCCAACGGTGCGACCCAAATGTCCGCGCATTGCAGAGGCCTTTTTTCCCGAATTTGAGACTGAGACATTCCACGCATAAACTGGCAAAGTTCATACTTAATTATACAAAATATTACATTCAAATATTAAAAAAGAAAAAACTGGCCCTAGCCCTGGCTAATGTGATCTCCTAGCCGCCGGTGCCGCCCCGTCCATCTATGGATCGAGGTCGATGTACTCGGGCACCGATCAGAGGTGTGGCAGCGGCAGCCCCGGAGCTGCCGCCGGTGTGGGTGCGGGAGGCGCTGGCCGGTCGATCACCTGGCCTAACCACGCATCCGTCTTAGCCGGCACGGGCGGAGCATATCACCTAGGTGCCGGTGGAGCGGACCACCCTGGCGCGGGCGGAGCAGCCCACGCCCGTAGCGGCTGCGGTGAGGGCGGTGGCGGTGGCAGCGGCTGCCCCGCGTTCACCTGCGCCACTGGGCCCATGAGCTGGACGACCTCCTGGTAGCCGTCCCACATCCGGTCCTCCTCCTGCGCGCTGGCCGCGATGGCCTGCTCGAGGAAGGCATCTTCGTCGTAACCCCGCGCCAGGACCTCCTGGTACTCGGGGGCAGGTGCGCGGCAGCGGACGAGGTCGACTCCTCCTCCTCCTCCTCCTCTTTGACGACGATGTCGAGGCTGTCGTCGTCGAGGTCGGCGTTGGAGTGATTGACGGCGCCGTCGTCGTTGGACTCGGAGGCGGGGAGGTCGCAGGCCCCCCACGGATCATACTCGCCGCGGTAGGCGCCACGATGCCGCGCCGTGTGTTCCCATTCCAGGAACTCCTTCTAGAACCGCTTGTTCTAGTAGGCGCAGTCATACCGGAAGGCTGGCTGGAGCTTGCGGATGCGGCGGGCGATCTCCTCCTCCAGCGCTCTGCCATCCTTCAGCGCGGACGGCACCGGCACCCGCTCCCGGTTGAGGTGCTAGCCCGTTGGGAGGAGACATCATGGTGAGCGATGCCCGCCCTTGCCTCCACCACTGCTCGCATTCCGCCACGTGGAAGTAGCGGCGATCGCGGCCTGGCGCCTCCTTATCCTGGAACGTGGCGGGGAGGCCGACAAAGTCCTCCGGGCGAGGCGGCGACACGACCCCCCGGAGGAAGGCCGACATGCCGCTCGGGCCGGACCTGCGGCGGCCGCTCGAGACGGACCCGCCCGCCTCGTGGTAATTCTTGCTCTTCTTGAACCAGGACGGCTTCTTCATCGCTGCCGGTGCGCGGGAGTGGCTATGTCTGCGGTAGGTGCTGGGAGACGGAGATGGAGATAGAGATGGCGATGGCGACGGCGATGGGAGTGCGGCATCGACGGGGCGGGGGCCTGCTTAAGTAGAGCGCGTGCAGGTTCTCGCGCCTTCGCCATCAATGCCTGCGCGGGAACTTAGGCGACGTCCCGTCAGTCACAGGCTGACGCGCCTCATCGACATTTATCGCAAAGGCTGCCGCATGTGCGTCTGAATCCGTGCCGCCGGTCTGGCTGCCGCGCCTCCGAATCGGTGCCGCGGTTGCCTCCGACTCGGTGCTGCGCAGCTGTCGCTGGCGGGTGGGCCAGTAGCGCGCGCAGGGAGGACGCGTCATCAACCCGTCCGTGTCTAGGCCAACGCAAGGGCCACGCAAATTAGGTACACAGATGGGTCGGTCCGCGTGCGTCGGGCCAGATGGGTAGTGCGGCTGCGGACCCGGTGGAGATGTCCTTAGATTGATCTTTATGTATGTACTTGAACTTGGACCGGGCGAGAATAAAGTTGCATGCTTGTCTAGTCTACAGCAAGAGCGGACAAAAGGAGACCAAGTTTTCATGGAGCCACTTATCCTTTACGGTACAATCTAGAGTTCTGAATGAGTATACTAGTACAACCGTGCGAAAAGTTCAATGCATTTTTTTTTATTCTAGGCCATATTAAAAATGGCGGAATCTGAAGATTTTACAGTTTTAAAATATGCACCGTTTACTACACTGTCATTTTAGCTCTGGATGACCGTATGGGGGCTCCAAGACAAACTTGATAAAGATGACTTCTCTAGATGGTCGGAGTTTCCCTGAAACTTTTGAACCGGGACCTATGTTTTTCCTTTTTCGAAAAGGCGGAAAACACCATGCATAGGCGCCGAGGAAAAGTTGTGCAGAAAGTCAAAATACGCACATTATCCTCGTCCCGTTTTAATTCATCATACCCGTTGGTTAACACTACAAGATCAGGACGTTCAGGATGTTTGTGAAACCATTTGTGCTTACGATCCAAATCAATTGATCTGATTCTACCATACAAGTCATTAGAATCTACAGTATGATTTTAAGTTGTTGGCAGATACAATACTACAATTTGCGATACTACAATTTGCAGATACAAAACGAGGAACGCCGTGATCGCCATCACTACCAGGATGGCCGGCACAGCAGACTTCGATCTCATCATCATTCCGAATTCTGATCCGCTCACACAAGCTAATAACTTTGCAAATAACGCTGCAAGTATAGCTAGATTTTGCTGCAATGGCTATCACCGTGAGAATGTGAGATGACTGAATTACTCCTCAGCTCTCGCACTATTTAACAGGAAGCTGATCGGCTCCAGTTTTTGTTGAATACCGCGTACTTGCACCGTGTGCGACTGTGTAGAGAATTTGACGAGATGAACAGTGACGGAGAATTGTTTCTGCATACTGCATGTCTATCAGAATTCAGTAGTCAGTCAACCGAGGTACGAGACACTAAAATCCACAAGATTCTACATCAAATCAATGTGCTTAATAGTCATCACAAATCAAGATTAGTTCTTTTGACTACATGTTGTGTTAAGAGTGGTTCTTGCCGTTACGTATCAACAAATGTGAAACCCAAGTTTCTGGTCGATGGCCAAAAAAGGGTTCACCATAGATGTGAGCTCCCGGAAATTCTATAGAAAAGCCGAGTGAAATTGTGATTTGTAGGTGACTTTGTACACCCATTTTACAGTTATATCAACTGCACTCTAAACGTATCATCAAAAAGAAAAGAAAAATTGTAATTCGATTCTTGGCTTGCAGGCAAACACAGCCGGCCTGTTTGCTCCGGGACACTTCCATATAAGATGTGAAACCTTTTACGTGGAGTTGACGAGACCCAAGTTTGCGAATCTGCACTCGGAACTGAAATTTTGCATTCAGCCGTACCTAGCGGGAAAGAAACACCGGGAATGCATTTATGTTCCAACACTCTTACCTGTGGCTCTCTCGAGACTAAACGTGGGGCGAGAGGGGTTGAATTCTTTTTATTTAAATTGCATCACATAGGTATTGAACTCAAAACCTCTTGACTCTGATATCTCTAGTATAAAAATAAAATTGCCTGCCCTGAAGCAGTTGACGCAAAAACTTTAGCTGATGGGGGAAAGAGCACGGGCCATCTTAATCCATACTGGCTGGCGGCATTTCTATAAAATTGATGTTACATAGGCACTATATGTTATCAGATGATCTTTCTGGCCACTCTGAGTGATTCATAATTTGTAAACTATACTAATCTTTAAGCTTTGCAATACACTGTCTATATGCATTAATTGATGCAAAAGACGGGGTCTTATTTCCATTTTTGGAAGAAATGCGGACTATAGATGTTGAAATTCGCTCAGAGTCCAAAGTACGGACGCGTGCTATTGACTTTCACTTTTGTTTGGAACCCGAAGGAACTCCCATTTTTCGTTAGTCTAGTCAATCAAAAGTACACATGCATACTAGTCCTTATTGGATAAAGATGCACACTAGTCCTACATTGTGACCTACACTGGTCTAGATTTGGTTAGCTCCATCTCAGAACTTGGACTTGGACTGCGTCAAAATAAAGTTGCATAGTAGTATTTGTTTGGTCTACCACATATACTAATTAATTAATGCATGTCTGCAGGGTACCGATTAAATTACGCTGCATACTTCCCCTTCCTACAATGTACGTCCTGATTGTTTTATTCCCAAGTCCAAGTTTTTCTTAAATTTGACCACAATTATAAACAGAAATCTTTATATATGTAACACAACATATATACATTATGATTATACGATCATAATTTTTTTAACGAATATCCGAAATTGAGGAAATCAAATGTATATTTGATTAATAAAAAATGATCACTATTTGGTTCCTATTCTGGTATACTAATATTCAAATTTGTATTTGTAATACACTTCAAGTGGATGTACGGTATGACCCATATCCGCACTTGCAAGTGGATGTAAGGTATGACACATACACGTCACATGTTTCGGTCAATAGCAACGAACGAAAGAGTTGGAGTGGTTGTCGCAAAGAACCAAGACAATATGTGAAGGCTTTAGAGACAAACCTGAGAAAACATCCTATTCTAAATGGAAACTCGGTCTAGAAATCTTATAAACAAAATATCCTTACATTCGGAGTTAAGAATGCAGTTTATCGCAAGTATCGAGAAAATTCTCTCACATGGTTGAATCCGATCGAGCAAGCAGGACATCTCTCTCTCTATATATATATGAAGATCGTATGGGACACCATGGTTGCACCATACCTAGTTGCCTTTTGATTGCTCCAGGATTCGTGCCACTCTAAAGGGATAGATACCCGTTCGGCAAATGCTAATTTAGTACGTACGTGATCAATTGCCTTCCCTTTTCTAATTCTTCAATGCTTGCCTTTTGAATTATTGTGGTATTTAGGGCATGTACAATGGTTGATAAGACAGTCTTATCTTATACGTGCCATGTAATCTTGATATGATGATAAAATTTGATGTACAATGGGTCTTTTTTTAGTCTTATCTCTAGCGACAGATATCCCTAGATATGTGGTGAGACATATCGTGCTAAGAGATCATCTCTTAACTAAGAGAAGACAGATGTCTTTTTTTTGGTTCTCTCTCCTCCAACTCAGCAATCATCTTGCGTGACATTGCTAAGATAAGACTAAGATAAAACCGTTGTACGTGCCCTTATTGGTCCACCTAATTATAAGGAAATAAATACTATGTCACTAATTTAGGCATGCATTGTACATTAGGAGAGGGAATAAATCTGACATTCATTGCGAGGAGTATATCGTTTGGATGTTCAAATTTCTAGGTATGTAACTTTTTTTTAACCCTGTGTTACTTTTCTTTTGTCAAGGTATATAGGGTTTGTATAGAAACAGGTATCTCTTGACTATGTACGTACGTAGGAATAATGTGGTTCACATACCCGTAAATACCCTAGGTATATACGTGACAGAAAATTGAATGAGTACGTATGCGTATTTCATTTAAATTTGGTGAGCATACTCCACATAATTACACATCTACTTATTGGTAGGTATGCACTTCTTGGGTATATGCATACCTAGAAATGTATGGATTACGTAATTTTAAATTGTATGGGTAGAAAACATCGAACTACATGTACATGGGTATCCGATACCTACATGTACTTACTTAGGTATGCACCTTGTTAATTTATTCACTAGGTATGCGATACAAATCGACAAGGATGAGTCGCTATTCTTATTGTTTGATTTTGGTATCAGATACGTAGTATAATGCTATTCATTCTTGTTGTCGTGTACCACATACCTAGAATAAATAATTGTAGAAAATATGACCATGTGTAAAACTATGTAACCTTTTTTAACCCTGTGTCTCCTTCTCTTTGGTCAAGGTATATAGGGCGCGTTTTTTGAAAATCTTGGGATGTATACTTTTTTGAAAAATTTCACATACCCAATTTTTCTTTATGCATGTTTGCACCTTTTTACATTTATTCACTAGGTATGCGATACAAATCAATAGGTATGAGCCATATTTTCTTATTGTTCGATTTAGGTATTGGATACCTAGAAAACTCTTGGATATGCATGCGACTAGGAGTAGTCCTAGCTTTGAGTTATCGGGTATATACTTCTCCGAAAATCCAATGTTTGTCTTTATGTTTGTTGAGTATAAACCGTTGCATTACACATGTGGAGGGTTCTTAGGTATGTGCTTGTAAATTTCACATGCCCAAACACAATATGTATGCGTGTACCTTGTTACATTTATTCACTAGGTATGGGATACAAATTTACAAGGGTGAGTGACATTTTCTTATTGTTCAATTCAGGTATGAGATACCTAGAAAAATCTGGGTGTATACGGATAATTTCACATGGCTGAATTTTCCATGGATATGGCTTAAAAAATAACTCTTTAACCATACGTTTTGGATTAGCATATACACAATCGCATGAAGAAAAAAATATGCCAGAACCAATACATTTGCAAAGAAATTAGGAATGAAAGTGACATTTATTTTTATACATGCGGATCTATCTTCATGCCAAAGTGTACGGTCCTAGACTCATGCACTTGTTGTAGACCTTGGCTATTTTCCTCCTGGTCATGTTTGTCTGAGATCTGCACATGAGAGAAGGTTTGTGGGTTACAACACAAATTGCCATTCGGTTCTGACACAAACTATGCACAGATCACCACGATATCACACACATACCTAATTCAACCAAGAAATTTGATGAATAACATGGACGAGACGCAGCTAGAAACTCAATTCAACCGCGTCTATCGTGTGGACATTGGCAAACACGGCCATGGGGACGGTGGCGGTGGCCTTCATCACACTTTGTTCAACGACGATGGAAGCTGTGCAAAATGTAGATTGATAAATAAAACAATGCAAAAATCAATTTTATAATAGATAAAATATGGGACATACCTTGCCGTACGAACCTGCCAAATCAACTCAACGGCAATCATATGTCTAAGATCTGAGATGGAAGAAGATTGCAGATTAGTAGACAAATTGCAAGTTTCAGGTTTCTAAAAATATAATTACCCAAAATCGATCGTACATACTAATTCATTTTAAAATCACAAAGCATACCTGATTCCCACATAACCAATAGCGTCCAGCTTCAGGTGTTCGTCCAGAGGTGGCAGCTTGGCCGGCCGGCCGGCCGGACAAGGTATCTGCACAACAGGCGATCTTTTATCTAGACCTCTATTTAAGCATGCAGAAATGGAGGAAAGCAAATAAAAGGAGGGACGTTTATTTAGGAAACCATTGAAAGCTTGATATGTGCTGTCAGGTATGGAAACAATTGTATCCAAAATAACTAGGAAGTAAATCAAACCTGGTCCACTTTTGACTCAAATCAAACGCACTAATGGGTTGACCTAAAACCTGGCCCACTCTTGACTCAAATCAAACGCTCTAATGGGTTGACCCGAACTGCCGTGTGTCTCGGTGTCCAGGCACCATGGTGCCCCTCTTATTTTACCTATATATATATATATATATATATATATATATATATATATATATATATATCGTGCCAAATATTAAGCCATCAGTTCGCTTCTATAGAGGAGATCCGGGCACAGAGAAGGTTGTTGAGGCTACACATGCATCGTTTGGTTCGTCAAAAAAAGATGCAGGCTTTTAAGAGGACTTAAAGATCACACGCGTCCTACAAATAGATTGTTTACAAGATATTCGAGAACAAACAAAGTCAACTAGGCATCTCCCTTGTTGTCAAGGGTTTGGAGTAGCTAGATTTGATAGTTTTTTTTCTTCCAGAGCTCTATATCAGAGTTGAAAAATGGTTTAAGATTATTTTAATGTTGGTTGTCCCTTTAATTTGTATCATTTCTGTAAATTTCATCTCAAAGGATTTTGAAAAGCCCAGTTAAGATACTTGGAAATCTAAGTTGGATTTGTTTGAAGTTAATAAGTAAATTGTCGAAACTTCATGTCAATTTTTTTTTTCATAATTTGGATTCAATTTTTTAAAGAAAATACGAACCTATTTTTTTGGAATTTCATCCTTCAAATTTTAGCAGCAAAGGTGATGTACAAACGAAGCTGGTCAAACAACAACACAAAATCTTGAACTGTATTTACTTCGAAGGTTTATTCTTCAATTTTTTGGGAATGTAGATAAAGTACGAAGGATGTCCGTTAGACAACAATAAAAATATTGAACCATCTTATTTTGAAAGTTCATCTCAAAGATTTTCGAAATCCTAGTTAAGATTCTTGAATGCTAAGCTAGATTTGTTTGAAGTTCATAAATAAGTTGTTGAAAGTACATCTCATAAATTTTTCGATTCGAAATTTTGGAACTTTAAGCCAACATTTGGGAAGTCCATCTAGTTTTTTTGGAGCAAAAATATAGAGCTCCTCTGATTCATAGGATTTTCAAAATGTAGGAATAAGAAAATTGTGGGGTTGGAGTGGCATGTCTTCTTAAATCCTACAGGCTTAGGAAATTAATAATCCTACACACTATTTTTGATCAAGTAGTGTGTTTCATCACGCAAAAGAACCAAAGAAATTGTGAAATAAGATCGGAGTAGATGGACGTTTTCCTCCAAAGTAGAGTGCAAAGGAGTGGATGGCCTAATGGGGGGCCAGGGATGCCGTGCACGGTCGGAGTGGAAGGATTGTCTAAGGATTGTAGTCCTTTGAACGTCTTTAGTAGGAAATATTTCTAAGGATCCAAATCCTTAAAAAATCCTACACAATTCCCCTAAATCAAAGGAGCCCATAGTAGGAAGGAAGTTGGTCAGACAAAACCATCAATCAGATGTGCATTGGTCATGTCAAAAATTAACTGCGCACAAAGGTTGACCGCAAGATAGATTTACACTAGATATTGAGCAATATATTTCATGAATGGTCAAGTGAGAAATTACACGCCTGATATATAATGTTGGTATACAACTGTCCCTTACGGTTGAGCACATGAAAAGTATCATGGTTAAGAAAACATAAAAACCGCGAGGAGCCAACTTAGATGTTATAAACGCAACAAGCAAATAACGAACAATGAAATAGAAATCGCAGCAGGAGATATATTTAACGTGGAAAAACCTCTCCAACAAAGAGAGGAAAATATCACGGATGCCAGCCAGTGAAAGTATCGTGGAGTGTTTACACAACGCCGAGGATTTCACAGATACAACTTATCCTAGCCGGTACCGGCTTACAAGACGTATATATAGCGGTGGAAACCTAGATCTTCAACGATCCGCTTCTGCCCAAACCTACCAGCGACGGACCTTGCTCCGCTCATGACAAGTTAGCCTCGTCGATTGAATTTTGATCAACTTTAACATCTACCAGAGTTTTTTTATTTGCCATAAACCCAGAATAAAGAACATACACATACACACTTTGGGGAATTACTCGACAAGAATGGAACTAACCGATGAATCAAAGAATATATACTCTACGCTGCATAAACCAAGTTCTTGTACAGTCCTGCCTGCTACCCCCCTCAACCCATAGATGGGGGTGGGCATCCAACATTGGGGCTGTTGGTCGTGCACGACGCCCCTGGCCCTGCCTGCAGGCTCTGCAGATACAGCCCCTGGAGAAGCTGGAGGATGGACTGGCCGCCGGAGACTACGGTGGCAGCGGCGGACTCTCCTGCCAGCACATTGCCGCCCAACGGCCGCGCTGAGCTCAACGAAGCGAGGAGCGCCGCGATCGCCATGATCATAAGGATCGCCGGCACAGCAGACCTCGATTTCATCATCATTCCGAAATCTGATCGGCTCACACAAGTTATCTTTGCAAATAACGCTGCAAGTAGCTAGATTCTGCTGCAAACGGAGGCGCAATGGCGCCTAGCACTGCGAGAATGTGAGATGACTGAATTACTCCTCATCTCTCGCACTATTTAAAAGGGAGCTTATCGGCTGCAGTTTTCCTTGAATACCGTGTACTCTCAAACGTGTGCGACTGGGCAGAGAATTTGACGAGATAAACAGTGACGGAGAATTCCTTCTGCATGCTCAGCAGCACCTACGAGGATGTTGCACTGCTGCTCATTGATACGGTGCCAAGTTCAACCGAGGCACTAAAAATCCATACGATTTTAGGTCAAATCAATGTGCTAATTAATGTTCATCCAAAATACTAGCACTAATTTTTACCACATGTTGTGTTACTTTAAGCAGTTGTTCGGGCCGGTCGTTAGTACTTAACAATGAATGTGGAGCATCTAGATTGTTGATGACTATCGCGTTTGACTAGGGAACAAGGATAACGATATACCGAAATGTTGAGATTATTATACTCCAAAAGGCACCTGATGATATTTAGATAAGTGTAGAGTAAAATGCATCATTAGCCTCGCATCTTACAGGCGAAGTCTGAAACCGTCCTGGAACACAGGAACTGTAATATTGCCGTCCTCAAACTTGTTCAGGATGTCCAGATACGGTTCTGAGTACATGGCCGTCGTATTTCCATGACGTGGCCACGAAGCGGGCCTAGGACGGCGCAGCGGATAGGCCCACCAGAACCACGGACCCTCGCTCGCCACGGGAAAATTGCAACCCCCCGCAGTCCTCTGTTTCCTCCCATGTTTCCCGTGTTCGTGCGGAGAGGCCGAGGTGAACGGCGATGACGGCGGCGGAATCTCATGATCGTCGCCAGAACAAGCTGATTCACATCGGAGAAGGAGGTGGCTGACGAAGTTGAAGGAGGTGACTGTGGAGGCGCATCAAGGCGGTCATTACGGTCGCCGGGAATGGCGCCCGTTTGGCGGCCAGAAGGAGACTAGGTTACCCTGTATGGTGAGTTCGATCGTGCCCCTATTTAGTCGCCATTTTTTGGTATTTTTGATAAATGAGTGCAAATGTGATTATTTCTTGTGTTGATTCAGATTAATTTATGATTTGATGCAATAGGGTTTAAGAATGGCAAAAGTCTGAACCTTTCCTATTTTCTCTATTTTCTGTTGAATTTGTGGGGGAAGGGAGTGACTGTTTTACTATTGAGGTGATTCATGGAGGTTTTTTCATTGGTTCTGGATTAAATAGGGCGTACGTAGATGGTACGAAGGTTTGTTATGATGATTGTGATTGCGAAACTTGGTCTGCACCGTGGCTCGAAGATGTAATTGAGGATTTAGGATATGAGGCTGCTGGAAGGATAGAAGTTTACTAGTTATTGCCGGGAATGCAGATAAATGAAGATGGCATTCGGTTGATTAACAGTGACAATGATGCACTACGCATGGTTTTAGAGGTAAAACAAGGGCACAAGTATCTGGTGCTTTTCCTTGATCATAATCCAACCAAGAAAGTGAATGTCTCTGATGATGTTGTTGAAAATCCTGTAGTAAGTTTACCTCATGTAATCAGTCCTACTAAGAAATGTACTACTGTCAGTAAAGCCAGTGTTGAGGTTCATGATGTGCAAGGGACAACAAGCAGTGTTGGAGTTGTAAGTGCGAGGAGATGAAACAGAGAATTTGTAGAGGAAGAAAATGGGGACAATGGTTGTGACAGTGATGAAGATTATGTTCCAGATATCATTGACAGTGACAATGATATAGAAGATGGAGATGATGATTTGTACCAGCAGTATGCAGATCATGAGGCAAAAGTTGAGCAGTTTGCAGAAGGAGAAATGTCTGAAGATGAATTTTTTGAACCCGCAGATTCTGATGAGGACACAGATAGATTCAAGAACTTCAAGACATTTATGCCATCCGACATGACTAATCCCAAGTTCAAGGTTGGTATGAAATTTGAGTATGTTGATCAGTTGAAAAAGGCAATAAGAGAGCACAGTTGCAAGCATAGGAAAAACATCCAATTCCCCAAGACTGACTTGATTAGGGTTTTAGCTAAGTGTGAAAGGGTTGCCCCTGGGAACTGTATGCTTCGTGGGATGCTAGAACAAAGGCATTTATGGTGAAAAGGCATGAGAGTATGCACACTTGTGAGAGCAAGTGGCAAGTGAGGGCATTTTCAGCAAGATATATTGGCAACCATTATGTTGAAGAGATACGAGCAAATGAGAAGATGACACTAAAAGGTCTAGGGCAGTTAGTGCAGAAACAATGGAAAATGACAACAAAAAGGGGCAAGCTAGGAAGAGCAAGGAAATTTGCATTTGATATCATATATGGAGATGAGCCTGCCCAATACAATCAACTCTGGGATTTCGGACATGAACTAAGGAGATCCAACCCAGGAAGCACATTCTTTTTGTTGCTTGATGATGCAAGTCACTTCAAGAGATGTTACTTTTCATCTGATGCATGCAAGAGGGAGTTCCTTGCTGGTTGTAGACCAATTATCTTCCTAGATGGTTGTCACTTGAAGACCAAGTTTGGTGGGATACTACTTACTGCAATAGGAATGGATCCTAATGATTGCATCTTTCCAGTGGCGTTTGCTATTATGGAAGTTGAAAACACAAGCTCGTGGAAGTGGTTCTTGACTATACTTAAACAAGATTTAGGCATTGTGAACACAGCCCCTTGGACTATCATGTCTGACAAACAAAAAGTAAGCTCCGTGACCCACATGATTTTTATTTTAGGTTGTCACTTGTCGACACGTCGAGGGCATATGATCTTTATTTTGGGTAACTTGTCGACAAGTCGAGGACATATGATTATGCTCAATTAATTAACTCTTGCTCACTTAATTTTTGCAGGGTTTGATAAAGGCTATTTCAGAGATGTTTCCAGAATCCGGCCACAGATTCTGTATGAGGCACCTTTGGCAGAATTTCAACAAAAAATTCAAAGGTGAACTACTCAAGTACCAGCTGTGGAAATGTGCTAGAAGTAGCACAGTTGCTAAATGGCACGAGAATATGGATGCCATGTTGGTTTTAAGCAAATCAGCCCATGATTGGCTAGAGGAGTTATCACCTGCCACATGTGTAAGAGCATTCCAAAGTGAGTTTCCTAAATGTGATGTTCTCTTAAACAATAATTGCGAGGTTTTCAATAAGTACATCTTGGAAGCAAGAGAGTTTCCTATTCTTGCCATGATTCTGAAGATTAAGTGTCAGATTAAGTGTCAGATTACAACAAGGATTTATAACAAGCAGCTTGAATCCCAGTCCATGAGTGGTAGTATTTGTCCTAAAATTAGGAAGAAACTACAGAAGCATGTTGAATGGTCCAACAATTGTGAAGCTAAGCCATGTGGCAATGGAATCTTTGAAATCATGGAAAGGGGTACTTCATACACTATTGATCTTCAGAAGAAAACTTGCAGTTGCAGAAGGTGGGATCTATCAGGCATTCCATGTTGGCATCCTTGCTCAGCTCTAAGACATGACCAAATTTCTCCAGAGAGTTATGTTAGTGCTTGCTATTCCATTGAAAAATTCTGCAAAGCTTATGAGCACATTATTTGGCCATGTAGAGACGTAAAAGAGTGGGAAAAGGTTGATGGAATGACAATCAAAGCTCCGAAGTTTGTGCAAAAGGTTGGCAGGCCACTGAAAAATAGGAGGCAACAACCAGAGGAGAAAGAAGGAAAGAATGGACAGAAGAAGATGAGAAAGCATGGAGTAATAATTCACCGTAGCTACTGTGGCCTACCAGGCCACAACAAAGGAGGTTGTATTGATTATAAGTTAGGATTAGTTCCAAACAAAGAAGCAAAGAAGAAGGTGAGGGTAGAACCAAATGTGTCAGATGATGATTTCGAGGATGTTGCACTAGTAACCAAGGTAAATATGAATCCTGTCTAATATATGATAACCTAAATGCTATGTAGCATGTTGAATTATCTATTTTAATTTCCATTTTCTTTATGTAGGAACATCACTTGTACACAATGAAATTTGTACAAAAGGACACCAGAACATATGAGCCAGAGGTGCTACAAGAATTATTAGCTGAGGTAATGTCTCTGTCATTTTAGTTGCAAGAATTCTCTATCAGTTCTATGTCAATTTCGTTACAAGAATTCTCTGTCAATTGTTGCAAGGACCATCTACACAAAGAGAGGCAGGTGAGAAAGGTCCATTACCAGATTGTGCTTTCATGAAAGAGAATGTCCATAATCAGCAGCTAGTTCAGCCAAGTACAACCACGAAAGAAGGTAATGTACTAAGGAAAAGACAAGTACTTGCAGCAGCTAAGTTGCAGGCTACATCTCAAAAAAGAGATGTAGAAGATCAAGCAAAATTTGATGCAGCAATGACCAAGTTGCAACAAGAGGAGAAACAAAGGGCTCAAGCTGCTGAGAATAAAAAGGCTGAAGCTTTTGCTAGAAAATTAGCAAATGCAGAAAAGAAGAAGGCTGAGACGGAAGCAAAGCAGCTAGCTGCTGAAGAAAAGAAAATAGAAAATGCAGAGTAGAAGAAGAAAGCACTAGAGGAAAAACTTGCACTTGCAGAGAAGAAGAAACTAGCCCAGGAAACTAGAAAAAGGGAGGTGGAGGAAGCTAAGCATGCACTTGTAGAAAAGAAAAGGTTGGCTCAAGAAATTAGGAAACAAGAAATAGAAGAAGCTAAGAGAGAAGAAGAAGAAGAGGCAAGAATTATCTTGAGAAGGGAAGCAGAAGCAAGGAAAAAGTCATGGGAAGAACACATGCAGAAAACTGAATTGGCAAGGCAACAATCTATGAGAGCTTGTCATTACATAGGTGAGGAAGATATGCATGTATCATGGCAGGAGAAGAAGGGAGTTGTAGAAGAAGCTAACAAAGCCCAGGCTGCTCAGTTTCAAGCTGCACAGCAAGCTGGAATGTTGCCCTTTGCGCAAAATAAAATAAAAAGGGGACATGGAAGTAACAGCTACAGTAGAGAACCTTACAAAGTTCCTAGGAAAGTCTCCATGTTTCATTATCTCAAAGGCCCTCCACCCGGCAGTGAAAATTTCAGTTCTGATGCTTAGTACTATTGATGTTCAGTAGTGATGTGTTTGTTCAGATGGTAGCTCTATTTTGTTAATAATGCAGAACCTGCTATATTTTGTTAGATATGAAGAACCTTCTATATTTTGTTATATTATGAAGAATTTGCTATGTTATCATATCTCATATGTTACATATTGTGCTATGTTACACAATGTGCAAATGAATCAGTGCATATATGGCCAAACTCACCTCCATTTTATTCAGTCATAATTCAAACCTTGCCAAGCTAACATATTCTTGTTTTCCTGCTTCCTCGTGTTATTTCATTCAGTGCATGTGGCCGATGCACTGAGATTTACTCAATGCATTTGTAGAAATGGCGGAGGTGATTCTCTCCTGTCTAGGAAACATTGGGCCGCACGATTAGCGGGCCAGTCCTTGCACTTCACAATCGTTTGCGAATTTCTTCCGACGAGCTGCCATAGCCGCCCATGAGCAAAAAGAGACGAACTGGCAGACAACGAGGATGTAAAGTCTGCGCTCCAGCAGTCGCCCCACACTTTCTTCCTTCGCCGACGAGCTGCAGACATCGCCGACGAGCTTTAGCAGTCACCGCTCGCTCACAACCTCGCGCGCAGTTGGGGAATTCCTCGATCTGGATTTACAATGAAGACCGGCAGAATAGAGGAAAGAATAATACGGTTCATGGCCACGTCAGTTGGGGAATTCCTCGATCTGGTGGGCCCGCTTCATGGCCACGTCATGGAAATACGACGACCGTGTACTCAGGACCGTATCTGGACATCCTAATCAAGTTTGAGGACGGCAATATTGCAGTTCCTGTGTTCCAGGACGGTTTCAGACTTCGCCTCTAAGATGCGGGACTAATGATGCATTTTACTCATAAGTGTACAACGATTTTTCCATTTCCTACCGAGGACTTTTATTTTTCTCTTATCTTCTGTTGTTGTAGTACTAGTATTACTTATTAATTTAAGAATGTATCTAGTGATCCACAAAAAGAAGATTTCATACTGTATATGGTAACAAGTGTAAGGTGGGCGGCGGTCAAATAGTTGGGTAAGAGTGGTAGACTAGCTCCATGTGTTAACCTGGACGAGCACAAGTATGCATGGCCTGTGAACATCTCGGGGAGAAATGTTGTCGGGGTCAATAATAAGCCAAGTTCCCACTAAACTGGTGGCTTAACTTGTGGAACCCTTATGTCTTGCGTTGGCCCCGACTTGTCAGGATGTCCAGGTCGCTTGTCAAACAATGACAAACTCTCAACAAGGATTATCCCGTTCAAAAAAAACAAAGGATTATTTGTTTAAAGGAAAACACTCCGTCTCCGTCGGAGGGCGGGTCGCTCGCATCCTCCGGATCGCGAGCCGTTGGATCCTTCTGGATCGGACGTCCTTCGTTCTGCCACGTAGTACAGCACCCTGGTCGCATATCCACCCTCACGCGCAGCATTTCGACCCTGACCCGCACCCGGACACACGCGAGGGCGAGGGCGAGGCGACCGCAGAGGCGACGCTCCCCGCAGCGGCGAACCCGCCGCTGCCACCGCTAACTGCTGGGACCTGCGAACGGCGGCGCCGCTGCGCGCTGATTCTCTGCAAAAGTTTTCTCGCATCGTTTACTTCCATCTCTGATTCTCCCCGCATCTTATGTGCCAACGAATCCCTAACTTCCCCGGTTGCGCTTCCTGAGCAGGGGAAAGAGAAGAAATCCACGGTGAGGGAGCATTTCGGCCATGGAGAAGGAAGTTCCTCGGGTTAGCGCCATGGTTGTAAGTTGCTTTCGCTCCTTACGGGCCCTGCTCATACAGATTAGGTTTTTTTTTGCAGATTTTCCCAATTTTGTAGCTAGTTAGGGTACAGATGAATTCATGCTTTGTAGGTTGGTGCTTGTTGCTGTGCTTATTGTGAACTATTCTTGTTGCTGTTCTAACTGTGTCATGCTTCCCCAATTTTGTTTCATTGCCTTATTGTTTTTGTTTATATATGCCTAGTTTTTTGTAAGGTTACAATATGAATTTTTTTGTTGCCATCTAGATAGGGATTTTCTTCCTAGGTTAATATTGTTTGCTTTTAGGCAGTGTGTAGTTTTATTCAGGAAGGATATGGTTCATTGATGTTTGTTGCTTAGGCAGTGCATAGTTTCTGTTAGGTTGTAGAATTTTTTGTTTTGTTAGTTGTGCATATTGGGATATGCTTCCTAGGTTGCTGTGTTGTAACTTTTTTTATATGTGGAGCAGCGTTGTTTTGTTTGTTGAGGCAGTTTTTGCTACATTTGTATAGTTTCTAACTATTTTTTCCTTTTGTATTTTTGTTGAGCAGGAGCCACCTATGTGGACTTCAAAGGACTGTTTTGCTGTGAAGCGACTTCGTACTCTTGCTGATAAACTTGTCCCTCAGAGTGTTGCTTAATGTATCCCCATTCATCATACCAAACAAGATGATCGATTTCATTGCTACTAATACACCGCCTGCGCTACGTGAGTTCAAATTCAACCAGAACAAGATAATTTTCACCAAGGACATGGTGAGGAAAGTTTATGGCATCCGCTGCGGCAACATGCTAGTTTTATGGTTGAAGAAGAGTGAGCAACACGAGCTTTGAGAGGTGTGAAAGAATGGTAATCGCAAGCAAAGGCAAAATGTTATCGACTTGCTGCTGAAGTGTCCTATGACAGATGAAGCAACAATTCTTAGATCATGGGATCTCATTTGCTTGGCAACTGTGGTCAATCCTAGCAGTGAAAACATGCTGACATTGAATTATCTAGCCAACATGGAGGATCCTACAAAGACTGATGAGTTTGCATGGGATGAACACTTGCTGTAGCTAGCTATGGATTTGGTGCAAAATATTCAGAACCACAAATCATGCTTCTTAAATTACCGGAGGAGAAATCTGCCAAGAAAGGTGCGAATGAGTGTGCTAAGAAAAGTGCCAAGAAAGGTGCAAAGAAAGGAGCAAAGGAAGCCGCGGAAGAGGGTGATGAGAAAGGTGCCAAGGCTCCTAAATTTGAGTTCTGATCACCGGTCCTTATTCAGTGCTTGGTGTAAGTTGTCTCGTGCCTAATCTTTCTCTTTGTGTTTCACATGTTGCATTCATTCAATTTTGACATTATTGACTAACTAGTTTAATTTTTGCTGCTTATTGTTTCAATAGATTGTATACATGGACCACATGTTAGTTTTTGCTGCTTATTATTTCAATAGATTGTATACATGGACCACATTCAGTTTCAACCTAACTCTCATGTCTTTGACTAATCACTCCCTAGAGTGTGTCATGTGACTAGTTCCGACTTCAAGTTTGTAGTAAAGACAGATATTGAAAGGAAGATTCTTAACAATACATCTGTTTTTGGAAGGCGTCCGGTAAGTTGACCAAGAACTTTTTTATTTTTATTGGTGTTTTATCTTCCTTTTTGCTCTTTTGTCAATATTACACTGTTGATTCTTTTATTATCTTTTTTTTCTCTATTTGTATGTAGTTCCTTGAAATATCAACAACTCCTTATGAAGCAGAACCACCTATGGTTGAGACCGTGGAAGGAGCAGAAGGCAACCTATCCGCCTCTCTAAGCGAATGGCTAGTGTTCCCTAATAGTCAGGAATTAGAGGTACATTATATGCTTCATTAGGTTCTTGCTTTTGCATTATTAGTATAAATTTATAGCTTCAAAAGGTAACTCTAGTTGCTTCCTCCTAACAATTTTTTTTAACATGTAATTGATATTACTGCTGTATTTTTCATATACTGTTGCTTTAATATGTTCTACCAGTTGCTGCACTTGTTATATATTTTTGCATTCCACTCTTTTTTGCATGAGACTTGTGTTAAAGTATTTCTGCTACTTACAGTTATACTGCTACATTAATGTTCTATTCTTGCTACATTAATTTATAGTTTTTGCTACTTACAGTTTTCTTTTTCACAAATCATGTTTGTTTTCATCCCTTATGTGTTTTTCTTATGCTACATTTATGCTTCATTCATATCTGAGTTTTGCTACTTCAACCATATGATTTTGCTACATTCATAATCATATTGTATTGTTACTGCGTCTTTTTTGCTTTAGACAGTGCTCCAATGTCACATTTTTTACACTAATTTTTTCTGTCTCTTACATGTTCTAGCTTGCTTCAAGCATTTGTATGACAAACACAAGACCATATACGGCACCGATATTGACATGGCTATGAAGAACTTTGTTGTTGGGTTAAAATAAATGAATGCACACTGGATGGCTTCTTTGCTTATCGATGTTGATGCTGCGAAGAATTCACAAGATGATCCAAGCTTCATGTTCCCAACAGAAGCTGCACCTGAGAAAGAGCCCACTGGACATGCTGATGTTGGATCCGGACCTGTTAATATGGGATCTGAAGAGCCCACTGGACATGCTTATCAACATCAGGTGCCAGATTTTATTTTATTCGCTCTAAACCGAGAATAAAGAACATACACATACACACTTTGGGGAATTACTCGACAAGAATGGAACTAACCAATGTATCAAAGAATATATACTATACGCTGCATAAACCAAGTTCTTGTACAGTCCTGCCAGCTACCCCCTCAACCCATAGATGGGGGTGGGCATCCAACATTGGGGCTGTTCGTCATGCACGACGCCCCTGGCTCTCCCTGCAGGCTCTGCAGGTACAACCCCTGGAGAAGCTGGAGGATGGACTCGCCGGAGACTACGGTGGCATCGGCGGACTCTCCTGCCAGCACATTGCCGCCCAACGGCCGCGCTGAGCTCAACGAAGCGAGGAGCGCCGCGATCGCCATCATCATAAGGATCACCAGCACGACTGACTTCGATCTCACCATCGTTCCAAAATCTGATCGGCTTACACAAGTTAACTTTGCAAATAACGCTTCAAGTAGCTAGATTCTGCTGCAAACGGAGGTGGCTAGCACTGTGAGAATGTGAGATGATTGAATTACTCTTGGGCTCACGCACTATTTAAAAGGGAGCTTACCGGCTGCAGTTTTCCTTGAATACCGTGTACTCTCAAACGTGTGCGACTGGGCAGAGAATTTGACGAGATAAACAGTGACGGCGAATTCCTTCTGCATGCTGAGCAGCACCTACGCGGATGTTCAGCCGAGCCACTAAAAATCCACATGATTTTAGGTCAAATCAATGTGTGCTAATGTTCATCCAAAATACTAGCACTTATTTTTAGCACATGTTGTGTTACTTTAACCAGCTGTTCGGGCCGGTCGTTACGTAACAACGAATGTGGAGCATCCAGATTATTGATGACTCTATCGCCTTTGTGACAAGGGAACAAGGATAACGATATTACCGAAATGTTGAGATTACACTCCAAAAGGCACTGATGATATTTAAGTGTACAACGATTTTTTCCATTTTCCGTTAAGGACTTTTCTTTTCTCTTATCTTCTGTTGTTGTAGTACTAGTATTACTTATTACTCTCTCCGTTTCAAAATATAAAATGTTTTAGCTTCATGAAAGAAGTGTATCTAGAAAGGGGTCTAGATACACTTCTTTCAAAACATCTTATATTTTGAAACGGACGGAGTAACTTATAAAAATGTATCTAGTGATCCACAAAAGAAAGATTTCATACCGTATATGGTAACAAGTGTAATGTGGCCGGCGGTCAAATACTACCTCCATGTGTTAACTCGGACCAGAGCACAAGAATGCATGGCCTGTGAACATCTGGGTGAGAAAGGTTGTCGGGGTCAATAATAAGCAAAGTTTCCACTAAACACTGGTGGCTTAACTTGCGGAACGCTTGTCATTGGCGTTGGCCCCGACTTGGACTGGGCATGAGGAAGTCCAGGTCGCTTGTCAAACAATGACAGACTCTCAACAAGGATGATTTGTTTAAAACAAACACCATCTCAAGAAGAACATACATTCGATCCGGATTCACGGATGTAGTATAATATTTTTTTTCTTTTAAAAAGACCTAGGTTTAATCGAATCTTAGAAAAGTATGCTAAAAGAAATAAAAAAGACACGTCTACAAGACTTTGTTTGTTCGTTTTATCTTAGTTTACTGGACCAATCTAGTTTATTTTTATAATGTTAAATCAATGGATGGAGATAGACCAGGGTTGAAGATTCACCTGCAGCTACACATCATATGGGATAAAAGACAATAATAAGCATAGTCATGTGTCATGTTTGAACGGAGATAATCTCTTGTGGGCAACACATCCTCTCGTGATGCAGCGGGCATACCAATAGTCTTTTAATTCAACCGAGTGAACACCGAAGCAACAGGCTACAAATGATTATTAAGAGTAAAACACAAATCAAAACTTTAAGTGGTGATATTGCTGTGATCTCGAATGAGTCGCTAAGCGAAGGCCGTACTACCCTTCCTGTCACTGGGATTCCTATGAGATCGCCGCTAGCCAAGTATCTCACCTCAAGCCTTTATCAATCTATAGGATCTTGGGTACCTACAAATCCACAGATCGAGACAAGAGACAAAGAAACAAAAGATATAAATCTCAATTGTAAAATACAATACTCCCATAAATTAGATGCACATAATCGCTGCGAGGTTTCTCCCCAACCCGCAGCCTGTGAGGACTACTCACTCATAACAAATAGATAGAAGATAGAAAACATCATACAAATACTTAGATCAAAATCAAATATTCTTACAATAATCGTCATATCATACGAAGATCCAAAGTACAAAGCAATGTCTATGGCTAGTGGAGGAGATGGATGATGGAAGTCATGAACAATAGCGTGGATCTCCTTTGGTGTTGTTGTGATATAATCTGAGAATAACGGCTCTCTGGCCGGTGGCTGGAACCTCTAAATATATAGGCATCTTCACGAAAGTCGTAGGGTTTGACGAGACGAAGCCGACGCCACCTGGTACAGGCGGACGGTACGGCGGGCCCTGCCCGTACCAGTGGTCATTAAGCATGTCGACGCCTAGGAATGGCTTCCCAATTACTTTGTCGTGTAGACTTCCTCAAAAACCTTCATTATAACTCCTAATTTCGCATTAAAAAACGTGATTTCCTGCATAACACAATTCAAAGAAAGGTTTTGCATATCTTTGCAATTATTAGTGATTAGTGGCAAGATTGAGAGTTTCTTGTCAATTGCTTGACCAAAAACAATGTGTAAACGCGGTGCAAGATGGCAAATTTTAGAGCCATCAACTTCTCCAAAGCTCAAACCTTGATCGCCCTCGAGCAAGAAGAAACATAAGAACAATAAGGAATTCAGCGTTTAAAGTTGAAACAACGAGAATAAGAATTCACTTACAATTGGTAGTCATGTGCACTCAACACTTCATTCATTTGCGAGGCTTATCAAAGTTACAGAAATGACAAGAGTACTATACAAGCTTCGGTAAGTCAAGACAATCAAAATAAAGTTTAATATAAGTATAAACTAGCACAAAGCCCGTGCGTTGCAATGGCGCTAGATTAAATAAAAAGAACAATGATTAATATCTCAATCCATTGTATCATGCAATAGTGAAAATCACACAATAATCTTTCAATCCATTCTACTATGCAATAGTGAAAATCACACAACAATTTTATAAATGGGTAAACGTGGGTCCGTCATGATTTAAGTCATGTAACACCCGTAACCACGTGATATCAGGAAAGAGCACCAAGATACATCACAGGAAATCAAATATGATATACCTACGCATGGTAGCTACAACCTCCGATGTTTTCATAGTACATTAGCAGTATGCACTTGATCAACCAATAAGTGCTTGCCACGCCATCGTATCTTAATTAATTTTAGTAGAAAAGTTTCACTTTATCACTTTTTAAAGACATCATTGTCCATTCTTTCTATGTTATCCAGAATATACATGCTTAAAGTATAGTGACAAATTAGAACTGGTAAATATAGAAAATAGACCAAAATGTGCATGTGTATGTATCCACATGACACTTAAGCCAGTTCGTAGAATTAAAATACTAAGAAAATTAAATGTTTTCAGGTAGTAGCCACGATTGACAAGGCGAAGTTAACTCACATCACACTTAAGACATTTAATAACCACCACGAAACGTACTTTTAGACACACCCAAATATGGAGGAAAATCTCATGCCAATTTTGATACAAACAAACTAACTAAGCCTCGTATACTTTCAGCCCTAGTCAGCCATATTCTACATCATTTGGAGTATCCCTGCGTTCACAAGCTTCTGAACCTTTTGCTTCACTCCTGAGTTGAGGTGCTCCTCGGAAGCCCTTATATTCTTCTGGAATTCAATCAACACCTGCAGAAATCCTCAGAATTGTTAGATCGTTTGCCTAGCTCGGGATCAACAAAGAGGTGTGCGGGAGGGCCTAGCGGGCCTGGGCGAGCCCGTCCTTGAAAGCCGCGTTGGAGGTCTCGAGGTCAAGCCCCTTCTCGTAGGCCTTGACGGCCAACACGGGGTCCCCGAGCCCGAGGCGTGCGGTGCCAAGGCGGGAGTAGCCCTTGGCTAGTCGGGCCTGAGCGCGACGGTCTTCTCGGCGTCAGCGCGCGCCTCCGGCCACGCCAGCAATCTGCCTCCTCGGCTTCCCTTCTGTGCCTCCACCACGCCAGCGACGACGAAGCCCCTGAGCCCTACCATCGGCATCCTGAAATCCCAATGGCCGAAGGATCAGAACCCTGGAGCTTGGAGATCTTGGAGCCACTTGTGCGTCCAGTTGTTCCACCACGTCCGAGAGGAGGTGGTCGGCCCCTTGTCATGGGATGCGAGGATCTGATGTGGGGCGGATGTCGTAGCGCACACATGGCTGAGCTTCCTCCTACCTCTTTCTTCCCCTCATGGAGGGATCCCGTGGGTTGCCGGCTCTGCTCACTCTGACGTGGATCGGAGGATGTGATGCGTGCGGAGTAGCCTTGTTGACGGGAAGTCATGGCCCGTCATCGGAGTGTGGCAGCGGCATGGGAAAGGCGGCAGGGATAGCTTGGCGCCTCGACATCGTGCAATATGCTCATGGTGCTATTTGGATGATCAGCAGAGCGTCGCGGGCGTGTTCGTCGATGGTTGTTGGGGGCTCTAGGCCTCTAGCTATGCGAGAGTTTTTTTTAGAGAAATAGCTATGAGAGAGTTTGTTTCGTGAGAGATGGTTTTCTTTATTTTTGTGGCATGCCGTGGTATTGTGGCATGCCATGGTAGTTGCTAGATTGTTTGGCAACCAGTTTTCTTTTCGCTACGTGGGCACATTTTGTTTCCCTTCGGGTTTTTCGTTCAGGGTAGTTATACGAATAGGAAAAGGAAGAAGTATCAGACGCGCGTCTTAGGAATAGGATGGACGAATCGAGTCGTGCAAGGAATCACGGACATATTGCGAGATAGAAAGGCGTCTTTGGCTATGGACCAAAGCGCATTGTGGCGGACGAAGAGAGAAACACTCCTTGCCACGCCATCGTATCTTAATTAATTTTAGTAGGAAAGTTTCACTTTATCACTTTTTAAAGACATCATTGTAAATTCTTCCTATGTTATCCAGAATATACATGCTTGAAGTATAGTGACAAATTATAACTGGCAAATATAGAAAATAGACCAAAATGTGCATGTGTATGTACCCACATGACACTTAAGCCAGTTCGTAGAATTAAAATACTAAGAAAATTAAATGTTTTCAGGTAGTAGCCACGATTGACAAGGCGAAGTTAACTCACATCACACTTAAGACATTTAATAACCACCATGAAACATACTTTTAGACACACGCAAATATGGAGGAAAATCTCACGCCAATTTTGATACAATCAAACTAACTAAGCCTCGGATACTTTCAGCCCTAATCAGCCTTATTCTACATCATTTGGAGTATCCCTGCGTTCACAAGCTTCTCAATCTTTTGCTTCACTCCTGGGTTGAGGTGCTCCTGCAAAGCCCTTATATTCTTCTGGAATTCAATCAACACCTGCAGAAATCCTCAGAATTGTTAGATCGTTCGCCTAGCTCAGGATCAACAAAGAGGTGCGTGGGAGGGCCTAGCGGGCCTGGGCGAGCCTGTCCTTCAAGGCCACGTTGGAGGTCTCGAGGTCGAGCCCCTTCTCGTAGGCCTCGACGGCCAACACGGGGTCCCCCAGACCGAGGCGCGCGGTGCCAAGGCGGGAGTAGCCCTTGGCTAGTCGGGCCTGAGCGCGACGGTCTTCTCGTCGTCAGCGCGCGCCTCCGGCCACGCCAGCAATCTGCCTCCTCGGCTTCCCTTCTGTGCCTCCACCACACCAACGACGACGAAGCCCCCGAGCCCTACCATCGGCATCCTGAAATCCCAATGGCCAAAGGATCAGAACCCTGGAGCTTGGAGATCTTGGAGCTACTAGTGCGTCCAGTTGTTCCACCACGTACGAGAGGAGGTGGTCGGCCCCTTTTCATGGGATGCGAGGATCTGATGTGGGGCGGTTGTCGTAGCGCACACATGGCTGAGCTTCCTCCTACCTCTTTCTTCCCCTCATGGAGGGATCCCGTGGGTTTGCCGGCTCTGCTCACTCTGACGTGGATCAGTGGATGTGATGCGTGCGGAGTAGCCTTGTCGACGCGAAGTCATGGCCCGTCATCGGAGTGTGGCAGCGCCATGGGAAAGGTGGTAGGGCTAGCTTGGCGCCTCGACATCGTGCAATATGCTCATGGTGCTGTTTGGACGATCAGCAGAGCGTCACGGGCGTGTCCGTCGATGGTTGTTGGGGGCTCTAGGCCTCTAGCTATGCGAGTTTTTTTTTAGAGAAATAGCCATGAGAGAGTTTGTTTCGTGAGAGACGGTTTTCTTTATTTTTGTGGCATGCCATGGTAGTTGCTGGATTGTTTGGCAACCAGTTTTCTTTTCGCTACATGGGCACAGTTTGTTTCCCTTCGGGTTTTTGTTCAGGGTAGATATACGAATAGGAAAAGGAAGAAGTATCGGACGTGCGACTTAGGAATAGGATGGAAGAATCGAGTCATGCAAGGAATCACGGACGTGGTGCGAGATAGAAAGGCGCCTTTGGCTATGGACCAAAGCGCATTGTGGCGGACGAAGAGAGAAACACTCCTCCTTTTATTATTAGGTATAGATAACTAGAAGTATAGCAATCAATCCAATTCTTCTAGTTAACTCTCAACTTGTCAAGAAATACTAGGATGTTTAAATAGCATAATTGAGTAAGAGAATTTTATGTCCTAAGTAGTATAACAATGAAGTGTCTTATTTACACCAACATCAATAAATCAAGTATATTAAAAACACTTCTAATCCAATCATTGTTTTTCAAGAAAATTTATAGAGTAGTAATGAGACCATGTCAAGGACTTGTTATGTGGATCCTCATAGATATCTTTTTATTTTTATTCCTTCAAGGATCGCTGGTTGTTTCTTTTACAAGTGTTTGCACAACCTTTGCTTTTTCCCATATATTGACACTTATGCCACTTATGTCATAAACTCATAGCTGAAAACCGGGGTTATACCATAGATTGTTCAAAAGCTAGCGGAGTTGTTGGCATCCCAAGGGTGTGCATTAGAGACATAAAACAAAATTGTCATTTTTTGGGAGCTAGTACGGCGGTTTGATCCACAAGGTTAGCATTGGCATGCATCACAATTACCACTAGATTTTATTTCAATCAAACAACTCCTTTCATGAGTGCCGTCAAGACTATCAAAATATCTATGGGGTTAAGTATCTTCAAGGGTATACTCTCAAGACAATTATTCATCAAACAAGTCATAAATTTCAGACTTTTTCTTATTGTACTTGTTTGGCAATATTATTTCCAATGCAAGACTCGGTTAGCTAAAAGAACTAGAGCAAGAGCTTCAACAACTAATCATCATACTAATAAACAGCTTTACTTTAACCATATTAAATTACTCCCACAAGCATGTTATCTTAGCAAATCAATCAACTAAGATAAACAACTCAAACTTCAAAAGCGGGAGACATAGGACATACCTCTCATAAGTGACTCCATGATCCTCTTCCTTATAGGATGTCTTCCTTCAAAACTCAAACACGATTATAATAATATTAAAATGCGAATCCACATTTACGAATAAGGAGGAACGGAAAAATCTTTTTGTATTTTCGAGGATATGGATTAAAAAATAGAAAAGAACTTGCGACCAAGAAAGGGTTTTAAGAAAATAAAAACAAACAGAAAAATAAACTAAAAACAAAAGCAAACTTAAAAAGTAAAGGAAAAAGCAAAGTGTTGGAACAATCCAACACGAGTGTTTCAAAGCTCTCAAGGATCTAGAGTACAACCTCGTTATTACACAAATAAATTTGACGGGGGAACACATCTCCAAGCTCAGACTTTTACAAGCCCTTTTGTTGCTCATTGTGGTGGCGGTGGATAGTTTCCCATGTTCCATTGGCTGCTCCAATCATGGAACTGGGTGGCGAGGTTTGCAAAAGCGTCTCGAAGGTTGATGGAGAGATTGTTCATGTTTTGAATATTTCCTTCGGGTGCATAGATGTCTTCATAGGTGGTGTAGTTGTTTGGTGGCTGCTCATCTTGTTCGGGTGCTCCTTGTTCTACTTCTTCATCTTATGCTCCTGCCATGTGTATTTCTTGTTGGGATAGATTAGCCTCAACCTACGCGTCAAAACGCAAACAACCATCCTCGATAGACAATAAACCGATAGGCAAAGGAGCCGGAATCAACTAATCTGCTCTAGGTATATCTAGGAACTATCTACCATGAGTTTTAGAGACCATACCACATGATCTTAGAGTAGGGAGACCGAGACGGTGACTTCCTATCAACGAAAGGATGTTACCTAGGTTGATGTGAAGTGCGCGTGCAAGAATGGTCACAACTCCCCCCACCCCGCATATGGGTCCTCGAGATTGAAGAGCTTGATGCTTAAGGTAAAACACAAGAAGAGCCCCCAAATTTGGCGTTAAGTTACAATTAATAATACCGGTCTTTGCGAGGATCAACATGTCCTCCTCATTAACTCTAGTAAACTCATCACATACCTGCAAGGTGTTAGCAATCACATAAAAAATATAGCGAATTGCATGATGATCAATTTGGTTCCCCTTGGGTGTGTTTCCATGAATCTTCATTAAATTAAAGTATTGTAAAGGGGAAAGATTTAAAACAAAAGTAGTTATGCGTATATCGGTGGTGTTGTTGGCAAACCCAAAACATTGAGCCCACCGATCGAGTGTTAGGATGTAATCACAGTTCATAAGGCCAAATTTGATGTGATCAACTCCGGGCCTTTGTTCCTAAGTACAACTGTAAGGGTGCACTGTATGCGTTAAAGTGCTGAAGAACTCAAGCGTCAAGCGGCGATACGTGGAAACATCCTGAAAGACAAAATCATACAAACCAATATTGTTGCAAAGTAAATCGAAATCAGCACGAATGCCAAGTTGGTTCAGGATATAAGGACACGCCCACTAGGTGGACTTGATTTCTCGGAGCTTGAGACGACTGAAACGGTTCAGCTAAAACTCCTCGATGAATTCGATACCAAATGAATCAAGGGTCAACGTATCAACTGGTGGTACGGAGGACTTCGCAGACATCTCACGTGTACGGCTCCTCGTGTTCATCTAAGATAATAATATAAAAAAACTAGTCCATAGAAACATAGCATAAGAGATCTCTACACTAATTACAAAATAAACTCCTCTAGAACAATACTAAGAAATGTTCAATTTCAATATAGAATTAAGAGCAAGACCTAAGTCTAGATTCACAATGATGAAATATTGAGTGAAGCTTTTGTACAAATAAGTTGAGGATTGATACATTGCAAATGTATCCATAATTTTTGATGTTCCATGCTTGGTTTTATCTACTTTCTTATGTTTTGTCCACACTTTGGAGTACTTTTCATATGATTTCTTGGACTAACCTATTAACAAGAGACACAGTGCCAGCTGCCTATTTTCTGTTGTTTTTGGTTTCAGGAAGTCAGAAAATGAATATTCTCGGAATTGGACGGGACAAAAGCCAAAGTTGATATCTTACCGGAAGACTCACGGAGCTAGAAGACGAGACGGAGAGGGGACACAGGGCGGCCACACCATGTGGTGGCGCGGGCTAGACCTGGCCGCGCCACCAGGTGGTGTGGGCCCTATGGCCGCCCACCGACCTTGCCCTTTCGCCTATATATTCCTTTCGATGCGAAAACCCTAAATAGACAAGCCTTCAGCCACTAAAATTTCTGCAGCTCCGCCGTCACCGAAGGGGAGATTCGGGGACAGAAAGTCTCTGTTCCGGCACCGTCCCAGGACAAGGAAGTGCCCCCGGAGCCATCTCCATCGATCTCCACCACCATCTCCATCACCGTTGCTGATTCCCGTGATGAGGAGGGAGTAGTTCTCTCTCGAGGCTAAGGGTTCTACCGGTAGCTATGTGTTCATCTCTCTCTATGCATGATCATATTATGATCATGAGCTTTGTAATCTAGTAGATCTACCTTGCTACTCAAGTGCTTTAATAGATCTATGCTCTCCCCATGTGTGTGAAAGTGACAGCATGCACACCATGGTGGCACTTAGGCTAGAGATTACAAATACTTGTTATGCGTTATATTTGGAGTTGGATGTCTTTATGAAATTGTGGTGTTTGTTGGACTCATCTAGTACTCAAGGTGACAGTGTGGGGTTATCTAGATAGGAAAGGCTTACTTTGAGGTGTGCTGTTATAGCCCTACCATCGATTAGAGTGTCCAACCGGAGAGTAGTTAAGAGTAGTATCATTAAGAAGAATATATTTATATGAGAGTGTTCACTAGTGAAAGTATGATCCCTAGGCCTTGTTTCTAAGCATTGATACACCGTTTGCAATTAGATCTGTTACATGTTTGCTTGCTTCCATCTTTATTTCAGTTTTCCTTTAGTCTTTTCCACGCCATCAAGCTATTTTATATCACTGTTACCACTTATAATTATCCATACCATTTGTATTTCACTATCTCTTCGCCGAACTAGTGCACCTATACACCTGACAAGTGTATTGGGTGTGTTGGGGACACAAGAGACTTCTTGTATCTTGATTGCAGGGTTGCTTGAGAGGGGATACCTTTGACCACTTCCTCCCTGAGTTCGATAAACCTTGGGTGATCCACTTAAGGGAAACTTGCTGCTGTTCTACAAACCTCTACACTTGGCGGCCCAACAACTATCTACAACAATAGAAGTGCGTAGACATCAAGCTATTTTCTGGCGCCGTTGCCGGGGAGGTAAGGTAAAAGGTATTCACACAGGAGGATTAAAGAAGAAGAACCTCCCACAGCAAACGCCTATTTTCTGGCGCCGTTGTCGGGGAGGTAAGGTTAAAGGTACTCACATCCTCCGATATGAGTGCTCGAAGTTATTTCCTTTAGATTCTGCAATTTTGCCTTTTTGTTTCTTTTTTTCACTAGTTAGGCTTAATGGGAAACAACAACAAAATTAGAGAGCTTTTTAGTCTTTTTCCTAATGTAGAACATGAATTGTGTGAAAAGAAAATTAAAAAACCCATGGAACTTTCTTTGCATGCTAATAGCAATGTTATTAGTATGAATCTTTTGAACACCTTTGTTACTAATGCTATGGAAACATCTAAGCTTGGGGAAGTTGGTTTTTATGAAAATGATCTTTTTAGTTCCACAGCTTTAAATAAGAAAATTTTCCCTGATGATACTTTATCTCCCATATGTGGTAATTCTAATGATACTTGTGATATTTAAAATCCACATACTGAAATCATCCCTTTTAAAATACCTATAAAAATTGTTGAACGTATTATGAATAACTGCTATTTTGGAGATGGAACTGTCCATCCTGGTGATCATTTGCTCTTTATACATGAATTATGCGAGTTGTTTAAGTGTGCAGGTATTTCAATAAACCAAGTTAAGAGGAAGCTATTCCCTCTTTCACTTAAGGGCAAAGCAAGGGAGTGGTATGAGCTACTAGTTGATCCTCATCATTTGGAGTGGAAGGAACTTGAATCTCTCTTTTACTCTAAATTTTATCCTCCTCATGAAATTCATAAAGATAGGAATTACATTTATAATTTTCATCCTCATGATGGAGAAAGTATTGGCCAAGCATGGGGGAGATCGAAATCACTAATGCTCAAATGTCCCATTCATGAGCTCCCCAGTAATATTGTTATTAATAATTTCTATGCAAGGCTTTCGGGACATTACAAGGACTATATAGATACTTGTTTAGAGGGATCCTTCACAAGTAAGGAGGTCAAAGCTAAGTGGGATCTTCTTGAAACAATTCAAAGCAATACCGAAGATTGGGATAACAACAAAGGTAAAGAACCAGGTATAAACTATGAGTATGATTGCATTAAGTCTTTTGCTGAAACTATTGATTTCAAGAGCTTAGTGCTAAATATGGTCTTGATCCTCAAATTCTTGTTGATTGTTATAGAACCTTTCCTTCTCATATTAATGCTCCTAAAGAAAAATGGGACATGTATCATGAGCCTTATAAAGACACTTGCATGGAAAATGAAATTGTTATTAATGATAGCAATAAACATGCTCAAACCTCTGAAAGTACTACTTCTTATAAGCATGTTAATTTTTGTGGAATACATAGACCTTGTGAGAATAATCAAATTGAAGAAGAATATTGTATCACCCACAGGAATGAAAAAACTAGAACATGGTATAGTGATCCAAATGATCTTGGTAAAAAAGTTTGTGCCCTCTATCCTTTTATTTGTGAACATTGCTTTGAAGTGGGTCATTTCAATTGTCAATGATCAGGCCATAATAATAGCCCTTCTAATCCAATGAGTACTACAAGTTTGTATTGTGATGACATGATCACTCCTAATCAGCATGATGAACTTATATTATTTTTGGGGTGTGAAGAGTTATCAAGAAAAACCTCTTTGGTAGATATGGGTGCTTTTGATATGAATAGTGTCATGCATGGTTGTCATATTTATTGTGTTGATAATTGTCACACAAATACTTACATACAAAATATTATAGAAGATGAGATTTTACCAAAATATGACAAGACTAATATGAGTTTTGATCTTATTAATGAAAAGAAGGAATCCTCCAAAGTTTCTTCTATTGTCTCTAACAATGAACCAGTGTATATGGAGAAGCTTCCTTTCAAGCCTCTCCCTCCTAAATAGAAGAAGAAAAAGAAGAAGAGGAGGAGTAAAAGGAGGGAGGAAACAGTATTTTCCCCTAAGCATGTTGCTCCTATTATATTTTTTGATTAATCTGAACTCGATGATGTTCCTATGCCTATTACCTATAGTAGTGATCATGATTGGGAAAAGCACACTACTTTTGATATTCAAAATCTCTTCGGTACCAATTCTGAAAATGATGATATTAATAATTGCTATACTATTAGTGCTATCCATGATCCTTCCAATGATGATATGTTTACAAATGAACACACTTGGGAAGATAACTATTCTATTTCTTATGATGATTGCAATGCTGAATATGATATTTTCAGTCCACCTACTATTGAGGAGGAAATTAATTATGATTACAATATGCTTCCTATATTTGATGATTATGGTGATGAGAATAATAATGATAGCTATTTTGTTGACTTTGCTCCTAATACAATTAATAAGAATGACTATGCTTATGTGGAGAGTAATGATTATTATATGCATGTGGCTCATGATAAGAATGTTTTATGTGATAGTTATATTGTTAGTTTTATTCATGATGCTATTGAAAGTTATTATGAGAGAGGGAAATATGGTTTTATGCATCTCAATAATATTAAGTTTCCCCTCTTTATGTTGAAAGTCTTGAAGTTGCACGTGTTTTGCTTTACTATGCTTGTTGCTTTGTGATTTCATGACTTGTTTCTTTACAAGATTCCTATGCATAGGAAGTGGGTTAGACTTAAATGTGCTTTGAATTTGCTTCTTGATGCTCTCTTTCACTTCAATTCATATTTCTTATGTGAGCATCTTCTCAAACTATCATGCCTAACTTAAAGGCGTTAAAGAAAAGTACTTATTGGGAGATAACCCAAAAGTTTTAGATGAGTCTTGGAAGTTATTACTTCTGTAATAACCGCTCCTTATCCTTTTTATTTGCTTTTTGTGCCAAGAGTAACCTCTAATGAGAGAGAACTAATGATTAGGAAAGTTGTTGTCCCGAAACAGATTTCTGTGCTTCACCGTAAAAATTCGTGTAAAATCGCTGAACTTATTTTTGAGACGTGAATTTTTGTCCATCTGACCCAGGTTGTTATCTAAATTTCGTTAGTTCAACACTTTTTTGATTTGAGCAACAGAAGGTCTTCAAAAAAATTCGTCTTTACCTGCTGGTCTGTTTTGATAGATTTCTGCCATTATTTGCATTTGCTTCTTGTTGGTTTCTTTTTGAGTTCTTAATTGAGCTTTTTGAGGGAAGTGCTACCGTATTTAGTGTTCTAATGGAAGTTTATTGGTGTTATAACTGAACCTAAATACTTATTATCTTGAGTGCACTAATGTTGCTAATAAAGATTGTGTGAAGTTTTGTATGAAGGAAAAATTTCAGGTATATGGAAGGAATGAATGAGATGAATGATGGACTAAAGCTCAAGCTTGGGGATGCCACGCGTGTCACCCCAAGAAATATCCAAGAAGTACAAGTGTCAAAGCTTGGGTATGCCCAAGGCATCCCCTTCTTCATCAATAAAAATCTCAGGTTCATTCCAAACGCTTCATTTTTATCGTTTCATGCACAGTTGTGTTGTTCTTGGAGCGTCTTCTTTTTCGTTTTTGTTTTGGTTTTTCGTTTCCTTGGTTTGCTTAGTTTTCTGAATAAATTGGTTAGACCCCCTCTTTCATACATTGGTTTTCAAATAGTTTGGTTTGGATTGGAAAAGAGTAGGAAAGTTCATGCTTAAGTGGTAAAGAGAGCTTGTTTTTGACTGTGGCCTATGCTTTGTCGTGCCATGCTTGATATTGTTTTGGCTTTATACTTAGTATTCTTTGCTGTAGCATGACTTGTTATAAACAATTGAGATTTCTTAATGTGCCTTGGATGAATCATGCGTTGTTTTAGCATATTAAAGCATAGTATAGTGGTATTCTCATTTGATGCTTTATTTGGGTTGACTTGGCGCATGCTCACACCATGTTATGACTATCCAAAGTCCCATAGCCTTTATTATACTTTAGTTTTCAACTTGTAGTATCACTTTATGCTTTGATCAATGATGTTTTGTCGCTCTGCATGATTATGGCCATTATTGCTCTCTTAGTTTGTCGCTCCCAGTCTTTTGCTAGCCTCCACAACCAAGTATGAGTTCCACTCATGCATCCAACTCCTTAAACCAAGTTATTCCAAAGAGTCCACCATACCTACCTACTTGCTTATGCTATTCCAAGTATATTCATGCTTTTGTTTCTCATCCAAATTAAATTTATTATGAGAAAACTAGTGATTAAAGCTCTCACGAACTTGATGGCACACTTTACTTTTCTTGCATTTAATTCTTTGTTGCGTTTATGCTTGCGCTTTATGAGTTGAAATTAGCAAAACCATGTATCATGGGGAACGCTTTCAACATTGCACTTGTACTTTGTACCCCGTTGATATCATGGAGTTTGTATGTCTGTTAAAGAAACGCCTGGGCCGCTAGCCTAAGCCATGCTTAATCATGGTGGAAACTTGCAGCATCACCATATGAGGACTCTATGAAGCATCCTCAATAAAAACCTATGCAAATAACAAATAAAAAGATCGCTGACATGCTCATTGTCTGCTTGCATTGTCATTTTGATTATGGGATAGCTCCTGTATCATGTACAAGGGGTACCCCGTTGGCGGTTCTTTATGATACATATGTACTTACAATGACAAGAGCTTACTTGTGACTAAAGTTGAGTAGCATGAGGTCTGGTCTTCGTAAGTAAGGGGCATGAGATTTCGGTTTATAACTTGTCAAGCATATCCTCTAAGTTGTGTTAATTTAACCTTAATCACCTTCACGATGCTTATGATAGGGGCAATGAGAGCTGAAAGCTATAAGTACCATAATTTTTGGAAGCTCTTTATGAGACTTGAATCCCTACTTCCTTTTATGAAGGCCTTTCTTCCACCATTACATTGAGTCTCCACCTTCTATCTTTATGCACTTACTTTGAGAGCATAGTGGCCATTCTTAGTTCTATGTGCATTGTACCAAGACTAGTTGATTGATGCATAACTTGATATTGCTTGTTTTAAACTATTTGTATCTAGTCACTCTTATGAACTTTGAAGGTGTCCTATGCATTTATATTTGCTACTCTATAAGGGACAAACTGAATACTATTATGCTATGTTTTCTTTATGTGAAACAAACAAACGTCTTGCAAAGCATTGTTATTCATGAATCTTTTGTTTGTGCCTTTTCATGTTGCATCATAGTTTCTTTTTCTTATTGCTAGAACTTTGTCTTTCATGTTATTATTGAAGTACTATGATCCCAGCTTTGAATGTTTTACAAATACTTTGATCAAATCTTTGATGGTGCATGTCACCTCAAAAATTATTCTTTCTTTTGATCACTTACCTACTCGAGGACAAGCAGGAGTTAAGCTTGGGGATGTTGATACATTGCAAATGTATCTATAATTATTGATGTTCCATGCTTGGTTTATCTACTTTCTTATGTTTTGTCCACACTTTGGAGTACTTTTCATATGATTTCTTGGACTAACCTATTAACAAGAGCCACAGTGCTAACTGCCTGTTTTCTGCTGTTTTTGGTTTCAGGAAGTCAGAAAATGAATATTCTCGGAATTGGACGGGACAAAAGCCAAAGTTGATATTTTACCAGAAGACTCACGGAGCCAGAAGACGAGACGGAGAGGGGCCACAGGGCGGCCACACCATGTGGTGGCGCGTGCTAGACCTGGCCGCGCCACTACGTGGTGTGGGCCCCCTGGCCGCCTACCGACCTTGCCCTTTCGCCTATATATTCCTCCTGATGCGAAAATCCTAAATAGACAAGCCTTCAGCCACGAAAAGTTCCGCAGCGCCGCCGCCACCGAAGAGGAGATTCGGGGGATAGAAAGTCTCTGTTCTGGCACCCTGCCGGGACGGGGAAGTGCCCTCGGAGCCATCTCCATCGATCTCCACCACCATCTCCATCAGCGTTGCTGATTCCTATGATGAGGAGGGAGTAGTTCTCTCTCGAGGCTAAGGGTTCTACCGGTAGCTATGTGTTCATCTCTCTCTCTATGCATGATCATATTGTGATCATGAGCTTTGTAATCTAGTAGATCTACCTTGCTACTCAAGTGCTTTAATAGATCTCTGCTCTCCCCATGTGTGTGAAAGTGACAGCGTGCACACCATGGTGGCACTTAGGCTAGAGATTACAATGAGTTATATTTGGAGTTGGATGTCTTTATGAAATTGTGGTGTTTGTTGGACTCATCTAGTACTCAAGGTGACAGTGTGGGGTTATCTAGATGGGAAAGGCTTACTTTGAGGTGTGCTGTTATAGCCCTACCATCGATTAGAGTGTCCAACCGGAGAGTAGTTAAGAGTAGTATCATAAAGAAGAATATATTTATATGAGAGTGTTCACTAGTGAAAGTATGATCCCCAGGCCTTGTTTCTAAGCATTGATACACCGTTTGAAATTAGATCTGTTACATGTTTGCTTGCTTCCATCTTTATTTCAGTTTTCCTTTAGTCTTTTCCACGCCATCAAGCTATTTTATATCACTGTTACCACTTATAATTATCCATACCACTTGTATTTCACTATCTCTTCGCCGAACTAGTGCACCTATACACCTGACAAGTGTATTGGGTGTGTTGGGGACACAAGAGACTTCTTGTATCTTGATTGCAGGGTTGCTTGAGAGGGGATACCTTTGACCACTTCCTACCTGAGTTCGATAAACCTTGGGTGATCCACTTAAGGGAAAACTTGCTGATGTTCTAAAAACCTCTGCACTTGGAGGCCCAACAACTGTCTACAAGCATAGAAGTGCATAGACATCAAGGATCCGAGGAGAATCATACCTTAGATCGATTGAGTGCGAGGAATCAAAGAAGGAATGTAAATTTGAAGATCCAATGGAGGTGGTTTGGAGTTTTGACGAAAAAGAAAAAGATTTGTTTTAGGGATTTTAGGTTACTGATACGTTGCAAACGTATCTATAATATTTGATATTCCATGCTTGGTTTATATCTACTTTCTTATGTTTTGTCCACACTTCGGAGTACTTTTTATACACTTTCTTCGAATAACCTATTAACAAGATGCCACAGTGCCAGCTGCCTGTTTTCTGCTGTTTTTGGTTCCAGAAAAGTCAGAAAATGAATATTCTCAGAATTGGTCGGGACAAAAGCCAAAGTCAATATTTCACCGAGGGGGACACTGAGCCAGAATGCGAGACGGAGAGGGGCCAGGGGCCGGCCACACCACCTGGCCGCACGGCTAGGCCTGGCCCGCGCCAGGGGTGGTGTGGTCGCCTAGGGCACCCCCTCGGCCTCCCCTTTTGCCTATAAGATGCCTCCGATACAGAAACCCTAAGTACCCGATAAACATTCCACGAAAGAGTCTGTAGCCATCGTCATCTCCATCACTAGATCGGGAGGGATCTGAAGCTCTTCCCGGCACCCTGCCGGAGGGGAGAATTCACCCTAGAGGCCTTCTTCATCACCATGCAAGCCTCCGGTGTGATGCGTGAGTAGTTCATCCTTGGACTACGGGTCCATGTAATAGCTAGATGGTTGGTTCTTCTCCTTTGTGCTACCATGTTTAGATCTTGTGAGCTCCGTTCATGATCAAGATCATCTATTTGTAATCATACTTGTTGTGTTTGCAGGGATCCGATGGATATTGAGATGCTATTTTAGATTGATTATTGATTCTATCATGTCTTTGTTATTTGTGATCTTGCATTCTCTCCGTTGTTAGTAGATATCTTGGCCGAGTAGATGCTAGCAACTCCAAGAGGGAGTATTTATGCTCAATAGTGGGTTCATGCCTCTAGTAATCTGGGGAAGTGACAGAAATATCTAAGGTACTAGATGTGCTATTGCTACTAGGGAGAAAACAACAATCCTTTGTTCATAGAACAATCGTATTGTTTACTTTACACGCAATGCATAATGCGATTATCTGTTGCTTGCAACTTAATACTGTAGGACGTTCGGATTGATAACCTGAAGGTGGATTATTAGTCATAGATGCAGTTGGATTACGGTCTATGTATAATGTTGTAATGCCCAATGAAATCTCATAGGAGTCAAGATGATTAGTATATGCATGTATGCTTTCTCGATGTTTGTCAATTGCCTTGCTGTAATTTATTAACCCAACATGTCATCTATCTTAAGGAGAACCACCACTAGTGAACTATGGACCCCGGTCCTTTCTTTTACCATCAATCTACAACTCTTTACTATTTTCTGTTTACTTTCTGCAAGCTTTTACTTTCTTGCACACAATACATTGAATCCTTTGTTTTCAGGAAAACTGGTGAGATTGACAACCTCACTGTAAGTTGGGGGCAAAGTTTTGTGGTTGTGTTGTATAGGATTTCAAGTTGGAAACAACACCTTGGAGGTATTTCCTTGCTCCTACTGGTTCGATAACCTTGGTTTCATAACTGAGGGAAAACTTGCTGCTGTGCTTATCATACCTTCCTCTTGCAGTTCCCCAATGAGCTCGATATATTTTGGGCCATCAGTTACCTCCTCGGGCTGGTTATGGCGGCCACATACGTGGTATGGGCGGGTGGTGCGGCCGGAGCCCGCCCGTACTGGTTGACATACGTTGGGGACGACGGCTCCCTTCCTGCGGTGCACTCAGTACGGGCACGCGGTACGGTCGCGCGCGCCTATACTGCTGGTCGTATCTATCTTTGCTTGAAACCTAATGTTTGCTCGAGGGTAAAGTGCATACGCGCGGTACGGGCGCGTTCGACCGTACCAGTTGTCGTTAAGAGCACTGTTTCATGTGACAAAAATTAGAATTTCTTTCTTCCTGTGGTTCGATGTGGTACGGGCGCACGGTACGGTCCCTTCCGGCCGTACCATAGTTCGTTAAACGTCCTGTGAGCTACAAAAGTCAATTTTTTTGATTATAAGCTCTATGTTCCTTTGCATATCTTATCAAAGGACAAAATAACAGAAAATATACTACATACAAAATCAGCAATAATATTTAGGCCATGCGTTAGTAAAATGAAAGATCGAGGATTACCTTATTTCTTCTCCTCTCTCCAAAGATCTTCTTGAACACTCTTTATTAGAAACATAAACAAAACAAAACAAGACTAACACAAAAGTAAAAACTTTATTTCACATGGGTTTCCTCCCATGAAGCGCTTCTAGTTAAGGTCAATTAGCTTGACCCTGATGGAAATCATTTAGGTTTAAGAAGTGAAATACCTACTCCAAAATAGTAATTATACCATCATCATCATCATCATCATTAGGCTTGGCTTTCTTTTTCCCAATGAAGTGGATTATAAAAGGATCTCTAGATGGTAGCCCTATTCTCATATTCTCCTCATGTAAATTAATTAAAGCCTTAATAGTTCTTAGGAATGGTCTACCTAGAATTATAAGTGTTATGGGATCTTCAGGCATGTCCACAATAACAAGATTAATAAGAGGGAGACTACTTTAAATTTTAACAACTATATTTTATTTTATCCCAACAGCTTGTTTATAGGTTGAATCAGCTAGATGGAGTCTTAGTTCAGTAGTAACAAATGGCCCCAAGTTTAATTTGTCAAATAAGATTTTGGAGATTGTTGAGACGCTCGCACCAAGATCACAAAGTGCGGATATATCATTGACTCCCAACTTAACTTTAATAATGGGCTCAAATATATCATCTAGTTTAGCAGGAAGCTTATCAGCTAGTCTTTTATACTCCATCTCTAACTCACAAACTTTAGATGCTACTTTTTGTATAAGTTGTTCGTATATAGCATAGTTACCTTGTTCTATGCCGAGGTTCTTCACGGTAATCCTCTTTAGTAGATCTTCCACGTATTCCGGTGTCGGCGGTTGCTATAGTCCAGCTCTTCATGTTTCTCTTCATTCGTTACCACCCTCATCATCTTGAGGTATTCTACCGGATTTGGCTCAGTTTTTCCAGCAAACTTTACTAGTATGAGAGCTTGGCTGCCAGATACTTTACCCAGCTGATCCTCAATGGTATTTGTCCTTTCCTATAGAGCCTGCACATCATTTCTAATTGCAACAGCCTGATTAGATAATTTTCCTATACTACTTTCATGATTCTCCGTGATCTTAATAAGCATGTTATTTTGCTTGGTTTGAGCTTGTATAAAGGTTCTAATAGTTTGCTCAAACGAGATATTGCCATGATTTGCTCCATTAGTATTATCATAATTGTTGTAAGGAGCTCCTGCAGGATTAGGATAATGTTTTTGAATATTAGAAGCATAATGATTTCTCCATGCACGATTAAAAGGAGTAAGCTATAAAATTGACATCATTAACATCGGTAGCGATAGCATTGACTTGGGTATCTTCTTTACCTTTTACTATGCTAAGCAACTCGTCTACCTCAGATGTAAGCTCTTCATTATTTACCTCAGTACTTGAACTTACTCTCTTCAGGGTTCTTTCCACATGCCATGGGGAATGATTGTTTTGCATATCATCAAGTAGTTTCTTTGCAACACTCACTTACTTTCCCATGATTGTTCTTCCTACTGCAGTATCTAGCATAGACTTAGACATTGGGTTGAGACCATTATAAAACAAATATAATATAAGCCATTCTTCCATCCCATGACTAGGATAGTTCTTTATGGGTTCTTTCATCCTTTCCCACGCAAGGGCTAGTGGTTCATGGTCTTCTTGTCTAACGCTTGTAATGTTGGATCTTAGCTGCATAGTTTTAGCTGGGGGGAAAATTAGTCATAAACAAATTAGTACATTCCTCCCAAGATTTAATAGTGCCCTTTGGTAGAGCTAGCAACCAATCCTTAGCCTTTCCTCTAAGAGAGAAACGAAACAATCTTAATTTAACAGCATTTGGATCTACATCTTTAATACGCATCATGTCGCAAATTTCAGTGAAAGTGCTTAAGTGCAAACCCAAATCTTCAGCAGATGAGCCCCTAAATTGGTTTTGTTGAACCAAACTTAAAAGGTTAGGCTTTATTTCATATGTTTCTGTATCAACAACGGGCTGAGTGATAGGTGCACGAATAAAATCATCAGTAGGAGTAGCATACTCCCCTAGTCTCTTTTGAGCCATGGCTCTTATATTTTTGGTAATTTTTAAGTAATTAAAACAAATAAAAAGTAACTAATTATTTTGGGATTTCAAATAGATAACCAGAAAGTAAACTAATAATAGGAAATAAACTACAAACTAATAATAAAACTAAAACCAAGGTCTCTAGTGACCTCAACACGATAGCGAAATTGCTTCCCCGGCAACGGCGCCAGAAAAAGGGTTGATACATTCGATCCGGATTCACAGATGTAGTATAATAGCTTTTTCCTTAGAAGACCTAGCTTTAATCAAACCTTGGCAAGCAATGCGAAAAAGAAATAAAAAGGACACATCTACAAGACTTTGTTTGTTCGTTTTACCTTACTTTACCGTACCAATCTAGTTGACTTTTATAATGGGTTGAATCAATGGATGGAGATAAACCGGGGTTAAAGATCCACCTGCAGCTGCACATCATATGGGATAAAATATAATAATAAGCATAGTCATGTGTAATGTTTGAACAGAGATAATCTCTTGTGGGCAACACATCATAATATACTAGAGCCCCCGTGATGCAGCGGGCATAGAAATAGTCTTCTAATCCAACCGAGTGCACACCGAAGCAATGAACTACAAATGCTTATTAAGTGTAAAACACAGATCAAAGCTTTAAGTGGTGATGTTGTTGTGATCCTGCATGGGTCGCTAAGCAAAGACCATACTACCCTTTTTGTCACTAAGGTTCCTATGAGATCGCCGCTAGCCAAGTATCTCACCAGCTAACGCCATTCTGTTCTACGAGTATAAGCATAAATCTTGAGCATTATTGAAAATTCGCTAAACCCTAAACCCTAAACAACCCATAAAACTAAACCGTAAAAACCTATGACCATAAACCCTCGACTCATAAACCCTAACCAAAGCAGGTATCGTGCACTTATACATCAAAATTTGAGATACTTTCAATAAACTGATGAAATCCCATTCTATTCCACGAATATAAGCATAAAGCAGCTTGAACATTATTGCAAATTCCTGAAACCCCAAACCCTAAACCCCTAAAAACCAAAACCTTAAACCCTTACCAAGTACTTGGCCGTGTACACTTCCTCAAAAACCTTCATTATGTCTCCTGATTTCGCATTAAAAACCATGTTTTCCTGCACAACACAATTCAAAGAAAGGTTTTGCATATCTTTGCAATTATTAGTCATTAGTGGCAAGTATTAAGAGTTTCTTGTCAATTGCTTAACTGAAAAATTTATTTAAACGTGATGGAAGATGGAAAATTTTGGGGCCATCATTGGACGTTGATCAAGGACTACCGAAAATGGGAGACTAGCTATGCCCTTTGGAAAGAACTTGACAGCAAGAAAAAGGGCAAGAGCAATGCTTCTACGGGCGGTGTCATCGACCAAGACGATGGCAATGACGAAGGATTCACCAACCCTGTAGATGTCCGTGCATGCTGGCATGGAGGCCACAAGGCTACAAAGGCTGACGTCGCCCGCCAGGCTGGTTCCTTGGCATTCCAGGAGACGTTGGAGAAGATCCTAGAGAAGAAGCAAGAGGCCATTGCTGAGAGGGAAGACATGCGGTGCAAAGAGAAAGAGGCCACCGCCAAGATCTTTGTCGAGCTCTAGACTAGGTCTAGCGAGGTGGAGGAGGCTAATGCCATGGCCAGGCTAATGGAGATCGAGGACAAGGCAAGTGCGAAGGAGGCCGAGGCTAGGTCTAGGGTGGCGGAGGTAGAGGCCAAGGCCAAGGAGGCCGAAGCAAAGATCATGTCCAAGGAGAATGCCATCATGCTCATCGACCTGGAAACCATCGACGATCCTGATCGCAGGGCTTGCGCGAGGAGGAAGCAGACCATCTGGGCTCACGATGCTTGAATGGAAATGGCGACGGTGGCTACAACTTTTTGGGCAGAGAAGCTGCCATTTTTTAGACACTATGTATGATATTGCCTCCTTTTGCACAATCCAGATCCACTAGCCACTTGTTGGCGATGCCCAAAGGGTGATGGCACACGTCTGCCAATTTATTTGATAGTCAATTTGTGTGCTAATTGCTTGTGAATTTGAGTGTTTGAGCTGATTGGTAAAGTCTTAGCCAGCGATGGTGCCACGAGATGCCAGGACAGACAGATAGGTCGCGCGGTTGGCTGGACAGGCCGGACCATGACCCAAAAGCGACCGCGGCTCGACTGATGCGTCCAAAATTGAAGCATATTTACCTTTTATTTTTGCATAAATAGAGTAGGGATTTTTTCTATTTCACCCGTCTACGCGCACTATTTTGTTCTTGTTTCAACAGGATCCCAACATCATATCAATTAGAGCTGTCATATTGTGTAATTATATGATATTTCTAAGTGATAAAAGGCATTTTATGGATTTGCCTTCGCACCTGGTAGAATACCAATCGAAGAGGAAGCATCAATATGGTTAACGACCAGTGGTACAGGCGAAGCCCACCCGTACCATCCGCCCGTATCAGGCGCCATCGCAACCGCCTCGTCAAATACTTCTCTCTAGCAAAGACGAGAGAGAGATCCGACATCCACAACCACTAGAAACCACGAAACACCACATCCAAGAAGGATCTGAAGGAGGAACTTGGCTGGGGTAAAATCCCAGCTGATCCACGGATCATAGGAGGACACCGCATCATCCCCTTCATCATCAACCGCTACATCCTCATCACCACCATTACTCCATCTTTCATCTATTAGATCTCTTTGTAATTCCAGATCCAATTGTGGTTTGCATTAGATCTACCTTCGTATTTTATCTATTCATTTGATTATGATGATGTTGTTGATTGCTTCCATGAGTGAGTAGTTTCTTTGTTCTTGGGGAGATGGAGAAACCCTAGAACAATTTTGAACTAGTAATAAAGATGATCTATTCTTGTTTCCGTATGACTTGCTTGTCTATGATATAATTATGATGTGCGTTTGATCTCTCTCTTTAGATGGTATGCGTAGTCGGCAGCATATCATTTGCCTTCGGGACTAAAGGGAGGGAGAAATCCTTTGGACGTGTCTTGGAAGCGTATCCGGAATGCCCCATGACAAATTAGCGCCGGATCATAACCTACACGATCAAAAGGGGATTAAAGAGGGACTCCCTAAGCTAATTAGGATATCCACGGGGAAACCCTTAATTGCGGTGGTTTGTATGGGTGATTGCTCTCAGACATCGCAGTGGTTATTTAGAGGTGACCTCACACTTTTCTCAACAAAGTGGCTTCCTACGAGCTTGTTGTGAAGTATGGGGCTCTCTCCACACATATCATGACACAAAGAAGTATGTTATCTTGGTTGCATATAACAATAATACTATGCTAGTGGTGTATCCTACATCCCCGAGAACGTTTTAGTCCTATTGAGTTCCGCCACACTTTCACATAAACTTGTTACTTCTTTTCTTTTTTAGTTGTTTTATTTACTCTTCTGAAAACAACCATAAACCTTTTAAACATCCTTTACTTGAGATCAAAGACAACTTCCAAGTATACTTTGGTAGAGAGTTGGTCGAAGAAAGAGCGATGAGGCGGGCCTAGAAGAAGGCCGAGTGGGATGCAAAGGATTGGGGGCGAACGAAGACGAGGCTGGTGGATCTTGTTGGGATGACAATGACACTTACATTATGGTTTAGGTTTAAATTAAACTAAATTTCATTTAGTTTGTAAAATTTGAGCCTAATACGAATAAATTTTAATTCAATCTTGAATTCGAAAGGCTATTGGAGACACAACTATGGAGGGGCATCCCCAAAATGCGGAAACATGTGCCGGCAACCCGTAAGCCCAATCCGGCATTGTTGCCGACGTCGTTTGGAGGGACGCGGTTCGAGATGCTCTAATGACATTGTACATTTCCCTAACAGAAGCTGTCACTATAGATTGACTCATAGTGTTTTCACGGAGTACCGTCGACCTGGTTAGTTTTAAGCGTCGAGTGAGGAACGCTGAAAAATATCGGTCAACAACATGGTATTTAGGAATTCAGCCCGGCTGGCTTGATACCGCGGGGAATTATTATTTTTGTCTCATTTTTTTTTTACATTTTATCATGAACATTATTCGAGATCTTGGGCCCATGCCATAGGCTGAAAGCCTTGGTAGAGTTGGCCCTAGCTCCACCAAAACCAGCATGCTGTTCTTTGCTGCAAGCCTCTAGGGCTCCTATACACCGACCTGGATAAGTAAAAAAGAAATACACCGATCTGGACGGTGTATACGGCTGGCCCCACACCCCTGTGCACCTTTGGGCCTAGTCCATTTAATGCGAGTGGTTTTCTGTCTGGTTTTTCTTCTGATGTTTTTGCCTTTTTCTTATTCATTATTAATTGTGTCTGTAGGTTCTTCTGGTTATCAAAAATGTTCGAACATTTTTTTTGAATTTGAGTGTTTTTAAAATCTGAACTTTTTTTAATCTAAACAATTTTAAATTCTAAACATTTTTCAAACATAGTCATTTTTCGAATCTTAACAATTTTTAGATTTAATTATTTTCCAAAAATCTGAACATTATTGAATCTGGATAATTTTTAATTTGAATTTTTTTAAATTTAAACATTTTTTGAATCTAAAAGTAGAAAAAAATAAAAGAAAAAAAGAAAACACGAAGAAATTGAAAAAGGGGAAAGAAAGACGAACTGGGTCGGCTCATACCGCTGTGCGGCGCATGGTAAGAGCGACCTAGTTATCATTTACGATTATTCAGCCTCTAGCCTAGGGATGTAATTGTTACGGATAATTTTCCCTCTGAATCTGCATCCTCGTACATTTTTAAGGATTTATGCAATTTTAAAAACCCGATGGATATAGACACGAATACAGAAATCTGCATGCGGAAATCCGATGGATATGGTAGAGTATATGGTCGTGCTATTATCCATAGGACACGGAATCCGTTCTTCTTCGCGGATTGTCCAAACTTTAAAATTAGGATAATCTGATTAAATTAGCCCAGCAGACCAACCCAAATACCCAAATAGTCAGTAACATGTGGGGCCCATATTTTCTTTATCTGTTTCGCTCTCCTGTATTTTTCTCATTTTTAGTTTCAAGTTTGTACATGCAAATTCTGTTGCTTGCTTTCATTCTTATTAAGAAATGCTCCACCATTTTTATAAAATGGAAAACGACGCAGAGGGGGCCTTTCCTACTGTTCTTTGCGTCAATTTTTTTAATTAAGAAATTGCAAGAGAACATTTTATTTAGTCTTATTTATTAAGTATGGCCTTTTCATATTTTTTGCAATGGTAAAATTAGTTCACATTGGTTATGTTTATCAGATAATATTTCCGGTTTTGGTCCGACTCCGTTTCGTTTCCGATTCTAATCCGCAATCCGATATTATCCATATTTGAATATGTATCCGGTCATTATCCGCTCCACTGGTAATTGATATAGTAAGAACATTATCCAATGCGATATGATCATTTTACAAGAAAACGATTGTTTTAAACATTATAATTATACTACAATAGTTCATGCATGTCCGACGATAATAACTTTAGTTCTATTTAGGCTTCCTTTTCTTCGTCGACCGGATTCCCACGAAGTATAACACCAAAACCTTTTTAGACATCCTGTTCGATCGACGGGCTTGGGCCATTGTGATTAGGTCCCTAAGTCCAGTCATAGTGTAAGTAACTTCATGAATAACTAATGGTCCAACTTAGCAAAATTGTTAATGTGGCAGTGAGTTAATGAGGAGAGAGGAAGATGAAGTAATATATTTGGTTACTGGCTTACTGTAACATTACACATATAATATAATTATCTAATAAATAATACTTTGCATGACACCACTTATATGTTACTCTGCACTATAAAGGTAGTGACATAGACTAGAAACATGACCAGCCTAATGGTTGTGTGTATATTATCCATGAGCTTATGGAGGACATTGGTAACTTTAAGAATCCATAAAATATGCAGTCACCTGAAAAAGAAAAATTCAGCTCTAAGCACATTAAGTACTACGTACACCTTTTTGTGCTCATCTCTCTGACTTCAACGAACTGAGGAAGACGAAGCGAAGGAAGAAACGAACTCATGGGAGTTTCAACGAACCAGTACAGCACGCACGTACTACATACAGTATCTCCCTGTCCTTATTTTCTTGGACTTTCAAAAACTAACAGAATGTCGCTGGTCAAGTCTTTGCCTTAAGCCTTAAGGTGCACGATGTTCACACACGTTCGTTACTAGTACGAGTGAAATCAGCAGCTTGGAACTTCGGTTTGTCGGGTTCCCACCAGGCGCATTCCAGTTCGAGTCATAGTTTTCCTTACACAAATATTCTATGGAAAAATACTCTTGCACCCGTCCAAACAAAAGAACCTTTTCATAACCTGGAATGACACGACTGAATTCAGAAAGTTTTCCTAGCTATAACTGGCCACCTTTTAAGAAATTATGAAGTGATCAAGGAAAAAACGAAGAAAAAGAAAAATAAAAAATATATATACTACAAAGGATTAGAGAAAAAAATATGGATATACATGCAAAATTACCATGTGTCATGCTTTTTTATTCTATTTAGGTTTATTCTTTTAAATTTCTTATAGTTTTGAATAATATATTAGATTAAGAAATATGATTCCTTCTGGTTTTTCTGAACTTTCTAATTGTCGTCTCGTTTTTTCTCTTGAGAAAACACTACGGCCAAGAGGTAAACAACATACCGATTTCATACCCATGTTTATATTGCAACCTTTTCAGAAATTATGAAGTGAATTAATAAAAAGGAAGAAAAAGAAAATTCACAAATATATTTACTAAAAAACAAACAAATTAGAGAAATTATGGACATTCATGCAAAATTACCACGTGTCATGCTTTTTTACACTATTGAGTTTTTTCTTTTACATTCCTTATAGTTTTGAATAATATATTAGATTTATACACATGTTCACCTCCAGTTTTTCTGAACTTTCTAATTCTCCCCTCTTTTTTTCTCTTGCGAAAACACTACCAGCCATGAGGTAGACAACATACCAATTTCATACCGATGTTTATATGGTATAAGCATCTGAACAAAAATCGATTCAACCAATAGTGGAAGGATTAAACTTTTCCCTACCATTTTATTCGAGAAACATGAGTACAACATAGTCGTGCATGTGCGTGCACATATAAGTTCCACACGCATATCACGACAAATGAAAACAACAATATGCAAGCTTTAAGTTCAATGAAGTCACCACAAGTATCTCGCTGGTATGTGGTATGTTTGGTCTGCAGGAAAGACATGATGGACATGACAAGTCAATCATAACACTATGGTCAGTGTGCTACATACGCTGCCATAGATCTATCCAAGGCTCGAGGCGACGTGTCTCAGGCAATGATGCCCTTGGTGATGTCAAAATGGAGACCTCGGATGATAATGTTTTGAAAATAAATGTCCATGCCTCGTTCAAGGTGGATGGGAAGGTTGGTGCAACATGGTCTGTGCTAGGAGATCGATACCTAGCTTCTACATATGGGCTGGTGATGGAGGCGATCGAACTCAGAGATAGTGTCGTGGTGGCAAGTGACATGCGATGTAAGAATGTCATCCTAAAATCTGATGCTCAGGAACATGTGGTCCTTTGGTGACTTCACTAGATCAGAGATAGCGACAATCCTCTACGAGGTGAAACATCTTGATAGAGGTTTTAATAGTTTTCATTCAATTGTGTACACAGAACAATTGTTGTTATTGTTGTTGTTGTTGCCGCTGATGATGTTGTTGTTGCTGGTGATGTCCATCTATGCGCTAAATTTGTTTCCGTGGATAGGCTCATTGGCACAAGTGTGTGCTTGGGTTAACATGATTGTAATCTTTCTTCCTATATGCCTTCAACATGATTGTCACTTTGTTATTAACCCATGAATGGGTGCTCATTATTTGCAGAAATAGTAAGATGTGAAACATGAGGGGTTGACACCTATATCTTTGTAACCGGGGTTACAACCGCCCTTCTAATATTCTAACCAATAGTTAACCCGATAGATTTCAACAATACTGCATTAAGAGTGTGTTTGCCTACCTCCATGAAGGTATTGAATTTGAAACCTTCTTGGGATGGCTAGTGCATGAACATCATTAGTATGAAAACCTACATGGTTTAAAGTTAGCGACAGGGTGAACACCTGATCATACTGATGCTCCGTTGGAGCTATGCCGTGTGTAATGGAAGCAAGCACTACCGGAGTCGCCCTCTTTACGAGTGTTCCAAACACTTGTAAAGAGCAAAGTGTACACGACAAAGTATTTTCTGGGTGTAATAGCCACACTCTGCAAAGATATCTTTGCCTAGTGTATTCTCGCGGACACATGTAAAACCACCGTTTTGACACGGGTAAAGATGTCTTTAATGGGTGGTAGGAAAAGCTTATCCCGGAGTTTCTTGTTTGATGACTGTTTTACCGCGATACTTTGAATAGTTACATGTTTACCGAGGTCAGACCAAATGCACTTGGAAAACACTATAACACTCGGTAAAGACGTTGATTCCGGTAGTGAAGTGTGGTTGGAGATTATTTTGACATGTACATACTCCAACATATGAACCAAGCTGCTTCGCCCATCAGCTCAAGAAGTGTAGACTGTATCGGTTTCAGAATTGTGGACTACATCTACCGTTACATACATTGAAACAATCGAACAACAAGAGCCAGATGCACTACAATTGTCTGCTATATTAGGTGAATCACTATGAGCCGCTTGATCTACATCTGCTAGATGCAAGGTTGTCACTCTTTTATGAGCAATGAATGGATGTTCTTAATTTGTGGAAAGAGTAGGAGGTACGTACACCTATCCCTTTGTAACAGGGTTCGAACTTCCATCCTAATCTTCCAACAAATAATTAACTTCTCGAATCAGGCTTTCCCCCTGTTATACTAATATAGCAACCACACACACACGGTATAAGAGTTCGAAGCAAAGAAAACGTTGGACAACATCACAAATATGCTCAAAATGAAATGAAACGAAGGTAACGATGTCAACGACAGGTAGTGAAGTGCTGTTGGACATTACTTTGACATGTACATACTCCACAGCTGCTTTGCACATCAGCTCAGACGTGTAGACCGTATCAGTTACAAAAGTGCGAACAGCAAGATCCAGATGCAGCGGAGCCGTCGTCTGATATTTGTAGAGGCGCTGTATCTACATTAGCATCAATCCGCGTACACCCCAGTCAGTCACGTTTCTTCAGAGAAAGCTTCAGTTTCAGGCATATATTGATTCAGAGAGAGTCGGTCGAAGGTCTGGCAGCACCAATCTACCATGACCGGCTCCTTGGCCTGCCAAACACCATGCCGGTCGGTCGGTGGCGAGGTTTGGTGGCGGATCCGGAGCTTGACGCCCTCGTCATAAGGGTTGCAGCCTTGCAGGATAGCGGCCCTGCAACGGTGGAGGGCGGGAAGTGTCATGGCGCCAGCGACAGACCACGCCGCAGAATTGTGGGGAAGATCGAGCGCCGGTGGGCTTCGACGGTGGTCGGATGGAGGAGCATCGTAGTACGTGCTGGCTCCAGGAAAGTGGGAGGAAGATAAGGAGGAGGTAGACGTGGGGAAACTGAACTGAACTGAACCGATCGACGACGCCGTGTAGTAAATGCGGGCTCGTCCCGGTCCATGCTGGTCATTGTGACGCGCGTGCGTGCATGATTCTTCTAAGGGTTTGTCTATGTCTCAATCGACTGAGATTTTCTTAAGTCTCAATCACTTGATAAAAGTGCAATCGTAGTTAAAAGAAATGTGCAACTCAGTTTTAGTTGCACTTTTTTAACCAGAAAAGTGCAACTGAACTCAGTTGCACATTTTTTTAAACATGCGGTTGCACTTTTTTTAGGTGACCGAGACTTAAAGAAATCTCAGTCGACTGAGAATTAGCAAAACCGTTCATCTAAACTCGATCTCATTAACCAAACATAAGCAATAAAGATCATGAGAATGCAACATCATCTTTTTTATTCGAAAGTACAAAACACCATGCATGGTAACAAAATCCGAAAGTAACTCAAATATTGACAAAACCTATCCGCGGCTCCCTCTTTTTTATTCAGAAAAATGATACAACTGGCCCCCATCCTCGAAAGAAAATGAAATAACTGAGAGACTAGCAGACTATCTCAGGTCGATAGATCATGGACGAATGAGCTAGCATTGATCGGTGGACCTTCATCCCCACCAGCCAGTCTTCTCCTCAACGGCATCCAGTGTTTGGGCTGTGTGCCCCACACGACGGCCCTGCCCCTCCCAAGAACCGCCGACGATAACAATGCAGGCGAAGCTGGTCGACGAGCTCGCCGGAGGCAGCTTCTCGGGTCCATAGTCCGTCGCCTTCCAGCACCCGCGCCGAGGTCGCCGCGAAGAGCAGCGCCACGACGATCACCGTCAAGCAGACCACCGGTGCGACGAACTTCGATCGCATCATCATCGATCTAATGTAATGTGTGTGTGTTGCAGAAGACACTCAGAGGGAGTGCTGTTTGTGGTAGAAGTAGTATATGTGTTCTAGGGACTGAAGCATGCACAGCGAGATGGAACTTCTTGACATCGATGGCGACACTGCTGAAGGCTCCCACCCCTGTTTAAAAGGGAAGAGATCGGCTGCTGCGCTTGTTTGAATTCAAGCTAGCGGCCGCAGCGCGCGTGCATGAGTACGTACGCACTGGTGCACGTGTGCGGCTGGGAGCGAGGGTTCTCTCTACCTGTAAGGAGCTTACGCGCGCGGAGGCTACCCCATTCTCGTGTCGTGCCGGTTCACTCCATCCAACGGCCGTCCGAGAGATCGAACACGAGGGGTCCGGCAAAGGGGAGGCCGCAAACTGGAAGGATTACGTATGTACTCTGAGAGTCTGTACCAGAATATGCACCGTACCCGACGATATGTAGTCAAATATACGGCCTATAGGCCGGCTTGCATTCAGATTGTGAGCCGCGGTCCCTTTTTGAAGGGTTGATCGACTTATATCTATGTATGGCCAATACATGACGTTGTCAAGCCTTATAATTTTGAACCTATACCTACATAAATATGGTAGAGCTCCTCACATATACCGGAATGCCTAGTCAATAGGTACCTTTTCAGGTAGAAAGGAGAAAAAGGAAAGTAGCACCGGTGGAAAACGGGCCTCCAGTCCCAGCCCGTAAGGGGCTTTAGTCCCGGTCCTGATAACCGGGACTGGAGGGGCGGGACTAAAGGCCTACCCTTTAGTCCCGGCCCTCTTACCAGCCGGGACAAATGGGCATCCACGTGGCTGTCTCTGCGGGCGCTGAGTGCCCCCCATTAGTCCCGGTTCGTATTACGAACCGGGACAATTGGTTCTGTGCCGCGGTAGAATTTTAGGCACTTTCTCTGCTGCGGCAGAGAATTCAATTTGTATTTTTTTTTTCATTTCAAAATAGTTTTCTACGCTACCACATACCGTACATGTTCGTGCATATATAAGATAACTTCTCTTAAGATCGAGCATACAAATATATACATGATAGTTACACATGGAGATCACAATTATCGGGACTAGAGCCCGTCTATTCAATTACACGGTCGGGGATCATCGGCGGCTATTCACACTAAATTCTCTGGCGTCATCTATCATCTCGTTCATCAAGAATCCTGCCAGTTATTCAGCAATTGCTACTACGCGTTGCTGTGGTAGGAGCTGATCCCGCATTTTCTCGAACTATATAAGAAAAGGAGATCAATATGAATATCAATCATGATAACAAAAAGTGACGGTAATAAAAATAATGTTATGAATGTATTGCTTACATCGACTCTATAATCATTCAGCTCACTGATAAACGTGCGAATGAACTCGCAAACGTAGAATCCACATAGATTCATCTTCGGTGGCAGCCTCGCGCACTTTACGAGAATAGAATTCAATCAAAATAATAATCCGGCATCATAATTGTATTGAAACTAGAAGTAAAGAGATGCGCGTACTACTTATCGAGACCGGCTTAAACGTCAGCTTCTCAGTAAAGTCACCCGTAACCGCACTCTTGAACTGGTTCCAAACCCTACCCGGTAAAGAAAATGAATGAGTTATTTATTACGTGATATCTCAGGAAATCAACAAAAGAGACCGCTGTAGCGCGAAAATTACCTCTGGAGCATGTCCTGCATGTCACTCAACTGTTCCAGGGGTCTCTTTAATGGGTCCATGACTTCAACTCTTCCCTTATCAAGTTGAATGTCCATGAGAATCCAGTGGAAACTGTACACGTTTATATATACATCAGTAACTCATCAATTACACTTAACATCGAGTAAGCAAAAGAGAATGCGTATAATAGAGTAAGACACTCACGCGAAATTGTAAGGAAACAGTATGTGGTCACAGAAATTTTGCTCCGTTAGAAACCTTAGAAGGTTTTCCTGTGTGTCCTCGGTTTATCCTTTAGCATCCGACAATGTATTTTATCTGGGTCAATGAACCCAACACTGAAGATTGACCTTCTTTTACATTCCATGATCTTCATTCTGCATAATAATAGAGTACAAAAGGATATAGTTAGGATAATTACATGCAATGAACTGAACAACTGAAAAAAATGAACAGCTTATATATAGAAAATGAATTCAACAACTTACAGACAATAGCAACTCATGAGACTTTTGTCGATGGCATCGAAAATGTATAACTGGAAGAGTTCTGGAAACTCAATATGGACCTCTTCTTCTCGGAAGTAGTAGTCATGTGGGACTTTCGCCACGATCATTATTCTCTCCTCCTTTACAGCTTTCAAGTACCATTTATGTAAACTACGCATTTGTGTTGGCAGTTGTTGGAACTGCTCAAAGCTGACCAGAGGCTTTCCTGGGACATATGTAGGGACTACCTGAGCCTTGGGTAACTTGTCGTCCTGGGAACCTAGCAATTCCTCAACAGTCACATTCATAGAGGTCGCAAGCTTCGCAGCTTCTTCCATATTCTGCTGGGGAATGTCATGGGATACCACCTTGAGGGGTGGGATCGATTTTTTGGCCTGTTCCCCGAGCTGGGGGATGTCCTTTCTTTTCCCGGTTGCACTTTGACTTGATGATTTGCTCCCGCTTGCACTTCTACTTGATTTGCTCTTCTTCACTTCCTTCTGAAGTGTGCGTCGATAGTCATCTGGCTTATGGTGCAAGTCATATTGCGATTTTGTGTTCAGAAAAGAAAGTGCATACGCTTTTTGCTTCTCGGTGTATACCGGGGCGGGCTCGGGTTTCTTCTTTTGAAGCTGCGCAACACATTCGGCCTTTATGATCATGTCGGTTTCCTCGTCAGTACGATCGTAAGGACTGATAGGAAGATTCTTATGAGGTACTCTTGGGAGGGGCGACATTTGTCGTTTTGGGCTCCTGCGTCGTTTAGTACTAATCGGAGGCTGCGGCGGAGATCAAGATGGACTCGGGCTGTGGTGGTCGTAGTCATGGGGTGGGCTTCTTGGAGGTGATGGAGGTGAAGGTGACATGCGACCACTCGGAGGCGGTGTTGGCTTTGGCGTCCAGCGTGGAAGCTTGATGTTGTTCTTGTCCCATAGAATGATACCACCCAATACTTCTCCGAGTGTCCTCTCACCTTCAGGTCCAGGGATGTCAAGCTCCATTGAGTCCCACCCCATTGCGATTTCATCCACACCAACTTTAGCATAGCCAGCTGGAATCTCACGGCCATGCCAGTGTGCGCCAGGTGGACAAGGTAAAGCACATCCGTCCGCCACCTTGATGGATAGGTTCTTCACCATCTGATGGAGCTCACAAGATGTCTGCTCCTTGATTCCATCCACGGGGTAGCCGGGATCGCCATCTACCATACGTGCATCGTCAGAAGGGACCTCCGATTCAGCCACGCTGCTTTTCCGCTGAGATGGGACGGCGGTAATATCGAGTACAGGATCTTGCAGGCGCGCTGCTCCTCGAAGTTCGTCAATCTGTTGCTGATGCATTCGAAGTGTTCCTAGCAACTCGGTGAACCTGTCTCCCTCCTCCTCCTGCCGTCGCCTCTTTGCTCTCTCTTGGCTCCTATAAGTATCTATGTCTTTGGGAAACCCCATCTCCCACGTATAACTAGGGCCAAGGCCTCGTACACGTCCTCCGCGTTCGTCATTCCCGAGGACCTTTGTCAGCAAGTCTTTCTCTCTATCGGGACGGAACTTTGTTGTCCCCGCTTTAATCTCCTTCACCACTTTCTGCCATGTATCCCGGGGTATCCTAATCCCGTCACTGCAAATAAGGTCCCCTGTACTTTCATCATACTCACTCCCATGCCCAAGGAACCAATTCCTTGCCCTTAGATCCCATTCTTCGCGTATTGGTTCTGGAGTGATCCCTTTAGCAAGCAGCTCATTCTCTTTAGCATCCCACTTTGGCATGGCAGCCGCGTAGCCCCCTGGCCCCAGGTGATGGTGATATTTCTTCATCGCGGCATTTTTCTTGTTTTTTTCTGACATTTCCATAGCAGGTTGTGACTCCTTGTACTTCACAAATGCATCCCAGTTAGCCTGCTGCTTCGTTAGATAGCATTCAAATTTAGGAGTCTTCTTCGTCTTCTGATACTTTTGCCATAATGCTTTCTTCCAGTTCTTGAATAGTTCGGCCATCTTCGTAAGAGTCCGCTGCTTGACTTTCTTCCTCAATGCAGCTGTGTCGGCATCATCCTCACATTCTGGCAGGGTGAAATGTGTCATGAGGTCATTCCAAAGACCCTCTTTGCACCTGTCGGTGACATACTCACCCTCTTTCGCCCCTTTGGTCTTATTCCACTCTCGAACGGTGATCGGGATACGATCCCTAACCATAACTCCGCATTGTTGTTTAAATACAGTTTTAGCCTTTTCGGGTTCCACCAGTTCACCCCCTGGTGATACCCGCGTAATTGTATAACGCGTAGATGCGTCCAACTTTTTGGTCGGGCCTCATTTAGAATATTTTTTGCTCGATGTGGAGGCCTAAGAGAAGAAACATTCGTCAATTTATATATATATACAACTCAGTTAATACATCTACTGATAACCAGACTTCATATATATACCTCGTCATCGGCTTCTCCACCACCGGAGCCGTCGGCTTCTCCTTGATCATTTCGGTCGACCTCCTCTCCCTCACCGGAGGGGTTCAGATAAATCGACGGAGATTCGGGTGGATCAACATGGGGGGGTGTCGTTGATCATATCCTCGAGAATTTCTTCCTGTCCTAGATCTCTCTGGATTGGATCCATAGTTTTCTACAAAATGCACACAATAACATTTTTCATTCAATATTGCTGCATAAAATAATACTAAACAATAATATGAACACGCAATTTGCTACAATAATACTAAACAATAGCAAAATTCTAGTGATGCCCTAACCCTAACCCTAAGTCCGGGGGCCCGCGAGCACTACAACATTAACCCTAAGTCCGGGGGCCCGCGAGCACTACCACCCTAACCCTAAGTCCGGGGGCCCGCGAGCACTACCACATTAACCCTAAGTCCGGGGGCCCGCGAACACTACCACATTAACCCTAAGTTCCGTGGCCCACGAGCACCACCACCCTAACCCTAAGTCTGGCTGCCCGCGAGCACTACCACCCTAACCCTAAGTCCGGTGGCCCGCGAGCACCACCACCCTAACCCTAAGTCTGGCTGCCCGCGAGCACTACCACCCTAACCATAAGTCCGGGGGCCCGCGACCACCACCAGTCTAACCCTAAGTCCGGAGGCCCGCGACCACTACCACCGTAATATATACACTACTATTACACTAGCTACTAAATAATATTACAACTACTAAATAATGTTACAATTATACACTACTATTACACTATACTAAATAACACACAAAATTAAATAATATTACACTACAAAATAAAATTAACTATATACTACAAAAATACTATTACAACGAATTATTACAACAACTAAATACTACATAAATACTATTACACTAATACAAAATAATACAAAAATAATATTACACTAATACAAAATACTATTACAACTAAATATTACAACTACTAAATACTACAAAAAAAACCAGCCAGCAAGCCGGCCAGCCGCCAGACAGCCAGGCGCCAGCCGGCCAGCGCGCGCGGGGGGAGCGAAGGGGAGGGGCGGCCCGGCCTGCTCGCCTACAGTGTCGGCGCCACCGCGTCGTCGCGTAGCCGGACGGGGGAGCGAAGGGGAGGGGGCGCGGGGTACCTCTGGCAGGGGCGTGCGCGCGGCGGCTGGAGTGGCAGTGGCGGTTGGGGGCGGTGGCGGCGACGGTTGAGGTGGTGGCGGCCGGAGAATCGGGTAGCCTGCCGGTGTCAGGTCGTCCTTCGCGCGTGGGGGGTTGCTCTGCGTGGGGAGAAGAAGGGGCGCGCGGGGAGAAGAAGCCCCCCCTTTAGTCCCGGTGCGTGCCACCCACCGGGACTAAAGGGTTTTCAGCCCAGCCCAACAGGCGCGCGCCAACGCCACACCATTAGTCCCGGTGCATAGCACGCACCGGGACTAAAGGTCCCTTTTTCAAATTTTCACCCAGGGGCGCGCCTGTTTAAAAAAAATTCAATTAGCATATTTTTTAAACATTTGAATTTTACAGTGTTTGCATACTTATGAATTTGAGAAAAAATTCAACATGAAAAGTTCTTGAATTTGAATAACTAATCCAAATCTATTTTCTGTTTTATAAAATAATTATTCTAACTAGTGAAACTAATAACCATTTTGCCATTTTCAATTTAAAAATGCATTAACTATTATGTTTTGCATATTTTTGAATAAGTGATTCAAATATTTTCTGTTTTATAAAATAATTATTCTAACTAGTCAAACTATTGACCATTTTGCCATTTTCATGTGATTCCGACGCTCCGGTGGTCTTCCTCCGGCGAAACCCTAGACCGGGGGCCCCGGATCGTCTACCCCGCCTTATTTTATCCCGATCGTTTTCTTCCTGCCCGTTCTCTTCCGGATCGTAGCCCCATTAGGGTTTAGGGTTTTTTGGTTTAGGGTTTTTGGTTTAGGGTTTAGGGTTTTGGATTAGGGTTTAGGGTTGAGGGTTTTTGGTTTAGGGTTTTTGGTTTAGGGTTTAGGGTTCCCTCCTCTGACTTAGGGTTTAGACTCATATCTGCCACCTCTATCCCATGGCCTCCACTCTATCCCATGGCTCCTACCATACCTCTAACCCCAGGGAGGCGGAGATGGAGTCTTTCACGGGCTAGCAGGAAAAAATTTCCGAGGCGGAACTTTCGAAGATGCCATAGGGCGTGTGCACCAAGGGCATCTTCGAGAAGTTCCGTCACGGGAGATTTCCCAACCCTTTCCTCTATCCATGGGGATGAAACTCTCCATCTATGTTGGCTTGTTGAGTTGCTTGCCATGGCGTATCGATGCTCCTTTTATAGGCACGGCGCCGCTTCTACTTTGTCTTCTTCCTCCGACAGGGCGTCGTGCGCTACATGCTTTATCTCATCGAGCAGTGCGTCCACCCACGCGTCCTTATCCTACCGACAGCTTTAGTCCCGGTTTGAGCCTCCACCCGGTACTAAAGGTTACCCACGCGTCCTTATCCCACCGACAGTTTTGTTAGATGACACAAAAACCACCTTTAGTCCCGGTTGCACCCACCAGCCGGTACTAAAGGTTAGCCACCCCCCAGATAAGGCCCTCCCAGATAAGCCTCCCCTAGATAAGGCCCCCCATCTTTTATCCCGGTTTGAGCCCCCACCCAAGATGAAAGTTTCCCGCGCCACTGCGTTCCCGTGCTTTCCACCGGTTCCCACCTCTGTCTTCCCGCCATTTTTTCAGTATATATATGTATGCTTGGCCTCCATTTACATATCACATCTAGACTCATCATTCTCTTCCCATGGCTTCCATCGTATCTCTAACCACCAGGGAGGCAGAGGTGCTTTGCGCCTCGAACTACCCCTGCCCACCGGGCTATCGCGTCCCCACCGGCTGGATGCTGAGCGCCGGAGGCGTGCCGGTCCCTCCTGTCCCTCTAGGTGTGGAGCGCCGGATGGCCATCACGAACCACTACTACCTCGAGCTCACGCCAGAGCAGCGGAGGAATCCCAACTGGCATCCCGACTATTTCCTGACTTGGGAAGCCTTCTTCATCAATCGGCGTGAGAGGGCGCTCGCCAGGCACGAGGAGGACGACCCACCTCCTTCGAACTTCAACGAGGCCGGCCGTCGGCTGTGGTGGCGCGGCCGGACTCTCCAGAGTGTCGTGGCCTACAACACGACCGACAATAACCCCCGCCTGCGGTACCCTCAAATCCAGGCCACGCGTGCCCAACCTTCAAGGTTCGACTACGATGACCTCGATGACGACAGCGATGACGGCGTCGGCGACCTACGACGACTACAGTGGCGTGTATTATAGGGCTAGGCAGGAGCATGACTGGATCATCCAACCATTAGGCATGTTTATTAATTTTTAGTTGTGCTATGTATCTTAATTTTCAGTTGTGCTATGTATCCTTAGTGTTTGTGGGTTCCTTCTCTTGTGATGGTTCCTTCTCTTTGTGTGATCACCTACCGCGGCTCAGAACCCGGTCGTCAACGTCTAGTTTGATTGAGCAAGATGTATTACATGAAAGGGGACCTTTATGTCTCAAATAAAAGGTTTAATACATTACATAGATTTATGTCTCAAATAAAATGTTTAATACATTATTACACATCACCAACATCTAGTGTTGTGGTTTTCTTCTGCACCGTAGCCATGGAGAATCTTCATCATTTAACAGGATGCTTGGGTCAATTTTCACTTTGAAGGGCGGAATTTCATGAAACTTATTGTAATCTTCTGACATGTCTATCTTGTCATCCACTCCCACAATGTTTCTTTTCCCTGAAAGAACTATGTGGCGCTTTGGCTCATCGTATTCTGTACTCTTTTGCTTATCTTTCCTTTTTCTCGGTTTGGTAGACATGTCCTTCACATAGAAAACCTGAGCCACATCGTTGGCTAGGACGAATGGTTCATCCATGTACGCAAGATTGTTGAGATCCACTGTTATCATGCTGTACTTTTCGTCTACATGTACCCTGCCTCCTGTCAGCTTGACCCATTTGCACCGAAACAAAGGGACCTTAAAAGTAGGTCCATAGTCAAGTTCCCATATCTCCTCTATGTACCCATAATATGTGTCAATCTACCCATTGTCATCTGTTGCATCAAAGCGGACACCACTGTTTTGGTTGGTGCTCTTTTTATCTTGGGCGATCGTGTAAAATGTATTCCCATTTATCTCGTACCCTTGGAAAGTACATATAGTCGAAGATGGTAACCTGGCCAACGAGTACAACTCATCTCCAACAGTGGTGTTATTCATGAGATGTGTCTGCAACCAATTGCCAAAATTCTTCTCGTGTTCCCCTTTAATCAAGGTTTCAGGCTTCCGCGGGTTTTCGGAGCGTAGAATATTCTTGTGTTTCTCGATATACGGAGCCACCACGGTGGAATTGTGTAGAACTGTGTAGTGTGCTTGAGTGAAAGAATGCCCGTCCCTACATACCATTGATTTTCTTCCTAGTGTGCCTTTTCCAGTCATCCTCCCCTCATACCGAGATTCAGGAACACCAATCGGCTTAAGGTCAGGAAGAAAGTCAACACAAAACTCAATGACCTCCTCTGTTCCATTGCCCTTGGAGATGCTTCCTTCTGGTCTAGCATAGTTATGAACATATTTCTTTAACACTCCGATGAACCTCTCGAAGGGGAACATATTGTGTAGAAACACAGGACCGAGAATTCTAATCTCTTCGACTAGGTGAACTAGGAGGTGTGTCATAATATTGAAGAAGGATGGCGGGAACAACAACTCAAAGCTGACCAAACATTGGACCACATCAATCTGTAACCCTGATAGACTTTCTCGATCGATTACCTTCTGAGAAATTGCATTGAGGAATGCACATACCTTCACAATGGCTAGTCGAACATTTTCTGGTAGAATTCCCCTCAATGCAACCGGAAGCAATTGCGTCATAAGCACATGGCAGTCATAAGACTTTAGGTTTTGAAATTTTTTCTCTTTCATATTTACTATTTCCTTTATATTCGACGAGAAGCCAGACGGGACCTTGATACTAAAAAGGACTTCAAAAAAGATTTCCTTCTCTTCTTTGGTAAGAGCGTAGCTGGCAAGCCCTTGAAACTGCCCTGGATGCTTGCCGTCTCGTCCTTTATGATGTTGCTGGTCCTCCCGTGTTGCCGGGGTATCTTTTGACTTCCCATACAAGCCCAGGAAGCCTAGAATATTCATGCAAAGATTCTTCGTCAGGTGCATCACGTTGATTGCAGAGCGGACCTCATGCACTTTCCAATAGGGTAGCTCCCAAAATATAGATTTCTTCTTCCACATGGGTGCTTGTTCGGTAATGGGGTCTTTTGGAACAGGTTGTCCTCCAGGACCCTTTCCAAAGATTACATCTAAATCCTTGACCATACCAAATACATCAGCACCACTACGGGGGACAGGCTTCGTCCGGGTTTCTGCCTTGCCATTGAAATGCTTGCCTTTCTTCTTTAAGGGATGACTGGGCGGAAGAAAACGACGATTGTATGAGTACACATTCTTTCTACATTTATCCAGATATATACTTTCAGTCTCATCTAAACAGTGTGTGCATGCATTGCATCCTTTGTTCGTCTGTCCTAAAATGTTACTAAGAGCAGGACAATCATTGATGGTTACGAACAGCAACGCTTGTAGGTCAAATTCCTGCTGTGTGTGCTCATCCCACACACGTACACCTGGTTTGGCCCACAACTGTAGAAGTTCATCAACTAATGGCCTTAGGTACACATCAATGTTGTTGCCGGGTTGCTTCGGGCCTTGGATGAGCACTGTCATCATAATGAACTTCCGCTTCATGCACAACCAAGGAGGAAGGTTGTAGATACATAGAGTCACGGGCCAGGTGCTGTGACTGCAGTTCTGCTCCCTAAAAGGATTCATGCCATCGGTACTTAGACCAAACCATAAGTTCCTTGCGTCACCAGCAAAGTCCGGGAAGTCTCTCTCAATTTTTCTCCACTGCCGACTATCAGCAGGGTGCCTCAACATCCCGTCTTTCTTACGGTCTTCCATGTGTCATCACAACAACTTGGCATGCTCTTTATTTCTGAACAAACGTTTCAACCGTGGTATTATAGGAGCATACCACATCACCTTGGCAGGAACCCTCTTCCTGGGTTGCTCGCCCTCAACATCACCAGGGTCATCTTTTCTGATCTTATACCGCAATGTAGTTCATATCGAGCATTTATCCATATTCTCGTACTTCTCACTGTGATAGAGGATGCAGTCATTAGGGCATGCATGTATCTTCTGCATGTCTAATCCTAGAGGGCAGAAAAGTTTCTTTGCTTCGTACGTACTGGAGGACAATTGGTTATTTCTTGGAAGCAGCTTCTTCATTATTACCAGCAACTTTTCAAATCCCGAGTCAGTCATACCGGTCTCTGCCTTCCACTTCAACAATTTCAGTGTGCTACCCAGCTTCTTCTGGCCATCTTCACAAGTTGGATACAGCAATGTGTTGTGGTCCTGTAACATCTACTCGAACTGCAACCTCTCCTTTTCTGTGTCGTAGTCTCGCCTTGCATCACTAATGACCCGACAAAAATCATCAACGGGCTCATCTGGTTCCCGTTCTTCACCCCATTCTTCTTCATTATCTTCAACTGCGGTATCATCGTATTCAGGGAACATAGATCGGTAGTTGTCATCATCGTTCTCTTCTTCATCGCCGTCTTCCATCATAACCCCTCTTTCTCCGTGCTTGGTCCAAACATTATAGCCGGACATGAAACCGGACCAAAGCAGGTGGCTCTGAATGACTCTTGAGGAAGTGTGAGCCTGCTCATTCCGACATTCAACACATGGACAACACATAAAACCATCCCGCCGCTTGTTCGCCTCGGCCACAAGGCGAAAAGAACGCACGCCTTCTTTGTAAGCATCAGAGCGTCGGTCACCGTACATCCATGGGTGGCTCATCTGCATCATACAACCATGCATATATATCAAAAGCAATCACGATGCTTAAATTAGTACCGCGCAGTCAAAACGAGAAAATAGTTGCTAACCTTTTAGGACACTTCAAAACAAAGAGGAGAAACCTTAAGTGTCGCTCTGGCACCTCATATCATATTTTGTCTTGTGTGACCTCAAGTGGCATCGCTCTAACAGGCATTTCACCGAACACCTCTAGTGCATATGAAGAAAAAAAGTTAGCACAAAGTTATACCCACCTCTCACATAGGAAAAAATCAGGAAAGAGTGGAGGGCTGGGTGCATATATATAGGACCAGGCCATTAGTCCCGGTTTGAGATACAAACCGGGACTAAAAGTTCTACCAGGAGCATGCGCGCCGACCCAGACCCATTTGTCCCGGTTTATATCTCAAAGCGGGACTAATGGTTCCTTACAGACCGGGACAAAGTGCCTCGGCCTCCTCGGGCCGTCTGGTTCGGACCATTAGTCCCGGCCCCAGCCATGGCCGGGACTAATGGACCGAACCAAAGGCCCATTTTCTACTAGTGTAGGTCGAAAATTTCTCATGGTTAATTGCTAATAGTTGCTTAGTCTAATACGCCAAATAACCTAATAGTATTCAATGACCTTCCATTTTGGTTAACTTGCCATCTTTGGTAACTTTCTAGTTTTGTACTCCCTCCGTTTTATAATATAAGATGCTCTCCCTTTTGTGAACTCAATGTATCTAGGCGCTTTTTTAGTCTGTAAGGTCACTCTGAATCTATACACTAAAAGATGACTAGATACGTTCGTTTTACAAAAGCTAAAACATCTTATATTTTGAAACAGAGGGAGTACTATTTCGAGAGATCTAAGCACCAAGTTTTGGACAATCTGCCCTTATTTTAGAGAATTTTAATCCTTGGAATTTTAACTTCCAGAAAGTTTCAAATTTTACACTTCCAACTACGGTCATTTGAATTTTTTGAATTTTTTTAAGGTGAAATACTTTCATAATTGGAAAGTATCTATTTTCAATTTTAGAATTTTGAATCTTTAAGAAAATATGAACTTTAAAATGTTCTAAACTTTCATTTGCTTTGGAATTTACAACTTTTGGCCATTTCAGACTTCCTAAAATTTTAATAAAAAAAATTCATACTTATTTTCAGTTTAATCTTTCAGATATTTTAAACTTGCCGAGAGAGAGAGAGCGGGGGGGGAGGGAGAGAGAGAGACGGAGAAGCACATGGTGCATTGAGATCATCTAGGAAATGAAAGCACAAGGGTTTTCCTACTTCGGTCTGCATGCAGTGCATCAAATGCAGTAGCGCATGGGTGGGAGAATTGTGCCCACTGTCACCCGCCAAAGGGCTCCTTCACCTTCTATTTGTTGGTTATGGTTGTTGAAATCAATGTGCTGAAGAGCCTAGTACTATTGAGCTTTACATAAAAATATTTCACATTAGGCCATATATATAACAAGAAAATGATGCTAGTAATTCTTGAGATATATGAAGTAGATTTTATCCTAGCTAGTTGCAAAAAAATGAAAATAAACATGGTTATGTTCTTGGGTTGAGAGATTAGTGCTTACTACTCAAGGGTAGATGTTCTGTTGCACATTCAAAATTTAATTACAAATAATTTAGTGGAGTCCGAATATTAATAACTAGAGGAAAAACATAATCATCTACAACATGTTTATATTACCATCTTCAGTTTACATGGATTAAAAAAGAAGGATGTTTTCCAAATCACTCTACATGGCATTAACACAATGCATGTATTTTGTTTTACTTCACTAGGGATATATTTGAACATCTCTGGATGCAGATCTAGGTGGGTAGATAAGCTAGGAAGATGGTTGCACGCATATGGTCGACAACACATGCCACCTTTTTTAGCCAACACATGTCGCACATATGGTTGGCATGTTAATATATGCATAAAAAACAAAGAAAAAATTGTACATGATTCATTAACTTTGTGTAACCCCAGTTATGAAAGTGGAGTACCATTATTAATTGCTATATATAATAATACTGCTAAATTATAAAACAGAAACCATCTATAGCTTGTTTCTCATACCACATTTTATGCTAAAAGAAAATTAAGAAGGGTTGCTTTCTGAAGCGCCCTACACGGCCTTAGTACAAAGCACGTGTTTTGTTGCACTTCACCAGGGGCCTACTTGGACATCTTTGGATGAAGGTAGATATACGTTTTGCTCTAAAAAAAACTTAGATCTCATGTAGGTTAATTTTGATAACCTATCTCACGGTCCTTATCATACTGTCTTGTATTTGAGACCTCCATCCGAGCTATCCTGTTGTATAATCTGCCGCCCCTTAGCGCTAGCTAGCATCATTGAGGGGTTCCTCACGCTTATATTCAACATTTTCTATTGTGATAATATCTTTCACAGTTCCATAGGAGGAACAAATATGGTAGGTTCACGTTAGGTTTTTTCTCTTTAATTTCTGGAGGGCCATCATTATGTGCTGGCAAGAATAGATAAATAGTATGAACAGTATTGCAATCATGGTTGAAAGAGCACCGACATAATTTCAAAAAAATGTTTTAGAAATAATTAGCATTATCATTATTGTAACATGAGAGAAATTGTTATGGACAAACATTAATTTAGCATGTTTATTATTAATGTTCATAAAGAAATAGGAAATATAATTATGCACATACTATGTTTGTACGGCAACTTCGTGGTGCGCCCACACTCTGATGGCTCATATATTGTCAATAAAGAGGACCTACACTTTATAATATTTGATACATTTTGAGGTTGACAAAAGTATATGAGATACACTCAAATCTTCTCGGTTGCAATGTATTGATGATGACTGGATTTCCTGCATCAACCAGGGTTATTGCAGAGCTTGTAGCAACAAATATTATTTATATAAAGTTTGTCCCATGAAAGCTTTGCGAATGGAAATAACCCAACCCTACAACTGCGTTGTCATAGGCGCAACCATGTTCGCACCCAAACCGTGGTTTGGAAATAGCCTATTCTATAAGTTACTAGAGTAGCAATAACTTGAGAGATGTTTAGTGTAACTAGAAACAAGTAAACAAGTACAAAATAAATTGAAACTGAAAGTAAGCAAAGGGGATTGTAATTATATGATTGAATAAAATAAAAGGTGGTGTCTAGGCTTTCGGTCTCACTAGTACTAGAGAGGCAACTGTGTAGCCATCCTATAGAATTTCACAAGATACATGTTTAGATGAATAAATGATCCCCTATGGTTTCCGGTTTGTCACAAGGCGTGTACTACATTGAATCTCGCGCTGTCACTATGCAAGTAAAATAATACACACCAGCCCTAAGGGATCACATCTATCTCCTCTACATCACTAGATGAGAGAGCAATACATATAATAGATGAAAATACAGAGTCTAGGATTGCATCCTAGATCATACCTCAACCTTGAATCGGATCAATTACTCAAACATAGATGAATAGAAATACAAATAATAGATCATTGAGATTATCATCATGATCAATCTTACAAATACAAGATCTAAAACAATGGAGAAAGAGATGGAGGTGTTGATGGAGGTGTAGATGGTGATGAAGCCGGTGCCCTATGCGTGGTGGTGATGGCCTCCTTGTCCTCCTCTTCTTGATTTGATGGTGTGGAGGTGTTGATGGAGATCTAGATCTTATGGTGGCTATGGAGGTGGCACGGTGGCAGGGGTCCGCTGTGGAGGCATGTGAGGATGGGTCTATTCTTCCTCGACTCCTCTCCTCTTTATATAGACCTATGATGCCCCCAATTGCTCCTCCTACGCTGCGTATGACCTAAGAAAGGTCTAGGAACGACTAGGAGGAAAAAATGTGAAGAAACGCGACAGTTCTGGGGTTTTCCGTCGCCTAGAACCCGTGGTACGGGCGGGCGGTACGACCGACTGCACCCGTACCGGCGGTCGTTATGCTTGCGGATTCTTTTCGTATTTTGGGCGTCATTTCTTCATAGAAACTCCTATTTGGATGTTCTTTGGATCGTTGGATTCATATGGAAGATGGATACAACACCATGGCCTTGGATCTTCATTTAGAGTTGATGCAAAAATCCACTTTTCCCACCCCTCATATGGCTAGGTCTGGTGCCTGCATCTCCTCCATATTGCATTGTCTTGGATCCTCTTGCCTTGATTTATCCATAATCAATCACAACACCTACACACAAGTCAAAGACAATGAAAAGTAATAAAATCCTGATAAAAACTAATAGTTATGCAACACTCATATGAAAATGAATGAGAATGAGTAATCATGCATAATAGGCATAGTTGTAGTTAGATATAGCATGAGATGAGTAACAATATGAATAATCTACTCCCTCCGTTTAGAAATATAAGACGTTTTAGCTTGTGAATCAAATGTATCTAGACGTCTTTTAGTGTATAGGTTTATAGAGGTTTGGAATAAATCTATATACTAAAAAGCGTCTGGATACATTAATTTCACAAAGCTAAAATGGCTTACATTTCTGAACGAAAGGAGTATATGCTTAAATATGCATCATAATTTCACACATCAATGGACCTATAAGTTCACCCATCACCTCAACATGCGATACCTTATTGGTTGTAGTTATTCCTATGGGTCATCATCTTCACCCCATGCCCCTCCCTCGTCCCAACGCACTGAACGAAAGATATGACGACATCAGAACCTAAAAAATTAGACCAGTACTCCCACAAGCTCGAATGTTGGTCTCACTCGCCTCTCGGAACTGAAACTAAGCCGAAATGTGAGGGGGGGGGGGGGGGGGGGGCTACTGGAATAACCGGGAAGCATGATTAGTGTATGTTGGCTAGGGTTTTTCTGAGATGGGGTGAAGATGCTTAACTCTGGACATGTCCTTGTCGCGGTTCTACTGGTTCCAATGTGTGAGTCTTTGTTTTTCCACTCCGCAAGGTTGTAGGGGAGAATGGCCAACCATGTCTGCATCAAACCCTGATCAAGTTCCCCTCCGGCTTCCCACCAACAACAACCCGCGGGAGCTCGCTGTATCTCCAAGGAGGCACTCTCCCCCGCCCTCATACCATCCTTACAACACTACACCTACTACTCATCACGAATGCGGCATATCTCAGTCAGTCAACATACCTCACATCCGTAAACAAAGCAACATGGTTCCAAGGGTGGGCGCTGAGGAATAAGAAACACACAACATGCACACTTTCTTTGTTGGCAAACCAGAGCCATCGATCCCCTCTGACGAGCCCACTCCAGTTCTTTCCCATCTCTTTCCATGCCCAGATATCACCATCCTCTCTTCTGACAATGACAACATCATTTATGCAATAGGAACTAGAAGCAAGAAAAACTCATACAATTGCCAACACGCCCTGCTCCTACCATCCTAGTTACATATACATTACTTTTGGAACAAACATGTACTCCACATTTGAAATGCTCAAATAGCAAGAATTAGATGCATCGTAGCCGTCTGATCCTAGGTGAATAGATCCGAGCTATCTGATCAGCTTCAATCCGCGCATACGTTTCTACAGTCAAAGCTTCTGTTTCAGGGAATTGACTAAGAGAGAGTCACACATGTTGTAGAATTCCTAGACCCACCATGACCCCCTGCGTGAAGATAAAAATCTAAAGTCTGCTCCTTAGCTTCCTGATACCATGGTCAGCCGGTGGCGAGGTTTGGTGGCGGATCCGGAGCTTGACACCCCTGCCATAAGGGTTTAGGAATGCGGGTCCGCGATGGGGAAAGGCGCATATGTCATCGTTCTCACGACAAAGTATAGCGCATAATTGATGGGAACCCCGACAACGGGGAACAGATAACAGATAGTGAATAACATCCTGGCGCCTAACTCCTTGGAAGTGGGGAGAAGATAAGGAGGAGGTAGAGACATGAGAAAAATGAACCAATCAATGACTCGGTGTGGAGGTCTGGCCCGCTCCCACTTAACCAAACAAAACCGATGGAGATCCATCACTAACTAACAAACAAAATCAATAATAATGAGAAAATTGTCTTTTTTGCAAAATTCCACCAGTATATTAATAATTATTATTAACAACAACACAAAGAGTGGAAAAAAGTAATAAAATTACAAATATGTCCTTAAACCACCTAGCGATGAGCACAAACACTAGCAGGAGCCGAAGGCGCACTGCCGTCCTCGCCTCTCCATCACCGGTGCCGGGCAAAGCTTGTTATAGTAGATTTTGTTGCAGTAGACATACTGCAAGTCATCGAAACTCTCAAAAGACCAGTACTCCAGAGCAACAATCATCATCGAAGATGATAACTATAGATCGGAAGAGACTGACTTTGAACCTCACCAAAAAATACGTCAAACAAACGGATCCGAAAAACCGCTGGACAAGCGACTCCACACGCCCTCCGTGGCATGCTAGACGCACCACCAGAAAATCTGGCAAAACAAAATTTGTCTATACAAAACTTAGATATTTTATTTTGCAAGGAAAAATAATTATATATTTACTGTTAGGATACGTACACAGCTAGAGATAGACTAGGACTTTAGAGATCACCGTGTATTCCACGTCATAGGCTTCTTGCCCTCCAAGTTTATATAAACCCGAGGGTCAAATCAATACAACACAATATTCTGGGATTTATAATTTCCACATGGTATCAGAGCGGTTAGCTCACGGCGCCGATCCTAGGTTCTTCCACCACTTTCGCAACGCGCCGCCCCCGGGGAGATTACTCCTCGGGGCGCCGCACTCGGTTTTGATCAAAGATCAGATCGGATCTTTAGATTAGACTAGATCCAATTCGAAATTCCATAGTTTTATAGATTAGATCCAATTTTCTCTTAAATTAGTTTAGATCCAATCTACCCAAATAAATCTCTACTTTTCGACCCTCAGATCCGGCAAGAATCCAGCGAATAAATCAATCCGTGAGGCAACATCGGCATCTACGCAGCGCTCGCGCCATCGGCAGCAGCTGACCCAGCGACACGCGCGTGCAACAACCGGCAGGATCCAATCTACAGGCCACAACGAATGACACGCCGCACGCAGGAACACCGGGAGGGCAACATGCGGTCCTGCACCGATCCGCAAGCAGCAGCAACATCAAGCCTATAGGCATGATAAGTCCGAGGCCAAAGTCACTGTGCAAAAAAAAACTATCATGACCATCTGGCTGCATTATGGACATGCACATATTCTTTGTTTTTTGACACATGCAGCTTCAATCGGACGTGCAGACATGTGCCTACCTGCGTGACTACGGCAGCGACAACTCGAGGGCCACTTCCCACGCCCGGCGCCCATCGCGGACTAGCGAGCTATCGCCGATCTGCAACACCGTCACGTTGTCTCAGTCTACACTTCATCAACTCGAGCCGAACCACGACATTAAGCTGTACGACTACGCCAGGCTATAAGCCAAGATCATCGTTGAGCACATTCGCGGAGAAGCGACATCAATATCATCCACACGTCAGGCCGGTGTGGAGCACGACTTCTCCGACCGCACGGCATCGACACCATCGTCACTACAAAGGACGCTTTCAAGCGACGCTCTACGTCATGCCTACTACGATATCGCCGACAACATTATCGCCAAGGTCTACATCAACATCTTCGTCAACACACACCGCCGCCGCCGCTACATTGTCCACATGATGGATATACAACTACGACACCCTCTGATAGTACATGTACTGCAAGGCACGACGACGACATGGCCGCGTCCACGACCCCGACGTCGGCATTGGCCGCGTCCACGACACCGGCGGCTGCATCAACAAACCGGCGTCACAATTGTGATGCCCCTACGACCGCGCATACGGTTCTGGCAAAACCGTGTGTGCTTGGTGGCTTCCTCCAGTCCTGGAAAAACTGGTGGTCTCACCTATGACCGCGTCCGCGAGACGCCCACCGACAGTACCTTTACAAGATACAAAACGTCCACAACTGCAGCTCCGTCAACAATAAAAAAAAAGCGCAATTTTTGCGCCTCCGGCAATGGCGGCCACACAACATGCGACGACTACAACATCGACCACACCCAGCACGACCACGGCTACATCACGATTGGCTATCTCGACATAGATATCGACATCAAGAACAACGTCTACAACAACTCAAGAACTCTAGTCAATAACATCTGTGTCATCACTTGCGTCCACGCCACTCCCGGTGACTGCGGGAGGGAAGAGATGCACCAGAAGGGGACACAGTCAGCGCCTCTAGGTGCCAGGCATGATCATGTCCACGCATGTGATGATGATAAAGAGATGAAGACAACGGAAGCGCAAGACTTAAAATCCACTCGCAAACGGACGCTTCACTCTCGCTACGATTGAGGGGGGTGTTAGGATACGTACACAACTAGAGATAGACTAGGACGTGTATTCCAAGGCATAGGCTTTTTGCCCTCCAAGTTACTCCTATATAAACCCACGAGGGTCAAATCAATACAACACAATATTTTAGGGATTTATAATTTCCACATTTACCAAAGCTACAGGTTGCTCCGTCTCTTTATTTCAATGAACTAGCGACATAGTCGAAAAAGAAACTGCAAAATGTGGTCGACCGCTATATAGATCATGGATGAATGAGCTAACATCGGTGGACGTTCATCCCTGGCGGGTCTGCCCTTCAAGTTCAAGGGCACCCAGCGTTTGGGCTGTGTGTTCCACACGATGGCCCTGCCCCTCCCAACAGCCGCCGAGGATAGCAATGGCGGGCAAGCTGGACGACGTGCTCGGCCGAGGCGGCCTCTCCGGCCCGCCCGCCGCCTTCCAGCACCACCCGCGCCGAGCTCGCCACGAAGAGTAGCGCCATGATCACCATCGTCAAAACCACCACCGGTGCGACAGAAATCGACCGCATGATCGATCTAGTCTGCGTTGCACAAGAAACTTAAAGGGATCGGAGTGCTGTGCCAGAAGATTATTTGTTCATGAGGTCGAGATGCCGACCCTTCCCGCCCTGTTTAAAAGGGAATAGACCGAGGCTAGCTGCTGCATTTGTTTGAACGGGAATAGATCGGTCGTCTGGTAGCTGCGTTTGTTTGAATGCACGCACGCACGCTCGCGGCCGCAGCGCGCGCGCGTGCATGAGTACGTGCGCACGCATGCACGTGTGCGGCTGGGAGAGTTCTGCGCTTGTAAGGAGCCTACGACCTGGACCGTACACCATTCTCGTGTCGTACCGGATCACTCCATCCAACGGCCGTCCGAGCGAACACGAGGTTCAGGGAAAGCGGGAGGCCGCAAACTGGAAGATTGCGTCCTACTCTGAGTGTAGTGTACGAGAGTATGCACCGTAGCTAGACATGTGTGTGCAATTAAAGACACCTAGCTGGATGAATACACACATATGTGTTCTGTTTTACAGTATTTCTTTGACTCCAAATTCAACCGGGTGTACAATACATACTTACGTACACAAGCAAATTTCTAGTGTTCTGTTATACCCAACGATTTGTAGTCAAATATACGGCATACATGCCGGCATGCATTCAGATTGTGGGCCGGGGTCCCTTTTTGAAGGGTTGATCCACTTATGTATGTATGGCCAATACATGACGTTCTCAACTGTTATAATTTTGAACATACCTACATTAATACGGTGGAGACATATTGAACCAAGGGAAACATTGCCTTTCATTCCATTCCCCAATGTGTGGGAGCTTTTTTTTTCTTATCTCACGTACTACCATACAGTCTTTGTATCAGCTGTAACCTCCGAGCAATGATGTTGTATAATCTGCCGCCCCTTAGAGGATCTCTAGCTGAACTCTTAAAAACAGCTGGAGGAGTACAAAATCTGGTTTCCTCATCTAAACAACACCTAGCTGAACTCCTATATGGTTAAAAGAATAAAAATATAAGAGCTCCCCCTAAAATTGACCTCCCCTTCATTTTTACTCTACGGCAACCGGCGCAAAGGAAAAATCCCTCACTACTTTCACCAGCCCGCACCTCCCACCTCTCCCACCCAAATTCGTTGCCCCTTGTCGCCGGTACCACCACTCCCCCCACCCCAAACAGAAAGGAACATGAAGCCGTGTCCGAAACCCCGCCAGGGTTCGCTGCCAATTCGACGCCGCCGAAAGTGACCCATGTGACGCCGCAGATGCTGCCGTAGAGATTAGGGAACACAAATGTGGTGTGGGCGAGTGCGCCATCGAGCAAGGCCGTTGTCAAGGGCGCCGTCGTTGGTGACAGTGGCTTGCATCTTGATCCTATCCTCCGCGGGTCGTGTGTGCGAAGCCGACGGAGGCCATGAAGCTATGGATGATGTGGATAGAAAAAAGAAGAGCAAGGCTGCTGGGTCGACACCGATGGCTCCTTTGTGTCCGGCCACTCGCAAGACATCCCCTGTCGCCTCTACGCCCCTTCCGCCGGTGCCCGCGACCATCGTTGCTTGAGTCCAACACTATGACGCGAAGTGATCGACGAAATGCTTTCACTTCTTGGCCGATGCATTGGTGTATAGAGGTTCTAAAAACCAGTTCTTTTGATGATTGTGGTGTGACCGAGATTGGCATGGCCGAGTTCGTGTCTCAATTGGAAACCTCACATGTGGAAGGGCTCAATGATCTCAACTATGGTATTGGAGTAGAAGAAGAAGAGATCAGTGTGGAGGTGGCCGAAGAATATGATGAACAAGAGGTTAAATGGATGCCAAAGTGGAGGTGGAGGATGTTGATGATCCCATGGAGACACCAACATCGGTCAAAAGGGCAAGGACACAAAACTACAACTAGCAAGGAGACATTGTTGTGTGCCATGCATGGATGAACGTGTCGCTTGATGCAACGGTTGGCATAGACCAATCCAAAGAGAAGTTTTGGGGGAGAATTGGAGATTACTATTGCAACACCATGATTGTTCCATCCTTCCCAACCCAGGGCTCTCCTAGACATCGTTGGGGCACTATCCTTGAGCAATGCAAACATTGGTCTGATTGTGTTTATCAAGCGAACCATGGTGGCCATTAGGTAATGGTGGTGATGTCCACAACATATAAACATGCTATGTTTTGTTTTTTTGGATCAAACTTGGTCGGTGTGGTGCCTTTTGGATGATATATATACATGTTTGAATTTGATGTGTTCGAGATCTAGAACCTTTTGTAATGTATTGTAGTTTCTAGTTGGTTAATTTGAATCATTTGAATGATTGATCATATTCAATGCAATAGTTTTATATGTATGTGGTAGAGATTTAAAAATTGAGGATTTTTGGAAGCAGTTAAATATACGGTTTTGCCTACAAACGTACACCGTTAACTCCTTAAAGTTTAAAGAATCTAGGATAAGAGGCCAGATAGGGAGTTACGTTTTAAGAGTTCGGCAAGAGATCCTCTTAGCTTGCTAGCGTTATTGAGGGGAACCTCCTACATATTCAACACTTCCTATTGTGATTACAGTTTTCACGGTTCCATAGGAGGTAGAAATATGGTAGGTTTACGTTAGGTTTCTCTCTTTAATTTCTAGAGGCAGTTAAGAATATAAAAGGGTCATCCATATACCTTTGTTCTATAAACGGATCTCCTCCTCCCGACCCCGTGCGGCGGCGCCGCCGCATCATCGGGTCGTCGCCCCGCCTCCAGCCAACCACCCCTGCCGCTTCCCCCTCCTCTCCGCCGCCACCTGATCCGTCGCCGGACAAAGTTCCAGCAGCACGGCGGCGGTGGGGCCCCAGCCCTCGTGCGCGCCTCTTCCATGGCGGCGGCGGCTCGAGTTCTGGGCAACGACGGCGGCTCTCTTGCGGAACTCTAGCAAACTAGGAGTGATGGCGAGTGGCCGGCGGCCGGTGAGTTCAGGCGGCAGCCGTCCCTGGGTTGCGGGGCGACGGATAATGGAGAGATCTAGGGTTCCTAGATCACCGACCTCTTCGCCTTCTTGACGTCGGCCGGTGTCGTCCGAAGATCTTCTGGGGTCCACTTTGCATCACGAGGACGCCCCGGGAAAACGCCCTGGGTTTGGTGGAGGTGGATATCCTCTCTGTCGAAGATGGCCGGCCTGCGGCTTGATTGGCGGATCTCGTGATCAGTGTTCTAGTCCCAGCAGCGAGATGGGGAGACCTAGGTGCCGGTGAAAACCGAGCCATTGGCAGGCGATGGTGGCATTACCACGTCGTTACCCTGATGAAGGCATCGCCGTGCACCTTGTGTCGACCTCACTCATGCTACTCCGGGGAAACCCTAAGATCTTCGGGTCGGGCGATGGCTGTTCCGCAGTGTCGGTATCACGTTCTCTCCTAGGAGCATCGCCCGTGGAGCAGCGTTGGATGGAAGTGGCAGGAGGGGTGGAGCGGCTAGCGCGCAGGGGTGGTGCTTCTTAGCACCGCGGTGGTGTCGATAGCGGGTGTGGGGAGAGTCTGCGCACCGATCTACATGCTGACGACCGGTTGGCGGAAGATACTGAAGGCGACGACATCCGGAGCGTGTGCGTGGGCGCCGCTCCGTGGATATGCTGTGCGGTTCTAGGGCTTCTTTTGCTTGAGTTCGAGCTGCCGCGTAGGGCACTCCAGCTTCTCTTGGCGAGTGGCAACAATGTGAGTGACCATGGGGCGGGGTCGAAACAGGTAGCTAGGTGTTTGATAGATTCCGTTGGGGAGCTAGTGATACGGTTATCGTTTTTGCTCGGTGTTTTATTTTAGCGGTCCCGGTTTGTATGATCTTTGTAATGTCTTTTTCCAAACAATGTGGTTTTAATAATAAATAAAGGCCGTGTGCATCGCTTGATGCAGAGGCCGGGGCTCCGCTCCATATTTCGGAAAAGAAAATAATATAAAAGGAGGACCATCATTATATGATGAGAAGAATAGATAAATAATATGAAAAATATTGGAAATACGGTTGAAAGGGAAATTACATGTTTTTTACAAAATTATTTTAGGATTAGACAACACTGCTCATTATTGCTTGTTGACTATTACAAATAAACAATATTGTAACATGAGAGAAATTGTTGAATAAGTATGGGCAAACACTATTTTAGCATGTTATAATTAGTGTTCATAGATAAATAAGCTGTTGTATGCATCTAATCTCTACACAGAAAATCGAGCTGTTTTATCAAACTAACTGAACGACGGTTAACGTTGCAGTAGTAACAACCTCCTCCATCTTTTAATACATATATAGTATCATCACGATTCAGAATACCGATGACACGCATCATGTGACAAGACAAACAAAATCCACAACTGTTATAGTAGTACCACCACCCACATCTATATTTCCTAAACTGGTTAAATATAATTAGGCACATACTATGTTTGGAACGACAACCATGGCTAATATATTGTCAATTCAGAGCACTGCATTCCTTATAATATTTGATAAGTTTTGAGGTTGACAGAAAATTATATAAGATACACTCAAATCCTCTTAGTTGCAATGTATGCACCTATAAGTTCACCCATCACCTCAACATGTGATACCATATTGGTAGAAGTTATTTCTCTGGGTCGTCATTTCCACCCCATGCGCCTCCCTCCCTCCTAGCCTCAAACCTCGAACAAATGACATGAAGACATCAAAACCTAAAAAATTAGACCAGTACTCCCACAAGATCTAATGTTGGTCTCCCTCACCTCTCGGAACTGAAACCGGGCCCAAATACGAGGGGTCTACTGGAACAACCGGCAAGCATGAGGAGTGTGTGTTGGCTAGGGTTTTCCTGAGAAGGGATGAATATGCTTAACTCTATAAATGTCCCTGTCGTGGTTGCGCTGGTTGTGACATACCGTGGGGTGTGTGAGTATTTGTTTCCTCACTCCGCAAGGTTGTGGGGGAGAATCACCAACCATGATGTTTGTACTGCGGTTGCCAGTGGCCATGGTGGTTTTGTCACCTTGTCTAGACTTTGCCTTCTTCTCAGACTCTAGGGCTCATGCTTCAGGTCATCATTGCTGGCTTCTCCCGCAACTTCCGATGACTCCCTGCCTCCACGGATGCGGAGCAGGTGAGACCTCTGGTTAGTACCACGACATGCCATTGCCCTGTGCATGTTGAAGGTGGAGATGAATACCCTTTGGATATGTTTGTGATTTTTCTGTGTGGGGTGCTTTGTATGGCTTAGAGATTTGATTAATATAGCATATAGGGCTTCCATCCTTCCCTAAAAAGGGTATGTTACCATGTTTAAGAATGTTGAATTATAAGCGGTTCAAATATAAGTTTAATTAGAAAAGCTGGTAGTTTGGAAAATAATTAACAAACAGCTAGTGCTATATGAAACGTTGTAAGAGGCTGCTTGATCTACCAAAGGTTTAGTCTGCGTACAACCACGTTAGAGCATCTCCACTAGCATTCCCAGGAGGGCATTCCTAGACCGTTTTTTCATCCGGACGACAAAAATTCGCCCAGTCTTGTTCCCAGGTGCCCAGTCTTTGCCGGATTTGGCCCAAATTACATATGGCGTTCCTAGGCCAAACCCGGGGCACCGGGAATCGCCTGGTAACGCCGGATGAAGTGAAAAAATGGTGAGACAACCCTGTCGGCGACACAACTCTTTCCCCACCGCGGTTCGGCTCTCCCGCGGCACATATCTTTCTCCCAGCTGCACCCTCGCTGCCATGTCGTCGCCGGCGAAGCCCCACCACACTGCGTATAGAAAGGTCCGCCGCCACCACATCCTTTCCCCTCGCCTTTTCCAGCCTGCGCCGCAGCTCGGCTTTGTTCCGAGCTCTTGCCTACCTTGCCCACGAAGTGTTTGGCGTATTGCCGGTTCGTCCATGGACTCTGGCGATGAGAAGATATTCACCCTGTTGCTAAAGGAAGAGACCGCCGCAACCTCCAAAGATGAAGAGCACATGCAGATCCTCGGCTACCTAGACTGTATGCCCAGACTGCAGTGCCGAATCGTGGAGGTCAAGCAGGAGGAGCCATACTACAGACATGGGCCTCTTGCAGAGCCTGATCACCAGGTGCCGGCATCGTGGGTTGTCTTCATCGCCATGCGTTAGAAGATCCGAGATCTGGTAGTGCATCAATAGCTGCAGGATGATCTGGTGGAGCACATATGGATATGCAAGGGTGACACATAGCAGCTATGCCGAACATGATATGACCGAACTATGTTGTGTTTCAATCTTTGGCGAACTACGCTGAACTTTATTTGTTTAATGTCATGCCGGATTATGCCAAACATTACTCTGTATTTATATTTATGCCGAACTGTGTGAATTTTAATGTCGCCTTTTTTTCTTGCCTGGAAACCACGCCTGGGAATGCGAGTGGAAAACTGGTCATTCGCAGGACAAAAGTTACATACGATCAGAGTGCCCCCCCCAAGCACGACATCACAGCCGGGGGCGAGGTGTGGCGGCGGATCCGGAGATTTACGGGTGAATAGCTCCCATGCGACGTCTTTCCTCAGAATTAGAAGGAAAGCGACGTCGTTGCTGGAAATAGCTCCCATGCGACGCTGTTTTGGTTGGAAATAGCTCAGGGCCACAACAACCATAAAACGGCCGTCAAGGAGACAGTTAGGTTAGTTAACGATTACGTTAAGGCATAAATGTGATGACTCACCCAGTGTCGAGCGCGCGTAACACAACTACCTCTTCCGTTTGAGCGCGCGCAACCACAACACTATAGATTTACTGGCGGTGGCGGCGGCGGCGCTCAATTCTCGGCAGCAGCGGCGGCGATGGCGCTCCATTCACGGCAGCGGCGGCGAAGCTGGTGAGTTTCAAACCCAAATTCACCTCCCATCCTTTTGGAATAAGATCTGATGGTTGATTAGATCCCTAGACTGTGGACGGCGGGGGTGCTGAACGAGGGGAACGGGATGGAGCCGGAAGAGGGGACAACTCAGGGGAAATATCCCGTAGCTTGAAACTTAATTTCAGTTATATGTGCTTATTACCTCGATTCGTAGCTCACGTTGGCCGCCAAAAATAGGGAAGGTCATACATTTAAAATTTCCATCAAAATTTTCCCCAGCAAGGCATTGCTGATTGATGGAAGCATGCAGATGATTGAGAGAGACACGATGGTTGAATGGGATGTACCTAGGACATAATTTGATCCACAAGAACTAGATGGGATGGGAGAGGAGGCGGTGAGGAATGTCGTGGCCAAAATTGGGGAAAGTGTGGTTTGGGGGCCAGAGCAAGAAGTTTCTTTGTTGCGGTTTGATATTTGGAAACAGGAGTATATTAGGATTGAGACAGGGGAAGACATGGTAGAGGAAATCGATCGGCAAGAAGGCTGGAAAGGCAGGAGTGCTCTGCTTTTGGCAGAGCTCGTTGATCTAAAGCCTGAATCTAGGGTTGGGTATGTGGAATCGAAGTTGGCTAGTCAGATTGCTGAGGATGATTGGGCTGTACAAAGGTAGATAATGCCTATATTTACTGAGTTGGCAGTGTTATCAAAGGAGGCAGGCGCAGAAGAGGCAGCTGATCATGTTGAGGAGGTTGTATCTATTGATTGGAATACAGTAGAGATAAGTGACAAGACAGATTTGGTCATTGCTCCAATGTCTGACATTGAAATGGCAACTATGTTTGGTATTCCTGTCGATGAGACAGAGAAGGAAAGGGAGGAACAAAGAGCTGCAAATGATAATAACAGACACTCAAGGACTGCAAATGCAGATGATGATGCAGATATAGAAGAGTTGATGCGTAATGTTGCAGATGAAGTGGGTGATGGACATGATGATGAGCTTGTATGTGTGTATGACAAAGAAAATCTAGTTATTGAAGTAGGTAAATTGTTTCCAAGCATGGATGAGTTTAGGATGTGTTTTAGGACTTATGCAGTCAAACGTGAGTTTGAAACCAAGACTTTGTGGACAGATAAAAAGAAATTCTATGCCAAGTGCAAAGGTTTTGATGGTGGTGCCATGCCATGCAAGTGGTATATATCAGCTAGACGTCAACCTGATGGAAGGATAGTAAGGGTGAATCAAATTCCAAAAGCACATACTTGTATGACAACTTCACAAATGGTTACAAAAATGACATCCCAACTTTGGGTGGCAGAGAAAATCACTCCTATTTTATCCAAGAAACCAAACGAAACTGCAAAGAAACTGAAAGTAGATCTGGAAAAGGATTACCCAATACAGCTGAAATATACTACAGTGTGGAAGGCAAAGCAAAGAGTAATGAAACAATTATTTGGTGATTGGGCAAATACCTTTAGAATGCTGTATAGCTTCAAAGCAGAAGTGGAGAAAAGGTGTCCTGGCAGTGTTGTTGAGATAGATACTGAGGTGACACCAGATGGCAAAGTGTATTTCTCCAAATTCTTCATGGCTTTAAAGCCTTGCATTGATGGCTTCAAAGCAGGCTGCCGTCCATATTTGAGTATAGATTCATCATTTTGACTGGCAAGTGGAATGGTCAACTTGCAGCTTGCAATGCTCTAGATGGACACAATTGGATGTACCCTGTAGCTATTGGCTTGTATCAGTCTGAGACAGAGGCTTCATGGACATGGTTCATGATGCAGCTCAAAAGAAGCATTGGTCCAGTGTCCCCTTTGGCAGTCCACACTGACGCCTGTAAAGGGCTAGAAAATGCAGTGAAGGCCGTTTTTCCCCATGCTGAGCAGAGGGAGTGCTTTGGTCATATGTGGATGAATGTGATCAAAAAATTCAGAGGAGATGCATTTGGCCGCCTGTGGCCAGCAGCAAGAGCATACAAGCTTGGTACTTGGGAGTATCATCTGAATAAGATAAAAGAAGCAAGCACTGAGTTTGTCCCTTGGATGGAGACCTACCATTCTCTTTTGTGGTACAGGTCAAGATTTAACACTGCCATCAAGTGTGATCATATCAACAACAATTTAGCAGAAAGTTTTAACAACAGGATAAAGGATTTCAAGGACTTGCCTGTCCATGACATGGTTGACCAAATTAGGATCATGATCATGAGGTTATGGGATTTGAGAGCAAGGATTGGTGATAAGCTGCAAGGGTAGGATAAACTGCCTACTGTTGTGCAGCAGGTAGTCAACAGGAGCAGAGGGCTTGCACATTTGATTGTTGTGAAATCCTCATTGCATGGTGGTGAAGTTAAAGATCTAAAGACTACCAGAAGGCATGTTGTTGACACTGAAAAGCATGAGTGTACCTGCCTTGAGTGGCAACACACTGGAAAACCTTGTTTACATGCCATAATTTTTTTGGCATCCAAACCCAGGCTAAATATGCATCCATATTTGCATGAATATTACTCAGTTGAAAAATTTAGAGCTGCATATGCACATCTAATTCCTCCACTTACAGATCAGTCTCAGTGGCCTGAAGTGGATATTGAATTCACCTTGTGCGCTCCTTTGACGAGAAGGAAGGTTGGCAGGCTAAAACAGAGTAGATTCAAGGCTTGGTTTGAAAGGTGGGAGCAGTAAGAAGGGAAAGAAAAAGAAGGACGACAAGCCAAAGAGGCCCCAAAAAGGTAACAAAAATAGATGCAAGCGTTGTGAAGAACTTGGACACCGAGCTGGATCTACCAAGTGTAGATACACCGAGCCAAAGTCAAAGGGGTAAGTATGTTCAAATTCATCCAAAATCTCTGTTTTTGCACTCACTAACCATATGACATGAATTGTTTTTCAGGAAGAAACGTGTGTTTCAGCCCCTTGTAACTGAACCTCTTTGTCCAGCCAAAAAGGCAAGAATTGGGGGCTGTAGAAAGAAGAGGAGTGTTTACAGTGTGTTCGGCTCTGTCGATGTTGCAGTGGCTGTGCAAACTGAACCTGTTTTGGATGATGTGCATTTTGAACCTGCTTTGGAGGATGTGCAACCTGGAGAATTTATGAGGATGATGTTGTAACCTGATGTTGTATTGGAGGATGTGCACACTGAAATTCCCCCTCCAAGAAAAGCTATTTTGGGATGGCCAAGTGAAGGTGATGAAAAGAAAACAAAGAGTATGAATGATATTCTTGGTGTAGAGGAAAAAGCAAACAAAAGAAAGCCGAAGCCGAAGAAGAAGAAATCAAAAGTTATTGTGGGATGGCCAAGTGAAGGTGATGAAAAGAAAACAAGGAGCATGAATGTTGTTCTTGGTATCGTGTGATGTATTGTTACTGCTACTTTGATTTGATTCTTGAAAACTTGTGTGATTTGTCTCTAATGTAGAACACCTCCCATGGTTGCCTTGATGTCATTTGTGAGACACAACTCATTGTCGTTGAAAACGTGTTAAAGATGGCCTCCAAAGCCAGGTGAAACGACCCCATTTCTAAGCAACTTTTTTTTCGACCTAGTCCAAATCAGCCATATATTTTTCCTTAGCTTATATTCTACCTATATAGTATCACTACGAAGTCACATTATTTTTTTGAATATTTTTCATATTAATAAATTATTTTTAAAAATAATTGCTTTAATACAAAATGATTAAAAAACAACTTTAAAACATGATATTGCAAAACTAACTTCAGATCCTCCTTCTACAATCCATAATGAAGCTTTGGTGAGATTTTGAGATATCACATTGCATACATGAAAATAGACCCCTTCTCTTCACCTTCAAGCCTCGACGAAATTTTGCGAGATATTGAGATTTCACTTGAAATTCATCTGCAAAGAGTTTGAATGCATCTATACCTTGTTTATCAACTTCAATCAGTAGTATATGACATTAGAAGACAATGTGCACTAGTTTTTCATTTTTTTGATTTTTTTTTAAATTTTGGTGCTCATTTCAAATTTGGTCAAACCTTAAGTTTGACCATGATTAAATCAAGTTTTAAACATGAAAATGAAAAACTAAGCCTGGATCCTTCTTAAACTTTTCAAAATAAACCTTTTGTGAGGTTTTTGAAAATTTCATTTTCAAAACCTTTCACCACTTCTCTTCAACCTTGACTTCATACGGCAGAGTTCGAGATATCGCATCATATGCATGAACAAAGAGTTTGAATGTATCTATACCTTGTTTATCAACTTCACTCAGTAGTACATGACATTAGCAGACAATGTGCACAGGTTTTTGATTTTTCCATTTTTTTTTGAATTTTTGTTGCTGATTTCAAATTTGGTCAACCCCTAAGTTTGACTAAGTTTAAAACATACTAGTCAAAGTGAAAATGAATTTTTTTTTGTTCCAGCTTCATCTTCACTCTAAAATGAAGGTTTTGAAATAAGCAAACTTTTTAAAACACCGTTGACTGCCTCCAAAACGAAGTTGACCATCTTGCTGTACAAGCACCGTCGATCTACCTAACAATGAAGTGCCGCCGTCCGATTGCTCTTCCAGAAGGAATCAGAGTCAGGGCAATCCGTGGGTGGCCTGGTTCTCCAGTCTAATTGGCTGGCGTTTTTTTCTTGTCGGGGCGAGGATAAGGATGCGCGCTATTAACCGCTGGACCGCTGGGCAAACACTTCCACGCGCGACAGCTCGCAGCCCTGGTCGCCACCTTTCGCATGCATGCGCCATGCAGCACGTACCTGCGTCGCAGCCTAGCAATTTAATTCAAAAACAGCATCTCAGTGTCGCAGTGAAGCTATTTCTAGCAGCGCCGCAGCCTATGTTCTGATTTAAGCCAATTTAAAATGCACCACACACAGTTTACTCGGCACTGATCTGCTCCAGATTTCAAAAATCATGGCTCGGCCACTGACCACACACGTTGGCTATCGTGCCGTTTCAATGTGCATGCTTGAATGTACACACACGAAAACACGCTCCACATGCTATCGTGCCGTTTCAATGTGCCGTTTGAACACGCTCCACTACTTACTCCAATTTGAAACGGCAATACACTAACCCCTAACCACTACCCCCCACTACTTACTCTTACCCTTACTCTTCTCCCTCACACGCTCCTCACCTTCACCCTGGCTATATAATGGCACCCCCTCACTCAAACCGCCACCGCATCCGTGCCCTAGCCTGCCACCATGGAGTTCCACGGCACCACGTTCCGCCGCCCTCCCACCGTGCCCGAGCGGGAGTCCCCGCGGGGGTCATCGTCGAGAACGAGCTGCGCGTGTGGGCCATCTCTAGGTGGAGGGGAGCCCGTGAGCTTGCTGAGTTCTTCCTCAACGCCGGCTACCGCCACCTCCGCCTCCCTCACGGCGCGCCTCCCATGTTCACGCTCGAGGAGTACCACGACGGCAACAACCACCAGGTCATGGGTCACCCCCACGTCATCGGCTACTACGTGCGCTTCCGCAACCCCTACGACGCTTTCGCCCTCCTCGGGCAGGCGTTCTGGTGTGGGTGTGAGTTCATCTGCTTCACCACCTTCAACATCTTCACGAACTTCCACGACATCTTCCCCTTCGTGGGCAACATGCACGCCCTCCCCTACCCCAACCAGGCCGACGAGCAGTGAGCCACCGCCAAAGGAGGAGCCAAGGAGGTCCCGGAGCCAAGGAGATGTTGTTTATTCTAGTATATTTCCATGTTTGTTTCGGTTTGTTGCATGCTTGGGCATATATGCCCCTCTCATTCTAGTTGTGTGCGCTAGGGGATACCCTCTGTTTTGGGGTGTCGTGTCACTTGATGGGTTTATGTATGTAAGGGCTACTATCGTCTTATATATAACTATGTGCTTATAGTTCGTGATAATCCATATTTATATCTATGTAAGGACTACTATCGTCTTGCAGTGAGCCTACAATTAAAAGCCCTTATTAGTGGGTCACACATGTTGGTGAAAGAAAATGAATAAAACTCAACCAAACGTGTGGATTCAAACCCATGACCTTTGATATTGCTAGCATGCCTTAACAGAGGCAGAAAAACTAAAGTGCAAATAAAAGATACAAATAAATAATAAAATTAAGATAGGGCAAACACATTCCTCTTTTTATGCAACGGGTCAAATAATAAAAACAAGCATCCTCTTACTATTGGGCCTAGAGTGTGCACGCTTTTTTTGGCCGAAACAATACATCATTTGACATTGGGCCTGGCCTTTTCGTAGGTTTTTTCTACAAAAGAACTGAACATTTCTACTGATTTACAAATTTAGCCAAACTAGGATTTGTGATGCATATCTTTCAAGTCTTAGCCATACACTAGCTGCTACACTAATTACACGAATAACATTTTACAATGACCAATGACCAATGCTCAGCAATAGACAACAAACATTTGCAATATTTTAGGAATCGGAAGGAACCAAATGAAATTGCACCTGTCATGCATTACTTCCAAGTACCATACAGATATTGTCCAAACTAACTGCAACACTACACATTGTTTACTGACTAATGACCAGCAAATAAACAACACCAAGAGCAATTGCACATAAATAAAAAATGGCAGACATCAGATTGTCCAGCTTCTTCAGATCGACAAGCTTCTTTAGGTGCTTGTTCATCTTCATCATTTCCTTCACTTCTGCCGCAACCCCATCCGCTTTCCCGCCGGAGCAACCACCGTGGCTGATCCCAACTACACGGCCGGCGGCGGCGAATCGACCCCCAGAAAGGCGCCCTCCACTTCAATCCTATTGATGTACTCATCAATCCACTCGAAATGGTGGCATTTCCGCAGATCCGGCTGAAAACAGAGCAAAAATTTCCCAAATACGATGAAACCCTAATTCCCAAAATCGGATGAAAACCACAAAATTGACGAAAATAAAATGAAATTGGGAGAGGGGAAACTAAGAACTCACCTTCCCTGGCTCTGGTTTGCTCTCGCATTTCACAAACTCGCGCCCGGCGTTGCCATTCTCATCGGTCACGGTGGTCAGGCGCTTCAGGGGCGCCGTCCGTGGGCAGTCAGGGCACCGTCCCAGCGGCACTGGACCATAGCGCGGCCACCGGCAGTACGAGGTTGAAGCGGAGGTCGACATCACCGCCGGCGTTGCAGCGCTTAGAGGATCGCCGGGGAAGAAGGGGATGCTCTATTCTGCAACGGTCGAATAGCTCCGGCGCGGCGCGGGGCTCTTTCTAGCAGCAACCTTTTCTGGGTCCCACGACGTGAGGTGGACAAGCAGTGGGTCCCACCATCTGAGGTGGATAAGTTTTGGGTCCCGCTCTGACCATCCAATTTGAACTGATAAGCTGTCTACTGCTGCTTAAGAGATGTGTCGCACTGCAGCTATTTATCTGTCCAGAGATGTCGCATGCTAGCTATTTGCAGCAACAACATCGCGTTTCGTCCATTTCTGAGGAAAGACGTCGCACAGGGGCTATTCACCCGAGATTTACACCCTCGCTGGCAATCGAGAAGGAACGCGGGGCCGCAACAGGGAAAGTCTGGCCACGACGATTGCTGCGACGGCGACTAGCTCAGTACTGCACGGAGAAGGGGCAGGAGCGGCGTGTGGGGGAGGAGGGTTGCATGCAGGAGGAGCATCAGACCTCGAGGTGGGAAGAAGATAAGTAAACGAGCGGAGAGAGACGGTGGTCGTTGCAAACAGAAACAAAAGAAGATCGAGCAAATTCCAAAAAAAAGACTTTTATTCATCGAAATGCAAGAAACAAACAAAGAAACGACAAACTACGAGGAAGCTCTGATCATCCGTACGGCGGGCAGGGCGGCAGTCGATCATCCGGGAGGCGGCGGGCAACCACCATGCGGGCTATATGTACCGCAGGACGACCCTGGCCCTCCATACAGCCGCCGCAGACGACAATGCCGACGCAGCTGGAGCTGGACGACCGGCGCTCTGGCCCATCCGTGGTCTCCCACCACCCGCGCCGACGACCTCGCCGCCGCTGCGAGGAGCGCCATGGCCACCATCAAGACCACCACCACCGGTGCAACAAGATTCGACCGCATCATCGATGTAATAATGCGCGTGGCCGTGCGATTGATCGCCGGCCGCCATATGCGACGACGCGCGTTATCGCGCAAAGTAATTTATAGCTAGCTACTAGTAGAAGTAGTGGAGAATTTCATGATATGTAGCGACGACGACGCTGAGCACACCCTGCTGCAAGTATGAATGGGAAGAGATCATCGATCGGCAGCTGCGTTTGTTTGAACGCTAGCTAGCAGACCGAGCCGCAGCGAGGTCGCATGCATACGTACGCATGCGTGTGCGGCTGGGAGAGGCCCTGCGTGTGAGGACTGAGGAGCCTACGCGGAGGCTGCTCCGACCGTGCACCTTTTCTGCTCAATCACACTCCATCCAACGGCAGTTCGAGTGTACACGAGAGTTGGACAGGGAGACCGCATACGGAATACGTATGGTATGACGATTGCTAGCTGGGACTGTATACATGCATCGTACAGTAGGTAGCAAGTTCAATATTTTTTTTTGAGCGAACGGTAGGTAGGCAGTTATGTAGCACGGAGCCAGGGAGCCTCGAGGAATATGAGAGAGAACTCCAACTCAGGATAAAGACTGAGTTAGATCAGCCGCGTGGGGAATGAAACACCCAGTGGCGGAGCCAGACTAGCAGCGGAGCCGGGGCAAAGTCCATGCACAGCGGCATGTGCAGATTTTGCCCCACTAAACATCACTACTAATACTAATTTCTACTCCCTCGGTTTCAAAATATTAAATGTTTTAGTTTTATGAAAGAAGTGTATATAGATCATTTTAGTGTGTTAGGTTCACTTTAAACCTAGATGAATCTATAAACTAAAAAAAATCAAGTTACACTCTTTTCACAAAGCTAAAATATCTTATATTTAAAACGGAGGGATTAGCAGAGAGTTGCCGGACGAGTCCGAGCAGCCGCCCTCGGTCGTCCGGAGTTGGCTCCGCTCATGCCTCCAGTGCTATCACACCCTTAGGTGCTACCGTGCTACTACTTTCTAAAATTTAAATTTTATGTTTCAAAAAAATTCAAAAATAATTTGTGGATGTTGACAAGATCCGTGTCTACAATCCCTAATGCTTGTATAATCAAATTCATGACACACACAGAGCTAAAAAAAAGAAAAATCCAACATGAATAGTGCCACAAAAAGACAAAAACACAAAATGTCATAGAATGACACTATTCACATAGTATTTTGTCTTTTTTTTCTGTGTGTGTGCCATGAATTTGGTGATTCAACTATTAGGGATTGTAGACACGGATCTTGTGAACATCCACAAAAAAATTCTAATTTTTTTGAAACATAAAATTTGAATTTTGGAAGTGGTAGCATGGTAGCACATGAAGGGATGGTAGCACTAGATATTCTCTCGCCTCGATCTAGGACGTGTTTGGTTGGTTACGGAGGCCCTTCTTGTACCCAGCAGACTATAAGACCTGCATTTTGTTGCCCAGATGATCCGTAAATCTTTAAAGCATATTTTGGCATGCACGTGGAGAAACGTCATAATCGGCTATTTCCACAGGGATAGGCTGTGCGCATCCGAAAAGGGGGAAAGCTGCGCTAGGATCGTGTTGGGTCGATGATCACGCGAGCTCACGCGCTTCGCTGCAAATTCGGTGGGAGAAATTTCGTCACCTCCCGCCAATTCCCTTTGCTCTATATCACCGCTCAGCGCACCGTCAAAGGACGCGCCATCATCCCCCCCCCCCCCCCCCCCCCCAAATTGAGATCTCTGCCCTGCCAAGGAGTTTCACCGACGAGCAGGTAAGCCGCAATATCTACCTCGAACACTATATGATGGCAGAGGCAAGCGGTGTTCCTCCTCTTCTCTGATATCTTCATTGCCTTCTCCACTCCTCTGATGCCAATGGGTACTGCAAACTCTAGAGGCGATAGCTAAGATCTTTGAGCATGTGTTAGATCTGAGTAGACGATGCGGTAGATCTATTGTAGTATGGCCCATGATGTGCACAATGTAGTGATAGATCGAAGATTTTGTGGCTGTATGGCATGGTTTGATTAGTTCATAGTGTATGCCGAAGGTATGATTGTGTTCATGCATAGTGTGTTCTTATTTAGGTGTTGATGTATGCAATGATATTGTGTAGTCGTCGATTATGCTTGTTGATATTGTACTTCCTACTAAATGTTGCTCATGTTTATTGTTTAGTGTTGTATTTCTAGTTCTCTTTTCCAATACTCGAGTTTTAATGGTAACCAACGTAGGACATTGATATCCCACAAGTATAGGGGATCATGTGTAGCCTTTTCGATAAGTAAGAGTGTCAAACCTAACGAGGAGCTAAAGATAGGATAAATATTCTCTCAAGTTTTATCAACCACTGATACAACTCTACGCACACTAAATGTTTGCATTATCTAGAAAATAAAACTAGAGCAACAATACAAGTACTAGAGATAGCTTTGCATGATAATAAATAACAAGAAAGTAAAGTTAGTTGCTACAGCAATAAAATACACTAAACTAACATAACCATGAGTGTGGAATAGTGGTGGCAATTGTGGTGGCTTTGTCCAAGTTTAATTAGCGAATAAATCGGGTTCATTGTCTTCGATGCAGTTTTCTATGTGGGAGAGGCTAAATATACATGCGCTTCACTACTTGAAATTACATGTACTATATAATTGGATTGTTAGCAAACATTCGTAACTACTAACAATGCATTAAGGTTTCCCCAACCATAGGCTTAAGTTTAACGGTCCTCTTACTCCCATACGTGCAACGTTCCGGTTTGCGTCCTCAGGTTTCTGTCACTCCGGCAGAACTTTCCCCTTCCTATTACACATACTACAAACCCTATGATGTTTGATTCATGAGCGCACAAATATAATGGATACCAAAGGACCGCACTATATCAACATACAACTCTAATAAACCAAAGACGTTTAACCATTCAATCTAAGAACAAAGAAACTACACAAACATGACATAGATCATAGGATTATAACTTATAGCATCAAACACCATGTTTACATAGGACGATACAGAGGTGTGTGGGAGGATGAACCACTGCATACTAGAAGGATTAGGTGATGGAGATGGCGGTGAAGATGGTGAAGAGGGCGGCGGCGGCACCGGCGGTGGCGCGGGGGACTCCTTCCCCGCCGCCGGTATCATGGGGGAGCACCGCCCCTTAGCCCCCTTCCTTCATGGCTTCTTGGGAGCCCTCCCCAATGGGGGGAGGCAAAAACGTGGCTTTGGTGGCTGCAAATTCATGGGTGGAGATGTCCTTCACGAATTAAGTTTCCTCCCTTTATATAGTTTCTCGGATTCCCGCCACCCCATCTTGGCTGTAGTAAATCGGGTCCAGCGGGCCCGTCCGGACTCGGAATCAGCTAAATTTTATATCCAGAACGTTTTTCGCAAAATTTCCAAGAACTTTGTAGTTGAAGAGTTTTCCGTTTGACGCTGGCTTCGACCGGAAACGTGACCATTTTCAAAAAGAGTTCTGAGATAGATTTCTGGAAAATCCCAAATTGACTCCAACAAGATTTCCACTTGTATTGTTGGTAATTCCTACACATCAAAGTGTAAAACAAGAACATTATGCACTTTTGCAACTATTAGTAGGTTAGTCCAAATAAATCATAAACTTTATATAAAAAGGAGTGTCAAAACCATAATATTAGCATACAACCATCAAATTTTTTAGATATTTTATGGACGTATCAGACATGACCCAGTTTGAGTTTTCCTATACCCTTATCGATTCCCAGATTGTCCCCCTTTGATCCTAAGACCCATCCGGCACAACACATGCCTACGTTGCTCTCCTATCCATAGAATGCAAAGATTGTCCATGCACCCGCCATGAGTTCTGGTGTGGTGGAGTAGATAGCGGAGCATGCTACCATCATCATAACCAAGAAGAAGGTCATCAAGCCAGCAAAGCCCACATCACATGAATAGAGAAGGCGGTGAAGTCCAAATTGAAGTGGGAAACTTTCCTATCCACTTTCATGTTCAACAAGACGTGTGAGATCATCAATAGCGGATTGAGGGCAGAGAAGAGGTTCAGGGTGGAGCTGAACACTATTGCCAATGAGATGTTTGAGTTCTATGGTGATGAGGTGTCCTCACAGCAAGTGAAGAACCACTTGCATAAGTGAAGAACTAGGTGGGTTCATGTTTCCAAGCTTAGATATCATAACGGTGCACTATGGGATGAGGAGAGTTACACCATCATCCTGGAGGATGAGCACTACAAAGGCCATGTCTTACTACTAACTCATGTTTCAGTTCATCTAACCATCATGTCCTTCTAACTTGCCACTACTAACACATTGTCACCCCTAGTATCAAGATCACCACACGGATGTCAAGCACCTGTACAAGGCAATTCCAACTATGCCTAGATGCATCAGATCTTCTCCTCTAATCTTTCCAGTAGCAGACATGACATGCATAGATTTTAGTGAGCCTTTCGGTGCACCTTGCCCTGACTACATCATGACCCAGGAGTCTGATATTGTTGTTGTTGACGATGAGACCAAAAACAACCCTGCTTCTAGTGTTGATGTTAGTGCTAGTGCCAGTACTATTGCATTTTGGTGATTCTGGTAGGAAGAGATGGATTCTGGGAGAGGAGAAGATCATTTCCATCACCCGCATGACCGAGGCCATGAAAGCAGTGGTGGTCACCATCACTAGTGTTTCCCCTCCCTATGTGCACCTAGGCATGTACGTTTCCGTCATTGGGGCCAATTACTTTATCCCTTAGGCTCTAAGTGTAGCTCCGATCCACCTGTTCGATAATAGGGCCATGGCAATGGCTTTGTTCAGATGACAGAGGATCACCGGAAGCTCTAGTTTAGGACCTTCTTGGACAATCCTTATACTACATATAGTGCTCCCTAGTGATGGTGCTTGTGGTGATGTATGCATGATGACGGTGGTGATGTTGGTTGTATATTTTGAATTGGCTAGGACTTGACGAAAGCTGATTCCAAGGCATGTACCTTATGAGGTGGTATATACTAACCAATAACATGATGGTGAACTTCTGGTTGTAGCATTACACTCTCTTTTGATGTGGCGGTGGTAGGCTTACACCATATGAGCTACTGTGATAGCTACGATGATAGTAGCTGGTAGATTTAACTTGTGATACTTTTGCTTATATGATCATGCATGCTTATGTTGCTTATGTGTGATTAACTTGTGTTCTGAACTTTACTTGCCTACTTGTGTTCCTTATGTTGCATATTTTATGTGTTGGTAGAAATATATAGCTGATACGTGGTGTTATACAGGATGGTTCCGGAAGTCTATAAGACATGGGAGGAATATGGTGAACAAGTGAAATGAGTCTAGACTACCACCATAAAGGGTACAAGATTAGAGATGACGTAGAAATGACTTACTCGGAATTCTTGGGGCAACAAGGGTTCAACTATGTCGCTCAACATGTTATAGCTAAGCGTGGCGAAAGTAGGATCAGGCACTTCATTATCACCGGTCTAGTCATGTGGATCGTGTATTTGTTGTTGTCCTAATCTTGTGTGATCGCATGTAAGACCCTAAATCCTATACTGCTAACTGGTAAGCTCACCACACATGGGTGCAAGATAACCATATTGTGCCTTATGCGGGCTGCCAAATGTAATGATTTGCATCAACTGAGCCCCAAAAGCAAATTGTGCGCAACCAAATACTGGGGACATACGTGTGGTTTTCTCATGCAGCCATACACAATAAAACACTACAAAAGAAATTGTGCGTAATTAAATAATGGGAGTATAAATTGTTACATAAAATACCAAAAACATAACCTACATAGCATATAATTTATATGTTGTCGTCTTTACACGACGTCATGCGCTAAAACAAGGTTGATTTCTTAACCAGTCTACATTCTCTAGGTAGGAACATTTGTTGTAGTACCTTCACAAGGAACCTACCTACACATCTTTGGATGGAGGTGGGTGTGTGACATAAGCATGCGGGCGGGCTGCATGCATACAGTCGACGACACATGACACTTTTTCGGCAGCAACCAGTCAAAATAATTGATGTCAGCAAATTAATGTTGAAATGGTATGTAATTCATGGAGATTCTCAACCTTCAATTCCCTCCAGTGAAACCTAGACTTCATGCAAATAGTATGAAATAGTGTTCGATTAGCACCGGCCATTTAAATATTAAGTATCTCAACACTGTCTTGTTAGCATATTCGATGGGTTTCTCATACATGGTCAACACTTTTAATGATGATCACGATTGATGTTGGAAGATCTGTGCTTCACATTTCTATCCCAGGTTCAAATGTGGAGAGGTTGCATGCAATTTTTCACTCTTTTGCAAATGAATATAAAGAAAACAAGAGGAGCCACTATGATGTGAGATAAAAAATAATAGATAAATAGTTTGATAAAATGAATGCTTGGATAAGAGCGCGCACACACACAATTTTTAACCAATTATTTCAGAAATGCTTGGAGTAAGTAACAGTCTTTGTTGATAATTACAAAAAAACATAATAACAACGAGGAGTTTGTTGAATAAGTAGCACATCAACTATTCTGAGGTACATGTTTATAAATATCTATGTAAGCATATGATAGTAGGTGGAGGGCTGCTATTTGTCGGTCACCTTCTTGACAAGGAACCATCCATCATTTGCAAACAAAGGTTATATTTCTATTTTTTGGTAAGTTAAAGTTTTCTTCATGGTAACTTTCCTTTTTAGTAATTTCAGAAAATACATCACTAAATTTTAGGAAGATACAACTCCATCTTACAGAAATTTCAATGTGAAAAGTATTCAACTTCAAAAGTTCCCAAACATTCATATGTCAAACCCTCAAATTTTGGAACTTCCGATAATTTGAAACTTATAAATATAACCTTTCAATACATTCAACTAAATATAACCTTCCAAAATATTAGCTTTCAATACATTCAACTAAAAAATTGTAGGAGGGAGAGTACCTAGAGGAACTAGTCACATGCCCATGAGTAGCGGCCACATGTACCCAACACTAACCTTCTTAGTAGTCCTAATAAAACATCCCAAAAATAGATATAAATGTACACATACTATTTTTGCAATAACTCGGTAGCGGGCTCACTCTCTCACGACTTATATAATGTCAACGGATAATATCATAAACTGCAATGGTCGACAATTTTTGCGTCTAGCGAAAAGTAATAATAACCAGATGATATCAAGTTGGGCGTTCCATGCGCTTGATGGGATGTGATGGTGTGCACTCATTAGTTGTCTTAATCTTGCTCCTTAAATGTTGCCAAACAAGTCTGTCCATATGTAAAAGTGTTATGCTATGGTAGTTCCCACATCAATCAATCACCAACCTGATAAAAAAACAGATGCATATGAAACGTGTTTATTATACATCAAGGTTAATAAGACCAGCTAGCGGTCGACATGTACATACCATCTTTTGGCAGTGAGGCCGACACTTCTAGACAAGCCAATCTTTCCATTTTTTTAGCAGCCCCTTCCTTGTTTTATTTTTATTTTTTGTTACTACCTCCAATCCATAATATGTGTTGTTGTTTAGGAGTACAACTGTACAATCAGTTGCACTTATTATAGATATGAGGGAGTAGAAAATAATGACAATAGGATTGGTACCAAGCCACTTCAATTTAGTTCGCAAACTTCTGCAACTTTTTTTTTTGAGAATAAACTTCTGCAACTTTCTGGAAGTTTTAAATTTCAAACTCTTAGAATTTCATTTAAAATGCTTTTTATTAAATTTCAAACGTTTGGAAGTTTTGCAACTTTCATTGAATTCAAACTCAAACTTTCATAAGGGGCTGTGAGAGGGGGAGAAGGACGACAGAGGTAGCTACATGGGTGGGCCGTGACATCTTGTCCTTATCTTGTTTATTTTGTCCTCATTTTCATGCAGCTCGCACCGCCACGCGCGCGATCAAAGCGGTGAGCGACGACTGTGTATGTTCACTCGTCATATAAAGCTTTACGGACAAAAAAAAGTTGTATGCTCTAGAAATAATTGATTTAGCTTTATCTAGATTCGAATGTATCTTAAATTAATTATTCCTCCATGGAGGGAGTACAAGTTTACCCAAAGGTAACTAAAGCGCGGTTATCATATTAAGCTAGTGCAAACAAGGCACTAGCTAGGAACTGGCGGGTGGCCGGGTGGGCAACCAACATGTGGGCTGTGTGTATCGCCCGACGACCCTGGCCCTCCCGCTCCCGCCAGCCGCCGCCGACGATACAAATGTCGGATAAGCTGGACGCTGTGCTCGCCGGCGCATCCATGGCCGCCCAGCAGCCGCCCCGAGCTTGGCATGACGAGGATCAACGCCGTGACCACCATCAAGATCGAACGCTCGTTTCCGAACGATCGTATATCCGTTGAAGATTGATAGATCGTGTTACATGAGCGATCGATGTTGGGATCGTGCATTGGGAACGAAGCGCCTGTGCACGTACATATAAAAGGGGGAGCGAGCGATGATCGACCGGCTGGCGACTGCTGCGTCTTGTCTGAATGCCAGCCTAGCTTATCGCGAGCTAGGTCGCATCGCATGTATACGTATTTTGCGTGTAAGGTCCGTGTGTGTGTGGCTGGGAGTGCACCGTGAGAACCCCCTGGGTGTAAGGGGCGACGCGGACGTGGGCTGAACCGTACGTGCAGCTCTCTCGTGCTGGATCAGTACATCCAACGGTTTTTTGTCCGATATATTATATACACGGCGGCCACCCAGGAATAATACGCGGTCTCTACTCTGAAACTGTGTATACATCGTAGCTGGACGTACAGTTATATGCATGCTGGGAACCTCCAGGAAAGCCGCACGTACGTACTGAAGACGTAGCTGGATTAATAAACACACATTCTGTCTGTTTCCATCTTTGGATGAATCCAAATTCGCACGTACCTACAACAGTATTTTTTTATTTTTTAAAATTTCGCACAAAAAGTGATTTTTTAAAAACAGCTTTTTAACAGTTCGCATCTCAAGAAAAAAACTTGCAACGGTTCGTTTCAACTAACTTCTTTCAAATGACTCCGTGTTTTAGGTTTTTTCAAAGTCAATTTTGGCAAAATCTGACCATACATACAAGAAAAAGGATCAAAATATATAATACCAAATTCATATGAAAATATATATTTGATCATAATAAATTATGCCGAAAATTTCACCGATCCATTAATAAGCATCAACAATAGTCCAAAGAGTCCCAAAAGTAATAAAACATTACAAAGAGGTCCTTGTACCACCTAGAGATGAATACAAACACTAACGTGAGCCGAAGACGGGCCGCTATCCTCGCCCCTCCATCACTGGAACCGGGCAAGCTTGTCATAGTAGAGCTTGTTGTAGTAGATAGACAGGAACTCGTTGTGATAGGCCCCAAAGGATAAGAACACTAGAGGAGCAAACCATCGCAATGATCACAACCGTAGATCGGAAGAGGCTGACCAGAAACCATAATAACAAACATGAAAAACACCAGATTCGAGGAGATCCACCAGAGACACGACTGTAGGCGTCCTCCGCTAGCGTTGGACGCACCATCAGAGCAAGGATAGGGTGGGAAGGAACTTATTCTACTTTACAACATAGTCGTCGCCTCAACATCCTGAAGAATACATTGAAAAAAACTAAACAAAGAAACATGAACCCTCCCGTCAGCGAGGTGTCGTGGTCCGCCATACCTTGAAACCTCCAAGGGCACAAGATAGGATGTGACCGGCATCATCGGCGGCTAGGGGTACAGAACCCTATATATGTGTTAGTGAGCGCATCATAGCTGCCTCTCTCGTCTCACCTGGTCACCAGTTTGAGTTGATATGCAATGTCACATTTGATCAAACTTTACAAAGTATGGGTTTGCTTAAACTTAAACACATGGTAATGTCAAACAGAAGGTGTACTGCTTTATTATAAACCAACATTTTGCAATCAAACACGTGTTGCGCCGACAACAAGACACATAAACGAAGGCATGTCCCAATATACCACGGACAACGTCATCGAATTCGATTTTAGAGCTACAAGATAGCTTGGATCCTTCTCGAGTGACGCATTGCCATACCAGAATTGAGACACCTTTTTGCGACCGAAATTCGTTTTCTCCATGGCGATGCCTCATAGGAGGAAAAAAAATCATCGCTCCATTATTGCCCTTTCTGGGCATCCGGCAAACATGGGCAAGGACTTGGTACGAAACATGTGTCTTTTTCCTCCACTAGAGACCTGCATGAATATCTTGGGGATGGAGGTGGGTGCATGAGGTGAGCGTTGTGAATGCATTCATACGGTCCACGCGCTGTGTCACAATTTTATAACATAACTAGTCAAAATTGATGATGACACCAAACAAATATTTAAATGACATTCTTGGAAATTCTATTTTTAACAAGAAAGATTCATGAACAATTTAACCTTTATTTTCTTATGGTTAAGCTGAAACAAACATTTTTTCACTATAGTTACTACATGATTATATATTCGTGACCTACGAGCTATCATCTTGGGTCAGCACGTCACTGGTTAGCGTCATCTTGGGTCGACTGGCGGGGTCGTGTCGCCACGTCCGTATTAGGTAATACCATTATATACAAAAATAAAAATGAAGAACTTAAGTTAACTAAGTTAATATATTAATACCACATGGTTCAAAACCATCAACTATTTGTTATGGCCTGTATGATTGAATATGTACAAAAAGGCTTCAATAACCTATTTGTAAGGATGCCAATTTTTTTTGATGTTGTGGAGCCTAAATAAAATATTTCTCAGTCATAGCATAGATTATGTATGTTATCATCTTTATATGACATCAAGCGCTAAGAGAAGGTTGATTTCTTAACCACTCTACACTCCCTTAGTAGGAATTGTTTGTTGGTATACCTTCACAAGACACCTACCAAAACATCTTTTTTGGTATGTGATTCATGGACATTCTCAACCTTCAATTCCTTCCAATCAAAGCTAGAACTCACGCAAATAATATAATTTCATAATCTTTTTAGTGCTTGGTAAGAACTAGACATTTAAACATTCAGGATCTCGACCATATCTTGTTTGATGGGTTTCTCATACATGGTCAACACTTTTAACGATGATCAAAATTGATGATGGAAGATTTGTGCTTCACATTTCTATCCGAGCTTCAAATGTGGAGAGGTTGCATGCAATTTTTCACTCTTTTGTAGAGGAATATAAGAAAACAAAAGGAATCATATGATGTGAGATAACAATAATAGATAAATATCCTGATAAAAAGAATGCTTAAATAAGCATACACACAATTTTTACCCAATTAGTTCAGAAAGACGATACCTAGTTCAGAAATGCATGGAGTAAGTAATAGTGTTTGTTGATAATTGCAAAAAATGATAACAAGGGAGAGTTTGCTGAATAAGTAGCACATAAACTATTCTGAGTTACATGTTTATAAATATTTGAGCAAGCATATTATACTAGGTGGTGGGCTGCTATTTTCCGGTCACCCTCTTGACAAGGAACCATCCGTTAGCTGCAAACAAAGGTTATATTTTTTTGTTGGTGACGAGGGTTTAACCCATCAATGCCCATTCTTATGGACTTGGGTTTTGGAGAAGGAGGGAGTGCTAGAGACATCTATCAGCTAGCCAACAAGCACACAGGGGACTCGAAGATTTACCCAGGTTCATGCCTCGTAGAGGTCCCTACTCCTGCTTGTCTGCTCGTAAAATTATCAAAGGAATCGAAGATTACAATGGTGCGCAGATGCAATCTGGCGAAGGTTGTGGAAACTAGGGTTGCATGTGTCCTCCTCGCTGCCCCCTCCTAGCCTTTATATAGATAGGCTAGGTCTCGCGTAATAGGTCGAGTCGGTTACAATTTAGGGTTTTCCCCTTTGAACTTTCTATCTTTAGCTTCTTCTTGTTTTTCAAGCAATCGAGAGTCCGTAGGTTACTCGAGTTCCTCATTTGGGCCTCGGCGACACCGTGGGCCTCTATGTATTCATGCCGTATATACCAAGCTCGAGTACCTATAGGGTATCCGCATGTCAGTAGCCCCCGAGTGTCCAGTGGAATCGCAGATTCGACTGGAGACTTTATGAAGCCTTTCAAGTGCATGACTGAGTATGTTTTTTCGACTACCTTGTTTGTGTCATAGGGATTGTTGATGTGCGTGCCTGATTGAACCGATGTATCAGTATCAGTTAACTACCTTAGGGTAAAACAACGCCATCTACTCGAACTCGAGTCCCCGGACTCCAATCCAGAAAAGTGCTGGTGTAATTCGACTCAAGCCACAGAGGTCTTACACGAGTCGATTTCCAGTGTATGGGTGTGAGCACTCGACGCGTCCGTCAAGGCATGTTCATCGTACCTGTAGGCACGGATATATTTCTGGTAGTGCGCAGCAAATGCCTTGCCAGGCCTTATTCAGGTCTTATCTTCACACTGTAAGCGCGACATCCGAATTTTTATCATCGCGGAGACGATTCGGGTAACCAAGGAGACGCAGTCTCTTTGTAGGGAAAAATCATAAGGCGGTGTCGCCATAAGCTTCTAGTGTGGATGTTATCAACAAACAGTATTTTATAGAAATAATCATAGGGTGCGTGACCAGCGCTCCCTATGGGAGTAGCCCCCGAGTGCCTGGTTGAGTTGAAGACTCAGGCAGAGACTAAAGAACTTTTGCGACTGTTGTCGTCTTTTGTTTGCTTGTTTCAGTCGAATTTACTTCCGGCGCTCCCTGATACATTGCAAATGTATCTATAATTTTTGATGTTCCATTCTTGGTTTTATCCACTTTCTTGTGTTTTGTTCCAACTTTGGAGTACTTTTCTTATGATTTCTTGGACTAACCTATTAACAAGAGCCACAGTGCCAGCTGCCTGTTTTCTGCTGTTTCTGGTTCCAGGAAAGTCAGAAAATGAATATTCTCGGAATTGGACGGGACAAAAGCCAAAGTGCCTATTTTTTCGGAAGGGATCAAGTGCTAGAATACGAGACGGAGAAGGGCCAGAGGGCGGCCACACCACCTGGCCGCGTGGCCAGGCCTGGCCCGTGCCAGGGGGTGGTGTGGCCAGCCTAGGCACCCCCTCGGCCTCTCCTTCCGCCTATATATTGCCCTCGGGATCAAAACCCTAAGTGCCCGATCAAAAATCCACAAAAGAGTCTGTAGCCGCCGTCATCTCCATCCCTAGATCGGGAGGGATCTAAAGCTCTTCCTGACACCCTGTCGAAGAGGGGAATTCACCATGGAGGCCTTCTTCATCACCATGCAAGCCTCCGGTGTGATGCGTGAGTAGTTCATCCTTGGACTACGGATCCATGTAGTAGCTAGATGGCTGGTTCTCCTCCTTTGTGCTTTCATGTTTAGATCTTGTGAGCTCCGTTCATGATCAAGATCATCTATTTGTAATTCATACATGTTGTATTTGCGGGGATCCGATGGATATTGAGATGCTATTTCAGATTGATTATTGATTTTATCATGTCTTTGTTATTTGTGATCTTGCATGCTTTCCGTTGTTAGTAGCTACCTTGGCCAAGTAGATGCTAGCAACTCCAAGAGTTAGTATTTATGCTCGATAGTGGGTTCATGCCTCTGGTAATCTGGGGAAGTGACAGAAATCTCTAAGGTACTAGATGTGCTATTGCTACTAGGGAGAAAACAACAATCCTTTTTTCATAGAACAATCGTACTGTTAACTTTACACGCAGTTCGTAAAGCAATAATCTGTTGCTTGCAACTTAATACTGGAGGGGGTTTGGATGATAACCTAAAGGTGGATTAGTAGTCATAGATGCAGTTGGATGGCGGTCTATGTATAATGTTGTAATGCCCAATCAAGTCTCAAAGGAGTCAAGATGATTAGTATATGCATGTATTGCTTTCTCGGTGTTTGTCAATTGCCCCGTTGTAATTTGTTCACCCAGCATGTTATCTATCTTAAGGAGAGCCACCTCTAGTGAACTATGGATCCTGGTCCTTGTCTTTTACATTCAATCTACAATCTTTTACTGCTTTGTGTTTACTTTCTGCAAACTATTACTTCTTTCCATTCAATACGTTTAATCCTTTGTTTTCCACAAAACACGGTGAGATTGACAACCTCATCGCAAGTTGGGGACAAAGTTCTGTGGTTGTGTTGTGCAGGTCTCCACGTTGCTACTAGCACCGGTAGTGCGCCCTACCAAAGCTCAGCTAGTAACACCTTTGAGGTGTTTCTTTGCTCCTACTGGTTCGATTAAACCTTGGTTTCATAACTGAGGGAAACTTGCTGCTGTGCTCATCATACCTTCCTCTTTGGGTTCCTAACAAGCTCTACATCAACCACGCACCAAGCACTTTTCTGGGCGCCGTGCATTGAGCCATCAAGCGATTTTCTGGCGCCGTTGCCGGGGAGTCAAGGACATCTTCATAAGGGGAGTCCCTCATAACCAATCTCTTTACTTTGTTGTTTTTGTTTTGATTGGTTTCTTTTTGCTTTGTTTGCTTGTTTTCTTATTCAAAAACCCAAAAAAAATAGTTTTACAAGTTTGCTTTCTTATTTGAAAACCCAAAAAATGACTACTCTTGAAAACACTAAGTTGTGTGACTTCACTAGCACCAACAACAATGATTTTATGAGCACACCTATTGCTCCACCTATGGCTGAAAATACTTTCTTTGAGATAAAACCCGCTTTGCTCAATCTTGTTATGAGAGAACAATTTTCTAGTATTGGTAATGAAGATGCTGCTTCCCATCTAAATAACTTTGTTGAACTTTGTGAGATGCAAAAGCATAGGGATATAGATGGTGATATTATTAAGCTGAAATTGTTTCCTTTCTCTTTGAGAGGAAAAGCTAAAGAATGGCTGGATTCCTTAACTAGGAATAGCATTGATTCTTGGACTAAGTGCAAAGATGCTTTTATTGGAAAATACTATCCTCCTGCTAAGATTATATCCATGAGAAGTGAAATAATGCAGTTTAAACAACTTGATAATGAGCATGTTGCTCAAGCTTGGGAAAGAATGAAATATTTGGTAAAGAATTGTCCCACTCATGGACTGACTGCTTGGATGATCATCCAAAATTTTTATGCAGGATTGAACTATTCTTCAAGGAACCTATTGGATTCAGCTGCTGGAGGTACCTTTATGACCATCACTTTGGGTGCTGCAACAATACTTCTAGACAATACGATGGTTAATTATTCTGAATGGCATATTGAGAGAGATCCACAAGGTAAGAAGGTAAATTCTGTTGAGGAAACCTCCTCCTTGAGTGATAAGATTGATATTATTGTGTCTATGCTTGTTAATGGGAAAGCCCATATTGATCCAAATAATGTTCCTTTAGCCTCTTTGGTTGCTCAAGAAGAGCAAGTTGATGTGAACTTCATAAGAAATAACAATTTTGGCAACAATGCTTATGGTAATAATGCTTATAGGAACAATTTTGGTAACAACAATTATAAGCCATATCCTCCCAACAATGGTAATGCTTATGGAAATTCTTACAACAATAGTAAGAGTGCTTCCTCTGAACTTGAAGTTATGCTTAAAGAGTTTATTAGTAAACAAACTGCTGTCAATAAAACTATTGAGGAAAAACTCTCTAATGCTGAAAGAAATATAGCATATTTAGACGAAGCCCAAACTACTTTGAATAAAATGGCTGCTAAACCTGAAACTAATGAGAATCCCTTTGCAGCTACTAATGCTATACAAGTAAGAATTGATGAAAATGTTAGACTATTAGCTGAATTACATGCTAAGTGGGAAAGAGAAGATGAAATTGCTAGAAACATTAGTGTTTCTACTATCACCACCACTAGTGTTGAGGCTAGTAATAGTTCTACAACTTTAGATGATAAATTTGATTTTGATCTTGATGGTTGCAACATCTCTGAAGTTAATAAGTTCCTACAAAAGCTTGCTAAAAGTCCTAATGCTAGTTCTATGAACATGGCTTTTACAAAACACATTACTGATGCTCTCATAAAGATTAAAGAAGAAAAGATGAAACATAAAGCTTCTATTCCTATAAAACAAGAGGATGGTTGGAAACCCATCATTAATATGAAAGTGAATGATTTGATTTCAAAGCTTTGTGTGATCTTGATAGTAGTGTTTCTATTATGCCTAGAAGGATTTATGATATGCTTGATTTGCCTCCTCTTAAAGATTGCTATTTGAATGTCCCACTTGATGATAATGCTAAAAAGAAACTCATGGGGAGTTTTAATGATGTCCTTATTATGGTTAACGATTCCTATGTCCCCGTTGATTTCTATGTTTTGGATGTTGAATACAATGCTTCTTGTCCTATTACTTTGGGAAGACCTTTTCTTAGAACTGTTGGTGCCATCATTGATATGAAAGAAGGCACCATTAAATATCAACTCCCACTCTAGAAAGGTATAGAAAACTTCCCTAACAAGAGAGAAAAGATTTCTTTTGCTTCTCCTATGAAAACAAAATTTGGTCTTAATGCTTCTTCATTTGAGAACACTTGATTCTTTCTTTGCTTCTTATGCCTAACTTAAAGGCGTTAAAAAAAGTACTTATTGGGAGATAACCCAAAAGTTTTAGATGAGTATTGGAAGTTATTACCTCTGTAATAACCTCTCCTTATCCTTTTTATTTGCTTTTTGTGCCAAGAGTAACCTCTAATGAGAGTGAAGTAATGCTTGGGAAAGTTGCTGTCCTGAAACAGATTTTTGTGCTTCACCGTAAAAATTAGTGAGAGAGCTCTGTATGTAGGATTGAGATTTAATTTTTTTCTTCTGCCCCAGGTTGTTATATAACTTTCGTTAGTTCATCACTTTTTGATTTGAGCAACAGAAGGTCTTCGAAAAAAATCGTCTTTACCTGCTTGTCTGTTTTGACAGATTTCTACCATTTTCTGCATTTGCTTCTTGTGGGTTCCTTTTTGAGTTCTTTTGGGGAATTGAGCTTTTTAAAGGAAGTGCTACAGTAGCTAGTGTTCTAATGGAAGTTTATTTGGTGTTAGAACTGAACCTTATGACTTATTATCTTGAGTGCACTAATGTTGCTAATAAAGATTGTGTGAAGATTTGTATGAAGGAAAAATTTCAGGTGTATGGAAGGAATGAGTAATGAGTTGAAGGAAGGACTAAAGCTCAAGCTTGGGGATGCCACGCGTGTCACCCCAAGAAATATCCAAGAAGTACAAGCGTCAAAGCTTGGGAATGCCCAAGGCATCCCCCTCTTCATCAATAAAAATCCCAGGTTTCTTCCAAACGCTTCATTTTTATTGTTTCATGTACAGTTGTGTTGTTCTTGGAGCGTCTTGTTTTTCGTTTTCGTTTGCTTGCTTTGCTTAGTTTTATGAATAAATTGGTTAGACCCCCTCTTTCATACATTGGTTTGCAAATAGTTTGGTTTGTTTGGAAAAGAGTAGGAAAGTTCATGCTTATGTGGTAAAAAGAGCTTGTTTTTGACTGTGGCCTATGCTTTGTCATGCCATGCTTGATATTGTTTTGGCTTTATTCTTAGTATTCTTTGTTGTAGCATGACTTTTTATAAACAATTGAGATTGCTTAATGTGCCTTGGATGAATCATGCGTTGTTTTAGCATATTAAAGCATAGTATAGTGGTATTCTCATTTGATGCTTTATTTGGGTTGACTTGGCGCATGCTCACACCATGTTATGACTATCCAAAGTCCCATAGCCTTTATTATACTTTAGTTTTCAACTTGTAGTATCACTTTATGCTTTGATCAATGATGTTTTGTCGCTCTGCATGATTATGGCCATTATTGCTCTCTTAGTTTGTCGCTCCCAGTCTTTTGCTAGCCTCCACAACAAAGTATGAGTTCCACTCATGGATCCAACTCCCTAAACCAAGTTATTCCAAAGAGTCCACCATACCTACCTACTAGCTTATGCTATTCCAAGTATATTCATGCTTTTGTTTACCTTCCAAATTAAACTTGTTATGAGAAAACTTGTGATTAGAGCCCTCACGAACTTGATGGCACACTTTACTTTTGCATCTAATAAACTTGAACCACTGGGTCCTTCTTTGTTGCGTATATGCTTGCGCTTTATAAGTTGAAATTAGCAGAACCATGTACCATGGGGAACGCTTTCAACATTGCACTTGTACTTTGTACCCCGTTGATATCATGTTCTTTTGCTTACGGATCCCGGCGGTGTGAATTAAAAGTGGAACTTGTAAGATCATGGAGTTTGTATGTGTGTTAGAGAAACGCCTGGGCCGCTAGCCTAATCCATGCCTAATCATGGTGGAAACTTGCAGCATCACCATAATGAGCACTCTATGAAGCATCCTCAATAAAAACCTATGCAAATAGCAAATAAAAGATCGCTGAGATGCTCATTGACTGCTTGCCTTGTCATTTTGATTATGGGAAAGCTCCTGTATCATGTGCAAGGGGTACCCCGTTGGCGGTTCTTAATGATACACATGTACTTACAATGACAAGAGCTTACTCGTGACTGAAGTTGAGTAGCATGAGGATCGGTCTTCGTAAGTAAGGGGCATGAGATTTCGGTTTATAACTTGTCAAGCATATCCTCTTAGTTGTGTCACTTTAACCTTAATCACCTTCAAGATGCTTATGATAGGGGCAATGAGACCTGAAAACTATAAGTACCATAATTTTTGCAAGCTCTTTATGAGACTTGAATCCCTACTTCCTTTTACAAAAGGCTTTTCTTCCACCATTATATTGAGTCTCCACCTTCTATCTTTATGCACTTACTTTGAGAGCATAGTGGCCATTCTTAGTTCTATGTGCATTGTCCCAAGACTAGTTGATTGATGCATAACTTGTTATTGCTTGTTTTAAACTATTGTATCTAGTCACTCTTATGAACTTTGAAGGTGTCCTATGCATTTATATTTGCTACTCTATTGAGGGACAAGCTGAATACTATTATGCTATGTTTTCTTTATGTCAAACAAACAAACGTCTTGCAAAGCATTGTTATTCATGAATCTTTTGTTTGTGCCTTTTCATGTTGCATCATAGTTTCTTTGTCTTATTGCTAGAACTTTGTCTTTGATGTTATGATTGAAGTACTATGATCCCAGCTTTGAATGTTTTGCAAATACTTTGATCAAGTCTTTGATGGTGCATGTCACCTCAAAAATTATTCTTTCTTTTTATCACTTACCTACTCGAGGACGAGCAGGAGTTAAGCTTGGGGATGTTGATACATTGCAAATGTATCTATAATTTTTGATGTTCCGTGCTTGGTTTTATCCACTTTATTGTGTTTTGTTCCAACTTTGGAGTACTTTTCTTATGATTTCTTGGACTAACCTATTAACAAGAGCCACAGTGCCAGCTGCCTGTTTTCTGCTGTTTTTGGTTCCAGGAAAGTCAGAAAATGAATATTCTCGGAATTGGACGGGACAAAAGCCAAAGTGCCTATTTTTCCGGAAGGGATCAAGTGCTAGAATACGAGACGGAGAAGGGCCAGAGGGCGGCCACACTACCTGGCCGCGTGGCCAGGCTTGGCCCGCGCTAGGGGGTGGTGTGGCCAGCCCAGGCACCCCCTCGGCCTCTCCTTCCGCCTATATATTACCCTCGGGACGAAAACCCTAAGTGCCCGATCAAAAATCCACGAAAGAGTTTGTAGCCGCCGTCATCTCCATCCCTAGATCGGGAGGGATCTGAAGCTCTTCCCGGCACCCTGCCAGAGAGGGGAATTCACCTTGGAGGCCTTCTTCATCACCATGCAAGCCTCCGGTGTGATGCGTGAGTAGTTCATCCTTGGACTACGGATCCATGTAGTAGCTAGATGGCTGGTTCTCCTCCTTTGTGCTATCATGTTTAGATCTTCTGAGCTCCGTTCATGATCAAGATCATCTATTTGTAATTCATATATGTTGTGTTTGCGGGGATCCGATGGATATTGAGATGCTATTTCAGATTGATTATTGATTTTATCATGTCTTTGTTATTTGTGATCTTGCATGCTTTCCGTTGTTAGTAGCTATCTTGGCCAAGTAGATGCTAGCAACTCCAAGAGTTAGTATTTATGCTCGATAGTGGGTTCATGCCTCTGGTAATCTGGGGAAGTGACAGAAATCTCTAAGGTACTAGATGTGCTGTTACTACTAGGGAGAAAACAACAATCCTTTGTTCATAGAACAATCGTATTGTTTACTTTACACGCAGTTCGTAAAGCAATAATCTGTTGCTTGCAACTTAATACTGGAGGTGGTTTGGATGATAACCTGAAGGTGGATTATTAGTCATAGATGCAGTTGGATGGTGGTCTATGTATAATGTTGTTATGCCCAATCAAGTCTCAAAGGAGTCAAGATGATTAGTATATGCATGTATTGCTTTCTCGGTGTTTGTCAATTGCCCCGCTGTAATTTGTTCACCCAACATGTTATCTATCTTAAGGAGAGCCACTTCTAGTGAACTATGGATCCCGGTCCTTGTCTTTTACAGTCAATCTATAATCTTTTACCTATTTCAGTTTACTTTCTGCAAACTATTACTTCTTTCCACTCGATACGTTTAATCCTTTGTTTTCCGCAAAACACGGTGAGATTGACAACCTCATCGCAAGTTGGGGACAAAGTTCTGTGGTTGTGTTGTGCAGGTCTCCACGTTGCTACTAGCACCGGTAGTGCGCCCTACCAAAGCTCAGCTAGTAACACCTTTGAGGTGTTTCCTTGCTCCCACCGGTTCGATTAAACCTTGGTTTCATAACTGAGGGAAACTTGCTGCTGTGCTCATCATACCTTCCTCTTGGGGTTCCCAACGAGCTCTACATCAACCACGCACCAAACACTTTTTTGGGCGCCATGCATTGAGCCATCACTCCCTATGGGAGTAACCCATGTCCATAGTCGAATTGTGCTTCGAATGATTGGGTTTGCTTTGATTGTCCATGTTCCTGAAAAAAAATCGTAGGATGCGCGACCAGCGCTCCCTATGTGAGTAGCCCCCGAGTGCTTGGTGGAGTCGAAGACTCGAGCAAGGACTAAAGTAGTCGAAATCTTCTGCTGCGTAATTTTAGATGACGTCAGGGTTGCCCGCGTGAGCGAGTTTGATGGGACGTGACGAGCGGTGGGTCCCATTTCCTGACTCTGATTTGACCGGGCGTGCGTAATATTTATTTTAACTGCGGCTCCTCGATTTCTGCGCGTAATGGGAGTAGTGGGGGACGGTTCGTGTTTCAGGTCCTCCATGTGTCGAGCGCGATGAATGCCACGCGTCTGATAGGGTTTTTCT